>OY747723.1:25922231-26522231 GCA_963556495.2 Valencia hispanica
CCCATGTGCATAAAGCGAGCCAGCTCTGCTCAGTAAGGCGATTTAAACCCCTCGCGCTCTCCTCGACGCGGCGCTGCCAGCACAGCTTGCCATCAGGCTGGGGTTGGCCGACTCCAAACGATGTTTCCAATCTCTCGCACCATCTGCTCCCCACCTCGCCGCCACCAAAGGGAAGAAGAGCGTAGCTTCCTCTTCCTCCTCCTCGTCCTCCCCGTGAGGCTGGCCATCTTGTATGGAGGTGTGAAAGCTCCAGGACATCAACCCCCTTGAAAAATATCAGCAACTATAGTGACTTTCTTCTTCAGTTTCTTCTTCTTTTGTCCTCCACTGAAATTATTTTCAATTGAAAGGGTCGTTAAATGTTTTGGATCTTGCTCCAAGATGTTCTATAGCAGGAGCGAATCAGATGTGAAAGTATGGCGAGCCTGTAAAGCAAAAAAAAAAACAGGTCGCGCAGCTGCTTCAGTGAAAGGCCTCGGCCTCCGCCTTTTTCTCTCCCTCAAGGTTGAGATGCATCCGAGCTGACGGACACACAACGCCGACAATGTGTGTGTTTTCCCCACTGCACCTGCAGAGAATGCTACACAGGGATCTCCTCGTGGAGATTTAAAGCCGCTTTTTATTGTGAATTTAGACTTTTCAACATTTCGTCAAACCACAGCCAAGAGCTTCAGTAACTTTGATTGAGATTTTTTTTGCATCTAAACAACATGGTGGTGGCAGCATCATGATGTGGGGATGTTTTTATTGAGCAGGGACAAAGAAGCTAGTCTGAAAAAAACATACAGGATCCTCGAAGAAAACCTGTTAGAGGTAGCAGAAAATTTTACTTTTTTTATGAACACAATCTTAAAAGTGTGGAGTGTATTTGTGTCCTAACCTCCTTGAATCCATACTCTACAGCTGCAGATCCTCTGGGGTATGTCTCTACCAGCATTTACATCTACATGTACCTACCCACCTGGATCCGCTAGCACTCTCTGCCAATGTTCCCCTGCAAACCCAGATATTTGTGACTGTGCCACTCCTGTTCAATAGGTGGCGCCAAACATCCAAAGTAGGAAAACGGAGGGTCACTTTACAAGCTGAAGAAGGAAATCAATCTGCTTTTTTTCCAAATTACATAGTTTATTTGCCAGGAACCGCATAGATAGAAGAACTGTGCTGATTTCTTGGTCAGGAATTAATTCTTTTTTTTTTCTATTTCATTATTTTCTTCTTTTCTCACGAGACATTATTCAGATCTCAACACATGACTATGCTTCAATTCAAACCAATCCAATGTAGCTCCCACCACCCTGTACTTAGCTCTTCCAATGAACTCTGATGGGAGCAATCCCTGCTTGCCCATGGTATGATGCTGCCACCACCGTGTTTCACAGGTTTTACCTCAGTGACATAATTTGGCATCTGGGCCAAAAAAACCCTAAATTATTTCAACTTTAAACAGGGCTTCTTATTCCTTTGTTGTCCCCACCTGAACCGTGGCTCTCTGCAACTCCTCCAGAGTATCGATATGGTCAAGCCACGCTCCCCCACAGCATGATGGTGCCACAATCATGTTTCACAGTAGAGTTGAAGAAGAAATTCCTTTTACAAGTTTGGAAGGGAGCTGTGTAGGGGAATCAGAGTATGTACACGCCACTGTTCTCATTTGTATTAATAAAAAAAAATCCTTATTAGAAAGTCATACAAAATCCCAATAAAAACATTGAAATTTGTTGGACAAATGTTGAAGGGGTGTATATACTTTTACTAGGCTCTTTCAAAAGAATAAAGCAGTGAAACTGCTACTAAATGAGCCAAATCAGGACACCAGATAACATAAATGCAGCAATTAATCCAGCAAAATGTCAAAACTATCAACAGAAGAGTTAAATATGAAATAAAGCCACAGAAATGTTCCAAATTTAAGCAAAACAAGAAAGAAAAAGACCTAATTGCCTGAAAGAAGGAAAAATGAGACGCATAGCATCTGTTTACTGAATAAGAGCCGCAAAATAATTAGAATTACACCAAAGGTTGAAAAAATGAGAGCAAATATGGATAAAGAAGCCACAAAGTGACACAAATGACCCTTTTTTTGTGGAAGAGAGTGTATTCTTGTTTCTATTGTCCCAGGAAATTATTCATCTATCCACCCGTCCAAGTCCTTCATCTCCCCCAATGACATCCTCCTCCTCCTGGTCTGGGATCCGCGGTCACTCCCAGGCCAGCTGGGAGTTGATATCCCACCAGCGGGTCCTGGCTCTGACGCGCTCTCAGAGTCCTCGCTGGCAGCCAGTCGGCTCAGAAAGCAGCCAACCGTTCCTAATTCCTTTTGGTTCTTTGTTTTTTACTGCCTCTTGCTCTCTGGCTGTCGGATTTAATTTCCTACAAGGCAGATGTACAGGAAGAAAAATAGTTTCAAAGAACTGCACAGGTAAAAAAACAAAACAACAACCTAAAGTTATGAAAACCAGAGTGAGTGATTGAAAGGTGGACTGAAGGAACAGGATGATCTGAGGGCAAGGCGGCATGCAGCATCTCCTTATGCAATCAACTGCATCCTTTAGTGCAATCTGCATTTCATTTTAAGAGAGAGGAGGAACCATGGAAATAGGAGATACAGTTAAAAGCCTGACATCTGCAGTTTGACCAGTTTGTAATGGATTCAAAACAGAGCGACTGGACTGTGGGAATTGATTCAGATGTAGAAAACTGAAAGGGGAAGTTTCAGATAAAACTGAAACAATTAAAAGCACTGTAATGTGCAAAAGTTTTAGGCATGTGTGGGGGAAAGAATTCTGGATAAAAATGGAAGTGTTCATTCTTAATTTTCATCGGTCAACACAAAGCAGTGAATGAATAAAAGAGAAATCTAAATCAATATTTGGTGTGACCACCCTTTCCTTCAAAACAGCATCAATTCTTCTAGGTACACTTGGAAAGTTTTTGAAGGAACTCGGCTGGTAGGTTGTTCCAAACATCTTGTAGAACTAACCACAGATCTTCTGTGGATGTCGGCTTCCTCACATCCTTCTGTCTCTTCATTTAATCCCAGACACACTCCATGATGTTGAGATCAGGGCTCTGTGGCGGCCATACCATCACTTCCAGGACTTTTTTTTCTTTTTTACGGTGAAGATAGTTCTTAATGACTTTGGCTGTATGTCTGGGGTCGTTTTCCTGCTGCAGAATAAATGTGGAGCCAATCATACGTCTACCTGATGGTGTTGCATGATTGATAAGTATCTGCTTGTATTTCTCAGCATTGAGAACACCATTAATCCTGACCAAATATCCATTTGCAGAAATGCAAATGCAAATACATGAAAGTGTGTAAATTGATCGAAATAAATAATCAGTAATCATATTTCTGAAAGCATTCTTGGTTTGCAGCATTTTTTCACACCTGCCTAAAACTTTTGCACATTTCTGTATATACATTTTCCAGATCACAAGACAGTAAAATACAAAAGCTTTACATCAAACTTCTGGTTTTGCAGCCTGACATGTAGCATGAAGCATGATTGAAATCTTTCTCTGTAGTTTGAGGCTTATATTTTGGTTTTGATGTTGTTTATCTCAATGTTGAAGGTTCACCAAAAAAGGAAAAATTTAGATAATGAAGTTTATTAATAAGTAAGTGATAACTTATTGGTGATATTTAAATTGAAAGAGATTGTTTTGGGTTTAAATAAATAAATAAATAAATAAATTAAATGCACATAAACAATTTGGCAATTATATAAAAATAAAAAGATAAATTAATAATTCAGTAACTGATTAAAAAAATCAACAAACCAATAAATGGTCAAATAAATAAATTGACAAAAAAAAGTAAATACAGTAAGTAAACAAGAAAAATGCACATTAACAATTTGGCAATTTAATGAAAATAAATAAATACAAAGTTCAGCAATTAAGTAAGTAAATACAGAAAGAAATTGTGAAAAAAATAAATAAATAAGAAAACTGGATAAAACAAATTGACAGTTAACTAACTAAATAACCAAATAACCCAATAAATAAATAAATAAATAAACACAATATATAAAAAAACAATAACATTGAAATAAATAATTAACAAAAATTGCAGATAAATTAATATACTTAAAATAAATATATCTGCAAACAGTAAAAAAAAAACCCAACAAATACTTAAATAAATATGTTCAAATATCTGCAATTAGGTAAATAAAAAAATTTATAGATGAATAAATACTTATAAATAAAATTTAATAAAAATGCGTACATACACAACTTGGCAATTAAATAAGTTAATAGATAACATTGCTTAAATGTATATTTACTTGTAACCTGCTAGATGCAGCTGCATCAGGTAAATGAACGCAAAAACTTGACACTCCCATTGTTTCCAACAGAAACTGAAGGATTACTGCTGCACAGATTCAGAAAAACAACAACTGACAATTGTTCATGTTTTTATTTCAGCGAAGTTTAGAGTTTGTTTTGTTTGAGGAGGCGTCAGAATGTTTCAACCTGAAATGTTTTAACAGTTTGCGTGGTCCATCGAGTGCAATCAGCTTGTGAACAACAGAACCTCTAAAATACGTTTTAGCCGGAATCATAAACGGGTACAATAATAAAAACGAATAATACAAGGTTGAGTTGTAGGTATGCAGCTTTCGAAAAAACAAACAATAAACGTCTGAGCATCCATTCAGACACCAGAGAGAGTCTGTGTTTGCATGAAACATTTTCCTCCAATTGTTTGACAAACAACTACATCTGACAAATTGAAGTCAGCTTTTCCGATTCCTGACATTTACGTACCTTAAGTGATGGGATTCCCTTCATTAAGCTGACCCGTCGGCGTTTAAACCTGACCTTCTGCACAGATTACAGGATAAATATGAGCATAACACTGTCCTTGTGGTCTCATAAAGCTGAAATGTCACGCTGTGTTTGGTCCAGACGTGTCTCTCTGGGGTCTCTGCAGTCCCAACACACGTCGCTCTTCAAACTTTTGATTCCCTTCTTTAATCTGTCTGCCTTCCCACAAACCTATTTGTCTTGCAATTTCATTTTCTTTGAAAACATTTTCATCTCTTCGAGTATTTACCTCGATCATAAAGCCGTCAGTCAGCAGCGAGGCACAGTGAATAATTTACATTGAAAAATCAGCTTTCTCCCATATTGCCTTTTGTAGGAATGAGTTTTTCTCTACTTTCTTTGAATAAGAAACTTTCCTTTTTGGTTTTCTTTTTTCTTCCAGTCTATTCTTCCTACTTGTCAAGTCCCAGTCAAGTTGGTAGGTTCCTGTTGGCCAGTTCCAAGTCAAGGTGCTAGGTCCTATTAGCCAAGTCCAAGTCAAGTTGCTAGGTCCTATTAGCCAAGTCCAAGTCAAGTTGCTATGTCCTACTGGCCAAGTCCAAGTCAAGTCGCTAGGTCCTGCTGGTCAAGTCCAAGTCAAGTCGCTACGTCCTACTAGCCAAGTCCAAGTCAAGTTGGTAGGACCTATTTGCCAAGTCCCAGTCAAGTTGCTAGGTCCTGCTGGTCAAGTCCAAGTCAAGTCGCTAGGTCCTGCTGGTCAAGTCCAAGTCAAGTCGCTAGGTCCTATTAGCCAAGTCCAAGTCAAGTCACTAGGTTCTAATAGCCAAGTCCAAGTCAAGTTGCTAGGTCCTATTAGCAAAGTCCAAGTCAAGGTGCTATGTCCTACTGGCCAGTTCCAAGTCAAGTCACTAGGTCCTATTAGCCAAGTCCAAGTCAAGTTGCTAGGTCCTATTAGCCAAGTCCAAGTCAAGTTGCTATGTCCTACTGGCCAAGTCCAAGTCAAGTCGCTAGGTTCTAATAGCCAAGTCCAAGTCAAGTTGCTAGGTCCTATTAGCAAAGTCCAAGTCAAGGTGCTATGTCCTACTGGCCAGTTCCAAGTCAAGTCACTAGGTCCTATTAGCCAAGTCCAAGTCAAGTTGCTAGGTCCTATTAGCCAAGTCCAAGTCAAGTTGCTATGTCCTGATGGTCAAGTCCAAGTCAAGTCGCTAGGTCCTACTAGCCAAGTCCAAGTCAAGTTGGTAGGTCCTATTAGCCAAGTCCCAGTCAAGTTGCTAGGTCCTGCTGGTCAAGTCCAAGTCAAGTCGCTAGGTCCTGCTGGTCAAGTCCAAGTCAAGACGCTAGGTCCTATTAGCCAAGTCCCAGTCAAGTTGCTAGGTTCCTGTTGGTCAGTTCCAAGTCAAGGTGCTAGGTCCTATTAGCCAAGTCCAAGTCAAGTCACTAGGTTCTAATAGCCAAGTCCAAGTCAAGTTGCTAGGTCCTATTAGCAAAGTCCAAGTCAAGTTGCTATGTCCTACTGGCCAGTTCCAAGTCAAGTCACTAGGTCCTATTAGCCAAGTCCAAGTCAAGTTGCTAAGTCCTATTAGCCAAGTCCAAGTCAAGTTGCTATGTCCTACTGGCCAAGTCCAAGTCAAGTCGCTAGGTCCTGATGGTCAAGTCCAAGTCAAGTCGCTAGGTCCAACTAGCCAAGTCCAAGTCAAGTTGGTAGGTCCTATTAGCCAAATCCCAGTCAAATTGTTAGGTTCCTTTTGACCAGTTCCAATTCAAGCTGCTAGACCCTAATGGCCAAGTCCAAGTCAAGTTGCTAGGTCCTATTAGCCAAGTCCAAGTCCAGTTTCTATGTCCTGCTGGTCAAGTCCAAGTCAAGTCCCTAGGTCCCAATAGCCAAGTCCAAGTCAAGTTGCTAGGTCCTATTAGCCAAGTCCAAGTCAAGTCGCTAGGTCCTGCTGGTCAAGTCCAAGTCAAGTTGCTAGGTCCTATTAGCCAAGTCCAAGTCAAGTTGCTGTGTCCTACTGGCCAAGTCCAAGTCAAGTTGCTAGGTTACTGTTGGCCAGTTCCAAGTCAAGCTGCTAGGTCCTATTAGCCAAGTCCACATCAAGTTGCTAGGTCCTATTAGCCAAGTCCAAGTCAAGTTGCTAGGTCCAAGTCCAAGTCAAGTCGCTAAGTCTTGCTGGGCAAGTCCAAGTCAAGTCGGTAGATCCTATTAGCCAAGTCCAAGTGAAGTTGCTAGGTCGTGTTTGCCCAGTCTAAGTCAAGTTGCTAGGTACTGCTGGCCAAGTCTAAGTCAAGTTGCTAAGTCCTGCTGGCCAAGTCCAAGTCAAGTTCCTAGGTCCTGCTAGTCAAGTCCAAGTCAAGTCGCTAGGTCCTACTAGCCAAGTCCAAGTCAAGTTGCTAGGTTCCTTTTGGCCAGTTCCAAGTCAAGCTGCTAGGTCCTAGTGGCCAAGTCCAAGTCAAGTCACTAGGTCCTAATAGCCAAGTCCAAGTCAAGTTGCTATGTCCTACTAGCCAAGTCCAAGTCAAGTTGCAAGGTCCAAGTCCAAGTCAAGTCGCTAGTTCTTGCTGGTTAAGTCCAAGTCAAGTCGGTAGATCCTAATAGCCAAGTCCAAGTCAAGTCACTAGGTCCTGTTTGCCCAGTCTAAGTCAAGTTGCTAGGTCCTGCTGGCCAGGTCCAAGTCAAGTCGGTAGATCCTATTAGCCAAGTCCAAGTCAAGTCACTAGGTCCAAATAGCCAAGTCCAAGTCAAGTCACTACGTCCTATTAGCCAAGTCCAAGTCAAGTTGCAAGGTCCAAGTCCAAGTCAAGTCGCTAAGTCTTGCTGGGCAAGTCCAAGTCAAGTCGGTAGATCCTAATAGCCAAGTCCAAGTCAAGTTGCTAGGTCCTAATGGCCAAGTCCAAGTCAAGTCACTAGGTCCTATTAGCCAAGTCCAAGTCAAGTTGCAAGGTCCAAGTCCAAGTCAAGTCGCTAAGTCTTCCTGGGCAAGTCCAAGTATAGTCGGTAGATCCTATTAGCCAAGTCCGAGTCAAGTTGCTTGGTCCTGTTTGCTCAGTCTAAGTCAAGTTGCTAGGTCCTACTGGCCAAGTCCAAGTCAAGTTGCTAGGTTCCTTTTGGCCAGTTCCAAGTCAAGCTGCTAGGTCCTAGTGGCCAAGTCCAAGTCAAGTCACTAGGTCCTAATAGCCAAGTCCAAGTCAAGTTGCTATGTCCTACTAGCCAAGTCCAAGTCAAGTTGCAAGGTCCAAGTCCAAGTCAAGTCGCTAGTTCTTGCTGGTTAAGTCCAAGTCAAGTCGGTAGATCCTAATAGCCAAGTCCAAGTCAAGTCACTAGGTCCTGTTTGCCCAGTCTAAGTCAAGTTGCTAGGTCCTGCTGGCCAGGTCCAAGTCAAGTCGGTAGATCCTATTAGCCAAGTCCAAGTCAAGTCACTAGGTCCAAATAGCCAAGTCCAAGTCAAGTCACTACGTCCTATTAGCCAAGTCCAAGTCAAGTTGCAAGGTCCAAGTCCAAGTCAAGTCGCTAAGTCTTGCTGGGCAAGTCCAAGTCAAGTCGGTAGATCCTAATAGCCAAGTCCAAGTCAAGTTGCTAGGTCCTAATGGCCAAGTCCAAGTCAAGTCACTAGGTCCTATTAGCCAAGTCCAAGTCAAGTTGCAAGGTCCAAGTCCAAGTCAAGTCGCTAAGTCTTCCTGGGCAAGTCCAAGTATAGTCGGTAGATCCTATTAGCCAAGTCCGAGTCAAGTTGCTTGGTCCTGTTTGCTCAGTCTAAGTCAAGTTGCTAGGTCCTACTGGCCAAGTCCAAGTCAAGCTGCTATGTCCTAATGGCCAAGTCCAAGTCAAGTTGCTAGGTTACTGTTTGCCAGTTCCAAGTCAAGCTGCTAGGTCCTATTAGCCAAGTCCACATCAAGTTGCTAGGTCCTATTAGCCAAGTCCAAGTCAAGTTGCTAGGTTCCTTTTGGCCAGTTCCAAGTCAAGCTGCTAGGTCCTATTAGCCAAGTCCAAGTCAAGTCACTAGGTTCTAATAGCCAAGTCCAAGTCAAGTTGCTAGGTCCTATTAGCAAAGTCCAAGTCAAGTTGCTATGTCCTACTGGCCAGTTCAAACTCAAGTCACTAGGTCCTATTAGCCAAGTCCAAGTCAAGTTGCTAAGTCCTATTAGCCAAGTCCAAGTCAAGTTGCTATGTCCTACTGGCCAAGTCCAAGTCAAGTCGCTAGGTCCTGTTGGTCAACTCCAAGTCAAGTCGCTAGGTCCTACTAGCCAAGTCCAAGTCAAGTTCGTAGGTCCTATTAGCCAAGTCCCAGTCAAGTTGCTAGGTCCTGCTGGTCAAGTCCAAGTCAAGTCGCTAGGTCCTGCTGGTCAAGTCCAAGTCAAGTCGCTAGGTCCTATTAGCCAAGTCCCAGTCAAGTTGCTAGGTTCCTGTTGGTCAGTTCCAAGTCAAGGTGCAAGGTCCTATTAGCCAAGTCCAAGTCAAGTCACTAGGTTCTAATAGCCAAGTCCAAGTCAAGTTGCTAGGTCCTATTAGCAAAGTCCAAGTCAAGTTGCTATGTCCTACTGGCCAGTTCCAAGTCAAGTCACTAGGTCCTATTAGCCAAATCCAAGTCAAGTTGCTAGGTCCTACTAGCCAAGTCCAAGTCAAGTTGCTAGGTTCCTTTTGGCCAGTTCCAAGTCAAGCTGCTAGGTCCTAATGGCCAAGTCCAAGTCAAGTCACTAGGTCCTAATAGCCAAGTCCAAGTCAAGTTGCTATGTCCTACTGGCCAAGTCCAAGTCAAGTTGCAAGGTCCAAGTCCAAGTCAAGTCGCTAGTTCTTGCTGGTTAAGTCCAAGTCAAGTCGGTAGATCCTAATAGCCAAGTCCAAGTCAAGTCACTAGGTCCTGTTTGCCCAGTCAAAGTCAAGTTGCTAGGTCCTGCTGGCCAGGTCCAAGTCAAGTCACTAGGTCCTATTAGCCAAGTCCAAGTCAAGTCACTAGGTTCTAATAGCCAAGTCCAAATCAAGTTGCTAGGTCCTATTAAGGTCCTGCTGGCCAGGTCCAAGTCAAGTCACTAGGTCCTATTAGCCAAGTCCAAGTCAAGTCACTAGGTTCTAATAGCCAAGTCCAAATCAAGTTGCTAGGTCCTATTAGCAAAGTCCAAGTCAAGTTGCTATGTCCTACTGACCAGTTCAAAGTCAAGTCACTAGGTCCTATTAGCCAAGTCCAAGTCAAGTTGCTAAGTCCTATTAGTCAAGTCCAAGTCAAGTTGCTATGTCCTACTGGCCAAGTCCAAGTCAAGTTGCTATGTCCTGATGGTCAAGTCCAAGTCAAGTCGCTAGGTCCTACTAGCCAAGTCCAAGTCAAGTTGGTAGGTCCTATTAGCCAAGTCCCAGTCAAGTTGCTAGGTCCTGCTGGTCAAGTCCAAGTCAAGTCGCTAGGTCCTGCTGGTCAAGTCCAAGTCAAGTCGCTAGGTCCTATTAGCCAAGTCCCAGTCAAGTTGCTAGGTTCCTGTTGGTCAGTTCCAAGTCAAGGTGCTAGGTCCTATTAGCCAAGTCCAAGTCAAGTCACTAGGTTCTAATAGCCAAGTCCAAGTCAAGTTGCTAGGTCCTATTAGCAAAGTCCAAGTCAAGTTGCTATGTCCTACTGGCCAGTTCCAAGTCAAGTCACTAGGTCCTATTAGCCAAATCCAAGTCAAGTTGCTAGGTCCTACTAGCCAAGTCCAAGTCAAGTTGCTAGGTTCCTTTTGGCCAGTTCCAAGTCAAGCTGCTAGGTCCTAATGGCCAAGTCCAAGTCAAGTCACTAGGTCCTAATAGCCAAGTCCAAGTCAAGTTGCTATGTCCTACTAGCCAAGTCCAAGTCAAGTTGCAAGGTCCAAGTCCAAGTCAAGTCGCTAGTTCTTGCTGGTTAAGTCCAAGTCAAGTCGGTAGATCCTAATAGCCAAGTCCAAGTCAAGTCACTAGGTCCTGTTTGCCCAGTCTAAGTCAAGTTGCTAGGTCCTGCTGGCCAGGTCCAAGTCAAGTCGGTAGATCCTATTAAGTCAAGTCACTAGGTCCTATTAGCCAAGTCCAAGTCAAGTTGCTAAGTCCTAATAGCCAAGTCCAAGTCAAGTTGCTATGTCCTACTGGCCAAGTCCAAGTCAAGTCGCTAGGTCCTGATGGTCAAGTCCAAGTCAAGTCGCTAGGTCCTACTAGCCAAGTCCAAGTCAAGTTGGTAGGTCCTATTAGCCAAGTCCCAGTCAAGTTGCTAGGTCCTGCTGGTCAAGTCCAAGTCAAGTCGCTAGGTCCTGCTGGTCAAGTCCAAGTCAAGTCGCTAGGTCCTATTAGCCAAGTCCCAGTCAAGTTGCTAGGTTCCTGTTGGTCAGTTCCAAGTCAAGGTGCTAGGTCCTATTAGCCAAGTCCAAGTCAAGTCACTAGGTTCTAATAGCCAAGTCCAAGTCAAGTTGCTAGGTCCCAAGTCGGTAGATCCTAATAGCCAAGTCCAAGTCAAGTCACTAGGTCCTGTTTGCCCAGTCTAAGTCAAGTTGCTAGGTCCTGCTGGCCAGGTCCAAGTCAAGTCGGTAGATCCTATTAGCCAAGTCCAAGTCAAGTCACTAGGTCCAAATAGCCAAGTCCAAGTCAAGTCACTACGTCCTATTAGCCAAGTCCAAGTCAAGTTGCAAGGTCCAAGTCCAAGTCAAGTCGCTAAGTCTTGCTGGGCAAGTCCAAGTCAAGTCGGGAGATCCTAATAGCCAAGTCCAAGTCAAGTTGCTAGGTCCTAATGGCCAAGTATTAGCAAAGTCCAAGTCAAGTTGCTATGTCCTACTGGCCAGTTCCAAGTCAAGTCACTAGGTCCTATTAGCCAAGTCCAAGTCAAGTTGCTAGGTCCTATTAGCCAAGTCCAAGTCAAGTTGCTAGGTACTGCTGGCCAAGTCTAAGTCTAGTTGCTAGGTCCTGCTGGCCAGGTCCAAGTCAAGTTCCTAGGTCCTGCTAGTCAAGTCCAAGTCAAGTCGCTAGGTCCTACTAGCCAAGTCCAAGTCAAGTTGCTAGGTTCCTTTTGGCCAGTTCCAAGTCAAGCTGCTAGGTCCTAATGGCCAAGTCCAAGTCAAGTCACTAGGTCCTAATAGCCAAGTCCAAGTCAAGTTGCTATGTCCTACTGGGCAAGTCCAAGTCAAGTTGCAAGGTCCAAGTCCAAGTCAAGTCGCTAGTTCTTGCTGGTTAAGTCCAAGTCAAGTCGGTAGATCCTAATAGCCAAGTCCAAGTCAAGTCACTAGGTCCTGTTTGCCCAGTCAAGTCAAGTTGCTAGGTCCTGCTGGCCAGGTCCAAGTCAAGTCGGTAGATCCTATTAGCCAAGTCCAAGTCAAGTCACTAGGTCCAAATAGCCAAGTCCAAGTCAAGTTGCTATGTCCTAATGGCCAAGTCCAAGTCAAGTCACTAAGTCCTATTAGCCAAGTCCAAGTCAAGTTGCAAGGTCCAAGTCCAAGTCAAGTCACTAGTTCTTGCTGGGCAAGTCCAAGTCAAGTCGGTAGATCCTTATAGCCAAGTCCACGTCAAGTTGCTAGGTCCTAATGGCCAAGTCCAAGTCAAGTCACTAGGTCCTATTAGCCAAGTCCAAGTCAAGTTGCAAGGTCCAAGTCCAAGTCAAGTCGCTAGTTCTTGCTGGGCAAGTCCAAGTCAAGTCGGTAGATCCTAATAGCCAAGTCCAAGTCAAGTTGCTAGGTCCTATTAGCCAAGTCCAAGTCAATTTGCTAGGTCCAAGTCCAAGTCAAGTCGCTAAGTCTTCCTGGGCAAGTCCAACTATAGTCGGTAGATCCTATTAGCCAAGTCCAAGTCAAGTTGCTTGGTCCTGTTTGTCCAGTCTAAGTCAAGTTGCTAGGTCCACTGGCCAAGTCCAAGTCAAGCTGCTAGGTCCTACTGGCCAAGTCCAAGTTAAGCTGCTAGGTCCTCATAGTCAAGTCCAAGTCAAGTTGCTAGGTCCTATTAGCCAAGTCCAAGTCAAGTTGCTAGGTCCTGCTGGCCAGGTCCAAGTCAAGTCGGTAGATCCTATTAGCCAAGTCCAAGTCAAGTTGCTAAGTCCTATTAGTCAAGTCCAAGTCAAGTTGCTATGTCCTACTGGCCAAGTCCAAGTCAAGTTGCTATGTCCTGATGGTCAAGTCCAAGTCAAGTCGCTAGGTCCTACTAGCCAAGTCCAAGTCAAGTTGGTAGGTCCTATTAGCCAAGTCCCAGTCAAGTTGCTAGGTCCTGCTGGTCAAGTCCAAGTCAAGTCGCTAGGTCCTGCTGGTCAAGTCCAAGTCAAGTCGCTAGGTCCTATTAGCCAAGTCCCAGTCAAGTTGCTAGGTTCCTGTTGGTCAGTTCCAAGTCAAGGTGCTAGGTCCTATTAGCCAAGTCCAAGTCAAGTCACTAGGTTCTAATAGCCAAGTCCAAGTCAAGTTGCTATTTCCTACTGGCCAGTTCAAAGTCAAGTCACTAGGTCCTATTAGCCAAGTCCAAGTCAAGTTGCTAAGTCCTAATAGCCAAGTCCAAGTCAAGTTGCTATGTCCTACTGGCCAAGTCCAAGTCAAGTCGCTAGGTCCTGATGGTCAAGTCCAAGTCAAGTCGCTAGGTCCTACTAGCCAAGTCCAAGTCAAGTTGGTAGGTCCTATTAGCCAAGTCCCAGTCAAGTTGCTAGGTCCTGCTGGTCAAGTCCAAGTCAAGTCGCTAGGTCCTGCTGGTCAAGTCCAAGTCAAGTCGCTAGGTCCTATTAGCCAAGTCCCAGTCAAGTTGCTAGGTTCCTGTTGGTCAGTTCCAAGTCAAGGTGCTAGGTCCTATTAGCCAAGTCCAAGTCAAGTCACTAGGTTCTAATAGCCAAGTCCAAGTCAAGTTGCTAGGTCCTATTAGCAAAGTCCAAGTCAAGTTGCTATGTCCTACTGGCCAGTTCCAAGTCAAGTCACTAGGTCCTATTAGCCAAGTCCAAGTCAAGTTGCTAGGTCCTATTAGCCAAGTCCAAGTCAAGTTGCTAGGTACTGCTGGCCAAGTCTAAGTCTAGTTGCTAGGTCCTGCTGGCCAGGTCCAAGTCAAGTTCCTAGGTCCTGCTAGTCAAGTCCAAGTCAAGTCGCTAGGTCCTACTAGCCAAGTCCAAGTCAAGTTGCTAGGTTCCTTTTGGCCAGTTCCAAGTCAAGCTGCTAGGTCCTAATGGCCAAGTCCAAGTCAAGTCACTAGGTCCTAATAGCCAAGTCCAAGTCAAGTTGCTATGTCCTACTGGGCAAGTCCAAGTCAAGTTGCAAGGTCCAAGTCCAAGTCAAGTCGCTAGTTCTTGCTGGTTAAGTCCAAGTCAAGTCGGTAGATCCTAATAGCCAAGTCCAAGTCAAGTCACTAGGTCCTGTTTGCCCAGTCTAAGTCAAGTTGCTAGGTCCTGCTGGCCAGGTCCAAGTCAAGTCGGTAGATCCTATTAGCCAAGTCCAAGTCAAGTCACTAGGTCCAAATAGCCAAGTCCAAGTCAAGTTGCTATGTCCTAATGGCCAAGTCCAAGTCAAGTCACTAAGTCCTATTAGCCAAGTCCAAGTCAAGTTGCAAGGTCCAAGTCCAAGTCAAGTCACTAGTTCTTGCTGGGCAAGTCCAAGTCAAGTCGGTAGATCCTTATAGCCAAGTCCACGTCAAGTTGCTAGGTCCTAATGGCCAAGTCCAAGTCAAGTCACTAGGTCCTATTAGCCAAGTCCAAGTCAAGTTGCAAGGTCCAAGTCCAAGTCAAGTCGCTAGTTCTTGCTGGGCAAGTCCAAGTCAAGTCGGTAGATCCTAATAGCCAAGTCCAAGTCAAGTTGCTAGGTCCTATTAGCCAAGTCCAAGTCAATTTGCTAGGTCCAAGTCCAAGTCAAGTCGCTAAGTCTTCCTGGGCAAGTCCAACTATAGTCGGTAGATCCTATTAGCCAAGTCCAAGTCAAGTTGCTTGGTCCTGTTTGTCCAGTCTAAGTCAAGTTGCTAGGTCCACTGGCCAAGTCCAAGTCAAGCTGCTAGGTCCTACTGGCCAAGTCCAAGTTAAGCTGCTAGGTCCTCATAGTCAAGTCCAAGTCAAGTTGCTAGGTCCTATTAGCCAAGTCCAAGTCAAGTTGCTAGGTCCTGCTGGCCAAGTCCAAGTCAAGTTGCTATGTCCTACTGACCAAGTCCAAGTCAAGTTTCTAGGTCCTACTGACCAAGTCCAAGTCCCAAAAATAATCTTTCAGTCCAAGTCAAGTCATTATGTCCTGAAAGCAAGTCAAACGTAGGAGAGAAGGGTGTAGGTTTTAGGACCCGAATAATGGCAGCCATACACAGTTTACTTTATTTTTTCAAAGATTGTCCTCAAGGCCAAGCTAAGCTATCACCAAGCTAACGCAGAAGCATAATAAAATAGCTTAAAACAAATTTGACAACAGAAACCCCTACACACAAAGGTTTTGGGAAGATGTCATTAAATTTGTCCAGTAATCTGACCTAACATAACGAGCTAACATTAGCATCGGCTACATGCTGATTCCAACAATAGCAATTTATCATGTTGGAGTCCACGTCCGAGTTCAAGTCCTAACATTGCAAGTCCGAGGGCAAGTCATCGGCGTGCTGCACGAGTCAAGTCACAAGTCCCTTAAACATGATTCGAGTCAGGACTCCATCACTAGGTTATATTTATTCAGGACTCCACTAACCAGCATCCCCCCAGAACCTCAGGTAATTGCTTGCATATTAATTGGTCAAAGTTTGGCAGAAGGAGGAACTCGCCCAGGATGCCATTCATTTGGAAAGCACCACTGTGCACAGTGTATTACTGCTTGCTGTGAGGGCAATGGGTGTTTTCATTTGCCAGCTGACAGAGGCAACACATTGTGACTTTTTTGTTGGTGTTGCTAAAAGGCATGATGAAATGTTTCTGCAAGTTCTGAACTTACAAAACAACTTATATAAGCCGAGAAATAATCACCAAAACGTCTCGTTCGGCTCACAGCGAGCCCAGAGTGGGTGACTCTCTGGCGAAGCTCACTGCCAATAATCTCAGCTTGCACGAGTCAAAACTTCCTCCCCTGCCCGGACACGTATAGTTCATTCAGCAAACTCCGCTCAAGCTCTCAGGAGGAACCTGCAAATGTTTTATTTCCAGCTGCGAAATGACTGAGAGGTGGCTCCTGTTGTTGTTGTTGTTTTAGCGCTGGTAGAAGCCAATCAGGATTCTGTGCAGGAGAGCTGAGCGAGAGACGTGGCCAGCATGCTGGCTCAGATCGGAGCAGATTTCACCTGGACAAGTTCCAGCACGCTCGCCGCTCAGCGTTTCTCAACAGCTCTTCCTGAGACACTCTGCTGTTTCCAACAAACGAACGGGGAAAAAAACGACAACACAGAGCGGACGCGGAGTCGAAGAAACACAAGCAACATGCAGTGAAACTTGCTCCGTGGAGGGTTCACGCTCCGACAACGGATCTGAAGAACCAAGAAATCCAGGATCATGGCAGTTCTTAATTTAATCCATGTGAAACTCTAATCCCTGCAGGAAGAATGGGACGCTGACCTTTCTCCTCCATGCACATTTGCTCCTCAGATCTCCAGATGAGCTTAACCATCTGCAAGTTCACACTGTCTCGGCTTGTCTCTGCACCACTGATTGGCTTTGTGTGAGATTCTCCGAACAGGCACTTCTCAGGAAGCAGTACTTAGCCTTTGTAATCCCAGCTGACATGTGTCCATGTGGGCAATAATAGGCAGTATGAGGGCCCCAGTATCACTGGGCCCAACTTGGGTCAAAAAAAAGGAAAAAAAAGAACCCAGGTCGGCTCTATGTGGGGGTTTAAAAGACACGCTGCAAACAGTCTGTTCTTGCCATTAAGGTTTGACACTATAGGGATGAGGTGAGTCCTGGAGCGCTGTTTGGAGAGGCAGGAGGGGATCTCGTCTCTCGGCAGAGAGGATTCCAGGTAACCGTAGAGAACAGAAAGCGTAGGCGAAAGGAGAAACACAAGGGGATAACAGGATGGGGGGCTAGGAGGTACCACACAGCTAGCTTCTCTTGAAACTCCAGCTGGTCGGATGGATCAAAGGTGAGGGAAACGCCCCCCTTAGCTCCGCCCTCCTGGGAAGCTTCAGTAGAAATATGCCACAAAGATACCAAAACCCTGTGGGCCAGCACAGCGCCTGTTTTCAGACCCGATACGGCTGCACAGACGGTTCAAAAAGTTCTGTGAATAAAAGTATATTTGATCAACTCTTGTTGTTTCCTTAGCTCTAGCTGTGCTTTCTGAAGTGTGTTTGTGTATTCTGGTGTAAAAAGTTCTGTCTCCATTTTTGTAAAGGTTTGATGATCAATAGTTTTCTGGTTTATTTTTATTTCCTGACATTTTGATGGTTTTCATTTATTTATTTATTTGTTTAAATATTTGTATTTAATTTGTTCTCATTTTTTTTTACTTGTCTTGTTTTCTATATTTTCATTGTAATTTACGCCACGTCCACACGAAGCCGGTACGTTCCCTATCCGATAATTTTTTTCCCTCGTTCTTAAAAAAAACTTCCGTAAGCACGGCGTCGTCTCAAGGAATATCTGCGTACACACGAAACCACTGAAACCGACTGAAAACGGTGTAGTATACAGTATATGCCAGACCAGTATGGGGCGCTGTAATTCTGCCACAGAGATATACACGGAGAAGAAGATTTTGAGCATGCGCATAATCCCAAAAAGAGTAAATTTATAACAAAGCAATAGATTTTGCTGTAATAAAGATAGTAGGCTTAGTAGCTTCTGCAGCACAAACAAAATCATGTAGTCCGCCATTATTGTTGTCACAGTTACGTGTGACGCAGCCGACACGTGATGTGATGACATCATAGTTTCACAAAATATATAGATTGGCTGTACACACGAAACCGCAAGGGTGTCGTTTTCATATTTATCCACGTTCAAAAAATTGCGGTTTCAGTCTCCCAAAACGCCGGGTCCTTGTGGACGAAACGCTAATACTTTAAAAAATGTATACGTATTCAGTGAAATGCGTCTCCGTGTGGACGGGCCCTTAGTTTTATATAATTTTTTTTTTTTTTACAGAAATTGTTGCTTAGCTAACCTTTTTCTTTTTTATTTGAAAAGTTTTATAAATAAGGTTTTTTTGTATTTTCCAAAAATATTAATCTTGTTTGCTATGTTTTATTAAGTGATCATTATATTGTATCCATTTGTATTTTTACACAATTTTCTATTTTTCCTAATATTTTTGTTTCAATTAAATTTTCTATTCAGTTTATTTATATAGCACCAATTCACAACAGATGTCATCTCAAGGCTCTTAACAAGAAGTCATTTCAATACATTTATACAAACATTCCAATCAGTTAAAAAGTTTCCTATTTAAGGAATCCCAGCAGATTGCGTCAGTCATTGGCGTGAGGTTGGGCCCCGTTGATGCAGACTTTCCAACCACAGCAATCCTTCAGCAATCCCTCATACTGAGCAAGCATGTAGCGACGGTGGAGAGGAAAAACTCCCCTTTAACAGGAAGAAACCTCCAACAGAACCAGGCTCAGTAGGAGCGGCCATCTGCCACGACCGTCTGGGGGTTTGACAAGACAGAGCAGAGACACAGAAGGAACAGAAGATCCGATATAAGAGAACTTTCTATGTTACAGAAAGTAAAAAGTTGATAACAGGACACAGTGGATGTTCAGTTACTGGGAGGATCATCCCAGTCGATGCCCCCCGTCCAACAGGGCATTGCAGCCAAGCAGGATACCAGACCAGGTATATCTTCTATGGAGAGAAAAACACTGAGAGAAAACAAAGTTAACAGTCGAAATAACAGAATGTACTGTAATACAACTGGAGAGTCGTAGGAGAAAAGGAAGTAGCAGAGTGAAGAAAATTGGTAAGTCTGTCCTCCAGCAGTCTAAGCCTATAGCAGCATAACTACAGAGATAGCTCAGGATGACCTTAGCCACTCTAACTATAAGCTTTATCAAAAAGGAAAGTTTTAAGCCTGGCCTTAAAAGTAAACAGAGTGTCTGCCTCACGGACTAAAGCTGGGAGCTGGTTCCACAGGAGAGGAGCCTGATAACTAAAAGATCTGCCTCCCATTCTACTTTTAGAAATCCTAGGAACTACAAGTAAACCTGCAGTCTGAGAGCGAAGTGCTCTGTTAGGAACATAAGGAACAATTAGATCTCTGATGTATGATGGAGCTGATTATTAAGGGCTTTGTATGTAAGAAGAAGGATCTTAAATTCTATTCTGGATTTAACAGGGAGCCAATGAAGGGAAGCTAAAACAGGAGAAATGTGATCTCTCTTTTTAATATTCATCAGAACTCTTGCTGCCGCATTTTGGATCAACTGAAGACTTTTAATGGCATTTTGTGGACGACCTGATAGTAAAGAATTACAGTAGTCCAGCCTTGAGGTAACAAATGCATGGACTAGTTTCTCAGCATCACTCCTGGACAGGATGTTTCTAATTTTAGCAATATTCCGGAGGTGAAAGAAAGAAATCCTAGAAACCTGTTTAATATGGGATTTAAATGTCAAGTCTCGGTCAAAAATAACACCGAGGTTCTTTACGTTATTACTGGGGGCCAATTTAATGCCATCCAGATGAAGTGATTGACTTATCAGTTTCTTTTTAAGAACTTCTGGTCCAAAGACAGCAACTCAACTTCTGTCTTGTCAGACACAAGTCCATTATCTGAGGCCATGAGAATATCATTAGTAACCTTCACCAGTGCTGTTTCAGTGCTATGATGAGCTCTAAAACCTGACTGAAACTCTTCAAACAGCTCGTTACTGTTTAGATGTTCACAGACTGGATTAGCAACTATTTTCTCAAGGACTTTGGATAAGAAAGGAAGGTTAGATATAGGTCTGTAATTCACTAAGTCATCTTGATCAAGGGAAGGTTTCTTGAGTAAAAGGTTTAATTACAGCTATTTTAAATTCCTGTGGTACGTATCCGTTTACTAAGGATAGATTCATCATATCCAAAATGGGGCCAGGAACCAAATGGAACACTTCCTTAAATAATTGGGTTGGAATTGGGTCCAACATACAAGTTGAAGGTTTAGATGAGGCTAATATTTTTGATAATTCTGAAAACTCGACTGAATCAAAACAGCCTAAGCACAAATTAGGTTCTACAGTTCTTTCCGATACTGCCTCCTTTACTGAGGAAGAAGTAATCATGTTTGGGAGGATGCCAATGATTTTATTTTTAATAGAATTAATTTTATTTATGAAGAATCTCATAAAATCATCACTGCTAAGAGCCGGGGGAATAGTTTGCTCAACAGAGCTATGACTCTGTGTAAGTTTGGCAACTGTACTAAAAAGAAACCTAGGATTGTTTTTATTCGCCTCTATTAATGATGAAAGATATGCTGTTCTAGCTTGTTGAAGGGTCTTTTTATACAGCAGTAACTGTTATTCCAGGTTAAATAGGAATCCTCTGGGTGTGTAGAGTGCCATTTTTCGTGTTTCGTGTTCATAAATTCAAAAATACTCTATTTATTCCAAAGTGAAATTTAATGTTGCTGTAACTCATATCGTCCAAGTAGTTTCAACAGATGCTGTGGGCAGGAAGGATCTCCAGTAGCAGTCAGTCTCGCAAGCAATATTTGGAGGCCTCTGTCTGAAGTCTGTTGCTGCATGACAGTCTCATGGCTGTCATGACTATGCTATGCTAACAGCTCAGTATCCAGGCAGCAGAGATGATATTCCACAGTAACATGTCTTGGACACATCATCAGTTGTTGGCAAACTCTGCTAATCCACCTCATTTGCTTTAAATCTCTGTCTGACCATTGGAGTAGGAGACATGATCCTTGTTTTCATCATTTGTCAAATTCTTTTTTCTTTTTTCTTTTTAATCCTACAAGCTTTTATGTTTACAAACATTATTATCCTTGTATTTTTTTTTCTATATCAGTTTGAGTTTTCTAAAAACCGGACGACATGTAGATGTGCTCTGTTACAACTTTACCTTTACTTTTGCATTGTTGTTGCAAAGTCTCGATTAATTTAGCGTTTGCTCTACCTCTACACCACGCAACACCCGGATGTTTTAAATATGTTTTTATATTTTCAGAAATTGTATTTCCAAAATAAATTTAAAAAAGTCATTTTTTTTCAGTAAAAAAAAAAAAGTGCTTTCCCCTGAATGTTTTGTTCCATTTGGCTTTGCTTCATTTCTTTAAAAATGTGTTACGGTTTTCTAAATGCTAATTCATTTCTGTTTTCGACTTAATCGCATATTCCAGGATAGTTCCTCCCCCGAGAAGATCGTCTTTTGTTGACTGCAGACCAGCAGGAATAACACGCCGAGGTGTTGCAGACTCTAAAGTCGACCTGCATGGGGCAGGTAGAAAGCAGAATTATCCACACAAAGAAAGCAACTAGTCCAAAATATAACATTTTTGAAGAGTGATGGTGCAAGTGTTGCCGCAGCATTTTGGCCTGATGATGTAGAGCAAAGAAATGGTGGTGTGATGAAATATGTGTCAGCTTTATGGAAGCAGATGTGGGACACAGAAACAAGCGCTGGAAGATGCTCTGATTAAATGACCCCAAAACTGAGCTGTCTAGACTATATGGTGGTGGCAGCATCGTGCTGTGTGGGTGCTTTACTTAAGCCAGCACAGAGAAGCTGGTCAGAACTGGCACACAGAGTGTTAAGATCTAAGCTTACAAATGAAAACAGAGAGGTTACAGCCTCCAGATGTCCAAAGGTGGTTCTGCCCTTCAAACTTTTCAGATTGTATTTGTAAAAAAAAAAAAAAAAAAAAAAAAACCCCGTTAAGATGTCACAATTAAATACTTTGAGGGTTGAGGTTGTAACATGACAGAATACAGACAAATACTTTTGCAAGGCTCTATATGCCCTTCGGCAATGAGATCTTGGAAGATTTAGTCTCTACAGAAACATAAATTTCAGATTTTTATTTCAAGCTAAAGTCAGGTTTTCATCCCTTATTTCTCCTGTAAAGTCGGCTAATTTTCCCTCAACATCTGAAGGCTCATTGGGAACCCTCTCCGCGGGGAACCTTACAACAATCTCTGAGCCAAAATCGATCATCTGGCTTCGGTATGTCTGGGGAAGGTGTTTGGATTTTTTTCCCCCCTCAAAACACAGAGTTTGGATTTGAACCAGCAGCTCAGACTCTATGATTCCTGGCCCATCTCACTTCCTGATCTTCTAATTGAAGCTGTTTTGGCTCATTCTCGTGTTTCTTCTTCTGTCTGTCTCTTCTGCAGCAGCTGCAACACCTCCGCCGATGCAATCAATCCAAATTAAAGCCAAAAACCCAAGATTCCCAGTCAGCCTGGCGTCTGGTGCTCACCAAAACAGCTTCTTCCGAGCCGAAACGTCGGCTTTGTGTTTATGTTTTTTTTCTGCTTTATTCAGTTCACCATTGTCACGTTGCAACTGTAATTGAAATTAATGTTGGTGCTAAGCAGGCGCTGGATGTGTGAGATCCCAGAGGTTAAATAAAGTGTATGTGTGTGTGTGTGTGTGTGTGTGTGTGTGTGTGTGTGTGTGTGTGTGTGATACACCTGAGCGAACTGAAAGCCACAGGAAACGGTGCTCACATATGCATTAACTGAAACACACACACATATTATAGTCCCTCTGCTCCGACGGTGATGAAGTGGAGAGTGTGTTTGAACCGGGCGAGGGGGAAACGAGTGAGTGGAAGATGAACTGTAATGTGTGGACGGATTGAGAACTGTTTTTCTGTGTGTTTGCAAAAATTTGCAGAAGTTGAGACAGACTTATGTTATCTCTCAAAGTGGTCTTTGTCTAAACTTTTTGAAGGTCTTGCAGAGTTATCAGATTTGGTTCAAGAAAGTTTGGTATGGTGAGTTTTCTCTCTCTAATAGCTCTCGCTGGGGAGTGACATTTTATTATTTTGGTCCACTTGTGCATAAATATTTGATCTGCTAGGAGCTGCTATGTGTAGAAAGTCCACCAGAGGGCGAAAGATGTTATCAGGCAGAGACCAGTTTGTCTGACGGTGAGCGAGAGTCAGCAGACAGAGACTGTAGACTCGTTGGTACATGTATGATGAGATATGTGTTCAGAACAATCCATCCTCTCATCCATCCTCTCATCCATTCATCCATCCATCCATCCATCCATCAAACATCTTGACCGTCCATCCATCCATCCATCCATCCATCCATCCATCTTCTAATCCATCCATCCATCCTCTAATCCATCCATCCATCCAACATCTTGACCGTCCATCCTCTCATTCATCCATCCATCCATCCTCTCATCCATCCTCTCATCCATTCATCCATCCATCCTTTCATCCATCCATCCATCCTCTAATCCATCCATCCATCAAACATCTTGACCGTCCATCCTCCCATTCATCCATCCATCCATCCATCCTCTCATCCATCCATCCATCCATCCATCCGTCAAACATATTGACCGTCCATCCTCTCATCCATCCATCCATCCATCCATCCATCCATCCATCCATCCCTCCCTCCCTCCCTCCCTCCCTCCCTCCCTCCCTCCCTCCATCAAACATATTGACCGTCCATCCTCTAATCCATCCATCCATCCATCCATCCAACATCTTGATCGTCTGGCCGTCCATCCATCCATCCATCCATCCATCCATCCATCCATCCATCCATCCATCCATCCATCCATCCATCAAACAAACATCTTGACTGTCCATCCATCCATCCATCCATTCATCCATCCATCCACCTGTCCTTTCATGCTAAAGTTGCCTCCAACATACGCAAACATCAGAGCTAAAAGATTTGGAGTTTTGAGATACATTTGTTTGGAAACTCAACATACAGAAGCAACATTACCATTTCATGTTCTTACCACTGTTAGATTTGTCCCCCTTAAACCAGGGGTGCCAAACTCCAGTTCCTAAGGGTCATTGTCTTGCTACTTTCAGATGTACCATTGCTTAACCTGAAACAAAGAATCTATAGAGCTCGTCAGCATCCCGAGGAGCCATTTCAACTATTAGATTCAATTTTGTTGCACCAGGGATAGATCTAAAAGACAACTGGAGTTTAACTTCCCTGTCTTTAAACAAAGCCATGATGCTCATTGAATTTTCAGAGAATAGTCGGAATTCTATAATTGTAATGTGAAATGTTCTACGTTAATGGTGTACAGTTGATTTGATGTGGAGAAACAGTAACAGAAGAGTAAGTTTCAGCATCTCATCTCCCCAGGATCTGATCCCAGATGGATGTAGTAGCATTAAGCTGCTGCAGTGAATAAATGTGCCCAAACTGGTCTCATATTTAAAAGTTTTACAATATCCATAAACATAATGAGGCTGAAATGGAAATTACTTCATAAAAGCTGTAGAAGTGGGCGGAGCTACATAAGATCAACATTGCTAACATAGAGGAAGACAGTCGAGCTTTTGGCAAAAATTGCGCTAATAGCTTAACCAGAATGGCAACCTTTATTCCAGTTTACATTTCACTCAGAAACTCAAATTATTGAATGAGGTGCATTCGACTCCGCGATGCTAGGTGTCGACGTGCGCCTTTTCACGTTGGCGTCACACAGTGAGTAAACAAATGCTGTCCGTAGTAAAAGCTGGACATGCACAATGAGCAAAGAAATGGACGACAACAACCCTTCAGCACAGTACATTTTGTAAGTACTTTACTGTTTGATTGTGTTACACGTCAGATGCTGCTCTTTCCGCTCTTCCGCGGCGTCACTTCCAGAAGGGGGAGTGCCCAGTCTGGTAATAGCTCAGCTAAGACGTGTTGGCGTTTACATGCAGAGAAATTCAGTTTTTAACCGCATTATCTGGGTACGTTAGTCCGATTAAGAGAAAGCTAGTCTGTTTCGACTCCAGCTGGACTAAGGTGTCCACATGTATTTCCAAAGAATGATTTCAGGCGGACTAAAGCAATAATTCGGTTCTCTTTTACTGAATGTAGGGACCCAAGCTACAACTGGAAACCAGTAAAGGAGGTCATGAATTATCTGCCTCCAGCATAACTTTTAAATCTTTAATTTTGTCCATGGGTCGGTGTTACACATTATAAACCTAATTTTCTCTGAAGTATTATGCAACTTAATTCAGTACTTGTTCTGCTCGCCTGCGCTCTACCGAAACAATTAGATGAATAAAACAAGAAAGTTGGTCCATATCTGCTGAGAGGCTGAAATCTAATCTGAGCCAAAAAAAAAAAAACTAGGAAACTTCTTACTTCCATAACGTGCAGCAATTCATTCCCAAACATTTCCGGAGGGCTGTAAAAGGAAGAGGTGATGCAACGCGGTGCAAACTGGCAAACGCGCTCCTCTTTCTACTTGTGAGAATTTGCAGAGTGCAGCTGTTCCTGCTGATGAGAACCACGTCCAAGTGAGTTAAAATCCGTCTGGTTAGTAGCACTGCGTAGACAACTGTGAGAAATTTTATGAACCGTCTCTGAATTAGCTTCCCTGCTCAAAATAAACAAGTGGGCCTTGAAAAACATTAGAATTATTTATCTTGTACAGAATAGAAGTACAAAAAAGAATAACGTAGAGGTAATCAAAGAAGGATGAGTGTTTTGTTATGCTTGAATGCAATGCCTGAACTTATGTAGGTGTGTATATTTGAGCACGCATCCTTCCTGGAGAAGACAGATGTTGTACGTTGTGTTTCGGCAGATTTGAGACAGTCTGACTGACAGAAAGTGAAATCGTGTCAAAAAATGATGGGAACCTTGCTATTAATGTACGGATATTTGTTTTTTTCGAGTCAAACTGAGATGCTTCAAGCCAGAAATTCCTGTTTTCAAAAATCATTGCAGTTTTAACCAGAAGTAGGGTGAAGTCTAGCCGATCCCAAACCCTGACCCTGCATAAAGTTCCCTATTAATGAACTTATGAGAGAGATTTCACTACAACCGAACACCAAACCTTGAAAAAAAGGCATACATTTGCTTTAGAGAGCCTTGTTGCAAATATCTTAAGGAATAACAAGTCAGAGAGAGTCTGTGAGCATTTATCATGTTAAAAATTATAACACTGAAGGTTCCAGGTTAACCCACGAGACGCCACAATCCACTTGGAGCACCTTTAGTTCCCGTCCAAAGATGATTGTGTTTGAAGTCGAGTTGGAGTGCTGTCTCCGAGCCAAGGAGGAGCGCAGCAGTCTGTCTAGAAGCGCCCAGACTCCTTTGTCTCACTGTCTTTTTGTGTCTCTTATGTAATTAAGCAAATGAGGTTACAATGAATCGACTCCCCGAGCTCCCAAAATAGGAAGGAGGTGTTAATCGAGAAAACGCGTGCAGACCGGCGGGAGGGATTAGTGCATTGGATCAGTGCGCCTCGCATGCAGATGCATATTTTCCACAGGATGAAAGGCAGACGATGTGACTTTGCTCTCCTCGCAGAGCTGTTGCTGTTTGAAGTGTTTAGCAGACAGGTCTGAGGGCTAATGAAGACAGGGCGAGCTTTCATTTAGGCTGCATGAGGAAAACTAATCAATACATGGCTCTTACTTGGTTGTAGACATGCTCCGGTCTCAGGCAGTGATCCAGCTGGTCCTTACAGTAAGGGCCATGCTTTAGGGGCACTTTGGAAGAGCAAAGGAAGTTAACAGACCTCATGAAAAATGCAGTCTTTGTGGAGACAAGCTCATTCATGCATTTCCTGGTGGATCACATTGTTTAAAATGTAATGATGCTTAGATTGAGGATATTCCCTCAGCCATCTCAGTCCGTCTTTGAGCGAGAGTACCATTTGATCTCCTTCCCACACTACTCAACATGGTTTTGGTGTTTTCTTCAGGGCTTCCCGGATGTTCTTGTGACGTACTTAGAGGCCAAACTGGCCAATCAATTGGAGAGTTTGGTTCATACGAGGAAATTTCTTCCTTAAAATGTCTAATTTAATGTAGTCTATGGACCTGGACTCAACGTTTCTCTGTGAAGGTGGTGGGCCTACATCGAAGAAGCTTCCTGTCCGTCCGTCCTCAGGCTGGGCCCAGTTGAGAGTCAGGAGGCAAAGCTCTTCCAACACTGATTCAATCGGTCCAATTAGAATGTCACACTTCTGCAGCCCTGAACCATCATTTGATTCAGGTGCGTTGAACCGGAGAAAGAACTACAACATGCAGGATACCATCCCTTGAGGATTGATTTTGGACACCCCTGTTCTAGCGAAAGATGAATCAACAAGCCCCCTACTTCCTGGTCTAGGTCCAGGAGAAAACCCCAATTTAAATTTTGCAGGAAAAGCTATTGTGTTGCTGTAGTTGTATAGTTGTTGAGGTGGTTGAGGCCAACACTCCAGATCCCACTTCTACCTGGTGTTCATCCACAACATCAACCAGTCGGCTTCTCCTCTCATTTCATCTGCTTGATTCATGTATTCATCTCCCACGCTCACCTCTTGCTCTCTTATCAACAGTGGTCCATGCTTTTCCTGCTTCCAGAACCTCCCACACCAAGACCACCACATTACTTATAATCATTGTACAATAAACCTTTTTAAATATTTCTATTTGTCTCCTGAGAGTAATTTAAAACCACAACAAAATCAGAAGAGACGCAAATACAGAGAGCTTTCGACTGAACGTAACTACTTTATGGGTTTTATTGTTTTCTTTGGATGTCAAACCTTCAAACCTTTTTTAAAATAACACATTTTGATCTATAGGTCATATTAAAACCAGTTCTGACCTGCACTGTACCTTCTACAGTATAAACCTGCAAAAAAGTAAAATAAACTAACAGTTTGTGTAAGCAGGAGGACATCTCGATCGACCAAACTGAATGCAGGTGTACCTCAGGGGTGGGTACTCAGTCCTTTGCCCTTTTACATCAGTTACAATGATCAGTACTACAAATATGGCCTATAATGTCCAAAAAATAAATGAATAGATTAGAAAGTTTCAAGCACGGTTCTGGAGGGGTGATGGTTTGTTTTGATGGACAGACGGACGGACGGATGGACGGACTTGATGACATCTTGATAAAACAACTGTAATACACCTGACAGAAAAACTCCAGAACACATTTTTATCCAGTAGTGTTTAGTGGAAAAACAAAACATCACTCCTCTACCACTGTGCTTGACAAAAGGAATCAAATCTTGTGGTGAAATGCATCTATCAAGGCCAAACATTTCTACTTTTGTCTCATCTGTCTAACGTTGTTCCTCTTGTCGTACATTTAGGCGCTTCAGAAGAAGCTTTCATCTGGAAAACCTTCCAAACATAATGTGAGTCTTTTTCTAATTCTTCTTACAAGACTCTAACAATGAATATGGAAACTCAGGTCTTTAGAATCTGAGATGACGTTCTTGGGTTTTTGTCACTTCTGTGCTCTCAAAACATTCTGAAAATCATTTGGAAATGGCACTATAACCCTTACAAAATTGATGCGCAGCACTTTTTCACAAAGCATTGACCGATTGTGGAGTATGCCCATGACTATAGTGAAAACTGTAATAGCTTAATATGATTTGTTTATAATTTATGACAATATTTCTCCCTTCTAGTCCTGCAGTTGTTTCTGCATCCAAACACAGAAACAACACATTCAATAGTATCAGAGGATAATTTCAAGAGGTGTCAAAACAGTCGCTAGATGATGAATAAGACATCTGACTGGAAGCTGAGTGTTCGATCAGATCCATTAGAGGATGTTTCGGGGATTTTAGCCTCAGATGTACCGATCGATGTTTACTGCAGTGGCTGACGGCCCAGGGATCCTTTTGTTTGCTAAAAACAATCCTTCATCTTTCATTTAGGCTCGCAGAGCTGATCGATTGAGCAGGGAGTCGGTGACATCAAACCTGGCCACTGTCTTTTGCTCCTCCCAGCTTTACAGAGACAAGAGATTTCACTCCAGTCACCGGGCTGCCACGAAAATTGGATTATCTGCCATAAATGCCAGCAAATCTGAGATGAGTATTTGTAGTCACAGACTTCAATTTGAAAATCTTTAGGAATGAAATCTCATACAGTTTTTGTTTGTTTTAAAGGGGGGTGCTTAAAGGTACCCTCGGGCTTAGCATTTAATTATTGACTACTGAGTAACATCAGGGCGCAGCTGCATTGAGCACCTTCTCAATGAGAAAGGAGGTTTTTCTTTGATTTCCACCTGCTGAGGACCGAGTAACGTGATTCAAAGAGACAACCGGGGCTTCCAATTCTAAACCAAAGACACAATCTCTTAGAGAGCATAAGAAAGCAACTGAAAACTCACAAATATATGAAAGAATTTTACCAAATATGAGTAAAATCCAAAAACCTTCTCCAAGAATCTCAGCTTTCAAATTATGCATAATATGCATATGTATACAGAAGTGATGTCGCAAAAATAAGGCAGATTTGACCCAGAAATATGTAACGTACCCAAGGGCATAGGTTTGTTTTTAGAATAGCTGGGGACAGTAAACATAAACTTGGGTGTGGTTTGAAGATTGCTGGGGACAATAAATATGAATTATTCATTTAAAGTATTCATCCGTTTGACTTTTTATTGCAATATTCGCTACAGTAAATTAACAGGTGTTAAAATGTTTTATCTTTATTCAATCAATACAAGTTGAAAGCAATAGGCTACATGTTTTGTCTTGTTTTTCAAACGTCAGTGAAAACCACCATTTGGCTGTTGGCTTGGAAGAATCATTAAAATCCGCATCGTAGCGCAAAGAACAAAGTTGTCTATATTAATAATATACTCGCTCCAGAAGAACGCGCAACAAAAAAAACAAGTTTCCTTTGCAACACTTGCCGTTGTGTGCAGAGAAACTTCAACACTACAGTTCAGGATCCTGCAACGCGGCAGATGACCCGCACAAATGTTGTTTCATGGGTGGAAAAATAAATAAATGAAATTTAATGCATCCAGTCGGACGTTTTTTTAATGCGGGCAGGTTTCCGGTGAGAAAATATATATATATATTTTTTTATGTTTTGTTTAAGACTTCCAAAGAGGATCTTGTTGATGTACTGTGTTGGTGGAAAGAGCACGCAAGAATATTTCCCAACCTTGCGCTGACAGTGGCATCCAGCGTTGCCAGGGAGAGAGACATTTTGCGCCTCGATTTACGACATAGGAACACAGTTGAAGCCAGGGACTGTGGACTTTTTTTAAATTGTTTTTGCACAGCAATCTCTGCATCAAATAAATGTCTGCTTCGCAACATTCCAGAGAAATATCCGGGTCCGGATTTGATCAGGAGATAACCGGGTACAGGGTGGGGTTCAAAAATCATCTTAGCGGGTACAGGCAGGTGCAGGTTGGTAAATTTGTGCAGCACACTGCTGCAGTTGTTTTGTATTTAAAACATACGTGAGAGAAACAAATGAGACTTTAAATAAAATGATTGTTTACTGGGGCCTCCCAGAATAAGCCACAGCCTCCCAGCTAAATTCCTCTGGCGCTGGGACTGGATCCTCCTGTTGTGGCGAAAAACTGCAAAACCTTTGACTCAGCTCTGAGATCTGGATCGTGACAGAAACATAAACCTTGGATGCAGTCAGCCAAAACGAGTAGCTTAGCAGATTGGGCAACTACTTTTCCAGGTCCAAAGTCCTATGAGTTGTACTGGTCTAGGGTCAGGAAAGGGGCCGCTAACATCTCTGCTGACCCCACATATCCTGGACACAAACGGTTCAGACTTTTACCTTCAGGTCTGTGCCACAGAGCACTATTTGTAAAAACGAGTCCCCACTGCTTGAGGTGGGGCAGGATACCTCCTAGATGCTTCCCTTTGGAGGTTTTCTGGGAACTGGGAGTAGATCCAGAGTTTGCTGTTGGGATAAGAGTTCCCATTTGGGCTTGAACTGCCTTGGGATCCTTGATAAGCAGTTGGAGGGCATGGAAATGGGTGGACAGACTTCAGAAAAACAACCCAAAAATCAATCAGACTATTTTTAAACATCAAACCTTTTAGTCTTGTGTTTTGTCCTTCAGAATGTCACGTTTGGTGAGAAGAAAACAGTTCTTCCATGTTTGCTCAGGCCAAGTCGGACGATGTTCTGAATCTTCAGTAAGTACCGATGTTTGCTGTTCATCGAAGGAAACAATGATGAATCTGCTTTAGGTAGAAAACAGAGAAATCCCTCAAGGTCTTCCTGAACAGAAACCCTTCTCCAGATGTCTGCCTCGACATGCCTGATGAATTACTTTGTTTGTGTCTTCATTAGGCCCGGGGTAAAAATCTAACCAGTCAAATTGCTCATTTAATTATGAGACTTATTGGAGGATTGATTATAATTAGAGCTGCCTAATGGGAAGTTAATATCCGTCAATTAACCACGAGATAACGGCGTAACGAAGACGAAACGCCGCTCGTGGTTTTCCCTTCGCTGCAGTGGAGGATGACAGAGATTCCAAGCTGGCCTCAATCTGTCTTCAAGAAGACATGGATTTGAATATTAAATACCTTCTTTTCCTACAAAAGGAGAACAGCTTCTCTCCAGGGAGGCTCGCCTTAACATTGTGTACTCTTTTGAAGCATCTGCTCCTTTTTATACTTACGTTTACATGAAGAGCTGCCAGGAGCAGTGAAAACTCATCGTTTTCTGCCTGACATTTAATACGCGAGGAACATTTTTCAACTCTTTAAAATGTAAAGGTTTGCCACAAACCTTGTATTTATTTTGTTCTGTATCATTTAACCTCAAATTTACCAGGAATAATCCCACTGAGATTGAAACCTTGGTGATGTGAGGGACAACATAAGCCAAGATAAGCAGCATCGCTGTTCTACATTAAAGACACAATAAGCTGAAGGGTGCAATTACTTTACTTTCACCACAAACATTTTGTGTTTATGGAATGACTAACTCAAAATAGTGGCGTATTTGCAAGAGTTTGCGATAACTCTTAAGAGATTAATCTGAGAATACCTGAGCCCCACTCTAAAAATGCTAATGACTGCTTATTTTAATAGCTTAAACACCAGATATATCTTAACATGCATTAATATGCACAGTGGACACCTTCTTAACACTACCACAGAAGCTAACATATACAGTCTTCCCTATTTTCAGCCAATCAGCGCCAAAGAAAATGAATCCAGCTCCTTGACTGGCTGCTTTGCCAACGCCAGCCAATAGCCTGTCAAGCAGCAATGTTGCAGTTAATCCAACTATTCAAGAGACATATTCTTCTGAATACATTAGACACGCGACACAAAAAAACCCCGCAAATAGGTGTATTTTCATCCAATCACTTGCAGTCACATTCCACAAAAAAAAAAACAACCTTCAAATAGGTGGGGGTCCAGTCAGAGGTGGAGCTACAATTTTTTGTTGCTGGTCATCTTGACTGACTGGTTCAAAAAAATCCAGTCATAATCTATTTTTACCCATCATTTTTTTCAAATTATCACAATAGCATATTTTAGTATTTAATTTTCATTAATTTTAGTTCTTATTCAACCCGAACAAACTGAACAGAGAATCTACATCGTGCTACATGTATTTATTATGAACATTTCACCTGCAGTGGTCTGAACGCAACGCATGGAGCTGAACTAGACTCCTGCTGCTGCGTAATGGAGGCTGAATCTGTTCTCCGTTGCCGAACTGGAGAGTCGAATTACAAGCGCCACTTCAGCCAAAGCTTTAAAATCAGGGAACGTTTTTCCCATTGAAGTGATAAGAATTCAGAAAGACTCTCTGAACGAGGTCTTTTCTGATCGCTTTAGCGGGAGGAAATCCCACAGCGTGCACTCTTTTTGCATCAGTAGTCAGGCTGCAGCGATCTGTCACCTTCTTTTTTCACACAAGCCAAAATGGAAAAATTGAAAGTCTTCGCAGGTCATGAAAGTAGAATATTTCAGATCATTGTAGATGACATGTCTGCTTTAATCCAAGAAAAGCATAAAGCTTCCTGCAGACAGTTTATTGGCTTGATTGACCGAACTTCTTCCAGTCAGTCACTCTCTCTAAAAATGCTGGTGTTTAGTGAAGTAAAACGGATGATTTACTTTTGAGTAAAACTCAATAAATATCTCTGATCCTTTTTACGATAAAGTATTTTAAAATAATAATAAAAAAGCTTGTTTTTTCAAAGACAAATGCTTGTACCTCATTTTGTCCATTTTAAGTTTAAATGGCAACCAGACCACAGTTTAAACAGCCCTAGTTTAAAGCAGTGGTTGGAACGGCTCAGTCAAAGTCCAGACGTGTACCCAATGACCATTGGAAGGCCACGAGGACATATTTTTATTACGGCTACTTTATTTATTATAGTTTTTTTTATTGTTTACAGAAAACAATTATGGTGTTATGTCTTTTATGATGCTAATAATTTAGTTTGTGTTAATTTTCTCCTCTTTATTGCTAATCTAATAAAAGAGAACGATTGTTTACTTGTCATCTAAATTCTGGAGATAATAAATAAGACTCAGCTTCTGTTTTAAATCAACTTTCAAAGCGTGCGTTTGCAGGTTTTTGAGTTCAACTGTCTGCTCCAACACAAATATCCATGCTACCGTCAACAACAGTGGGGGGTTTTCAAAATGCACCCATGGGATTTTTCTGCAAAAACGAGCTACACAGCAACAGCTTTTAATGCCAGATGATGGGTTGTTCTTCGCATACCACTGGGAAGCTGAGAAGGAAGAGGCTAGGAGGAAACCCCCACCGACCCTCTGGTCGTGCAACAGGTGAGGGAGATCAGCCGCAGTGTGAAAGCAGCTGTGGTCGACTTAGCACGCTGCAAAATATGGCGATAAGCGTGGGGCATTCGCAGCGAGCCGGTGGGTTTGGACCAATTACACCCTTGCAGACCGCAAGACAACACCACAGACAGATAATAACTGAGCTGGGAGCAGGCAGTGGGGCTCGATTCTGATCGAATTTTTATTGTCAAAAACCAACAAACTAACTGACATAAGTGGAGAAACTGTTTTCAGGGGATAAAAGGAGGTAAAGAGAGCTGATGCATGCAGAACTAGAGGTAGGGAGTAACAAATCTTTAGCACGTTTTGTTTTTAAGTGTCACACTGGGTTAAATTTTTAATTACATTTGTTACCGAGTTAAAAGCTAGAAACCTTAGAGTGATCTGCTTGTTGTGTTTAAAGTTGTCATTTAGACACAGATCAGCCTCTGCAGGAGCTTCAAAGCCGAATACTTTAGTCTGGCAGGTTGTCACTTTAACCTACATCCTCAGGAAATGACGGCAAAATCACAGCTTTGACTTTCTATTCTGGTTTTGCTGCTGAACTCTCCCTCTTGATTCCCTGAAATCTGGACTTGCACACAAACCCCAATGTATTTTATTGAGATTTTATGTGAAAGAACGACACAGAGTGGTGGATAGTTGTGAAGTATAAGGAAATTAAACATCGGTCTGCTTCAAACTCAAGGTCATTAGCTGGACGAAGAGATGATTCAGTGTAATTAAGGTACTCAGGGACGATCTAAAACCATCCCATAATTTATGTGGATGTATCTTTGGTGCGGTTGCCCTCCTGGAAGGTGAACCTCCACCTCAGTCTCAGGTCTTCTGCAGCCTCTAAAAGATTTTTCCTCAAGGATTGTCCTGGATTTAGCTCCATCCATCCTCCCATCAACTGCGACCAGCTTCTCTGTCCCTGCTGAAGAAAAAGGTCCCCCCAGCATGATGCTACCACCACCATGTGTCACTGTAGAGATGGTTCTGCCACACATAGCATTTTGCATGAGCCAAACAGTTTAATTTTTAAAACATCTGAGCAGAGCACCTTCTTGAATTTGTTGTGGGGTTTTTTTTTCATCTGGACAAACCTGTTGCACTTATCAAAATCAGCATCATGTAAAGAAGACGCAAGTCGTTAGCTGCTAGATCATAGGGGAGTGAAACAGGACAGTTCAGATCCGACCCAGCAGCAGATGTGGGTACCTGCAACCAGTTGTCTTCAGAAACGGTCCTCTGAAGTGTGACAACGATACTGACTGATGATTTTAGATTTAATCTCAAACTGCTGATCAGTCTGTGTCCCTTTTTGCTTTCGGTGTTGTTGCACCCTCAGATAATTCATCGCTTCAAAAAAACCGACAGTTTAAGTTAATCACTTTGAATGTTCATGAGCTTTTAGGCCCTCGGTGCCTCAGGGTGCAAGTTTAAACAACAACGATGCTGTTTTCCTTGCAGATATTCACATACCGACGTGCACATGTGGCATCTGCAGCCATGTCTCTCTGTTTACAACAGGCATCAACCTTGATCTGCAGCCAAAAGCCAGACAGGTGCCACACACACTCACTCAACAACACTGGTCTGAGGCCAGCCTCCAGCTCTTCCCTGTCCGTGCCAGCTCTGTAGTCGCTGCAAGCACGCTGCTAGAGAGAGACAGAGCGTCGGCCAAGACGGCATCCAATCGGACCATCGCTTCACGCAGTTAAAGCACGACCATCATCTTCTGCTAGAGACCCTGCACGGCTGGTGGAGGGAGGCTGCTGGCTTGTTAGAGTGGGCTCCAACCGAGACCAGATGGTTCATCGAGTTAGGCCTGCAGCATCTCCAGAAGGCTCAACAGTAGATATTTGTTTGATTACACTCACTGAGCAAAGAAGAAAAAAGTCAAGCAGCCAGACGGAGCGGTGCAAACGAAACTGGAACTATTCAAACTGTTGATGAGAATTTGAAGCATCTGCACAGTTTTGAACTGATTTCAAACACAATTCTGTTGATGAAATTGCAAAAATTATACAAACTGAGGTGATTTTCGTTTAATTCTGTGCTTTCTTTTGAATGAAAGTAACACGTAATTTCTGTGTAAATACAGCTTTCATACAAAGGGCATGACCTTGAAGTAAATCTCTTAAACATTTATACTTGCCTTTTATTTGCCCTATTTTCTACCAAACGACTGTTGTGAACATTTGCTTGTGCGATCCAGTGAAACAGTGCAAAAAAACCCCAAGATCTCCACCTTGTTTTCAAAATCATTTCTATTTGTTGAATGCCAAAATAATACGTAACATTCATTTGTTTGTATGTAAATTCTGATAGTTCACATACGGCATTAAGGAAAGCCCAGATGATGATATCATGGCTATGCAAGCTTCTGATTATGGTTAATTAAACCACACATGAATAATATGGGGAAAACACCAGTGGATGTATCATAACACAACACATCAAACACATCGCTTTCTTCTGTGAAATCCTGGGAGGAAAAAAATCGATGTGTGCTGAATTGCCGCTCGGTGATGAAGAAGCCATTATTTTAAAAGCAGATGGACCAAAGGAAGAAATACCTTCATTTTTGAAAAGTTGTCGCCGGAGAATTAAAGAAAATTTTTAAAAAAATAACAATTATAAGAATACATTTTCTTTGATGGCGCCTTTCTAAAACCCAAGGTCACCTTACAGAGAACAAAAAGCCCAGAAAAATGATACATAGACAATCAACAAACAATTAATCAAATAGCAAATAAGAAGTTAGGACAACAAACAAAATCAGTGTCTAAAGTGAACAAGTCTGTTTGAACAGGTGTGTTTTGAGCTGTGGTTTAAATAAAAGAAGAGAGTCAATACTTCTGATGACAGGAGGAAGTGATTTCCAGAGGGACTGAATTCAATTCAATTCACTTTATTGTCATTGCAACAAGTTCAACGAACGGGGAGGTGCAGACCATACAGTGCAAGAGACATAAAATCTACAAATATGCATATAAAAACAACTATGAGCAATTAATAACACAATTTAAAAAAGCTCTGGTCCCCACAAGCTGGGCAAAAGGAACAAAAAGAGTGACTGACGAAGATCTGAGAGAACAGGAAGGAGTGGCGATGTAGGGAATAGACCCTAGGGTCAAAAATCGGCCATAAATTACACACGACCAATCTCATGTGTAGTGCAATTGGGGGGGCAAACAACCATCTTGCCTAGGGCCCCAAAAACACTAGGGCCGGCTCTGGGAAAGACAAAATGGGGAAGGTGGCAAACCTGTGAAAGCCGTTCCTACTGTGAAGTACGGGAGTGGTGGCATCATGTTGTCTGGGTGTTTTGCTGCAGGACAAACTGGTGCAGCTCACAATATGCATTTATATATATGCATATTTTTTATTCCTCTTTGCCTCATGATTTTTCATGTAATATAATTGTTTGTTTTTGTGTCTAATGCTTGTCTTGCCCCTGTTGCACATGGGTGGTGTTCTATAAATAAAGCCTCATGTCATTTGTTAACGATGCAAAAAAAAAAAAACCTACCATATGACAGACTTAGTTTTGACATAACATCATGGAATATGATACAAGATGAAGAAGAAGAAGTGGCTCGGTTGGTAGAGCAGGTGGCTGCAGCCCTGGAAGTCCCCGGTTTCAATCCTGTTCCTTCCAAGTGATGATCGAGGGGGGGAAATCAATCGGCGTAAAAACATCTGACAAGTCCATCTACATGCGGCTGTTGTGCTGTGGAGACCCCATGGTGGGAGGTGTCGAAAGGACAACCAAACATATGAGAACATATCAAACAAAACAATGAGCAGTTTAAACTTAATCAGTAAATTATGACTCAGTAACTTGATGGCTAAGATAAGATTTAAACCTTTTTTTAACCTACCTCTTTGACTTGTTTTCTCCGAATGCTTGAAAGCTGGGTTGTTCCTGGTACTGAGTAGCACATTTGATTGGAGACCAACCTCACACATTTCTATTCAGTGATTTTACACGAGCGAAGCGGGCCTCACAATAGCGACACCAATGGTATAAGGATCTGGGGAGCTGCCCACTTAACCTCCTTCCGACTGAGAGGAGACGGCGGCCACTCCTCTGTCGGTCCGTGAAATTTTCATGGGATGAACGTTGGGTTCATGTCAGGGTTAAACCGTCTGAAAACACGCAGAAGCGCTGAGTTTGAAGCTGAGTGAAGCTGACAGCTGCTCAGCATCGCTCCCGCAGCATCCCGGCACACCGGTGACCTCGAGAGCTGAGTCTGTGACCTGAAAGCAAGGACCACATTTCCCATCTACCCCAGATTTCCAGCTTCTCGGATTTGTACTTAGTTTGGTTTTGATTTTTTAAATGTAGATTTTCTCACTAGGTTTAGGTTTCTTGGAACATAAAACACACCCCTATGAGCCTAATCGGAGCTGCTAATCATTACTAGGCCTGTTTTGTACATCGAGGAGGAAGTTTAATCTGATCCGACAGCGCTGCCTTTAAGTGGCTCAAAGCCCAAAAGCTACTGACAGTTACTGACACTAGTGATTCAGCTCCGGGATGCCAAAAAAGTTTGTTGCAAGAACCACCTGTGACTTGAGAGCCACAAAAAGATCCCCCGGACTCCCAGGATCATCGACGCCTCTTGACTGTCAGTCAAATAGCCGCTGAGAGGCACAAATCTGATTTGATATGAAAACAAAGACTCAAATTCCCTCCTCTCATTTTTAATTCCCGCCAACCCTGGCTCCACTCGTTGGGATGCTGCCGGGTCCGCTGAAGTAAATGCTCTCACGGGAGCCTTACAGGATGTGTCGATGATTTTCACAGCAAATATACCATATATTATTTCTATTGCCACGAAATGTCCAGCAGATTTCGAAAAACCAAACCACTCCACGCATAAAAAAGAAATCCCAACAAGTTCGCCCATAATTTATGTGCAATGAACTGGAATGGTACAGGTTATCAGTACTGAACACATGAAGAAAAGGATGTGCACAGAGGCACAGAAAGCCAAAAAACCAGTTGATATCTGTCAGTAATCAGAAAGGATCCCTGTTGTTGGATTTAAGTTAGCATCAGCTGGTTTATTAGTAACTGATGGCACATACAACGTTTTTTATTAGCATTGCTTTGCAAAGAGTGGTACTATTGGTAAAAGCAAGAAGATCGTCTCAAAAAAAGTTGCATTGTTGTAAAACATGCAGGTGACAATGATTATAGCTGTATTTTGGAACTTCTGAAGGATCCAATGAGCACCAAAGGAGTCATAATCCGTCAATGGGAAGACAATAATTTCAAAATAAATCATTGTGGTTCTCCTTGCAAAATCAGATGAGTCAAAAAAAAATAATCAGAAGAAATAGCAGGTACAGTTTATCCTATGAAAACAATAAGTAATGAACTCAAACGCAATTCCCTGCGTACAGATTAACCGCGCATGATTCCACTCCTGAAGAAAATGCATGTCGACGCCTGTTTAAGGTTTTAAGATTTGAACCAAACAGTCTATTACAAAGAGTAGAGTCTGGTCACAAGAGGCCAAAACTAAACTCTTTGCTTGTCATTGCATATACCATGAATGGAGGAAGAATGGTTCTACTTATCACCCACACCATGATGTTCCCACCTGCAAACTTCAGGTGGGAACATCATGGTGTGGGCTGTCTTACAACACATACTTTATATGACTGAAGGAAAAATAAAGGGAGAAATGTACCAGCAAGTTCTCCTGGATGAAGAAAGTGGTTACATGCATTGCTCAGGTGTGATTGTGACTCATTCTTCCATACAAACAATATTCAGATATTTATGGTTCTGGGAGTCGGTGAAAATAAGGTGGTTGACAGTTAAGAATTCCTTGGATGTCTGTTTGGTACTTTGGTCCTAACTGGAAATCCTTGCTTCATTTTGAGATTCTTACTATTATTATTATAATTGTCATGATAAACGTTGTGAGCCGAGGTACCAGGATGGTGGTAGAAATGGATAATTTAATGTCAAGACAAAACAGAACAGGAAACCAGCGTTGACGACTGTAGGCCCTGACAATATGTGACTGAAACTGGTGGGTATTTATTGAGGGAACCTGATTACTGGATGAAACACAGGTGAGTAAATGAGCAGATGGAAAACAGGTATACGGGAGCAGGATACAGAGGCACTGAGGGAAAACTACCACTGGGGATCAGGATCATAGAAATAAATGATAAATCAGATAGAACATAATAGTCAAAATGAGCTAACTAAATCCAAAGTACAATAGATCGAGACACTTGTGCTTTTAAGTATTTATTTCTGTTCATTGTGATGATTTTCCACTCAAAGTTAATAAAAACATGACATTTGAGATTACAGTACTACATCAGATCAATGAAATTAAACCTTTATATGCAGAAATATGAGGTAAATGAGAAGCAATTTTAAAACCTGCTTGAAGGTTGTTATTTTCTAAAAGCATATTCAAATTTTTTGAATATAACTATAAATAGAAATCATCAATATAACGCTCTACGGTAAAATTACTCCAAAAAGAACAAAACATTTATTGCAAAAACAAGAAATTAAAACAAAAACACTGATAGAATGACTCAAAAGTGAGATTGGAAAAGATAGCTAAGTAATGCAATGACTTTGGAGAGATAAAAACGAGTTTTGACCTTTATCTTGTGTTCAATCCAAAGACTCGACATCTTTATGCAAAATGCATAAAAATGTTAAATGAAGGAAACTATCCTTTTTTGAGGAATATTTTTGTGTTTTTATGGAAGCAACAAACCAATATTTTGTTTTTGTTTTGCATTAAGGCACCAAATGGCAATATCTGATTAAAAAACTCTAAAGCAAAATCCTGGATTACCTGGATTACCTACAGTCATAAAGTCATCAGATGTTCGCAGTTTGTTGAATCAGAACTGTAATCTCCGAGTCATTGAGTCATTGGGTGCCCGAACCAAGGCCGATCTAACCTTGGGATGCTCCTTTGTCCCCATTGTTTCATGCCAAACCTGCACATGTTCGACTCTGTGGCATATGTTGCTGTGAAAGCTCGTGCCAGAGAGCAGGGGATTGGCCCTAGATGACGTAATGCACCTGATGAATACACCCAGCTCCTCCTCCTTCTCCTCTTCCTCCTCATCTAGGCAGCCGGCCAGGCACCATGAGCTCATACGTCCTTGGATTAAAAAAAAAAGGGGGGGGGGTTGAGGCAATATTTCATTCTTAAGTAGCCCCCTGACAAATGAAATGGATCTCAGCCATTTTTTCAAAAACATTATGGAGGAAAGAAAAAGCCCTGCTCTGTTGGACTCAATTACCTCTACATGTTAGGTTCAGTAAAGAAAATTTCAAAACTGACAGTAACTGCAGAGCCAGCCTCAATAAAAGACAATGAGGCGGTACTATTGCCTGCATAAACCTCTCACTGCATTTGATACGTTAGAAAATTGCATTCGGTGCTATATCAAATTATCACGGGAGTAGGAATGGATTAAACAATATTCTGCTTATTTAAAAAAACGTATATAAACAATAGTATGACATATATAATTGCACAACAGTGCCAATAAGTTCTTAAAGATGACATAATCCAATTACTGACAATATGTTTTGACAAAGACTGCCATCTGGTGGCTAAATGTTTTAATTGCACCCCAATTGCAATATTACCGTGGTCTTGTGTTTTACTCTTTCACAACATGAAAACTTCAAATAAAGTGGAAGAAATGAATCAATGTTATGCAATACCTCCACCTAGTGGTCATATTAATTATGACAATAATGAAAAACAGTTTGTCAGACATTATAAAGAACAACACAAAACACACACATAAATAAAACATAAATAGAAATGGTCTAATTGTACCGATTATTGTTGCTGTTTAACATAATTTTATTTCAATAGCAGTTTTATTTTATTTTGGATACTAATTTATCTGCTCTCATTGGCTATACTTATTTTACCTGTAAATAACTTTTTCCCCCACTGTTGTTTAGCACATCACACTTTATTGCAGCAGAATCTTATGTTGGTATCTTTTTCCGTTTTTATGCCTTTTCATGTCACTAAAGATTTTTTGGCACTAGTGGCGCTGAGTAAACTGACAGGAAATAAGGTTGAGAGACAACGGGAATCGAACCCAAGTCAACCATGTTGAAAACTATAGTCTTTGTAACTGGTGCGCATGCGCTGACAACTGAGCCACCCATAAAATGTATTATTATTATTATTATTATTATTATTATTATTATTATTATTATTATTATTATTATTATTATTATTATTATTATTATCTTCAAACAACAATTTTAATAACAAATATTTTATTTATATTATTTTTGTGTAAAATTAGCGGTCCTTTAATCAGCATAACTAGTTACCACCCAGTGAGAGCTAGGTCTGCTAACTCAAATGGTACAGTTTGAGTTGACTGTATCTAAAATATTGTTTTTCTTGATTTACTCCAGCTAACTTTGGCTTAGTTTGGTAGAAGAACGATAAAGAGGTGAGTTATCAATAAATGTAAGCGTTTTTTTAAGCTTTTAAACTTAGCTTGTATGCTAATTTCCCGCTACGTTACATAGAGCTAACACAGGCTAGCTTAGATTGAAACAACATTTTTATTTAGTTGCGCAGAATAATATAACCATTTCTACAGTTTATCAATATCACTGTCAAACTAGAGTTTGCTTAGGGGTAAATTTTTAAACGATACCTAATTTTAAAAAAATGTAGTTTTAACTTAAAACCCAATTTGAGCATTTTTGTATCTTTCAGCTGCATTTAATTAATGTAAAGCTTTTCACTTAGTTTTGTTGAAGCTAATTCAATTTCGTCTTAGACATTTCAGCGTTTTTCCACGATATAAATATGAGGGAATTAAAAACAAGTAACACATTTGAGTGGAAAATAACCAATAACTTGTATTTAATGTACACAAAGTATAATTTTTGTGAGCTGAAAATGACAGTAAAAACAAAAATTATTTTATTGAATTTTTTATGTATTTGAGGATGACTCAATAAAAAATATTTATTGACAGGGCTGCTGTGTGCTGTTTTTATTTTTAGTAGTGTAAAATACAAAAGTCTTTTATATTTGTATTACAAATATTTCTACTGTGGTCAGGCTTTAAATATGGAAACGTGGAAAGACCAAGGAGATGGAAGGCTAGATGGAGGAAGGACAGATGGATTGTCTGAGAGAGAGGGAAGGATAAAAGTGAAGGAAGCATGGATCACAAGAAGGATGGTAGGAAGGATGGATGAGAGGGGGAAAGATGGATTCTTAAATGAATGATGGATGGATGAATGGAAAAGCTTTTTACACAATGAAACAGAGCGTAAAGTTTGTAAAGACAATTATGTTTTCATACATAACTTTATCATATTTATCCAGACCTGGAAAACACTTTTCAAGACATCTTCAATGGATTTTATTGGGATTTTAAATGCTGGACAGACGTGATGTAGGTTCAAAGTATATACATTAAAGTATAACAATTAATTATGTTTTAATTATCAAAACACAAATCCCAAAAATTGTGACCTGTATTTTTATTCACCGTTTTTAACGCTGATACCCCTAAATAAACTCGAGAACAAACGGTTGCATTCAGAGCTCATTTATTTAGGAAATTTAGTCCAAATGTGTGTAATTTAATCTCTGTATTAAAGCAGCTGCTGCGTGAAGGCATCAGAGGTTCATTGGGGAACAAACAGCATCATCACTACTCTATTTTCTCTGGTTGTTTGATGAATCACAGGTTGATAACCTTAGACAATAAACAAACTTACATAAATTGCAAATCCTTGCTTCAGTCAACAAAATTCAAAATACTTAATTTATCTTAATATTTTAACTATACATTTTAAATTCATCTTAATGTAATAAAATATTTATGTACACAATATTGTTTTTGGAGAAAACACCAGAAGCATATCTCTGGTTGTCAAACACTGAGCAAACAAACTGACATTAATCAAACATATTTCTCTACCTGAAGGCAAAAGTAATCACATCTATTGCTTCTCACACTACACTGCCATCTTGTGTGCAAATAATGTAACTACTCCCATCATGTCATCATGTGTTCCAGGCGTGGGCTTAAAATACATGTCGGTTAATCTATGAGAGGTTTCCAAAGCCAAAACAAAACAATCTGGGCTTCCCCTCATTGTTTAAAAGGACAGTAATCATTCTGATGTTAAATACATTAATTAATAAATCTCATTCATTCTCTCATTATTCTGACTTTTAGCAAATATAAATAATTTAGGTAAATCCAACCTACCTGAAACTAGAGAAGTTTGGTCTGATTTAACTTCAGGCTGTGAGAAAAAAAAGGTAGATGTGTCTTTTTATTCGACGTATGTAAACTTCTGGTTTCAACTGTGGTTTTATTGAAAGAAAAAAACAGAATGACTTTAAGAGGGTTTTTAGTTTTCTACTAAGTGACTATTAAGCAGAAATACTTTGTTTATAACTCATGATGAAGTTTGCTGTTGGTGGAAATTGAAGGGAAAGCTGATTTATTTTTCTGTGTTGCCTTTTACAGCTGTGTTGTGGTGAGCTTGAATCATTTTAAATGCAACAAGAAGACCCACGACAGGTAAGAAATACGATTGTTATGTGGTTGTAACTCTTGTTCACCTGATGAATTATATGTGATGCAGACAAAAAATTAGTTTGACAGAAAGTGTTAAACTTCATCTTCAGGTTTAACCATATATTTTTTCAAACTTTCAATAGTTATCCAGTATAGAAGAAGGGCAGAAAATTATTTCCTGTCCCATCACTAATATCAGTTTTTCTTATAAATGTTTTAGATGTATTAAATCATGAAACGTCTGCACTAATATATATGGAATGAACAATTACCATAAACGTGTGTTTTAACCACATCCCCCAGTCGGAATATAATTTAAATTTAAAGAGGAATAATTTATCAGAGGATGCCATTTTGAGTCGTTTGGATGACATTTTTGAAATGATCTCAGATCCAGCACTCAAGACTTTTGTGCTGACCGACATTGGAGTTATTGTTGATATGTTTTCTGTCATCCAGCACAACTTGGAGGAGAATGGCGGAGGAAGCCCCGGTTGGAGGTTACATACAATCAGTAAATTGAAGTGGGGATTGGGTCAAGAACACATGTGGTGGGCCTCACTGAGGAGAAAACTTTATCAAGAGTCCCAGCTTCCACCAGGACAAAACTGTCCAGTGTTTCCTCTAGTAAAGACACATGATCAGATTTCTCTAAAACCATGTTACTTTGAGAAGATAAAATATTACATCTGATGTGTCTACCTTCCCTCTGAAGTGGTCTGCAAACTCCTCACAGGGGTTTTATGAAATGTATTAGTAGTACAGCCAAAGATTCATTTATTAATGATTTAATTAATGTATTAATTTTATTAACCACAAAGGATTAAGTAGATAATAAAATAAGCTCAGCAAGACAGGACATACCGGAGCATCATGTCACTTTTGAGGGATGCACACACTTTACCCAAAGAGTGTGTTCTATTCTGGTTTCTAGCTTTATGTTGGATTTGTTTCCTAGCAAAATATTATGGAGTCAAATGTTTGGCTGTCTCTCTGACAGCTGAAGGCCCAAACTGGGTCATCAACCGGACCAAGAATCTAGAAGAGGGTTTTTCTTTGCTCCGTAAAGGCACTAATGCGAGAACGCCTTAGTGTAGAGAAACGCGGACTAAGTGAGACGTCAGGTTTGAGCTCCACATTAAACATGTAACAACAGTTTAAGGATACAATCCATCACTGCTGTCCTGGATCACATCAGAGGAACCGGGGGGAGGGGGGGCGGGGGCTGACCTGCCTGCCTGCCTGCCTCATCATTTTTCACTGCATTAGATGACAAATAAGTGGTCATTCATCAATAACAGTAGATGGAAGCTGAAATGATTTATTGCCTTTATGACAATAATTGTGACGGCTTTGTGAAGACGACGACGACGATGATGGAGCCCTGTGGTCAGTCGAGCACAGAGAAGAGAGAGCGAGAGGAGGAAGTAGATTGAAAATCGGCAGAGAAGATATGGGAGGATGGAGGCGGGGCCTAGAGGAAGAAAGGTTAATGAAAAAATTAAATTGTGGCGGGGTCGTGGGTTTTAGGGTCCAGATTTCTGGTGTGAAAAAATTTGCATGCTCAGAAAGTTAGAACATCTTGAAAAAGTTCGATATTTATTGTCGGTCATTTCACAAAGTGAAAGTCGTATGTTATATTGATTCATGACGCATTGAGTAAATATTTCTCGCCTTTTATTTTCTGTAGTTTTGGTGATTCTGGTTCACTGGGAATGAAAACCCAACATTCAGTGTCTCAGATAACTAGAACATTACATCAGATCGATTTAAACGAAAATATCAGGCTTCTGGAAACTATGCTCATCTCTATGTACTCAATGCTTGGTTGGGGCTCCTTTTGCATGAATTATTGCATCAATGCGGCATGGCATGGATGAGATCAGCCTGTGGTTCTGCTGAGGTGTTCAGGTAGCCCAGATTGCTTTGATAGAGACCTTCAGCTCATCTGTGTCATTGGTTCTGGTGTCTGTCATCTTCCTCTTGACAAATACTCAACAGATTTCCTTTTTATGGGGTTCTGATCTGGCCGGACTATTAAAATACCACCATGGACATTGTGGATCGGAACCAAGTCCTGCTGGTATGGAGAGAAAATAGTCTCAAAAGATCTGTGTGTGTGTAATATTTGATTTGTAACTTGTGTCAGCCTATTTGTGTGTAACTTAGGGTAGCTGTATGTGTAAAACATGATTTGTAACTCGTAAAACACATTTTGTGCGTAACTTCGAGTACTTGCAGCTGTGTGTTTAAATGTACACACAAATATCAAGAAAGTACGAGTACAAAATACATTTACACACGCACCATTTCAAATTACACGAACTTAAAACTAACTACAAATTCAAAACGACTCCTACGCATACAAATCGTTAAATACTACGCACCATTCACCTGATACACACAGACAAAACCACGTTTACGTACAGATTAAGGTTAGAACTGCACGAGGAGTTTTGAGACTGATTTCTTGTCTCCAGACTTGTGCGTGCATGATGCGTTTAAATGCTGGTAGAATGCTGGGGCATTTGAGTTTTCTTATTACGTTACCTCTAAACTTGCTGTTGAAGTGGCAAAAATGTTTGTCTGTGAAAGAAAGAATATCTCAGCACTGCTTAGTTATAACACATAGATCAAAATTTACTTATTTTTTAATTCGAAAATGCTTTCAATTAAATAAAATTTTTGCGGTCGGACATCCAGGTCCTCCAAGTAATCGAGCGAAGAGTAATAGAACTACGTAGATCCTGTGGCATCTTAAGCTGGAGCGGGTCACAAATTAATATTCAAGGAGTTGCAGCTGCTGTATCACTGTTACCAGCGTGTTTTTATATCTTAGGCCGAGAGATAATCATATCCGGGTAAAGTAATTTTATTTAATCTACAAGTTTTCAGGAATAACATGTTGACCTAGCGACTGAATGACTGGTGGTTAAGTGTAAACACTCACTATGGCATCAAATCAAACCAAACTTTATTTATATAGCACAATTCATACAATAAATGCAACTCAAAGTGCTTTACAAATTAAAATGACCCCACATGCCCACATTCCCTCCCATCTCCAGTAATATAAAAGCAATTTGACATTAATACCCCCGCGTTACACTCATCTTCTGACATACACACATACACACACTCAAACACACGTGTAAGGACATAAGAAGAAAAAAAAAAGAATAAATGAAATAAAACGACCTGGGCTGAGTTCAGATGAGCCAGACAAGCTAAGTAAGGAAACACCATCAGGGGAGCCATCTGCCCCAACAGCAGCAGAACCACAGAGAACCCAGGGAAGGGTGGGCGGAGGCCCCAACATCTACCCAGGCACACCCGGAGAGCACCCAGGCCGCCACAGCCGACCACCGCTCCCGGGGCTGAGGGCTCCCAGAGAGGAAACACTGGAAAAGGGTAAAATAAGGTTAATATATGCGATGATAAAATTCTGATAGAATAGAACATAAAGATAAAATAAATATAAAATGAATAAGTGAGTAATAAAAATAATCAGTTAAAAACTAAGCTCGAAAGGTGAGTCTCTATAAGATTAAAAAATAAAAAAATAAAAACTGATTGAATAGGTCATAACGGATAAAATAATAAAATGAACAATAAAAGTAATCAGTTTAAAGCTAGGCTAAAGAGGTGGGTCTTGAGCCTGTTCTTGAAAACATGAACGTTCTCTGCGGCCCTGAGATCCTCTGGCAGCCTGTTCCAGAGGTGAGGGCCATAATAATGAAAAGACGCCTCACCATGGGTGTGTGTCCTGACTTTAGGGATGACAAGTAGACGGCTGCCAGAGGAGCGCAGAGACCGCAAGCGTTCGTATGGTAAAAGCAGTTCTGATAGATAAGAAGGCCCAAGACCATTAAGACACTTAAAAACCATTAAAAGTATTTTAAAATCGATCCTGAAACATACGGGGAGCCAATGTAGTGATTCTAAAATCGGAGTAATGTGCTCCCGCCTCCTGGTCTTCATCAGGACACGTGCTGCTGAGTTCTGTAAGAGCTGTAAGCCTGAAATCCTCTTTTTGGGAAGACCAGAAAGCAGGGCATTGCAGTAGTCAATCCTACTGGTGATAAAAGCATGCATCAGCGTCTCCGTGTTGGCCCGAGAGAGAATGGGGCGGACTCTGGTGATGTTTTTCAGATGATAAAAACCTATTTTGGTTATGTTTTTAATATGAGGGATAAAAGTCAGCTCAGAGTCAAAAATCACGCCCAGGTTCTTCACTTGTGAAGATGGATTAAAAGACATTTATTGTAGTTTTGGTAAAAGTTTCTCTCTCTGAGCCTCAGGACCGATGACTAAAATTTCAGTTTTGTCCTGGTTGAGCTGGAGAAAGTTTTCTGCCATCCAGGATTCAATGTCTAAAATGCTGTTAAAAAGTGCATCCATTGGCTGTGTGTCAACAGGAGACACGGAGATGTACAACTGTGTATTGTCTGCATAACTGTGGAAATTCACCCCATGTCTCCTGATGACGCTGCCAAGAGAGAGCATATAGAGGTTAAAAAGCACTGGGCCTAAAATTGAACCCTGGGGCACACCACATGTGATGCTGTGGACCCTAGAGGAGCAAGTATCTAAACTTACCATAAAAGTCCTGTCTGTGAGGTAGGAAGTGAACCATCTATGAACAGCACCAGAGAGGCCAATCTGTTTTAAACGAGTTAAAAGAATAGTGTGGTCTACTGTATCGAAGGCAGCGCTTCGATCCAGTAGAACCAACACTGTCACCTTCTGGGCATCATAATTTACTCTAAAATCATTTAAAATCTTCAGAAGGGCCGTCTCTGTGCTGTGGTTCACCCTAAAACCAGACAGAAATTTCTCTAGGACATTATGAGTGTTGATAAAATCATTAAGTTGAGTTAAAACTAGGTCCATCCTCCTCCATGAAAAACTATCAATAGCTACACAATTCCTTCTATAAATATTTTGATGTCTTACAAAGTTTTTCATTTATTAGTTATTTCTAATTGTTCCAAGAGCCTAATTAACAATAAAACAGTTGATAAAATGAGTTAATGAGAATAACTAGTTGTTTCAGTCAGTTTATTCATAACAAATAGCAAATAACTAAACATCAAATGTGACAAGAAAAAATAAATTCAAACAGAAAACAGACATTCTGTCCTTGTTCTCCTGGGCTCTCCTCTCATCAGCCTCCATTCCCCGCCTGATGTACTAAACAGAGAAAATCACTGTTGACAAAAAGAACAACAGAAACATTTAGGAAATGCACATTAATTGACTTGAGAAGTTCTTATCATAACCAAAATTATATCTTTATTACACATGTACATAAAGTACTTTTCTTTTAATCACCCCATGTGTTTTTGGCCTGCTAGAGGATGACCTTCCCCTGCAGGTCCATCTTAACTAGGATTGTGTTCATAACACAGACAGAAAATAAGTGAGGATGGAAACATAACAACTGTGTTAATCTGTGAATGCTAAACTAATAGTTTTTGCAGCAGAACACATGGGGAACTATACTCTACTAAGATCCCAGGTTCTACAGTGTTTGAGGGTTAATATAAGTGTACTGTAAGCATAAGGTGTGCAACTGGATTTATTCTACCTACATGCTACGGTGACCTCTTTGCCCAGGTCAAGAGGTTATAGTTTCTCTTAAAACAAGCGATCATATTTTTGGCCCCTAAATTATATGAAAAAAAGCTTAATTCGCAAAATTCAAACTTATAAGTGGCAACACATGAAGAAACATGGGAACAGCATATGAGCAATGATTGTTTAAAGAAATAAACTCAGCAAAAAAAGAAATGTCCCTTTTTCAGGACTGTGTATTTCAACAATAATGTGGTAAAAATCCAAATAACTTTACAGATCTTCATTGTAAAGGGTTTAAACAATGTTTTCCATGCATGTTCAATTAAACATAATCAATTAATTAACATGCACCTGTGGAATGGTCGTTAAGACCTTAACAGGTTACAGAAAGTAGGCATTTAAGGTCACAGTTCTAAAAACGCAGGACACTAAAGAGACTTGTCTACCGCCTGTGAAAAACACACAAAGAAAGATGCCCAGGGTCCCTGGTCATCTGCGTGAACGTGCATTAGGCATGCTGCGGGGAGGCATGAGGACTGCTGATGTGGCTAATGTCCGCACTGTGAGACGCCTAAGACAGCGCTACAGGGAGACAGGAAGGACAGCTGATCATCCTCGCAGTGGAAGACCACGTGTAACAACACCTGCACAGAATCGGTACATCCGAATATCACACCTGCGTGACAGGTACAGGATGGCCACAACAACTGCCCGAGTCACACCAGGAACACACAATCCCTCCATCAGTGCTCAGACTGTCCGCAATAGGCTGAGAGAGGCTGGACTGAGGGCTTGTAGGCCTGTTGTAAGGCAGGTCCTTACCAGACATCACCAGGAACAACGCCGCCTATGGGCACAAACCCACCTTCGCTGGACCAGACAGGAGTGGCAAAAAGTGCTCTTCACTGATGAGTCACGGTTTTGTCTCACCAGGGGTGATGGACGGATTCGTGTTTATCGTGGAAGGAATGAGCGTTACACCGAGGCCTGTACCCTGGAGCGGGATGGATTTGGAGGTGGGGGGTCCGTCATGGTCTAGGGCGGTATATCACATCACCATCGGACTGAGCTTGTCGTCATTGCAGGCAATCTCAATGCCTTGCGGTACAGGGAAGACATCCTCCTCCCTCATGTGGTACCCTTTATGCATGCTCATCCGGACATGATCCTCCAGCAGGACAATGCCACCAGCCATACTGCTCGTTCTGTGCGTGAGTTTCTGCATGACAGCAATGTCAGTGTTCTGCCATGGCCAGCGAAGAGCCCGGATCTCAGTCCCATTGAGCACGTCTGGGACCTGTTGGATCGCAGGGTGAGGGCTAGGGCCATTCCCCCCAGAAATGTCCAGGAACTTGCAAGTGCCTTGGTGGAAGAGTGGGGTAACATCTCACAGCAAGAACTGACAAATCTGGTCCAGTCCATGAGGAGGAGATGCACTGCAGTACTTCAAGCAGCTGGTGGCCACACCAGATACTGACTGGTACTTTTGATTTTGAGCCTCCCTTCATTCAAGGACACATTATTCTATTTCTGTTAGTCACATGTCTGTGAAACATTTTTAGTTTATGTCTTATGGTGTTGACTCTTTTAGTGTTCATACAAAAATGTACACACATTAAGTTTACTGAAAGTAAAAACAGTTCAAAGTCAGAGGATGTTTCTTTTTTTTGCTGAGTTTATATACAAAAACATGTATAAGCAAACGACAAAGGCTAACAACACAAACTTTAAACTTTTGTACCTCCAGATTTTAGCGTCATGTAAACGAATGGTGCAAACTAGGGTAACCTAGCGGTTTTAGCTAACATCTGCAGTTAGGCTATGGTTTGTTTACATGACAAACTATATGTTACTTATGCATAACCGCATTTAAATAGAAGCAAGAAAAAATGTGCTGGTAAATCATCAAAATACACTCTAAACACAAGCAATTTATTGCGTATAACAACCTCAAACCTACCGTCTAATGAACAAAACTTCAGCTGCTGACTGTCTGGCGCAATGCTGTAGGAACTATCCAGTTCTATTACTCTTGACTCAATTACTTCTGGAGGACCTGCATGTCCGCCCCCAAAAATTTAATTTAATTGAAAGCATTTTCGAATAAAAAAATAAGTAAATTTTGATCTATGTGTTATAACTAAGCAGTGCTGAGATATTCTTTCTTTCACAGACAAACATTTTTGCCACTTCAACAGCAAGTTTAGAGGGAACGTAATAAGAAAACTCAAATGCCCCAGCATTTCACCAGCATTTAAACGCATCATGTACTCACAAATCTGGAGAGGTGAAATCAGTCTCAAAACTCCTCGTGCACTTGTAACCTTGATCTGTCCGTAAACGTGGTTTTGTCTGTGTGTATCAGGTGAATGGTGCGTAGTATTTAACGATTTGTATGCGTATGAGTCGTTTTGAATTTGTAGTTAGTTTTAAGTTCGTGTAATTTGAAATGGTGCGTGTGTAAATGTATTTTGTACTCGTACTTTCTTGATATTTGTGTGTACATTTAAACACACAGCTGCAAGTACTCGAAGTTACGCACAAAATGTTTTTTACGAGTTACAAATCATGTTTTACACATACAGCTACCCTAAGTTACACACAAATAGGCTGACACAAGTTACAAATCAAGTATTACACACACACAGATTTTTTTGAGACTATTTTCTCTCCAGAAGGAAGCATGACATACTCTAAAATGTTCTGGAAGATGGCTGCTTTGACTGACGTTGACTTTATAATAAACCCAGTGGACCAGAACCAGCAGATGACACGGCGCCCAAGATTAGTAGTGGGCAATATAAACGGTATAAGGTAGAAATTATATCAATAAAGCAAACGGTAGAGATCTTGACAGTGCCTACGAACTTTGTACCAGGTACGCAAGAAGGACAAATAAGGATGTTCAGTGTTCGTCTTTACACTAGATATTGCAAGTTTAAAATGTGTTTTTTTCCCTCTTTAACAGAAAGAATACCTGTTGAACTTGAAGTGTTTTTAATTCAAATAAGTGCAGCTTTATTTTTGTGCGATATTAAATATATAAATAAGCATTCAGGAAAGCAGAAATAAATTTTGTTTCTGTTTTTACATTTTGCACTTAAGTTTAAACAATTTTTAACTTTAGTTTTCCTAACACTTAGCTTTTATTTCATTTAAAATGTCTTTATCTTTATGTTGTGAGAATATTTGTGTGGAAAAAGATTTGAATGCATTTTGCACAATTAATATTCTTTTAAATGGCGTTCTATATCTCTTTGAAGTTGTTCCGCTGCAATGTATCTGGAATGTGAGTCATTTTGACATATATAAACAGAAGAAAAGAATATATCGCTATAAATATCATTACTTCACTCTGGAGTTCAGACTTTGACTCTGGAACCTTGATTTCAAAATAAAATGAAAGCTTTACTCTCAATTGAAAAGAGAAGTTTGGACCACTCAGCAACAGTCCGGTTCTGGTTCTGCTCCTTCCAGGTGAGATGACTAAAGCCCGTGTGTAGGATCCGTCTGGATCTAGATGTTCTGATTCCAGCCTCAGTCCACTCCTTGTGAAGTTCCCTCAAACTCTTGAATAGATTCTGCTTGAAATTCCTCTCAAACTTGTGGCTATCCCTGTTGCTGTTCCACTTTTGTCCTTCCACTTAATTTTCTGTGTTTGGACGTATTCCTCTCATAAAAACCGGCTTCTTTAGCAATTACATTTTGTGGGTGCCAATGACTGTCTCTGGACATCACCTGGGTGTGGGGGGGTGGCTCTCCACAACAACGTGGACCAGTGTGGAAAAGTAAGAGCCCCATAAATTAGGGCTGGGCAATAAAGAAAAAGAGCATATCGATAAAGGGAATAGTCATATTGATCGATATCGATAATTATCGATAAATATCACAAAACGTAAAAACTATATTTTAAGTGCCTCCCCGGTCGTTTAGTTATTCTTCAATGATCTAATTTTAACTAAGAATTAAATTAATTCATTTTTCAAACACCTCTTTTTATCATGAATAAGTTTGTAAGACACAGAAACAAATAAAGAGACCTGAGTAACATCAGTAAATACAAAGAAAAGTCATATTATTAACCAATATATTATATATTTTTTAATTGTTAGTAATTGAAATTAAAGGCTTATCCTGATGCATTTTAATCTTTTTTTAAACATTTTATGACACGTTATAATATTAATGACTGAAACCTTTGGTTTAGTTTGTCAATAAAGCTTAGGCTATGTGCACACGTAGCCCTTTTTTTTTTAACGAATATTTTCACCACCTCGTTTAAAAAAAAATCTCCGTCCACACCTAACCGCATAAGTGTGTTGTTAAGCACATTCATAGACATGCTAAACCTGTAGGGGGCAGTAGTTCCCCCAAATCCTATCCACTCAGAGTAACTTTCTATGTTCTAACTTCTAACTTCTACATGAGCTTGTATAAGCTAGCAAGCAAAATGCGCTTGGACAATCGATGATGCCACATCTCTGAGGGCATAATAATAATAATGGCTTGCCTTTATATTGTGCTTTTCAAGACTCTCAAAGCGCTTTACAATGCCATTATTCATTTACTCTCACATTCACACACTGGTGGAAGCAAGCTATGATTATACCCCACAGCTGGGGCAGACTAACAGAAGCGAGGCTGCCATATCGTGCCATCGGCCACCAGTAGGTGTCTTGCCCAAGGACACAACGACATGTAGCAGGTGGAAGCTGGAATCGAACCCACAATTTCTGGGTTGCAGGCCGATAACTCTACCACTGAGCTACAGCCGCCCTGAATAAATGGTGTTTCTGAGTGTAAACACAGACAGCACAAGTGATGTCTGAGCATTTTTGTCCCGGAAAGTGACGTTGCAGAGCTGAAAACTCCGTTTATTTCTGTCCACACGCAAACACTTAAAACGGAGAAAACGCAAATCTCCACTTTGGCCGGAGTTTTTAGAAATAATCGTTTTCTGTGATTAAAAACGGGGTTTTCGAGTTAATGACACGAAACCGCAGGGAAATATCTGCGTTTTTCCTTCATGTAAATGGGGCCTTATTCTTATTCATTTCAGCTGGCCGGCCTATCCAAGCCTGTTGTGTTTTTGAAAGCGTTTTTTGCTTCTGAGGACTGGGAGCAGAACCGAGGGGGGCGTTTTTAAAGCCACAGGTGTTGTTAGCAGCGCGACCTGGGTAAGTATCCTGTGTGTTTCTGTAACGGATTCGTATCGAGCCGGGAGAGGGGAGTCCTGCTTAAGACAACTGATCGTAGTATTTTATTTGGTTTATTATTGCTACGTTTAGTGTTTTAGTGCGTCGAGGATCGATTCAAAACGGGATGCAACCTTTACCTGAGTCACTGAAACATTTATCCGGAACAACTTCCTCCGCTGCTCCCTTGCTGTGAGATCTGACCGACGTGAAGTTACGGCGATGGTTCGCTCAGGGACTATCAAAAAATTATGTTTCAGCTTAAATCATTTCATCCTTTTTGTGGTTTGAAAGGAGAGAGGAGTGGCTGACAGAGCCACTGCCTATCAGTGGTAATGATTTGTTTGGAGTAAGTAATAATTGTTGTATTAAGCTACCTGATAGGCTATAATGAAAAAATGAGGGAAAACTTTTTTTTTTCTATCGAACTTTTTTATCAACCCCTTTTTTTTCTATCGCACCACACGTCTATCGAACGATATATATTGCTATCGAATTATCGCCCAGCCCTACCATAAATAAAATTACTCTGCGCTAGCTTGTGTTCATACCACAGCATCTTAGTTGGATTTATGTCTGGACTTTGACTAGAACATTCCGAAGACTTTATCACACCTCTGTAAGCCTTAAGACTCTACAGAAAACCAAGCTTTAAAGTTTATAAATGATCATGTACCTTAAACCCAACAAGCTTCCAAAACGAGCTCATCTTCTGAAGCGGCACGGTTCCCTTCCTCTTGTTACCTCCTGCCTGCTCTGCCATCGACCGCCTCTCACTTCATGATGGATAACTGCAACCTGGTAATCCTGCTGAGCTGAAAGATGTGAACACCCCGCAGTCCTGCTATTGATCGATTCAGGGAAAGTCCTGGTCTGATTACCACCTTGGCGTCATCCTGACAGAGGCCCCTCCATCATCAACTACAAACTGCTCTGCTGGGACTCTCCAGGGTGAGGTTTGAGCTTAAACATGCGCTGTGGACTAAAAATGGAAAGGTCACGCTGCTGACCATCACTTTTTTTTTTTTCTGTCTGCAGCAATAACTTTATTTGTACTGGATGTAAACACAGAAATACCACTATAGCTGGTAATTGAAGCGAAAAAAGGCAGATTCTTTCTAGGGAAGATGCTGATATATTTAGTGAAACAAACATTAATCAAGATGACTTTAACTTTTAGGCACCGATTTGAATGGATCTTCAGCTGGAAGAGGATGATGAGGAAGAGGAAGATGCAGGACACGCTGACTTCAGGGAGCGAATCCTGGATGATCAGCTCCGCCTGTAGGGGAAGAGTGGCCGAGGTGCGGACCACTGGCTCCTTGCAGAGATTAGGTAAGCAAAACAAAGCCTGGCTAAGAGGAATGTATAGAAAAATTTATAGAATGCCATTTAAAAATCATTCATTGTGCAAAATTATAAAAAAATATATTCAAATCTTTTTGCAAAAAATGCAACACAAAAATTCTCATAACATATAGATGGAAGATATTTTAAATAGATTAAAAGCTAAATGTTATAAAAACATAACTTTAAAATTGTCCGCTTTCCCGGTTATTTGTTGTTGTTTATAAATTTATTATCGCACAAAAATAAACATGCACATATTTGAATTAAAAATGCTTCAAGTTCAACAGTTTTTTTTTTTCCATTCAATGGAAAACAGCAAACCGGTATAGTTAAAATCTCTACCTTTAGCTAAATTTATATCATTTCTCTATTATGCATTTTATATTGCCCACTACAAATTGTATCGATATTCAAAAGGAACGTATCGTGTTTTTTATTTGAAGGATTTGAATAAAACCCTTAATGACAGTAATTTTTGTAGTAAAATTTAAAATATGACTGCTAGTTCTACAGTTAAATTCAGTTTAAAAATCACAATATAAAGTCTTACTCAGAGTATCGCAATATATGGTATCGTCTCCCCTGTATCGCGATACATATCGTGTCATCAGATTTTTACCAATTCACATCCCTAATAATTTTTGTAGTAAAATTAAAAGTATGTTTTGTAGTCTGTGGCTTTTTTCACCTTCTTTGTTCCAGTGGATCAACTGGATCTGGTAAAAAACTGGATGTGTTAAAGTATGAAACAGGTTGGAGTCTTTAAAACGCTGTGACAGCTTTCCTACAGTTAAATTCAGTTTTAAAAATCATAATATATCGTCTTACTCATAGCATCGCGGTATATTGCATCGTGCCAATACACATCGGTAATATCGGTAATTATAAATAACTATCAAAAAATGCAGTGCCAAACTGTGCTATTTGACTTTTCTAATGTAGAATACAATATTTTTAATTATTATGTGACCAAATGGATTCAATACATTCAAATAAAACAGTTTTTTTTATCGTCTTTTAAAAAAGAAATTCAATATATTTCCTATATAGTCCTATATTTTTCCTATATATATATATATATATATATATATATATATATATATATATATATATATATATATATATATATATATATATATATATATATATATATATATAGTGGTGAAGCTCCCCAACATGCATGCTTTATTATGCAGCCTTGTCTCTCCGTGACTCACCGGTCAATTCAGATGGTTGACACCTCTTTGGAACAGGGCCAATAAAATGAAGCTATGCTCACGGTCAGCCAATGAGGCTCGCTAAAACACAGTCGGGCAGAAACGAAGTAATTCGGGAGCTCTAGCCTCTGCGGCATCCTCATGGTCCTAATCCCCCGAATTATTAACAGTAAATAAGAAGTGTGGATAAAACAAACTTTTCAAGGTGAAACGTCGCAGGTAAGTGCTGTTAGGCAAAATTATTTATATTGTTCTTTGGCTTCTATCCCTCTGAAACTTAAGAGTAGAGTGTCCTGAGACAAAGATTTAGCTTTAGCTTGGCTGTAGCTTCAATTCGGTGAGTGTGTCGTGGAAACGATGTGACATTCTGTCGCATTAGGGACAGAATGTGGCAAATTGATTCACTCATTCATTTAGTTGTTGTTTTTAGTTGCATTTAGAGCAGGGAAAAAAAACTTTATTTGGTGTCGTAGCCTAGGTTTTGCTGACGATTAAGAGGTGCAGCTTGACAACATTCATTTTCAAATGGGGGCGGCTTATCTAAACTCTTACATCTGCTGTATAGAGAACAGGAAGCTTTATCAAGAAATGCAGGGAGAGGTGTGTGTATATCGTCTTTTAAAAAAGAAATTTGATATATTTCCTATATATATATATTTATGGTTTAGTTTCTTCTTTTGAAATTGGTTCATCTTTAATCAGCACGCAGACCAAATAACATCCAAATGAGACCATTTTCTTATCCTCCTCCTCACAGAAATCTTCTCACAAGGTAAAAAACATTAAAAAAGATGGGAAAATTAGCACAAAAAAACCCCTCCCTTAACTTTCATCCAGTTTTGGTGTCAGTCCTTTGATTCATGTGTAACATCCCCCTGATACGTTTCCAGCTTTATGGTCAAAATCCTCAGGCAGCACAGTTTTCATCCACCTGTCTTGTTTTTTATACCTTTCCTCCCCTCGGTGTCATAGGGACTTCCCTGCAGATCACGATCTCCTCTCTTCTGCTTCTCCGACTTGTGTAATTCACTTCTCTGTCCCCTTCCTGAGTAATTGAAGTAATTTCCCACCTTGGCTATGATGAATGTGTCCCGCACCGCCGCCGTGCCCTTCTACTTTAGTCGGCCTAATTAAAGAAAACATTCCATGATTGCCTATTTTTCCTCGAGCGTGACAACCTATTATTCTCCCCAGCACCTGATTAGAGAGTTATTATGCTTAGATTTAGATTGATTTAACCAGGCAGCCTAATAAAAGACTACTTGAGTTGTGATTTAAAGTAGGGGAATTGCAGGTTTTTGAGCCAGTCACGCTGCGTAATTGTTATTACTGATTCATGATACAGAGGGGGGAGACGCGGGTGTTGAAATTGAATTAGAAAATTAGAAGGTCACTTGGCGAACAACAGGTGACATTTTGGGACGTTCCTGCCCCGATAGAGCTGTCATGAGGAGAGGCGCTCGGCCACAGATTTGTCCGCAGTGATAAATCACAACCTGACATATTTCTATCAAAGCAAGATTAATCTCTCCCATCAACCGCAGAGAAAATGCGCCTAATAATCGTCTGCGAGGATTGGATGCAAAACGGGTAAATTGACTGGTGTTTGTTCAGTGGCGAGCTGACCTCGGCTGAAAGCCAAACTAGAGGAAACCGTGAAGCACACACAGCTGCAGAAATCTATCAGTTTAGAGTGTAGCGGTCAGATTTTCTACGTTTTGGCGGAGAAGTTCATGATAAACTCTTAGAATCCTTATTTAAAAACACAATATTAGCTAATTTGCAAACAGAAAGCCTTCTTTATACTGGCGTAAGACACTTTATAGTCCCAACTCTCTGTGGGACCGCTTGGACGACACCGCAGCTTTCTGTATGTAGAATCTCAGCAACTACAAGCAGAGGATATCATGCACACATAATCTGTTTTTAACGGATCACATTGAGACTTGGAAGTTTACAAGTTGGGCATTCACTCCAATGACATTAATCCTCTTTGTGCTTTCCCCCCTCCTATTTATAGTGAAATACGGTTAAATTATTTCTGTCTGACAACGTGAAAAGTCTGTTTTGCTCTTTAACTGCAAAATGAATCCCTGCCAACTTCCCTCCAACCCCTATCAGGTAGCATATATGCGTAATTTGGAAGTGTGTGCTCATGTCCCCAGCTGGGGGTCAATGGTGAGTACCTCACATACTGTGTCCTAGGGGCCTGATCATCAGACTGTATTTGTTGCTTTGGAGATCGTGGATTGCTCACTTGTTTTGTTAGCAGCTAGAGTGCAATTCCACCAGACTTCATTGGCTTTATTAGCCAAGATGTGTGCACAAACGAGGAATTTGACCACACTTTTGCATGATCTTAGCTTACAGATAATAAATATGAGTACAGTTGAAACTAGAAGTTTGAATACAGCTAGGCCAGTCACAATAAATAAAAACGATCAAGTCTCCAGCCACGCCTCCTCTGGAGAAATCCTCCACCTCAAAAGTTTGCTCTGAGACAAAGGAGCTCACGTTGCTCTCCATCTTTCTCACTGTCTGTGTTTGTGCCACTGCAGCAGCACTGCTGTCAACATATCAGTCACGTGCGTTCACTGTTTCCGCCAGGCAACACCTCCTTTTGGGGCATTTTTCAAACAGGAAATGTGGGCGGATTTAGACTCTGGTAGGGGGGTGAGTTGCTCTTCAAGACATGCTTTCTTTTTCATTCTCTGCCTGGAAATCGGCAGTACCACCAACATGGCATCAACACAACACCAACACGACAGTAACATGCCTGGTTAGATAATACAACATACTTTAGCCTACCAGAAAAGTCTTGGTCACTATCTTCATCTTCCTGTTGCGCACTAAAGCCAAGGTTTCACCATTGATTCATTGATGTCAAGCTTATGTGCAGTAGCTCTATTTCCTTCTTTGACAGCCAGCTCCATTGCCTTTAGTTTTCACCATTGTGCTTCCTGCTAGAGTGCCCCCCGGAGGCCGTTAGCCAGTATAAAATCTATGAGTTAGCCACATTGTTGTATAGGACGCAGGGTCCAAAGCATGTGAAAAATGAAGCAGCTTATAGTCCGAAAATTACGGTAATAAAGGTGGGCCAAGGAGAGCCCTCCCCAACACCTGCACTTAAAATGTGCAACGTTTGCACTCCTTAGCTTGATGTAATGAGGCTTTAGACATTGTTGGAAAGGTGTTTTCACTCTAATCTAAAGCCTCTCTTAAGGGAACAGACACTCATTTAATTTATGACCCTGGGCTCTCATTTCACCTTCCCGGGTGCTCATTCATTTCTGTAAACAGGAGCAATAAGAACAACAAACAACAATTATATATTTTAACAGCGAGACATCGTTCGCTGGACTCAGTTCTAGTAACTGAGCCCAGATCTACATCAGCTCAAAGTCTTTATTGAAACAAGAGTTTCCATGAAACTCCTCCCACATAGATCTTCGTTCATAGAATGGTCACAGCTTCTTCATATAAGGAACACATGATGTACCACATTCTTCTTGATTGTTCACTGTTTGTAAATGTTTCCACATGCACTACAGAATTAAACCCTCATACAACATTTACAGAATTTTTTCTCGTCAACATGAAACTGTCTCTATCCCAGTTAAATCTCAGGTCAAACTCATGCTGCAGAAACACTTTGATTCTATGATTTAGTGATTGTGCTAAAGTGTTTTTAACAACTATTCACCTCTAACAACTTGTTAATTACCAACATTAAATTGGGCTTGTATGTATTATTTCCTCAATACTGTTGAAGCAAATGTTTTCACTCGACTGTGTCTGGATCTGTTTTGGCTCATCAAAGATAGTGTAACAGACAGCCGTGTCTGACGTTAGTTTTTGATGCCTTGCGCATACTGTGGCTTTGCTCAGATCCAGTTAGCATGATGAGGCTGAGCAGCAATTTGATAAATGGCACAATTAGAGGTAAAGTGAACAGTTTGACTGGTGCTGTGACACGAAAGCACACAAGCTTTACAGTCTCTGTCGGAGGAGTAAATCTCTCTCAGAAAGTGCCAGAGAGCCTGCAAGAACTTATCTTAGAAGGGTATTCACTGTCGGTTTTATTGGATGTCGCTCTTTTACTGTCACTTCTTGGATCTACGTACAGACTGATTCATGAATAAGTGATTTTTCCTTTTTTTTTGAAAATACAGTGAGTTATTGACCAGACACTCTGAGGAGATTAGAATAAAGTTATGGAATACGTTATAAATGATAGTTACCTGGTTCATGTACAGCCCTGTGGGTTCGGTCCACATGTGTTACAGATATAGCGTGTTACTCCTGAAGACATGCAGAATGTTTATTCATAAAACCAAGTACGCATTACAACATTAAACAAAACCGAGAGGACTCCCAGTTATCACTGAAATCTGCTGTTTGGGAACATTAAGGTTTCTCCTGCAGTTACAGTGGAGCGCAGTCTACAAAGTCCACCGTCTCTACTCCTAGTCGTCCTCACCTGTGATGAGGTGAGGTCCAAATCCAGCTACCTGTAGCATTCAACCAGCCCAAAATCGGTACTTCCTATAAAATGAAATGAAAATGAAAAACAAAAGTCGTAGGAATCTCCTGATCAGAGGATGTCTGTCTAAAATAAATCCAACCAAATCTCCTGTCATTTCTCCACCTTGGAGCATAATATTTCAGACATTGAAACAGATTCCAAGTTTACTGCTAACCAAAGTGAAAGTAGATAACTACATTTTAATGTATTTTTCTTGCTCGAAGCTGCCAAAACCGTACCAAATCGTAGTTTTTGTGTTGCACTGGAATAGGTTGCTTAGTTGTTTGGCTTGATCATTGTAATATAATGTATAATGTAATGTAATATAAAATGTTTCGGTGAAAATGCACATTTTATATTACACAGCCTTGTCAACGATGAGCATAAATATTGATGTGTTTTATTGGGACTTTTAGTTGAGGTCAATGTCCTGCTGGAAAATTTAGCCTCCCCCTGGTCAATTTTCTTTCTCCACATCGCTCTTAAAGAGAAATCTGTTGAGTATACAACCAATAGTGTAGGGTTCCCTGCCAGATTGATACACAGTAGTAAAACAACAATAACAAATAAACAAAAGGTGATACTTACACTGGGGGGGAGGCGTGAACATTTTCTAATAAACCAAAGAAGGGCCCAGCAGAAATAGTTTGGGAACCACTGGATTGACGCTTGATTAACGGGCTTCTCCTGAAGTAAATGAGCTGAATGATGGAGGTGAGTAGCTGTAAATGAAGTGAAGATGCTGGTCTAGAACCTCAGCTGTAGGAAGGTTCGACTCATATCATCTGGTGCTCAGAAATGATATGTTTTGCATAATTGGAAGCCTAAAAAAAATTATCAATTTGAACCAGGACCGGTTCTAAACAGGCATACACTCACTGGCCATTTTATTAGGTACACCTTGCTAGTACCGGGTTGGACCCCCTTTTGCCTTCAGAACTGCCTTAATCCTTCGTGCCATAGATTCAACAAGGTACTGGAAACATTCCTCAGAGATTTTGGTCCATATTGACATGATAGCATCACGCAGTTCATGCAGATTTGTCGGCTACACATCCATGATTCGAATCTCCTGTTCCACCATATCCCAAAGTTGTTCTATTGGATTGAGATCTGGTGACTGTGGAGACCATTTGAGTCCAGTGAACTCATTGTCATGTTCAAGAAACCAGTCTGAGATGATTTGAACTTTATGACATGGCACATTATCCTGCTGGAAGTAGCCATCAGAAGATGGGTACACTGTGGTCATAAAGGGATAAACATGGTCAGCAACAATACTCAGGTAGGCTGTGGCGCTGCAACAATGCTTAATTGGTACTAAGGGGCCCAAAGTGTGCCAAGAAAATGTCCCCCACACCATTACACCACCAGCATGAACCGTTGATACAAGGTAGGATGGATCCATGCTTTCTTGTTGTTGACGCCAAATTCTGACCCGACCATCCGAATGTCACAGCAGAATTTTGAGACTCATCAGACCAGGCAACATTTTTCCAATCTTCTATTGTCGAATCTTGGTGAGTCTGTGCGAATTGTAGCCTCAGTTTCCTGTTCTTAGCTGACAGGAGAGGCACCCGATGTGGTCTTCTGCTGCTGTAGCCCATATGACTCAAGGTTTGACGTATTGTGCGTTCAGAGATGATCTTCTGCATACCTTGGTTGTAACGAGTGGTTATTTGAATTACTGTCGCCTTTCTATCAGCTCTAACCAGTCTGGCCATTCTCCTCTGACCTCTGGCATCAACAAGGCATTTTCGCCCACAGAACTGGCGCTCACTGGATATTTTCTCTTTTTCGGACCGTTCTCCGTAAACCCTAAAAATGGTTATGCGTGAAAATCCCAGTAGATCAGCAGTTTCTGAAATACTCAGACCAGCCCGTCTGGCACCAACAACCATGCCACCTTCAAAGTCACTTAAATCACCTTTCTTACCCCTTCTGATGCTTGGGTTGAACTGCAGTAGATCGTCTTGACCATGTCTACATGCCTAAATGCATTGAGTTGCCGCCATGTGATTGGCTGATTAGAAATTTGCACAGCTCCGAAACCTTTGTCGCGAAGAATTTATATCCGCATGCTATCGTTAACAACCAGGGATTTTGTGCTCTGATCCGGATGCTGGAGCCCAGGTACAAACACGCAAACAAACAAGCGAATATATTTTGCCCAAAAAGCTGATCCCAAACAGTAAAAACAGACCAAAGCAAAAGTAATGGAGTCACTGGGGAAAGCATGCCAGATTGCTCTGACATGTGATGCGTTGACTATAGTTCTATGCCACAGTAACCCCGCACCTGATCAGTGGATCCAGCAGCAGCTGGGAGCTGGTTAGTTACCAGAGCAATGAGCGAAAGCCACACTGGAGCAAATATAGCTGAACTATTGCAAAATGTAGCTGAGGAGGGGCAGATAACAGAGATTTTTAGTCACAGATAACGCCGCCAACATGGCTGTTGCTGCTCAGCTGCTCAGCTTGCTGTTTGTTATGCACACACTTTCAACCTTGCCTCTCAGAAAGCACTCAAGTGGCCTGCAGTGACAAGGCCCCCTGGGGAGGGTCAGACGGATCACCTAGTTTTTTCACTCCAAAGTCCTGCAGCTGAGAGAAAGGTTTCAGCATCTTCTCTGCTGGAGAATCTCCTGGGGTTAAACTTTTCTGATCTGATTACTTTTTTGATGTTAAGGTTTACCCAATGGAAATTTTGTGTCTGAAAAACTCTGTCCACTTTCCTGTTTTGTCAACATTTAACTGTTGCCTCTTATAAAAATTCTAAGAGTTGAATCTATTCACAAGTCCAAAAATTGGTTTAGTTGTTTAACATTGTTTTCCCTTTTTTTACAGCTAAAATAGGAAGGAAAAGTCCAGACAGCCATTTTAAGGCTTAGGTTTTTCCCGGTGAACTGTTACTCACTCAGTGTTGCATCATTGCATTACAGCCATATAATTAAGGTAACAGTTCAGAAAGTATCGAATTGGAACTGATTGGATCGAATAGGATCGTGATAATCGATTTTAACTCTTGAGAATCTTAATCGAACCGATTCTTGAAATTTGAATCGATACCCAGCTCTAGTATCGCAATATGTCATTTCGTACCCCCTGTTTTGTGATACATATCGTATCACTAGATTCTTGCCAATACACATCCCTACTATCATAAAATGTTACATTTATTTTAAGTGCAGCCCTGGGTATTTTATGCTATTCTTTAATGAACTAATTTTGATAAAGAATTAAATTCAGCCCTTTATTCAAACACTTTTTTTTACCTTAATTGAAAGTTTTGTAAGAAAAAAACAAATCAAGTTAAACCATCTGAGTGTTGTCAGTAAATACTGACAAAACATTATAATATTGATTCGATTAAAAAAAAAAATGTGGGTAATTTAAATTGTTGGCTTATCTTGATGCTTTTAGACATTTTATGACACTTTATTATATTAATGGCTCAGGAATTTGGTTTAGCATGGAGCCCAAGTCCGAGGGAGACTGAGGGTGTATTCAGACCTGCACTGTTTGATCCACTTTAAACGGCCCAGGGTTCGTTTCAAACGCTGGTCCGGACCTTTTATGCAGGTTTGAATACACACAAATGAATCCTTGTGTGGATCAGAGAACCGGACCGAGACCACCTAAAAAATTGGGTCTCGGTCCGCTTCCAAACGGACTCTGGTGCGATTCACTTCAGGTGTGAATACAAACCAGTGTCGATCCGAACCAACTCTGGGATACATGTGCTTTTTTGGGCTTAACAAGCCACCGTAGCAAGGTAAGTTCCTACCTGATCCTCCGTCTTCTGTTTAGCCACGGGGCTGCCAGCATGTTATTGGTCAGGGCACACAGAGCAGATCGTCTCCTTTGGGTTACTGCACGCATTCGGCGACGCTGTTTCAAAATTTGAAACAGAGCGTTGCAAAACCTGTGTTGAATGAGCTGCTCTTGACACTCAATAGGATTTTGCAGCTACAACAAAAGCACAAATATGCAGAGTGTCAGGGGTGTGTGTAGAGTATGGACCCAAACGCAGACGCTGAGGAAGTGCAGGATGTTTATTTAAAGGTGGAGGTGATGATGATGGTGAAGACGGCAGGAACGGAGATACTGGACATCGGGCAGGAACGGAGAGACAGGAAGACGACACACCATGGAGATAGAGACAACAATAGTAATGATCCGGCACTGAGTGAAGGGAAGTGATGGGTAATAAAGGCAGGAGGTGAGTAGGATCAGGTGTGAATGATTTGAGAAAGGTGCAGACAATGAGTGAATAGGGCAGCGTGACACAGAGCAGGAATGCAGCACGTAGGGCTTCCATGTTTTCTTCCATTTCTGGGTCTGTGCTCTGTGTGCCGCACTAGTCATTGCTGTCCAATGGTAGCATCGATCGTCACACATGTGGATATGTTTACAAATTATAGTTGCCTTTCAAAAAGTACAGTGTGAATGCGAACCGCACCAAACAGAAAAAAGTTAAGTCCGCTGATGGTCCGGACCAAACGAGTGGACCAAAGGACTTTTCTGGTCTGAATACACCCTGACAATCATCTTTAGCCCAGAATCTAAGTGTAGTAATGGACTCAGACCTGAACCTCTAGGGTCACATAAAGGCAATAACAAGGTCAGCCTTCTATCACCTTAAGACCATTTCTAGGATTAAAGGACTGATGTCGCAGGACCTGGAAAAACTCATCAATGCGTTTATCTTTAGCCAGATTGATTACTGCAACAGTGTCTTCACAGGTCTGCCTAAAAAGTCAATCAGACAGCTGCAGCTCATCCAGAATGCTGCTGCTCATGTCCTCACTAAAACCAGGAAAGGAGAGCACATCACCCCAGTTCTAAAGTCCTTACACTGGCTCCCTGTAGCTCAGAGATTAGAATTCAAAATACTTTTACTAGTTTATAAATCGTTGAATGGCTTAGCACCAAAATATGTTGAAGATCTACTGTTATACTATACCAACCCCCCCCCCCAGACCACTCAGGTCCTCTAAATCAGTGGTCCCCAACCCCCAAGCCATGTGGTACCGGGCCGCGAGCCACACATCCAGTATTTCCGTTTTATTTATTATCTGAGGGTGACCGCTGTTTTATTTTGAAAAATGACCGGATATCCCCGTCCTATTGTTATAATTTTAAAAATAACCCGTTTTTATACCGTCCGTTATCATTTATCCGCCACACCTTAAAGGCCGGTCCATGAAAATATTGTCTGATAATAAACCGGTCCATGGCGAAAAAAAGGTTGGGGACCACTACTCAACATCCCTAGAATTAGAATCAAACATGGAGAAGCAGCTTTCAGTTTCTATGTTCCTCTAATCTGGAACAAACTTCCAGACAACTGCTGAAACACTGAGTTCTTTTAAATCAAGGTTAAAAACCCATCTGTTTAGAACTGCCTTTGAGTAATGTTTTTAATGTGTCGTGTGTTTTGTGTGTGTTTTATGCTTTATTGCTGTTTTTATGTAAAGCACCTTGAACTGCCTTGCCTTGTTTCCAGCTGCAACATGGTTATCATTATAAGTATTTTCAAAATGTAAGCTAAAGATCTAAAAAGTCCTGATAGATGGTACTGGGGAAAGAAAATTATCCAGTAGTTTTATGAAGCTGGGCGCTTGTGGATACAAGTCAATGCTTGTTAACACAAGAACGCAGAGCCCCTTGAGCTAACGGCTCCATGCTACGCTAACGCACATATGTGGCCATTTCTAATGTAAGGTTGACATTTAAAGCTTTAAATATACTTCAAATGTAATGTAAAGCACATCAAAGCATATAATATATATATCTAAAGAATATCATTGCTCACCTTTGCAATCTTACTCTCCAGATTGATATTTTTCTCTGTCCCATCCTTCTTGGTCACAGTAAAACCGAGTGTGAATAAACAACATCCGAGTAAGGCTCTTCTTCTTCTTTTAAATGGCGTCTGGCAAACAGCGATCCACTCACTCAAAACTCTCATAACCAATGAGTTCGAAGCTCTGATAAGACCCTCCCACTGAGACTTTCTATCAAACTCAAAAGCAAAGACTTACAGCAGAAGAAAAATCCAGAGGAGCAGAAGCAAAGAGCTTGTCGGCAGAACGAACAGATGCTCTAGACTAAATATTGAAGAACCAAAAAGTTGTGTCAACGAAATAAAATAATAGTTAGGAAGTAAATATATATTTTTGGTTTTGAAATATTTACTTATGAATTAGTTTATTTTGTTTCAGAGTGATTTTTTGTTTGTTTGTAAAATTAACATTTTTGCTTTAAAATGTTCCGTTTAGTTGCTTTATTCTGGTAGATTTTGTGTGAGACTGTATGTTTTGATTGATCCTTTTGGCACAAATCTTATCCCATAGCCTTTCATAGCTTCATGATCTCCTATAGCAACCATACAGAACAAAGTCTTTTGAAGTGTTGTGACATCATGACACACATTGTGCTCATTGATGATGTCACAAAGATTCCTCAAGCTGTGAGATCACACAGTTAACTGGTCAGTTAACTTCCACACATCGAGGCAGACAGCTGGCAGAGACAATTTAATTCCAACCGTGACTTTTGAGTTGGATATCCAGTCAAGATGGCTTTCGCCATTGGATTCTTTGTTGGATCTGTAGTAACTAAAACGGTGAGAAATTGCTTTGAGAGCTACTTTCCTGAGAAAAAGTCGAACAAAGTTAGCTATGGCAACAAGTTAGGCTACTCATACCAAACTTTTGCAAGTGTTCCTGCACAAAAAGCTACCCTGGAGGTGGAAGCTAGAAATCTGAAAAAGATTATTGGGCTCAAGAAGGAAAACTCCCATGCTGAAAGCGCAGCAACTGGGGCTGAGACAGCCAGATTTGGGGTGGAGGCAACAACTTTAACCAGTCCAGTCCACCACAGTGAAGAAAATATAGCAGAGAAGAAAGCAAGCACCTCTGCTGAGACAGCCAGATTTGGGGTGGAGGCAACAACTTTAACCAGTCCAGTCGACCACAGTGAAGAAAATATAGTAGAGAAGACAGCAAGCACCTCTTTTCAAGCTGAAGAAACAAAAATAAACACCAAAGGACATTTGAGAAGTCCCGATGTGCCAAATGAGAAAGATTGTTGCTACCAAGTTGTCAGTCAACCAGATCGTAACTTTCACCTGACCCTGGATATTTGCAAGTTTTCTAACTTTTTTAATAACTGTTGGATGAACTCTGCAATGCAAAGCCTTCTGAACCTGAAAATTACTAAAAAGAAACTGAAGCAGGATCCCGAAAAGGTCTTAGAAGCTTTATCAGCAACTCCATTATATGCCAGCTTTCTCTGCGCAGCCATACAAAATCCAGGGAAACGTTTTTACGCAACGCAAATCTGCCAGGTTCTGAAGGAAATAAGTCAAAGTGTACCATCAATAGCCATTGGTCAGCAGAACAACATAGAACCATTTTTGAGTGCTGTTTTATGCTGGTTGGCCCCCTGTGGTGTAAACACAACTTTGATTCTGGTGAAGAATATCACGTGTGAATATTGTAAGGAGGATAAGCAGGTCTTGTCACAGCTAGGTCCTGTAGTTTACCTTTATGATGCAAAACCAAATGAAACTACAGCTTCTCTTTTTCGCCGTTGTCTTATTGAAGCCGGCCCTGAGAATCAGTGCAACACCTCCAAGTTAGAGACTGCGTACTTCCAAAACTCTCCTGACGTACTAACCTTGCGTTTGCCTCGATTCTCCAATCAGAGCGATGCCAGACTGTCTATAATTCCCAGTTCAACTATTGAAATTCCTTTGAAATTCTGGACGCAGTTGTACCGTCTCTCCTCGGTCATTTGCTTCTCGGCCCAAGATTTAAAGAGTAACCATTTCTATACATATATAATGCATGAAGAGGGGACACTTAAAGCTAATGATGAAAAGATAACAGTTGCTGGACTTGAGAGCCAAGACGATATCGAGCAAAATGGGTTTATTTACATCTACGAGAAGCTCACACCAGATAGGAGGAGTTTGCAAGAGTTAAGGGAGAGAGAGCGTTGCAACGAAAAAAAGAGAGATTCAGAATTTTGGTTGAATTTATCTGTGTTCGTCGTATATATTCTCTGTCATCTGGCAGCCTTTTTTCTGCTTTATTTATTTGTTAGTGTGGCTTTCAATGTTTATGATTTAAACCATTTATCTTTTTATTATTCTTGTGTTTTATTTGGTTTTCTTTTGTTTTTCAAAAGTTTCCTAACATGAGCACTGACAACTTGTTTAGATTGTGGGAAACTATTGTTTAAATTTGATTATGACCATGTAACAACATTGTGTTTTTTTGTTGTTTTTTTTTTACTTTTTTGTGGGTTTCTCTCCGGGTGCTCCGGGTTCCCCAAACCGTCTAAAGATGTGTTAGCTATAATTTTCATGAGTTATTTTTGTTCTTCTTTTCTGCTTCTTGTAAAATCAAAAACAAACAAATCAACAATAAACAAACAAAAAAAGCCACCTAAATCTCCACATTTTATCTTTAGTTTAAAAAAACAACTTGTTTTTCTATATTGGAACTTATTTTTATTACGATACAGTTTAAAATAAATCTTGTTTTTCAGACGTTATCTGTTTCCACTGAAACCAAAAGAACAAACTTACATGAAACATGAATAACAATTGAGGTGTTTTGCTTATTATGCATATGTGTACAGTGCTTGCTGTTTGGAAACGAAACACACTGCTGGATGTCAATAAAATCTGATTTTAAAAGAAAAACAATAGGCAGTGAGCATATGAGAATGGAAAGAGGATGAATGATGAGGGAATCTGGTAGAAAGAAATTAAGAGTTAAAACACAATAATATAACAATTATGGTGAAGAAAGGAGGGGATGAAATGAAAGAGAAGAAGAAGCGAGAAGATTAAATATCTTTTTTATATTGTACATATTAATACATTTGTATTATTTAGTTACAAGATGCTGTGGAGGGCTTATAAGATCATGCTGCCCCGGCCCAAGCGAAGCTATCAGCTGGCCCGCCCACAGCCATCAGCATCTGGAACAACTCTTTGCAGAAACTTGAATACCACGAGTTAAAGCAATATTAAATGTCTCCTGAAGGATTAAAATGTGTTATTTTGAATTGAATTAACAACTATTATGACTTTGATAACTTCATAAGCTCCAATAGCAACCATACAGAACAAAGTCTTTTGAAGTGTTGTGACATCATGACACTGTGAGCTCATTGATGATGTCATAAAGATTCCTCCAGCTGTGAGATCACACAGTTAACTGGTCAGTTAACTTCCACACATCGAGGCAGACAGCTGGCAGAGACAATTTATTTCCCACCGTGACTTTTGAGTTGGATATCCAGTCAAGATGGTTTTCGCCATTGGATTCTTTGTTGGATCTGTAGTAACTAAAACGGTGAGAAATTGCTTTGAGAGCGACTTTCCTGAGAAAAAGTCGAACAAAGTTAGCTATGGCAACAAGTTAGGCTACTCATACCAAACTTTTGCAAGTGTTCCTGCACAAAAAGCTACCCTGGAGGTGGAAGCTAGAAATCTGAAAAAGATTATTGGGCTCAAGAAGGAAAACTCCCATGCTGAAAGCGCAGCAACTGGGGCTGAGACAGCCATATTTGGGGTGGAGGCAACAACTTTAACCAGTCCAGTCCACCACAGTGAAGAAAATATAGCAGAGAAGAAAGCAAGCACCTCTTTTCAAGCTGAAGAAACCAAAATAGACAGCACAGGAAATTCTACAAGTCCTGATGTGCCAAATGAGACAGTCATATTTGGGGTGGAGGCAACAACTTTAACCAGTCCAGTCCACCACATTGAAGAAAATATAGCAGAGAAAAAAGCAAGCACCTCTGCTGAGACAGACAGATTTGGGGTGGAGGCAACAACTTTAACCAGTCCAGTCCACCACAGTGAAGAAAATATAGCAGAGAAAAAAGCAAGCACCTCTGCTGAGACAGACAGATTTGGGGTGGAGGCAACAACTTTATCCAGTCCAGTCCACCACATTGAAGAAAATATAGTAGAGAAGACAGCAAGCACCTCTGCTGAGACAGCCAGATTTGTGGTGGAGGCAACAACTTTAACCAGTCCAGTCCACCACATTGAAGAAAATATAGTAGAGAAGAAAGCAAGCACCTCTTTTCAAGCTGAAGAAACAAAAATAAACACCAAAGGAAATTTGAGAAGTCCCGATGTGCCAAATGAGAAAGATTGTTGCTACCAAGTTGTCAGTCAACCAGATCGTAACTTTCACCTGACCCTGGATATTTGCAAGTTTTCTAACTTTTTTAATAACTGTTGGATGAACTCTGCAATGCAAACCCTTCTGAACCTGAAAATTACTAAAAAGAAACTGAAGCAGGATTCCGAAAAGTTCTTAGAAGCTTTATCAGCAACTCCATTATATGCCAGCTTTCTCTGCGCAGCCATACAAAATCCAGGGAAACGTTTTTACGCAATGCAAATCTTCCAGGTTCTGAAGGAAATAAGTCAAAGTGTACCATCAATAGCCATTGATGAGCAGAACAACATAGAACCATTTTTGAGTGCTGTTTTATGCTGGTTGGCCCCCTGTGGTGTAAACACAACTTTGATTCTGGTGAAGAATATCACGTGTGAATATTGTAAGGAGGATAAGCAGGTCTTGTCACAGCTAGGTCCTGTAGTTTACCTTTATGATGCAAAACCAAATGAAACTACAGCTTCTCTTTTTCGCCGTTGTCTTATTGAAGCCGGCCCTGAGAATCAGTGCAACACCTCCAAGTTAGAGACTGCGTACTTCCAAAACTCTCCTGACGTACTAACCTTGCGTTTGCCTCGATTCTCCAATCAGAGCGATGCCAGACTGTCTATAATTCCCAGTTCAACTATTGAAGTTCCTTTGAAATTCTGGACGCAGTTGTACCGTCTCTCCTCGGTCATTTGCTTCTCGGCCCAAGATTTAAAGAGTAACCATTTCTATACATATATAATGCATGAAGAGGGGACACTTAAAGCTAATGATGAAAAGATAACAGTTGCTGGACTTGAGAGCCAAGAAGATATCGAGCAAAATGGGTTTATTTACATCTACGAGAAGCTCACACCAGATACGATGAGTTTGCAAGAGTTAAGGGAGAGAGAGCGTTGCAACGAAAAAAAGAGAGATTCAGAATTTTGGTTGAATTTATCTGTGTTCGTCGTATATATTCTCTGTCATCTGGCAGCCTTTTTTCTGCTTTATTTATTTGTTAGTGTGGCTTTCAATGTTTATGATTTAAACCATTTATCTTTTTATTATTCTTGTGTTTTATTTGGTTTTCTTTTGTTTTTCAACAGTTTCCTAACATGAGCACTGACAACTTTTTTAGATTGTGGGAAACTATTGTTTAAATTTGATGATGACCATGTAACAACATTGTGTTTTTTTTTGTTTTTTTTAACTTTTTTGTGGGTTTCTCTCCGGGTGCTCCGGGTTCCCCAAACCGTCTAAAGATGTGTTAGCTATAATTTTCATGAGTTATTTTTGTTCTTCTTTTCTGCTTCTTGTAAAATCAAAAACAAACAAATCAACAATAAACAAACAAAAAAAGCCACCTAAATCTCCACATTTTATCTTTAGTTTAAAAAAAACAACTTGTTTTTCTATATTGGAACTTATTTTTATTACGATACAGTTTAAAATAAATCTTGTTTTTCAGACGTTATCTGTTTCCACTAAAACCAAAAGAACAAACATGAAACATGAATAACAATTGAGGTGTTTTGCTTATTATGCATATGTGTACAGTGCTTGCTGTTTGGAAGCGAAACACACTGCTGGATGTCAATAAAATCTGATTTTAAAAGAAAAACAATAGGCAGTGAGCATATGAGAATGGAAAGAGGATGAATGATGAGGGAATCTGGTAGAAAGAAATTAAGAGTTAAAACACAATAATATAACAATTATGGAGAAGAAAGGAGGGGATGGAATGAAAGAGAAGAGGATGCGAGAAGATTAAATATCTTCTTTATATTGTAAATATTAATACATTTGTATTATTTAGTTACAAAAGGCTTTGGGAGGGCTTATAAGATCATGCTGCCCCGGCCCAAGCGAAGCTATCAGCTGGCCCGCCCACAGCCATCAGCATCTGGAACAACTCTTTGCAGAAACTTGAATACCACGAGTTAAAGCAATATTAAATGTCTCCTGAAGGATTAAAATGTGTTATTTTGAATTGAATTAACAACTATTATGACTTCGATAACTTCATAAGCTCCAATAGCAACCATACAGAACAAAGTCTTTTGAAGTGTTGTGACATCATGACACACATTGTGCTCATTGATGATGTCACAAAGATTCCTCAAGCTGTGAGATCACACAGTTAACTGGTCAGTTAACTTCCACACATCGAGGCAGACAGCTGGCAGAGACAATTTATTTCCCACCGTGACTTTTGAGTTGGATATCCAGTCAAGATGGTTTTCGCCATTGGATTCTTTGTTGGATCTGTAGTAACTAAAACGGTGAGAAATTGCTTTGAGAGCTACTTTCCTGAGAAAAAGTCGAACAAAGTTAGCTATGGCAACAAGTTAGGCTACTCATACCAAACTTTTGCAAGTGTTCCTGCACAAAAAGCTACCCTGGAGGTGGAAGCTAGAAATCTGAAAAAGATTATTGGGCTCAAGAAGGAAAACTCCCATGCTGAAAGCGCAGCAACTGGGGCTGAGACAGCCAGATTTGGGGTGGAGGCAACAACTTTAACCAGTCCAGTCCACCACAGTGAAAAAAATATAGTAGAGAAGAAAGCAAGCACCTCTTTTCAAGCTGAAGAAACCAAAATAGACAGCACAGGAAATTCTACAAGTCCTGATGTGCCAAATGAGACAGTCATATTTGGGGTGGAGGCAACAACTTTAACCAGTCCAGTCCATCATAGTGAAGAAAATATAGCAGAGAAGAAAGCAAGCACCTCTGCTGAGACAGCCAGATTTGTGGTGGAGGCAACAACTTTAACCAGTCCAGTCCACCACATTGAAGAAAATATAGTAGAGAAGAAAGCAAGCACCTCTTTTCAAGCTGAAGAAACAAAAATAAACACCAAAGGAAATTTGAGAAGTCCTGATGTGCCAAATGAGAAAGATTGTTGCTACCAAGTGGTTAGTCAACCAGATCGTAACTTTCACCTGACCCTGGATATTTGCAAGTTTTCTAACATTTTTAATAACTGTTGGATGAACTCTGCAATGCAAAGCCTTCTGAAGCTGAAAATTACTAGAAAGAAACTGAAGCAGGATCCCGAAAAGGTCTTAGAAGCTTTATCAGCAACTCCATTATATGCCAGCTTTCTCTGCGCAGCCATAGAAAATCCAGGGAAACGTTTTTACGCAACGCAAATCTGCCAGGTTCTGAAGGAAATAAGTCAAAGTGTACCATCAATAGCCATTGGTCAGCAGAACAACATAGAACCATTTTTGAGTGCTGTTTTATGCTGGTTGGCCCCCTGTGGTGTAAACACAACTTTGATTCTGGTGAAGAATATCACGTGTGAATATTGTAAGGAGGATAAGCAGGTCTTGTCACAGCTAGGTCCTGTAGTTTACCTTTATGATGCAAAACCAAATGAAACTACAGCTTCTCTTTTTCGCCGTTGTCTTATTGAAGCCGGCCCTGAGAATCAGTGCAACACCTCCAAGTTAGAGACTGCGTACTTCCAAAACTCTCCTGACGTACTAACCTTGCGTTTGCCTCGATTCTCCAATCAGAGCGATGCCAGACTGTCTATAATTCCCAGTTCAACTATTGAAGTTCCTTTGAAATTCTGGACGCAGTTGTACCGTCTCTCCTCTGTCATTTGCTTCTCGGCCCAAGATTTAAAGAGTAACCATTTCTATACATATATAATGCATAAAGAGGGGACACTTAAAGCTAATGATGAAAAGATAACAGTTGCTGGACTTGAGAGCCAAGAAGATATCGAGCAAAATGGGTTTATTTACATCTACGAGAAGCTCACACCAGATAGGAGGAGTTTGCAAGAGTTAAGGGAGAGAGAGCATTGCAACGAAAAAAAGAGAGATTCTGAATTTTGGTTGAATTTATCTGTGTTAGTCATATATATTCTCTGTCATCTGGCAGCCTTTTTTCTGCTTTATTTATTTGTTAGTGTGGCTTTCAATGTTTATGATTTAAACCATTTATCTTTTTATTATTCTTGTGTTTTATTTGGTTTTCTTTTGTTTTTCAAAAGTTTCCTAACATGAGCACTGACAACTTTTTTAGATTGTGGGAAACTATTGTTTAAATTTGATGATGACCATGTAACAACATTGTGTTTTGTTGTTGTTTTTTTAAACTTTTTTGTGGGTTTCTCTCCGGGTGCTCCGGGTTCCCCAAACCGTCTAAAGATGTGTTAGCTATAATTTTCATGAGTTATTTTTGTTCTTCTTTTCTGCTTCTTGTAAAATCAAAAACAAACAAATCAACAATAAACAAACAAAAAAAGCCACCTAAATCTCCACATTTTATCTTTAGTTTAAAAAAAACAACTTGTTTTTCTATATTGGAACTTATTTTTATTACGATACAGTTTAAAATAAATCTTGTTTTTCAGACGTTATCTGTTTCCACTAAAACCAAAAGAACAAACATGAAACATGAATAACAATTGAGGTGTTTTGCTTATTATGCATATGTGTACAGTGCTTGCTGTTTGGAAGCGAAACACACTGCTGGATGTCAATAAAATCTGATTTTAAAAGAAAAACAATAGGCAGTGAGCATATGAGAATGGAAAGAGGATGAATGATGAGGGAATCTGGTAGAAAGAAATTAAGAGTTAAAACACAATAATATAACAATTATGGAGAAGAAAGGAGGGGATGGAATGAAAGAGAAGAGGATGCGAGAAGATTAAATATCTTCTTTATATTGTAAATATTAATACATTTGTATTATTTAGTTACAAAAGGCTTTGGGAGGGCTTATAAGATCATGCTGCCCCGGCCCAAGCGAAGCTATCAGCTGGCCCGCCCACAGCCATCAGCATCTGGAACAACTCTTTGCAGAAACTTGAATACCACGAGTTAAAGCAATATTAAATGTCTCCTGAAGGATTAAAATGTGTTATTTTGAATTGAATTAACAACTATTATGACTTCGATAACTTCATAAGCTCCAATAGCAACCATACAGAACAAAGTCTTTTGAAGTGTTGTGACATCATGACACACATTGTGCTCATTGATGATGTCACAAAGATTCCTCAAGCTGTGAGATCACACAGTTAACTGGTCAGTTAACTTCCACACATCGAGGCAGACAGCTGGCAGAGACAATTTATTTCCCACCGTGACTTTTGAGTTGGATATCCAGTCAAGATGGTTTTCGCCATTGGATTCTTTGTTGGATCTGTAGTAACTAAAACGGTGAGAAATTGCTTTGAGAGCTACTTTCCTGAGAAAAAGTCGAACAAAGTTAGCTATGGCAACAAGTTAGGCTACTCATACCAAACTTTTGCAAGTGTTCCTGCACAAAAAGCTACCCTGGAGGTGGAAGCTAGAAATCTGAAAAAGATTATTGGGCTCAAGAAGGAAAACTCCCATGCTGAAAGCGCAGCAACTGGGGCTGAGACAGCCAGATTTGGGGTGGAGGCAACAACTTTAACCAGTCCAGTCCACCACAGTGAAAAAAATATAGTAGAGAAGAAAGCAAGCACCTCTTTTCAAGCTGAAGAAACCAAAATAGACAGCACAGGAAATTCTACAAGTCCTGATGTGCCAAATGAGACAGTCATATTTGGGGTGGAGGCAACAACTTTAACCAGTCCAGTCCATCATAGTGAAGAAAATATAGCAGAGAAGAAAGCAAGCACCTCTGCTGAGACAGCCAGATTTGTGGTGGAGGCAACAACTTTAACCAGTCCAGTCCACCACATTGAAGAAAATATAGTAGAGAAGAAAGCAAGCACCTCTTTTCAAGCTGAAGAAACAAAAATAAACACCAAAGGAAATTTGAGAAGTCCTGATGTGCCAAATGAGAAAGATTGTTGCTACCAAGTGGTTAGTCAACCAGATCGTAACTTTCACCTGACCCTGGATATTTGCAAGTTTTCTAACATTTTTAATAACTGTTGGATGAACTCTGCAATGCAAAGCCTTCTGAAGCTGAAAATTACTAGAAAGAAACTGAAGCAGGATCCCGAAAAGGTCTTAGAAGCTTTATCAGCAACTCCATTATATGCCAGCTTTCTCTGCGCAGCCATAGAAAATCCAGGGAAACGTTTTTACGCAACGCAAATCTGCCAGGTTCTGAAGGAAATAAGTCAAAGTGTACCATCAATAGCCATTGGTCAGCAGAACAACATAGAACCATTTTTGAGTGCTGTTTTATGCTGGTTGGCCCCCTGTGGTGTAAACACAACTTTGATTCTGGTGAAGAATATCACGTGTGAATATTGTAAGGAGGATAAGCAGGTCTTGTCACAGCTAGGTCCTGTAGTTTACCTTTATGATGCAAAACCAAATGAAACTACAGCTTCTCTTTTTCGCCGTTGTCTTATTGAAGCCGGCCCTGAGAATCAGTGCAACACCTCCAAGTTAGAGACTGCGTACTTCCAAAACTCTCCTGACGTACTAACCTTGCGTTTGCCTCGATTCTCCAATCAGAGCGATGCCAGACTGTCTATAATTCCCAGTTCAACTATTGAAGTTCCTTTGAAATTCTGGACGCAGTTGTACCGTCTCTCCTCGGTCATTTGCTTCTCGGCCCAAGATTTAAAGAGTAACCATTTCTATACATATATAATGCATAAAGAGGGGACACTTAAAGCTAATGATGAAAAGATAACAGTTGCTGGACTTGAGAGCCAAGAAGATATCGAGCAAAATGGGTTTATTTACATCTACGAGAAGCTCACACCAGATAGGAGGAGTTTGCAAGAGTTAAGGGAGAGAGAGCATTGCAACGAAAAAAAGAGAGATTCTGAATTTTGGTTGAATTTATCTGTGTTAGTCATATATATTCTCTGTCATCTGGCAGCCTTTTTTCTGCTTTATTTATTTGTTAGTGTGGCTTTCAATGTTTATGATTTAAACCATTTATCTTTTTATTATTCTTGTGTTTTATTTGGTTTTCTTTTGTTTTTCAAAAGTTTCCTAACATGAGCACTGACAACTTTTTTAGATTGTGGGAAACTATTGTTTAAATTTGATGATGACCATGTAACAACATTGTGTTTTGTTGTTGTTTTTTTAAACTTTTTTGTGGGTTTCTCTCCGGGTGCTCCGGGTTCCCCAAACCGTCTAAAGATGTGTTAGCTATAATTTTCATGAGTTATTTTTGTTCTTCTTTTCTGCTTCTTGTAAAATCAAAAACAAACAAATCAACAATAAACAAACAAAAAAAGCCACCTAAATCTCCACATTTTATCTTTAGTTTAAAAAAAACAACTTGTTTTTCTATATTGGAACTTATTTTTATTACGATACAGTTTAAAATAAATCTTGTTTTTCAGACGTTATCTGTTTCCACTAAAACCAAAAGAACAAACATGAAACATGAATAACAATTGAGGTGTTTTGCTTATTATGCATATGTGTACAGTGCTTGCTGTTTGGAAGCGAAACACACTGCTGGATGTCAATAAAATCTGATTTTAAAAGAAAAACAATAGGCAGTGAGCATATGAGAATGGAAAGAGGATGAATGATGAGGGAATCTGGTAGAAAGAAATTAAGAGTTAAAACACAATAATATAACAATTATGGAGAAGAAAGGAGGGGATGGAATGAAAGAGAAGAGGATGCGAGAAGATTAAATATCTTCTTTATATTGTAAATATTAATACATTTGTATTATTTAGTTACAAAAGGCTTTGGGAGGGCTTATAAGATCATGCTGCCCCGGCCCAAGCGAAGCTATCAGCTGGCCCGCCCACAGCCATCAGCATCTGGAACAACTCTTTGCAGAAACTTGAATACCACGAGTTAAAGCAATATTAAATGTCTCCTGAAGGATTAAAATGTGTTATTTTGAATTGAATTAACAACTATTATGACTTCGATAACTTCATAAGCTCCAATAGCAACCATACAGAACAAAGTCTTTTGAAGTGTTGTGACATCATGACACACATTGTGCTCATTGATGATGTCACAAAGATTCCTCAAGCTGTGAGATCACACAGTTAACTGGTCAGTTAACTTCCACACATCGAGGCAGACAGCTGGCAGAGACAATTTATTTCCCACCGTGACTTTTGAGTTGGATATCCAGTCAAGATGGTTTTCGCCATTGGATTCTTTGTTGGATCTGTAGTAACTAAAACGGTGAGAAATTGCTTTGAGAGCTACTTTCCTGAGAAAAAGTCGAACAAAGTTAGCTATGGCAACAAGTTAGGCTACTCATACCAAACTTTTGCAAGTGTTCCTGCACAAAAAGCTACCCTGGAGGTGGAAGCTAGAAATCTGAAAAAGATTATTGGGCTCAAGAAGGAAAACTCCCATGCTGAAAGCGCAGCAACTGGGGCTGAGACAGCCAGATTTGGGGTGGAGGCAACAACTTTAACCAGTCCAGTCCACCACAGTGAAAAAAATATAGTAGAGAAGAAAGCAAGCACCTCTTTTCAAGCTGAAGAAACCAAAATAGACAGCACAGGAAATTCTACAAGTCCTGATGTGCCAAATGAGACAGTCATATTTGGGGTGGAGGCAACAACTTTAACCAGTCCAGTCCATCATAGTGAAGAAAATATAGCAGAGAAGAAAGCAAGCACCTCTGCTGAGACAGCCAGATTTGTGGTGGAGGCAACAACTTTAACCAGTCCAGTCCACCACATTGAAGAAAATATAGTAGAGAAGAAAGCAAGCACCTCTTTTCAAGCTGAAGAAACAAAAATAAACACCAAAGGAAATTTGAGAAGTCCTGATGTGCCAAATGAGAAAGATTGTTGCTACCAAGTGGTTAGTCAACCAGATCGTAACTTTCACCTGACCCTGGATATTTGCAAGTTTTCTAACATTTTTAATAACTGTTGGATGAACTCTGCAATGCAAAGCCTTCTGAAGCTGAAAATTACTAGAAAGAAACTGAAGCAGGATCCCGAAAAGGTCTTAGAAGCTTTATCAGCAACTCCATTATATGCCAGCTTTCTCTGCGCAGCCATAGAAAATCCAGGGAAACGTTTTTACGCAACGCAAATCTGCCAGGTTCTGAAGGAAATAAGTCAAAGTGTACCATCAATAGCCATTGGTCAGCAGAACAACATAGAACCATTTTTGAGTGCTGTTTTATGCTGGTTGGCCCCCTGTGGTGTAAACACAACTTTGATTCTGGTGAAGAATATCACGTGTGAATATTGTAAGGAGGATAAGCAGGTCTTGTCACAGCTAGGTCCTGTAGTTTACCTTTATGATGCAAAACCAAATGAAACTACAGCTTCTCTTTTTCGCCGTTGTCTTATTGAAGCCGGCCCTGAGAATCAGTGCAACACCTCCAAGTTAGAGACTGCGTACTTCCAAAACTCTCCTGACGTACTAACCTTGCGTTTGCCTCGATTCTCCAATCAGAGCGATGCCAGACTGTCTATAATTCCCAGTTCAACTATTGAAGTTCCTTTGAAATTCTGGACGCAGTTGTACCGTCTCTCCTCTGTCATTTGCTTCTCGGCCCAAGATTTAAAGAGTAACCATTTCTATACATATATAATGCATAAAGAGGGGACACTTAAAGCTAATGATGAAAAGATAACAGTTGCTGGACTTGAGAGCCAAGAAGATATCGAGCAAAATGGGTTTATTTACATCTACGAGAAGCTCACACCAGATAGGAGGAGTTTGCAAGAGTTAAGGGAGAGAGAGCATTGCAACGAAAAAAAGAGAGATTCTGAATTTTGGTTGAATTTATCTGTGTTAGTCATATATATTCTCTGTCATCTGGCAGCCTTTTTTCTGCTTTATTTATTTGTTAGTGTGGCTTTCAATGTTTATGATTTAAACCATTTATCTTTTTATTATTCTTGTGTTTTATTTGGTTTTCTTTTGTTTTTCAAAAGTTTCCTAACATGAGCACTGACAACTTTTTTAGATTGTGGGAAACTATTGTTTAAATTTGATGATGACCATGTAACAACATTGTGTTTTGTTGTTGTTTTTTTAAACTTTTTTGTGGGTTTCTCTCCGGGTGCTCCGGGTTCCCCAAACCGTCTAAAGATGTGTTAGCTATAATTTTCATGAGTTATTTTTGTTCTTCTTTTCTGCTTCTTGTAAAATCAAAAACAAACAAATCAACAATAAACAAACAAAAAAAGCCACCTAAATCTCCACATTTTATCTTTAGTTTAAAAAAAACAACTTGTTTTTCTATATTGGAACTTATTTTTATTACGATACAGTTTAAAATAAATCTTGTTTTTCAGACGTTATCTGTTTCCACTAAAACCAAAAGAACAAACATGAAACATGAATAACAATTGAGGTGTTTTGCTTATTATGCATATGTGTACAGTGCTTGCTGTTTGGAAGCGAAACACACTGCTGGATGTCAATAAAATCTGATTTTAAAAGAAAAACAATAGGCAGTGAGCATATGAGAATGGAAAGAGGATGAATGATGAGGGAATCTGGTAGAAAGAAATTAAGAGTTAAAACACAATAATATAACAATTATGGAGAAGAAAGGAGGGGATGGAATGAAAGAGAAGAGGATGCGAGAAGATTAAATATCTTCTTTATATTGTAAATATTAATACATTTGTATTATTTAGTTACAAAAGGCTTTGGGAGGGCTTATAAGATCATGCTGCCCCGGCCCAAGCGAAGCTATCAGCTGGCCCGCCCACAGCCATCAGCATCTGGAACAACTCTTTGCAGAAACTTGAATACCACGAGTTAAAGCAATATTAAATGTCTCCTGAAGGATTAAAATGTGTTATTTTGAATTGAATTAACAACTATTATGACTTCGATAACTTCATAAGCTCCAATAGCAACCATACAGAACAAAGTCTTTTGAAGTGTTGTGACATCATGACACACATTGTGCTCATTGATGATGTCACAAAGATTCCTCAAGCTGTGAGATCACACAGTTAACTGGTCAGTTAACTTCCACACATCGAGGCAGACAGCTGGCAGAGACAATTTATTTCCCACCGTGACTTTTGAGTTGGATATCCAGTCAAGATGGTTTTCGCCATTGGATTCTTTGTTGGATCTGTAGTAACTAAAACGGTGAGAAATTGCTTTGAGAGCTACTTTCCTGAGAAAAAGTCGAACAAAGTTAGCTATGGCAACAAGTTAGGCTACTCATACCAAACTTTTGCAAGTGTTCCTGCACAAAAAGCTACCCTGGAGGTGGAAGCTAGAAATCTGAAAAAGATTATTGGGCTCAAGAAGGAAAACTCCCATGCTGAAAGCGCAGCAACTGGGGCTGAGACAGCCAGATTTGGGGTGGAGGCAACAACTTTAACCAGTCCAGTCCACCACAGTGAAAAAAATATAGTAGAGAAGAAAGCAAGCACCTCTTTTCAAGCTGAAGAAACCAAAATAGACAGCACAGGAAATTCTACAAGTCCTGATGTGCCAAATGAGACAGTCATATTTGGGGTGGAGGCAACAACTTTAACCAGTCCAGTCCACCACATTGAAGAAAATATAGCAGAGAAGAAAGCAAGCACCTCTGCTGAGACAGCCAGATTTGTGGTGGAGGCAACAACTTTAACCAGTCCAGTCCACCACATTGAAGAAAATATAGTAGAGAAGAAAGCAAGCACCTCTTTTCAAGCTGAAGAAACAAAAATAAACACCAAAGGAAATTTGAGAAGTCCTGATGTGCCAAATGAGAAAGATTGTTGCTACCAAGTGGTTAGTCAACCAGATCGTAACTTTCACCTGACCCTGGATATTTGCAAGTTTTCTAACATTTTTAATAACTGTTGGATGAACTCTGCAATGCAAAGCCTTCTGAAGCTGAAAATTACTAGAAAGAAACTGAAGCAGGATCCCGAAAAGGTCTTAGAAGCTTTATCAGCAACTCCATTATATGCCAGCTTTCTCTGCGCAGCCATAGAAAATCCAGGGAAACGTTTTTACGCAACGCAAATCTGCCAGGTTCTGAAGGAAATAAGTCAAAGTGTACCATCAATAGCCATTGGTCAGCAGAACAACATAGAACCATTTTTGAGTGCTGTTTTATGCTGGTTGGCCCCCTGTGGTGTAAACACAACTTTGATTCTGGTGAAGAATATCACGTGTGAATATTGTAAGGAGGATAAGCAGGTCTTGTCACAGCTAGGTCCTGTAGTTTACCTTTATGATGCAAAACCAAATGAAACTACAGCTTCTCTTTTTCGCCGTTGTCTTATTGAAGCCGGCCCTGAGAATCAGTGCAACACCTCCAAGTTAGAGACTGCGTACTTCCAAAACTCTCCTGACGTACTAACCTTGCGTTTGCCTCGATTCTCCAATCAGAGCGATGCCAGACTGTCTATAATTCCCAGTTCAACTATTGAAGTTCCTTTGAAATTCTGGACGCAGTTGTACCGTCTCTCCTCTGTCATTTGCTTCTCGGCCCAAGATTTAAAGAGTAACCATTTCTATACATATATAATGCATAAAGAGGGGACACTTAAAGCTAATGATGAAAAGATAACAGTTGCTGGACTTGAGAGCCAAGAAGATATCGAGCAAAATGGGTTTATTTACATCTACGAGAAGCTCACACCAGATAGGAGGAGTTTGCAAGAGTTAAGGGAGAGAGAGCATTGCAACGAAAAAAAGAGAGATTCTGAATTTTGGTTGAATTTATCTGTGTTAGTCGTATATATTCTCTGTCATCTGGCAGCCTTTTTTCTGCTTTATTTATTTGTTAGTGTGGCTTTCAATGTTTATGATTTAAACCATTTATCTTTTTATTATTCTTGTGTTTTATTTGGTTTTCTTTTGTTTTTCAAAAGTTTCCTAACATGAGCACTGACAACTTTTTTAGATTGTGGGAAACTATTGTTTAAATTTGATGATGACCATGTAACAACATTGTGTTTTGTTGTTGTTTTTTTAAACTTTTTTGTGGGTTTCTCTCCGGGTGCTCCGGGTTCCCCAAACCGTCTAAAGATGTGTTAGCTATAATTTTCATGAGTTATTTTTTTTCTTCTTTTCTGCTTCTTGTAAAAACAAAAACAAACAAATCAACAATAAACAAACAAAAAAAGCCACCTAAATCTCCACATTTTATCTTTAGTTTAAAAAAAACAACTTGTTTTTCTATATTGGAACTTATTTTTATTACGATACAGTTTAAAATAAATCTTGTTTTTCAGACGTTATCTGTTTCCACTAAAACCAAAAGAACAAACATGAAACATGAATAACAATTGAGGTGTTTTGCTTATTATGCATATGTGTACAGTGCTTGCTGTTTGGAAACGAAACACACTGCTGGATGTCAATAAAATCTGATTTTAAAAGAAAAACAATAGGCAGTGAGCATATGAGAATGGAAAGAGGATGAATGATGAGGGAATCTGGTAGAAAGAAATTAAGAGTTAAAACACAATAATATAACAATTATGGAGAAGAAAGGAGGGGATGGAATGAAAGAGAAGAGGATGCGAGAAGATTAAATATCTTCTTTATATTGTAAATATTAATACATTTGTATTATTTAGTTACAAAAGGCTTTGGGAGGGCTTATAAGATCATGCTGCCCCGGCCCAAGCGAAATTATCAGCTGGCCTGCCCACAGCCATCAGCATCTGGAACAACTCTTTGCAGAAACTTGAATACCACGAGTTAAAGCAATATTAAATGTCTCCTGAAGGATTAAAATGTGTTATTTTGAATTGAATTAACAACTATTATGACTTCGATAACTTCATAAGCTCCAATAGCAACCATACAGAACAAAGTCTTTTGAAGTGTTGTGACATCATGACACTGTGAGCTCATTGATGATGTCATAAAGATTCCTCCAGCTGTGAGATCACACACTTATCTTGAATACCACGAGTTAAAGCAACATTAAGGCCACGTCCACATGAAGCCGGTGCGTTCCCTATCCGATTTTTTTTTCCTCGTTCCTAAAAAAAACAATCCGTCAACACTGCGTCGTCTCAAGAAATATCTGCGTACACACAAAACCACTGTAACCGACTGAAAACGGTGTAGTATATATGCCAGACCAGTATGGGGCGCTGTAATTATGCTACAGAGATACGCTATCCATGGAGCAGACTTTGAGCATGCGAATAACCTTGCGAGCTGTATACGAACCAAGAAGAATAAATTTATAACAAAGCAATAGATTTTGCTGTAATAAAGTTAGTAGGCTTAGTAGCTTCTGCAGCACGAACAAAACCATGTAGTCTGCCATTATTGTTGCAGTTATGAATAAAAAATTGTTTTTTTGTCTGTTGCCTTAAAAAGCTACTTTCCAGGTTTGAATCTTAGCCTTGTGAATTTAAATGTTCTTCCCGTGCTGTTATTTTTTTTCTTTACTTTCTACGTTTTTTTTTCTACTCTTTCATCTACAAATTTTTTCAAATAAGTATATGACTTGAAAAACACTTGCCTGCTGAGATATTTCCACAGGTGAGGGACTAATTTCTTTTTCCTTCTTTTTCACACACTCGTAGCAGAGAAACAGTGACCTGTGTAACAAAGTGCTGGGTCAATGAGAATCACTACGTTCACACTGCGAGTGCCGGCCAGAGCACCACTTAAGGCCACCAAGGTTATGAAGATATGGGCACAGAGAGTTGATCAATTTCTTTTCTCCTTTATTATTTTCCACACAGTTGGTTTACAGTTTGGCGGGTATACGGGTGGAGCAGTAGATGCAAATGAGTTGGTATGTGTGTGTGGTTTCCTACAAAATAATGACATATATTTAATTTAGGTAAAACTAACCAAAATATGTAAATAAACTCAACATCAGGCTCTCATCAGTTTGTCAAAACCACACAAATAGAATACAGACTTAATAATCAGAGGTCACATTTTACCAAGTTGCCATCAGCAAACATCTAGCAAACAAAATCCTCTGGTTTATCAAGCTACCATCAACATTAACACACAACTTCCGGTTCGAAAGGAACACACTACTCTTATTTTGACAGTCTACATAGCGACTGCCGCTAACGGTTTAGCATCAGTTTAAGTCCGGAAATAACAGTTTAACTAAACTAAGCGCATTTCTGTGCAACGGTAGTACTATACGAACTGTCCCTGAGCTACACTATTAGCCAACATGCACACATTTACATAAATACGGCGCATTTACACTCTTTGCCCTGTGCCTTGGGACTAACAACCTACTAGCATGCCCGAGCCGACAGCTGAAGTGAATGGATTGAAATAAAGAACATTCCCATGGGCAACTAGTGAACTTAAACTCAAGAAAACATGTTAATAATTATATACTCGCCAGTCATTTACGCACACACACACTTAAACTTTGTCACTGTACTGCATAACCATCTGGCTCCATATAGAGGAGAGGAAAACCCAAAAAACGAAACTTAAAGTGACGTCACTCCTACAATAATTCCCTGAATTGGCCCATCCAGTAAATAAACTCCAGAACGGTACACGAAAATAAGATTAAAGGTAAAGGCAGAAAAATTAACCCATAAACTGGTGACTTTGAGGGCTTTTCTACAGCCGCCCCCAAATTGATTGATATACATTTGTCCATCAATAAAGCTATCAAAGTCTATGACTGTGAAGAGGTTGTAGGAGTGGAATTGTTCTATCCAGACGGAAGGACAGGGAGGACGATCAGCTTGACAACTGGCTGGGTGTACACTCTACTTCCCACCTTGACATCTGCGGATCTGATATGTCCATCAGGGCTTGGATGAGTCTTGATAACCCTACCAATACGCCATAAGGCTCTAGGAAGTTGTGGGTCGGCAGTCATCACCACACAGTCTTGGCTGATGTTGGCTGGTGAAGCCTGCCACTTCTGGCGAGCTTGAAGACTCGGCAAGTAAAGCCGAATGAACCGGACCCAAAATTGATCAGCTACCACCTGTGAATGTTTCCATCGTCGATGCTCAGTGAGCTCATTCTCCGGATAGACGACTTGAGGGAGTGACTCGTCTGGCCGCCCCATCAAGAGCACATTTGGAGTCATTGCGTCTGGGTCACTGGCATCTGCAGACACATAACCCAAAGGTTTGCTGTTTAAAATATGTTCCACCTCAATGAGGACGGTACATAGCACCTCTTCTGGGACGGGTTGAGATCCCACTGTGACATGAAGGGCACTCTTGACTGAATGTATTTCCCTCTCCCACACCCCCCCAAAGTGTGGGGCTGCTGGAGGGTTAAAATGGAAGGCAATCCTTTGTGGTGCTAGGAGCTCTTGTAAGGCAGGAGAGAGTTTAGCAAAGGCCTCCCAAAGTTCCTTTTCCCTTCCCTTAAAGTGGGTACCCTGGTCTGGGAAAAGGTCGGCCGGTGTTCCCCTGCGGGCGATGAACCGACGGAAGGCCATCAGGAAGGCATCCGTGTCAATAGCCGTCAGAAGGTCCAAATGCACTGGCCTTGTGGTGAGACATTTGAAGATGATTCCCCATCTCTTTTCTCGCCGTCGGCCCACCTTGACCTCGAAAGGCCCAAAGCAGTCCATCCCTGTGGAGTAAAATGCAGGCTTGAACAGTCGTAAACGTGCCACGGGAAGATCGGCCATCTTTGGAACAGCTGGTTTAGCTCTACATCTCTGGCAGTCAACACAACTGTACAGCCTCACGCCCTATAAGGATCCAGAAGGATCGGCGAAGTTCAGCAAACACCCGTTGTGGACCTTGATGATGAAGTCGGCGGTCATATTCTGGAATGAGGAGCTTGGTTGCTGGATGATATGGAGCTAAAATAATTGGCAGTTAACTCCATGTCCTCCGCTTGACAGAGTCATCCACCAACACAAATAAGATAATTCCTCTCATCCTACTCAGGTGACAGGGTGAGAAGTCTGCTGCTTCTAGGGACTGGTTTCCCAGCTTTAAGTAAGGAGGTAAGCTGTCCTTCTGAGCCCTCTGAAAGATTAGCTGCTCAGCTTGCCGATAGTCTTCTGCGGATGGGTGTCCTTATGAGTTAGCCGGCCCATGTAACTCACGCGTCGTGTCTTCCAACAGGTCTTTCCAAGAGTTGTATTTTTCCAGATCAGATGTAGTACCTGTAGTAACTCCACAAAAGACAGACTTACGTAGCTCTGACTCATCCTGTGCTTAATTAGCTGAAGGATCCCCTGGCCAGTTATCTGGACTTTTCAGGAGAAAGGAAGGCCCCTGGCTCCATCGATTTGGTTCCATCAGCTCCCTTAGACTTTTACCACATGTTACATCGTCAGCTGGGTTGTTAGCTGAATCTACATATCTCCATACACAGTCGTGAGTCAGTTCCTGGATCTCTGCAACACGAGTTGAATCGGCAAAATTCAGACTTCAGCCACAGGAGCACCGTCGTTGAGTCTGACCACAGGACAACTAGGTTGATACTGATCGTAAGCTCTCGTTTGAGAACCTGTGCAAGCTGTGCTCCAGTAAGAGGAGCACAAAGTTCTAGTCTTGGCATTGAATGGGACCGCCTGGGAACAACTCTGGAACGGGCCATCAGATATGACAGATGCACCCTATCCTGTTCATCTGTGAACCTGAGGTATGCCACAGAACCGTAGGCCTCTTCAGAGGCGTCAGAGAAGACATGCATCTCTGTTATAAGATCACTTTGGTTCACCCCCTTGGGTAACTAAGGTCGGGGTAGAGTGATTTGGGCCTCCCAGGCCTTCCACTGCTGCAGCAAATCTTGGGGCAGGAGTGGGTCATCCCAGCCATGGTGCTTATCCCACAGGTAACGGACCAACACCTTAGCCCGAGTGGTGTAAGGCAGAATAAAACCCAGGGGGTCATACTGGCTGGCGAGAACTTTATAGATGTTGCGCATTGTGGGAACATCATACTCCACTGGGGATACTTGTAACATAGGACATCAGTATGGAAAAGCCAGCTTAGCCCCAGGGTGGACTCTGTATCATCCGTCTTGTGTTGTGCTAACCATAATTCCACACTAGCTGAGCAGCTCTCGTGCGGGAGGTGACTTATGACCTCCGGTTCATTGCTGGCCCATTGACAGAGCTCAAACCCAGCGGAGGCTAAAAGACTTCAGAGCTTGTCAACCAGGTGCTTTGCTTCAGCGATCGTGGGCAGACTCTGGAGACAATTGTCCACATAGAAGCACCTGTCCACTGACTTCCGCACGTCCTCCTTTGGCTGACTGTTGTGATGAACATGCCGCTGAAGAACAAATGTAGCAGAGCAAGGGCTACATGTAGTTCCAAATGGTAGCACCTGCCACTCGTAGACTGTTGGAGAAGGGCACGATCTTCAGGGAGCAGGCGAACTTGGTGGAACATGCCCTTGATGTCACCGCTGATGGCCACTGCATGCTCTCTGAACCGAAGCAGGACCCCCAGAAGAGATGCTCCCAATGTTGGACCAGACAGCAGGTAAGTATTAAGGCTTTGCCCTCTGTACTGATGGGAACAGTTGAAGACCAGTTGGTTTTTGCCATGGTGGCTGACCAGAGAGTGTGGGATGTACCATGTCTCACGATCTTGATGAGTAGGTACTTCTGGGCCAAATCTGATGACGGGGCCTGCCTTAATCAGTTTGTCCATCTCCTCTTTGTAAATCGCGGCCCGTGTTGGGTCTCTAGCCAGTCGCCGTTCTACGCCACGTAGGTTCGGCATAACAGCCTCTTTAGTGCTCTGTAGAAGCGGCATGTCCTTCCTGCAAAGCAATGGGGTGGCATAACAAAGAATACCGTTGACCTCTACTCTGATAGTCTTGGTCTCAAGAAGACGTATGGCCTCCTGATCCTCCTTTGACCGAGTGACTAGTTTCTCACTCCTAAATGGGACCGTATCAATCTGCCACAATCTTTAAACATTCTTCATCAGGTCCTGCACCTGAGGGCCTACCGCAGTCAATAGGCACTGCTGTGAGGGGACAAGGTGAAGCACTATACTAGCTGGATCCTGCAGTGTCCATCACAGTTTAGTATGGATGGCAGCAGACCCGCCTGATGGTCCCAGCCTGATGGGTTCTATGGGAGTGATAAGGTGTGGACAACCACTTCCAATGAGAAGTAAAGGCTTTGTGTCTGTAAAGTATTTAATAGGAGGTCCAATGAGGTGTTCATAATTCCTCCTCAGCTGTTTCATGGGGTAAGTGTGGCTAGCAAGTCCGATGAGTGCTGCAGTGAAAGCACCTGTGATCCTGAATCTGGTCCTTGGCCTGGTGGGAGATGAAATGGAGAAAGACACCGACACCCCCCGCACAGTGTGCACCTCTTGCCGAATTGTACGCAGAGGTAGTTCTTCGGGGGTTCCCTGCATCCCCAGCTTCTCCACCGCCTCAGGGAGCAACATGGTTCTCTCAGAACCGTCATCCAATATGGCGTAAGTTTTAAGAGTTCTGTCTCCGTAGTGCACTCAGACCTTGACAACTTTGAGAAGGACTCGACTACCTTCTGCAGGTCGGTCTAGGTACAGCACCTCGGCAGCGACTCCTGTCTCTCCTACTGTGGTTGTTGTTGGCCCTCTCTATGGTTTAAGGTTGACTTCATGCAACACCTGGAGCTGTTTACCCTGACAAAGGCTACATAGCTTCTTTAAATTGCACTGTGCAGCCTGGTGGGAATGAGCACAGTGCCCGCACCTTTTGTTGACCTTTATCCAGTCAGTCAGCTGATCCTTGGACAGTCTCAACACAGCTCCACACTGACTGAAGTAGTGCTCTTCGTTATTGCAAAAGGGACAGTAAGGCTTACTTTTGTTCCCCTTATAGGAGCTGCTTGGGGCTTGGACTGCTGGCCTTTCATCAGCAGCCTTCCCACCATGCAGGACGGTAATTGGTCGATGACTCTGCCGGCCATGCGGGTTTGGATCAGATCTCTCCTGTAGGGCTGTAAAGTCCTAGTCGACTGTTCGACTTATTGGTCGATGCGTTCTGAGTCGACCAAAATTCTGATTGGTCGATTTTAATCCGTGTTAATTTTTGAAATTTGATTGGACAAGAGACATTCTATGAGAGCTGATCGGTGCTGATGTTAGAGTAGGCTACAACAGCGCTGTGTCTTGTGTAATATTGCTTTAACAGTCTACAGGGAGATCGAAGAACGTCCACGTTATTCAACGTGCTGTGGCTTCAGTGCTTAATTTGTAAATCATTATGTGCCGGAACGCAAAGTACATGACAGCGCAGGCATGACCAGAGACGCGCACAGGTCCCGGAACGCAGTAAATGGTAGCGGTAAAAAAAACGTGTAAAAACATGATGTGGGCCTTACAGGCCTGAATGTTTTAAATATTGTAATGTTCTCCGATAGATGCAGACAATGGTTGTAATCGAATGCTTTAATGCTGACTGCTGTTGGCCGCAACAACGCCGTACAAAACAGTAATCAAAAGAACTCTCACATAAACTTGTTGTCTGTCTAGCTCCATTTACAGACACACACCAGTTCCCCGGCACTCAACTGCGCACTCCCTCGTGCACAGCCTGCAGAACAGTGCCCCACCCCCCTGAACAGAGCAACAACACTAATGCATAATCTTGGCATAAACCATTACATATATAAATCTGAGCTTACAAAGAATAAAACACATATTCCACATCATTACAATCTCGGGATTTGGTCTTTGAATGCCTACTCATATTATTATTTTATTTAATACATTTAAAATAGTTTTTTTTAAAATATATATATAATATTTTATACATGAGAGGGGTGCCGGGTCAGCCAAAATAGGTCCCGGAACGCGGGTAGGTCAGAATCAACAGGTGGGGGATCCTGTTCAGGATCCGGCTCAAATTAAGCCCTGTGTGGCTTGCTGAATATTTTTGTTTAGCGTTTACTACAGTGAGTCCTCTACAATGTCATAGACATCGGCAGTGTGGCAGAATTTGGTTGATTACAGGCCTATTTATTTTGTTTAATTTTATTGCTAATAATAACGAACATATGGTTCCCTTTTATCATTGTGCATATTTATTTCTGTTTACTGGATTTGGTTGGGTTTTTTATTTTTTTTATTTTATTGCCTAATGCGCAATTGCGCCATGCCCACAGTCTTTGTTTTGAGCCCAATGCACAGCTTTATTCCGTTTGTACTTGTCTTGATCAGGCATGTTTAATAAAGATCCTTTTCCCTGAATTGCCTTGCCGTTTAGTGTAATTGCAGTAATCATGGCATATTATATTGCGCAGATGCACGTAATGCAAAATGCTGTCAGAACCCCCCCCCGCAAATTAGTCGATTTTTGGTCGGAATTGCAGGGTTTCAGTTGACCAAGAATTTCTTTGGTTGTTTACAGCCCTACTCTCCTGAGCCCCTCTGACTGCTAGTTGTCCTTCACTATCCTGACACCAGGACTCATACTTCATCCATTCTGATAAGTCGGACAAGGTGTGGGTTCGTTTGCCTCGATGATACATACATCGGCGAAACTCTGTCCTTGATTCAGGTGGTAACTTATTCAACAAACGGGCTATGTGAGAGCTGTAGCTCCACTTCTCCTTCAGTGCCCAATGTCTGCAACATTACCACTAGGAATTGTACTTGGAGTGAGAACTTGTCGAACGCAGAGACATCTCCGTGTTTAATATCTGGGGAGCCCAACACAGCTGTGATACGTCTCAATGCGATCTGATGTGCTTGACCATATTTATCATTAAGGGCAGCCATCGTGTCTGAGAAGGCTGTTTGGGAGTTAAGGTAAGCATCTGCGATTAAACGAGCCTCTTCTAATTGCAGGTGATCCACCAACACTTGATACTTGAACTGTTTGGAGGCGTTAAGCACCAAGATGTTCTCCAATGAGAGCTTGAGACGAGCAAACTCGCTTGGGTCCCGTCTGGAGAAATTACGGATTAGTGGGCGTGGTCCAAAATAACTGATGTCTGGAAGGTGGGTGCCGGCAGGAGGTAATGATTGAGGCTGTATCCTTAATCCGTCTGAAAATTGACTCTGTCTGTTCCAGGACTGAGCAGCGGGAATATACATAGTCGGTTGAGGCTGCGGCAGACCCACAAACCGCTGAGCTGTAGGGGTTGGGAACACTTCCTCTTTAACATATGATTTATTAGCTATTGCCTCCTGTTGGTTAGTGAGCGGTGGAGGGAGCTGATCTTCAGGGGCTGCATTTGCCAGCACCGGATGTGGCCATAGGGGTGGTGCTGGCCAGTCCTCCTGTCCCTCACCTTCAGGTACCATTGATGGAAGTTGCTGCACCAGCTCTGGCTTATTCACAACTGGGGGAGAGGGGAGTTGTAGGGTTTGAACAGCTTCCACTAACCGTCTCATGTCTGCTCGTAGTGCTCTGAGTTTGACTAAATCTGAAGACATACAGTGGCTTGCAAAAGTATTCGTCCCCCTTGAACTTTTCCACATTTTGTCACATTACAGCCACAAACATAAATCAATTTTATTGGAATTCCACGTGAAAGACCAAAACAAAGTGGTGTACACATGAGAAGTGGAACGAAAATCATACATGATTTGATACATTTTTTACAAATAAATAACTGAAAAGTGGGGTGTGTGTAATTATTCAGCCCCCTTTGGTCTGAGTGCAGTCAGTTGCCCATAGACATTGTCTGATGAGTGCTAATGACTAAATAGAGGCACCTGTGTGTAATCTAATGTCAGTACAAATACAGCTGCCCTGTGACGGCCTCAGAGGTTGTCTAAGAGAATGTTGGGAGCAACAACACCATGAAGTCCAAAGAACACACCAGACAGGTCAGGGATAAAGTTATTGAGAAATTTAAAGAAGGCTAGGCTACAAAAAGATTTCCCAACCCTTGAACATCCCACGGAGCACTGTTCAAGCGATCATTCATAAATGGAAGGAGTATGGCACAACTGTAAACCTACCAAGACAAGGCCGTCCACCTAAACTCACAGGCCGAACAAGGAGAGCGCTGATCAGAAATGCAGCCAAGAGGCCCATGGTGACTCTGGACGAGCTGCAGAGATCTACAGCTCAGGTGGGGGAATCTGTCCATAGGACAACTATTAGTCGTGCACTGCACAAAGTTGGCCTTTATGGAAGAGTGGCAAGAAGAAAGCCATTGTTAAAAGAAAACCATAAGAAGTCCCGTTTGCAGTTTGCCACAAGCTATGTGGGGGACACAGCAAACAAAAGACACAGCAAAAGACTTGAGACCGGGGCGGAGGTTCACCTTCCAGCAGGACAATGACCCTAAACATAAAGCCAGGGCAACAATGGAATGGTTTAAAACAAAACATATCCATGTGTTAGAATGGCCCAGTCAAAGTCCAGATCTAAATCCAATCGAGAATCTGTGGCAAGATCTGAAAACTGCTGTTCACAAACGCTGTCCATCTAATCTGACTGAGCTGGAGCTGTTTTCCAAAGAAGAATGGGCAAGAATTTCAGTCTCTAGATGTGCAAAGCTGGTAGAGACATACCCTAAAAGACTGGCAGCTGGAATTGCAGCAAAAGGTGGTTCTACAAAGTATTGACTCAGGGGGCTGAATAATTACGCACACCCCACTTTTGGGTTATTTATTTGTAAAAGAAATTCTGAATCATGTATGATTTTCGTTCCACTTCTCACGTGTACACCACTTTGTATTGGCCTTTCACGTGGAATTCCAATAAAATTGATTCATGTTTGTGGCTGTAATGTGACAAAATGTGGAAAAGTTCAAGGGGGCCGAATTCTTTTGCAAGTCACTGTACGTTGCTGGGTCTGCTGTAGAAGGTTTCTCTCCCGACGGATGTCTTCTAGCTCTATGCTGAGATCTTGATGAAGATATCTGAGCTGTTGTACTGGTTGTCTGGGCATAGACTGTTTCAGCAACTGTTCAACTTGACCGCTTTCAGGTGACAATGAGGGAGCTAGCTGATTCCCCTTGGTGCGCTGTATGCTCTGGGCACCATAGCACCAGTCCACATCTGAATCATCATCCAACCTCTGTATGCAGCTTGATGAGGTAGAGCCATAAGTAGAGTTGAGGGGGGTCATCCTGACCTTACCTTCCTGTTGATGTGTGTCCATAGCTTCCCTCCACCTTTCCTTAATGAATCCCAGCTGATCCACATCATAATCTGTAAAGTGGACGGGGGGCCGAATACGTCGTCTAGGGCGTGCACCATAATCTTCATACTTCAAGTATTGATCCATCTTCAGTGTAAAGTGTGTCACTCCGGCTCGAAGGACCAAAATTTATGTGGCAGAGAAACAGTGACCTGTGTATCAAGGTGCTGGGTCAGGGGGAATCACTACGTTCACACTGCGAGTGCCGGCCAGAGCACCACTTAAGGCCACCCAGGTTATGAAGATATGGGCACAGAGAGTTGATCAATTTATTTTCTCCTTTATTATTTTCCACACAGTTGGTTTACAGCTTGGCGGGTATACGGGTGGAGCAGTAGATGCAAATAAGTTGGTATGTGTCTGTGGTTTCCTACAAAATAATGACATATATAATTTAGGTTAAACTAACCAAAATATGTAAATAATCTCAACATCTGGCTCTCACCAGTTTGTCAAAACCACACAAATCAAATAGAATGCAGACTTAATAATCAAAAGTCACAATTTACCAAGTTTCCATCAGCAAACATCTAGCAAACAGAATCCTCTGGTTTATCAAACTACCATCAACATTAACACACAACTTCATAAGGAACACACTACTCTTATTTTGACTATCTACATAGCGACTTCCGCTAACGGGTTAGCATCAGTTTAAGTCCGGAAATAACAGTTTAACTTAACCAAGCGCATTTCTGTGCTATACAAACTGTTCCTAAGCTACACTATTAACCAACATGCACACATTTACATAAATACGGCGCATTTACACTCTGTGCCTTGTGCCTTGGGACTAACAAGCTACTAGCATGCCTGAGCCGACAGCTGAAGTGAATGGATTCAAATAAAGAACATTCCCACGGGCAACTAGTGAACTTCAACTCAAGAAAACATGTGTTGGAAATGTGTTTTCACTCTAATCTAAAGCCTCTCTTAAAGGAACAGACACCCATTTAATTTATGACCCTGGGCTCTCATTTCACCTTCCTGCGTGCTCGTTCATTTCTGTAAAAAGGAGCAGTAAGAACAACAAACAACAATTATGTATTTTAACAGCGAGACATCGTTCGCTGGACTCAGTTCTATTAACTGAGCCCAGATATACGTCAGCATAGACTTTTTATTGAAACAAGAGTTTGCATAAAACTCCTCCCACATAGATCTTCGTTCACAGAATAATGGTCACAGCTTCTTCACATTCCGGAATTGCGCCGCTCAAGGTGGCAGCATGTTGGAGTAGCTCTGTTACTTTGGTTCACATTTTTTTCTTTTTTTAAACGTTAATTATTCCATTTCTGGTAGAAACATTGTTTTTGTGAACAACTGTTCTCTCTGGTTTTGAATGCTGTGCAGCTGAAAGGATTTTTGCTGATACTTTTTATTTTTTGACATTTGTTATGATGCATAACCATGGCAACAAGGTGGTTTACAACTGGCAGCAGCTGATTAACATCACAAAAGCTCAAATAATACCTCAACTACAGCCACAAAACCCTGAAGTGGTTGAAAAGAAGACGCCATAGATCCAGAGCGTCCTCTACATCAGATAACTACAGAGTGTCTTCAGTCAGAGGCTTCTTCAGATCTGCAGAGCACTACAAGAGATCATCCCTCCCCACAGCCATCAGCATCTACAACACATCTTTGAAGGAACTTGCATAATGAGTTACAACAACATTCAATTTCCCTTAGGGATTAATAAAGTAATTTTGAATTGAATTGAATTGAATTTGAATAAGGAACACATGATGTACCCCATTCTTCTTGATTGTTCACTGTTTCTAAGTGTTTCCACTTTGTATAAACTCTTAGACAAGTCATATATTGAGCAGGAACATAATTTTTAAAGGTCACTTGCAAGTCATCTATCAGCCGGAACACAACCCCAAGGATCACATGTCTGTTTCCCCCTGTTAGTCAAGAAACTTAATTTTACACACAAAATAAATGTACTCTCAACATTTACAGAATTTTTATCTCTTCATCTGTCAATAATTATATACTCACCAGTCATTTACACACACACACACACACACTTAAACTTTGTCCCTGTGCTGCATAACCATCTGGCTCCATACAGAGGAGAGGAAAACCCAAAAAATGAAACTTAAAGTGACGTCACTCCTACAATAATTCCCTGAATTGGCCTATCCAGTAAATAAACTCCAGAACGGTACACGAAAATAAGATTAAAGGTAATTTAACAGAAAAATTAACCCAGAAACTGGTGACTTTGAGGGCTTTTCCACGCTCATTCTGGTACTGTTGCATTTCTAAAGACAAACTCATGTTCCCATGTTTGTCTGCCCTTTTAATGCTAGTATGCAGCCATTGTTCCATTGTTGTAATTTGGCCCTGGTTTACGGCATCCACATATGGCATCTTTTATAATAGCCACTAGCTCACTTGCTAGTTAGCTTAGCTTCAAACACCCATCTATATTGTTGATTTCTTGTTAGCGCTCGGCCTAATATTGTACACATATACACATATATATGTTCATGCTAATCTGTGACATTGCTGCCTTGATGTTTTTCTAATGATTTACAATTAATTAGTTTCTCAGGTATTCCTCATTAGTTCCTTTGTTTTGTTATCATTCATTAGTTTATTTGTTTAATCAGTTTGCCTGTTATTCCTTTCTCCTTTTGCTTAGTAGTTATATGTTGCTAGCTTCGTTGCAGACGTGATTAACTACTGTTTCAAATCCTTGTATTTTTGAAAAAAGGTGTTTGTGCTATCCGAGTACAGTGCTTGCTGTTTGGGAGCGAAACGCACTACTTCATCTGTGATGCGACTGCATCAGGCTGGCAGAACAGAACCTGACCAAGGCCGGATGTGGTTTGGCTAATGATCCCGACTTATTTTGACTAAAAGAAAGTTCAAGCTGAATGAATAACTTGTTTAACAACCAATTATTGATTGTAATTTTTCATAGTTAAGCATTAAGGCTTGGAGTTTTAACACTTTTGTGGATGTTAATCAAATCAGATTTTAAAAGAGAAAGAAAAAGATTAGGCAGTGAGCATATTAGCATGGAAAGAGAGGATGAGGGAATCTAGTAGAAAGAAATAAGAGTGAAAACAGGAAAAATAACAAAGAAAACTTGTACGCATGATGTTTATTATATTTTGGATAAATGAGATGTTAGAGCAGCTGTCTGGACGACTTAAAAGGCAAACATTAAAAATAAAGAGATGATTTCTTTTAGAGATTAATAGCACTCTAAAGTCATTGCAGATCACTCACTGAGGACTTCATTATTCCACTTAATGGCCCCCTTCGCTACTTGACCCGACCGTCAAAATTAGCGGCGGGGAAACCTTTAAGTCAGATGGATGAACTGCCACAGCCTTGCTGGCTAATTGGCAGCTACAATCAAGAGCGAATATGTATCAGGAAAGGAGGAGGAGGTTCAGTGTATTAGCAAAATAAGAGACGAAGAAGAAAAATTATGTCTCAAGGAAGATGGTAGCACCAGCTGTCTGGATGTCAGTGGTGGAAAAATGGTGATGGTGCAAAGAGACGGAACCAGAGATGATGCACCAATAAATTTGAGAATTCAAATGAAGCTTTGAGCTTCATGAACATTTTTAGATCTGTTAAAGTGACCTGATCCAGTGCATTGTGTCTGACGTACGCCTTTGCTAATATTGTCTCCTTCTAATAATGGCTTCTTCTGAGCTACTGGCAACTAAATTTACTTGTTGCTAGATCATCTCTGGTACGAGCCAAAGCACCAACTAACATATGTCTAGTATTGGTTCCTTAACTGACAGCAGCTTGGTAATCGCTGAACAGAAGTAAAAACTAAAAATATCTACCTTTATCTACCACCCTTTAGCTGGTTTAGGCTTCATGAAACATTTGAAAGGTAATTTTATGGGTTCTTCCCACAGACCAAAACCGTGCATGTTGGGTCCATTAGAGATTCTAACTTCCATCAGTGCATGGATAGTGGTGGTGAAGGACTGGTGACCATCTATCCATCCCTCCATGCATGCATGCATCCACCCATGCATAAAATGGTATTAACTTTATAAATAAAATGACAAAAATTATTCAATTAATAAAATTAATAAAATTATATAAATTAATTTAAGGAATAAAGTGATATGAATAAATTTATTGAATAAAATATCTAAAATTCAATAAATGAAATAAATGGATAACTTAATGAATAAAATTATATAAAATTACACAAATGTAATAAGTAAAATACCAATAAATGTAAGAAATAAAATTATATAAAGATAATAAATGAGGAGATATAATTAAAGAAAGGTAATGAATAAAATGATATAGGTACATTAAATCAATAAAAAGAATTATAAATAAATGTGGTGAATAAAATAATATAAATTTAACAAAAACCGAAAAGAAAAAAAATTGTGGAAGGGAATAAATGTAGAATAAAAAAACGGAAGACAGCGGACATGAAAATTCCTCACCTTTCTCCGAAATTTGCTGTTTTGAATCCAAAATAGGTGATTTGTGCAGATATGATTTGAAAATTATTTTTTTGGGGGGGGAGTTATACATGAGAGAGAAGGTTTCACAGCTTAACAGACATGAAAATCCTTCACCTTTCAGCAAAATTCTGTGCTGCGCTCATATTAAAATAGGAATGATCAGACCTCGGAGCCCGAGAGCTCTGGTCATGCTTTTGGTCCGGCGAAGAGCAAAGTTACAGCATCAAATTCAACAGACTCGATGCTGTGCTGCGACCAAACGACACGACCAAAGTGAAGAAGAATACTTTTTCCTGAATCAGAAGGTGACACAGAGACTTCCTCTTGAGTTTTTAGAGTTATTAATGACTGACTATTCCTAAATGCTCAGTGCTGCTTAGCAGGGGGCTTATAAAAAGGGGCTAATAGGGGCTGGTGTACGTCTTGGGCTGTCGCACCAAAAAAAAGCAGAGATGGGGTTTTTTTTCATTGGGGACCCAATCTGAGCATCATGTTCAGTATGAAACACATTATACATGTGAGACTAAACATTCATATACGTGTAGCTACTGTGTATACATTCTATAGAAACACTACTGAGATAACCCTGTTGTTTTTGCTTTAATTAAAACTAAATGTTTGAGAATATGTAATTTTATGCATTCAGTCTATGCATTAGGTTAATTTGTATTGTTTAGGTGTGTTAAATTGCATTACATTTGGATGGTAAAGGTAGTAATTTACATTTCATGCTCATGCTACAACTTCTGCATGCCCCCTGATCCCCCGACTAGGGTTTTTCAACCCTGACCCGTTTTCGTGTCTGAGACAAAGAATAAATACATTTATTGAATAAAACATTAATAGATTTATTGAAAGATATAATTTTAATAAATAAAATATCAATAAATTTAATGAATAAAATATCAATAAATTTAAAGAATGAGATGTTTTATTTTTATTTTTATTTATATATATATATATATATATATATATATATATATATATAACTGAATGTAATGCCTAAATTAATATGGATAAATTAATCAATAAAATGATAAATACATAAAAGTTGTGATAAAATAATATAAATTTACTAAAAAGTATATGAACAAAAAATAAAGAGAAATTGTGGAAGTGAATAAGACAAATACATTTATTGAATAAAATACCAATAGATGTATTGAATAAAATTAAATAAATGTTATAAAATATCGATGAATAAAATAAATAAATGAGATTGTCACGGTTCCCAGGTGTTTGTGTTTTGTTAGTTATTTTCCTTATTTAGTTCTATTATCATGTTCAGTTATTCTTTGTTTCTACCATATTTCCATATTTCTCCTTGTTCCTAGATGTTTTTCACCTTTTGCTCCTTTCTATTTGTATTCCTCTTTAGATAGTGTCCTTATTTATTTCATCCTTCTGTTCTCCACTGTTTCAGTTAGATTCCTCCCTAGACCTATTATCCTTTCTAGTTTCTTAGAGTCTTCTGTCTCCCAGCCATTTAACCTCCTGTCCCAGTTGATTACTTCCACCTGCTCTCTCCCTCTTACCTGCATCTGCTCTCACTAATTGGTCATTGGTCTTCTCAGTCACTTCCTCATTTCCTCCCCAGTATATATTCACCTCTCCTTCAGTCACTACTCGCTGGTCCGTCGTCATTCTTTCCGTCTGGTTTCCGATTCCTGCCCAGTTCCTGGTTCTTCCTTATTGCTGCATTTATTGGTTTTCCCAGTGCTGTAAGTTTATTCTCCTTGCTTTTTGTTACAATTAAATCATTTAAGATTTATTTTTGCTGCCTTTGGGTCCTTTAAATATACCAAACATGACAGAGATGATATAATTAAATTACTGTTTTGAATAAATAATTTACATAGATATATTCAATCAATAAAATGATATAAATGTAATGAATAGTTTTGATTAAAAACTGGAAAAACAAATGTTTTTTTTTTTGAAGTAAATAAACTTAGAATAAAAAACAAAAGACAAAGAACATAAATGGAAAAAATAAGGTGGTAAAATTATAATAATTCAATTTTAAATATTTGCGAAAACCAGTTATGGGCAAAAGTAATAGATCCAGAAAATAAGTCTGGGTCCTACAGGTTGATGATTTTTCCCAAAACATCCAACCCAAATTCCAGATCTGTGATTCCAACCTGAATCTTTCCAAAACACCTGATTTCTACTACTATGGGCAAAACTAAAGAGTTCTCAAAGGAACATCAAGGACAATATAGTTAGGTTTGTAACTTTAAATTACCAAGTGGCAGAGGACATTTTGTGTATAAAGGAAATTTGTAAAATCCTGTTATTTCTTCTCTGTTAAGAGAATTTGAAGTCTGTGAATTGGATCCTCTGCTCACCTCCATTAAAAACAAAAGTCTTTCTTTAAACAGACATCAACTTCTTTTCTCCCAGATATGGAGAAATAAGCAATGTTGTCTTCATGTCCCATCTGTAGTTTTATCTTTTGGGGTGGAGGAAAAGGGATTAAAGAAATGATCCCCCAGTCTTGCTGTCATGTATCAGGCAAGTCGAGCATAAAATAGTTCTGATCATGAACTGGAAGGAATGAGGAGGTTTGCAGAGCTAAATGGATACGCAAATGTGCATTTTTATCCGCCTCCCAGCTCGAGTTACCGCTATAATTTATGCTAATAATATCCCTTGAACTGATGACAGGAAAAAAGAAGCAGATATGGGCTCGGCTTCTTCGCAGGGTGTTTATGTTCATTGTATGTTTGTGGGAAATTGGAGTTTGAATGTTTATTTGGAGGAAAGTATCTTCTTAGGTTGATTGGAAAAGGTTGATTTCAAGTTTCAGTGAGCTTTTGTGAAGCTGTTGATCAACCAGTTTCAGATGCTCACAGAGGACTTTCTATTTTGCCTCTACTAATTGTTTTCAATTTTCTGTTTTACTGTGAATCTTGTTTAGATTATGTGCATAAACTGTTTTGACATCTAGATCACAAACTTTAAAAGGAAGCAGATGTTTTATTTCAGGTGTTAAAACTACAAAGTTAAAGACAACAAAGTATTTTTTATATCTTAAAGTAAGTTGTCAGTAGTTACCGTAATTTTCGGACTATTAGACGCACCTGAATATGAGCCGCACCAGCTAAATTTTTAAAGAGAATGAATTTCGTACATATGTAAGCATATAACTGCTGGAAGAGCACAGCGACAACACAAACACAGCCATGGGTTTCATTAACAGACATTTTAATGGAAAAGTACCGAAAGTTAGAATTGGATAACATGGGGATTGGGGGCAATGAGTGGCCTTGGAGGAGTTCTGCGCTTTCTGATTGCTTTTCTAGTTTAAGACATTCTTTGTTTTCAAACTTTGCTTTTGCGCTTCCTACTATACTGCCCCCCAGAGGCCGTTAGCCAGTGAAAATCTATAAATTAGCCACATCGTTCTATAGGACGCAGGGTCTAAGGTGTGTGAAAAAGTTGCGGTTTATAGTTCAAAAATTATGGTACATCGATTTCTCTTTTTTGATAAGTATTTTCCTCCTGTAGAAGCGAATTCTGATCACTTAAATTGGAGAAATGTTCCCTGATTCCAAAACTTTGGCTGAAGTGGCGCTCATAATCGGGAGCGGATTCATGCTCCATTACGCAGAAGCGCATTTCAGATCCATGCGGAGCGTTCGGCCCACATCAGGTAAAATGTTCATAATTAATACATGCAACCGATGAATCTGCTCTGTGTTTTTAAGGGGTAAAAATACATTATGACCAGATTTTTTTTGGACCCTATCTGTCAAAATGACCATTAAAAAAATAAATAATTGTAGCGCAACCTCTGGGCCAGAGAACCTGAAAGCTTTCTTTCCCGTTTCCGTTCCCACACAAGGGGAACATGGATATAAGATATTATTAGGGCTGTCAAAATTAACACGTTAACGCAGGTCGATTAATTTGTGGAATTAACGCAATAAATTCTTTTATTGCAATTTACGCATGCACAGAATGACCTGCCCTGTTTATTCCACAATTCAGCCCGCGCTGCTTTCAGTGCTCGCTCGTCACGTAAACAGCATGACGGACCCAATTGGCATCTGGTGGTTCCATGTGAACGTCTCTTGGAGATTATCGGTCTACGTCACTCACTGCTCTGCTGCGCCTGTATTCTGCAGAAAGAGACGCGGTTATGTCTTGTGCTTTTGGTCACTTTGATAAAAATAGTAAACCCTAATTTCTTCCACTCGTTCCTCTTAAGTCAAACAAAAGACGTCTTGGGTTGCAAGCGATCAGAAGAAGATGATTGGAACAAGTAGATGATTAAAAATGTAACAATCTGCAGCGATAACTTCACATCAGGTGAGCCTTGGCTAACAACAAGCTAAAATAGCTAACCAACACTGCAGCTGCAAGATGCCTTCAAATAATAAAAGTGGGAACCAGTTGGTAATGTGAAGGTTCAGTGTCAAACCATTTGTGCACTCATTGCGGTGTTGATAAACAAATAATTCCTCTATTATTCAGAAAAAATCAATTCCAAAATATTTTATTGATCCCAGAAAGAAATTAAGTGCTGTTGTAGCTTATACTATTTAATTCTTCAAGGAGTTGTTGTAGATCGCCACCACTGTATGAATTTGTTAAAGTCAAATCTAGTACAAGCGGTAAAACAACAAGAGTCGGACAGCGTTCAGTCAACAGGTGCTATCAGTTAAAGGAGTGGAGATTTGGAACAGTATCCCAGCAGATATTTGAGAAGTTAGACACTCCCACTTAACATTTTCATGAGACACACATGTAGGGACTTTGGGGTGGGCACACTTTTCGGCATCCAGAGGGGGAGCGGTTCAATCAGCTTCACCTCTGGTGCCGGTGCCCACTGTTAAACCACATATAGACACTAAGGGCTCGGGGTGGGGAATGGGGGATGTGTGGCTGCCTTCCCCACATCCCACCCCTCTGTTTTTAAATGTGCATTATAAAAACATGCATCAACACCATACTCGAGCAGGAGGATGGAGGCTAGGGGTCTTTTCACACCCCTGTTTGCTATGGGCCATCAGGGGTTGGGGTCCGGTGGAGGAACTGGTGGTCTGGTCAGGGTCCTAGGTTGTCGCGCTGCTTCGCCACTGTGGGGCCCTTGGCGGTCGGCTTGTCTCCGTCCTAGAAGGTAGGGGGTCCGTCTCCCGGGTCCGGGGGCTGGTGGCTCTACTGGGGCATCGGTACCTGGACCTGGGAGCATAAAGTGTGTATGGGGTGTGTGAGTGAGGGTACAGCGTCATTTCTTGGGTGTCTTGGTGAGTCAGTGAGAATGTATGTGTTTAAGAGGGAGGGAACGTATGACTGTCTGTATGTCTTTGTCCACCTGTTAGGTTGGGTCTTGGGCTGCCTTCTCGCCTGGCGCACCTCAGGCCTTACATTTATTGGGGGGCCTATTTCCCCTCCGTCACTCCCTGCCAGTGACGGATGCCCCAGCCCACTGGTGCGTCAGTGGTCAATCTGGTTCGGACCTGGTGCGTGCCTCGCGGGCCTGGGGGGACCAGTGTGTCGGTCAACCGATTCGCTGGGCCGATGTTTTCCTTATTTTGGTTGGGGCACCTTTTTAAGGGTTGCCAGGTTTGGGATTGCTGGGTGGTGCCTGTTCGGTGTCTCGGCGGGATACGGGTCCAGCGTCTCTGCTCGTTCATTCACCTGTTCTGTGCGCACCGTGCGTGGTCAGTTAATTGGTGGGTTGGACCGGCCCTGGCCTTTGTTGGATGCCTGGTCTCAGTGCTCTGCGTTGCGTGGGATCAGGACTCGGGAGCTGGTACAACTTGGTGTCCAGGTGCTGGCTGAGCTGAGCTTGGCCGTGGCCTCGTCACTGCTGCCCCCCGGGCCCCTGCATCGTAGCCGCTGGACGTTCCACTGGGGTTCCCCTCTATTCCTCTCCTGTGGGATGCAGCCCGCCTGGGGATCCTTTGGACGTCTTGGCTCCGATCTCCTTCATGTCTGCATCGATTCCTGGGAGACGGATTGATGTCTGCTCACACCAGCTATCGAACGCTCTTATGGAGAAACCTTTTATGCACCAGCATGCTAACACACACACATAGATGTGGGGTCTCTGGTGTTTACAGATATATTCTTGGGCTGAGGTTATCATTACTAGAGCTTGATTAATCTGTACCATGAGCTTTTCTGTGACGTTGTCTTTATATCCATTTTTGTGTGATGTGGTTGTTTAGTTCTTAGTTCACAATGTTTGGTTTGTTTTGTCGATGTTCCTTTTTCGGGTTTTTTGTTTTTTCCCCTCTCTCTGCCGTCCTGTGGGTATGGAGGCAGACTTCAATGTCTTCCTGTGTTTTCTTTGTTCCCCTTCCCCTCTTGTATTTTCAACTCACCCTCTCTCTTGACATTTTGTTTCCTACCTCTCTTCTTCATCTTCTTTCTTTCTTCCCCCTTAATTTTCCACCTCCGTGTCCATAACATCAGGAAATAAGACCCCGAGCAATTCATAATAAAGATTTTTCACACATATATCAAGTGGAGGACTATAGCAAAAGCTGTACTGCTCCGCTTGTGAAAGTAAATCTGATGGGCTTCTACTTGGTACTCAGACACCAATTCTGAGCTCCACACTGCCAAACAGGACACGTTAAGTAAAAATAAAAGATCCTTGACACTTTTTATGGCTTTTAAAGAAAATCTTAAATCTTGGCTAAAAAGAAATCAGTCATGTGACCACTAACAATCGTTCCTTTCTATGTCTCAAGTTGCGTTGACAATTCCTAATGTTTTTGTCCGTTGACAGTGTATTATTTCTATTCCTTTTGTTTTTTCTTGATGACGGATTTTTAAATTTTGTTTTATGTTTGACTCCTTTGTATTAATCTGTTACTACTATAACATACACTGTTACTACTGTAACAGAAAAAAGGAAGAATCTCCTGTAGCAGTCTGTGTTGCAGCAAAACTTAGAAGCCTCTGACTGAAGACACTGTTGTTGTAGGATAGTCCCATGAAGAAGATGCTCAGGCTTGTCCAAAACTAAAAAGAAACGGTCAGCTTTACCTTCAGAAAATGTTAACCAGTTAGCTTGTCTATGCAACTAGGTAAACCATGAACAGGTTAAAAGGAACACGTGTAAATGTGATTGTGGAGTTCAAAGGTTGCATGGATCTCTCCTGTATTTCCTCCAAAAAAAAGCATCAGCTTCTGGTTTTGTCCTTTATTTAGACCAAAAATAGTACTTTTTCAGTCATATTTAGGAATGTTAAGTAATCGTGATTAATTCACGGCTACCCTGTGATTAATTAGATAAACATTTTTAATCGTTTCACAGCCCTGGATAATATTTGTATGTGGGAATGTTTGCTATTATCGGCCTATCAATATTATTGGTTGATATTGGCATTAAAATGTAATATCAGAAGTTATCGTTTATGGGGGTTTTTTTAAACATAACTTGTGCTGTCCTCAAACCACGTAGCTAGATGGCTAGCAGACGACTAAAACGAAGTATCTCTACCCAAGCCTTGCTTTTCTTAACAAAAGAGCTTTAAAAAATGTTTTGTCTCTGTAACTGAAACATACAGAAAAGGAAAAAATACATCACGGACTAATACACACATCTTGGCACACACACTCTTAACAATTAGCCTAGCTTAACATGTATTGCCTAACATTTTATTAACTAACTTAACACATGTTCAAACTATTCCTAAACACATCAATACCTACAAAGACGAGTGTTCTCCAAGGCACAGCCGTATATAGCACATTCAGTACTCTGTGTGCCGTTTACTCTCTTTTTTTCTGCCTAAACAGCTGTACACAATGTTACCGCAGACAAATACATCAAAGGTAGTTGACTGGGGTGAGAGCGCTCACTCGGACATGCTTCTGCCCCTACGATAAGACCAACGTTTGGCCACAATGGCTTTCAGTTCTCTGGAGAAAATATGTAGGAATCAAGCCAATAATTGGAGTCATCCAATGTGCATAGTGCCTTACGTTTAGTATACAGTGGACCACAGTATTCGTAGGCTTTAGGGACCACAGCCGTTTACAAATAACTAGAGTCCATGAACTCTTGAGACTTCTAAAAACACTTGACTGCCTATATTAGTAGTCCAAACACCAAATGGACAGCAGCCATTGTCAAGCAGCATTGGTTTGATTGTTCTTGAAAACTGAACGGGATGGTTTACTTTAAAATGTCTGAGCAAAACTATAACATCTTTATATATGTCAGAGTGATCACTTTTTCATTATTAATGTGTAAATTTTAAACGTAGAGTTGAACTACTAAGAGGATTGCTGCAACATCGACCTTTCGGCTCAGTTTCTGACTGCTAGGACCCGACTAAAAGTGTTGGAACGTCCATCTCCTCTCCTCTTCAGCCCGCTTCCTCCTGACTGAAGACTGAGCGCTACTTGGGATCATTTACATGGTGGCCATCAGGAGTTTGAGATGGCTCATTAGCTTCAAGCGAGTAGATAAAGCTCCAAATTGACAAGTGCAACGTAAGGGCCGCTCCATCAGCTCGGGGGAGAACGGGAGCGGCGGCGGTGATTGATGCGCCAACTTTCGTCTCAACTCTGCAGCCGGACGCAGAAGTCCTGAGATGCTTGACCTGGAAGTTGTTCAGCCTGGAGGTTTCCCAACAAAGGCCGAACACGCTCTAACTTTTAACAGGGAGCTGATTAATGAGGCTGTCAGGAACCTGCCACCAACACCAGACTTCTTTCTTTGAATTTTAATCTAACTTAAACCCACTTTTTTTTATTTTTTTTATAAAGGGTGTGCTTCTTAAAAATGTTTAATGAAAATAATTTATTCTAATTATGCACGCCGCCTACCTCTGTGCTCTGATCTCTAACACCCTCCCCCATCTTGCTCCCCGTAAACCCTTTTGGTGCAGATTAATGTAACAAAAAGTCCATTAATTAATGTTTTGTGGCTTTTAATTTTTGGCAAGGAAGCCGTCTCCGTGCAGCTGTCTGTCGAGGCCGTCACTGCTGAACCCGTGCCAAGGAAGTGCAGATGTAATTCTGTTATCTCTTGCTTAGTCATTTACACAAATTAATTTGAACAATTAGCCTTCTACCGGCCTTTTGTGAATCACGCAGGAGCAGCTGCCAAAAAAATTAAATACAACACAATTTCCATTTCAATTGGATGTGGTTCCCATTTCCAGGAATGGCATGTTGTATGTTCTCTGGACAAATGTTTAACAGCAGAAGGAGACGACTCCAGTTAATATATTGGCTGTTTACGGTTGCTGTGCGACTGCACTAAGTGATCTTTATTAAATGTATCGCTTCATAATACGAGAATTTTGTTTTTAATCTTGTATTGGAATAAAAAGGCACGTTAAGACTGTATAACTAAGTTTAAATTGCATTAAAACATATTAAACATGAGCAATAAGTGTTTTTAATAACATTAGGTAACCATGCATGCGAAGATGTTAAACTTCATCTCCCACATGTTTAAGAAAAGGGGGTGCAAACTTGAGTTTTCTTGACTCACCTGCAGTCTCGCAGATTCATAAAGTGTCCATCTTTATAAATAACATTTAGTTTTGTCCAACTCACCCTGTCAGCGATGTTCTGATTTGGAAGTAAAAGTCGCTTCATCTCAGTGTGATCCATCCAGTCCGACAGCAAAGTTTTATGAAATTTGCACAGATCTTCACTATTTAGCTAAAAGCTGCTCGAACTACCAGTGTGCAAATGCACGCAGGTGCCTTTTAGCTGAAATAGCTTCCTCAGTGCTTTTCTGGAAAAACTGTGAACTCTTTAAACTGGCTGATTTCAAGAGCTGTTGAAAATAAAGCGGGGATCGAACTCTTGATCGCCAGCACCACAGCTTAAACTTAGGGTCAGACAAGTAAATAAGTGCCAGAAACTGTAGGAGCCCTGAAGGTGTCATGTAATTCTTCGTTTCCACTGAGCGGTACCGCACAGGTTGTTTAGGTCTGGTACATTATTTAGTCTGTTTCTGTTGTAAAAGCGGCCCGTACAACTTACCCGTACTGCACCGTTCCTGGGCCCCCTTCAGTTGTAGCTCTATAGGGACCAGGTTATGGTCTGGTATCTATCATATGTTCATCCTCCAATCACCTCGCTGTCTCTTCTTTCCGTCTTAGCTCCATGTGGAGCAGAGCTTTCAGGTGCTCTGCTCCCCACCTTTAGAAGTTCCTATCTCAAGCCAGCCGAAACTCTCTGTAAGCTTTTAAATCCAGACTGAAAACCCACCTGTTTAACACTGCCAACTATTTGAGCTCTGTCCTCTTATGCTGTTTTAAAAATAAAATGTTTTTGTCTTCTTTTGATGTCGTTTTTACTTTCTTTGGTTATTTGTGTCTGTTGTTCATTGCGTAAAATGTCCTTGTGTGTCTCAAAAGGCGACTGTATAGAAAATGTATTATTACGGTTAGAGCTACTGGCGTCACACAATACAAAATTGATTGTCTCTGCTTTCATCATTGCTCTTGTAGACGTTGAGGTTTAACTCCACCTGCCCAGTGAGAGTCCAACTGGTGGTGGAAATGCACTCTTCATTGCGCCGGACCATTGAATTGCGTAGCGCTCAATGGAAAGGAGGGACTGTGCGTATCTCCTAGGTTAGGGGTGCCCAAGGTGTGGCCCAAAAGGCCATTTGTAGCCCTTTCATTACATTTGTATGTCTCCTGACTGCAGTTCGAAATTAGTACCTTTTGGTCCACCAGCATAGATAGTTGATGAAGATTTGCTCTTTTTTTTTTTTTTTTTTTTTTTCCCCCAAGGATTCGACAAATTTTATTGTTTGTCCACTGATTGTAACATGTCTTCATAGAATGGAAAATTTTTAGTCTTAAAGGAAGTATTAGAGTTTTATTTCTCACATTACCACAAACACCCAGTGACTTTTACTCAAAAGCAAACTTGGCTAAATGCAAGAAATGCTATGCAAGAAATAATGACTTGTATCCCATCTTCGTTGTGAAAGACCAAAAGAATCAAACTCCACAATAATTGGGAACTGTATGCCTTCTTTTTTCCAATGCTACAATAATTTATAGATCCTCTGTCTACAGTAAAAACCTTTTTTTTTTTCTTCTGTGTATTAAAATTGGGCATGTTTAGCTTGTTGTTGAGCAGCTTAAACAGAAACACAGTTCACAATTAAATTTTTGCTGCCATGAGAGTTCTTCCAACATGGTTGAGGTCGAAGTAACCCTGTACGTATACTCTATAAAATTAGTTGTAAAAAATAACTGTCTCCAGCTGCTTTAGGTACTCCATAGCAGTAGTACCCAACCTGGCGTCCCTAGAGATCGCAGGGGGTACACAGATTCTTTTTTTTCTGTGCTGAGGTTGTGAGGCTGCCAAAATTATATCTGTAAATATTACATTTAAAAAATCTAAAAGACAAAAATATTGTCTATATAGCCTGCAGTTAGTCACTTTCGATGCGTTGGGGGGAAACAGGCTAGGGGTTCCTCAAGAAAAAAAGGTTGGGAACCACTGCCTTTTAGCTTCCCCTTAGGTACCTGTACCCTATAGATAACCCATAAATACCTCATAAGACACACGTAAAAAAAATCCTAAGAAGCCTTACGTACTGTGTAAGCTATTTTACTAATCTGTAAATAACTTCTGGGTACCTCCTGATTATCTAATAAGTACCCCCTGTGGGTACCCATAAGTACCGGGCTGTTTTTATGTTTTGCCAACAATAGATTTCAAAGTTTATACTTTTTAAAAGGATTTGTGCATCAGTTTTAGTCCGGGAAAAGCCTAATTAAAGACACTGTTGACTGTGACGGTTTAAACTGGCATTTAAGTATTTATTTCTGAAATTGTTCATGTTTTTTTTCTCTCTATAAATAAACATTTTAAATAAACAATAAAAATGCTAAATATTGTGACATATTCAGGTTAGAAACAATTTGACAGTAACTTTAAGGCAGTGGGAATTAATATTGAAATAAAAAAGTCCCCTAATTAATATAGGTTTTATGTGGTTAAATGATAAAAGTATTGCTGGTTGTAGAGACAAACCTGATTGGCATGTTTTTTGCTTAATTTGAATGATTTCCATCTCTAAGCCAGCAGAGGGCATTTTCCTCCCACTTTTCCCCCTCGGACGCTCTCTGCTTGGCCATGAAGCCTCAGTAACTGTCATTAATGGCCCCCAGCCTTAACGAGCTGACCGCAAGCGGAAATTAAGGTTTGAAATGTAACCGAATAAGGCAGATTCTTCTTTTCCCTGGAAGGATGGACAAGACTGCACAGCATCCTCCTCTGCATTATCCTTAAACCACATTTCTTCTTTAAAAAAATAAAAAGAGACCATTAGGCAACAATAAGTGGAATCCATACGATCTGCTCAATAATGACATGTAATTTTGTGACATTTATGTGTTGTTAGGCAAATGTATGGGGCAAGCCTTCTGCCCTGTAAGTGCCCACTAACTCAATTGTGCTCGTGTATTTCTTCAGCTCCATGTTTAACTTCCATTAAGAGTTGAGAGACGGTCACTGAGGAATGCAGCGGTGTCCTGTAGCACTGAGCCCACACTTTTAAAAAGGAGAGCTTACAGTAAAAAAAAAAACTTGTACTCGTTAATGGTTTCATCAATTACGCAACTTTTTTTATTGGGGTTATTCAGTTATTAATTAGGAGCATTATGCTCAGCAGCTAATTGTTTAGGTAAGGATGGATTGCTTTAGTTAAAGGTCCAAGTAGTGACCTGCGTTGTGTACTGGAGCGGAAGTTTAATTAAGGAGCTTCAATTTCAAGGAAATGCTTCTATAGTTTTCAGGCAGAAGTTTGTGATTTTGTGCAACTGAGGGCAGAGAAAATTTGAAGGGCAGCAAAGTTACAGGAGTGTTATCTGGACATAATTACTGATTATCAGACTGTGACAAATTTAGCACCGCAAAGTTGGCCACAGCGTGGAAAAAGCAGCCTGAAACTTTGAACATTAATTTTAAAATCCTCCTTCTGAGGTCTGTGCGTTTTTGTAGCTTTTGTGACAAAGCAAGCTTAGGAGGCGCTACCAATCAGTGGAAATCTTGGTGTGACAGTTGGAAGGGTCGACTAAAAGCTAACATACAGTTCACTAACCTAAAACCCCATACTCTATCCCCATCTTTGGTTCCTCATGATTCGATTTGATTATGAAACAAAAAAAATTTGCATCTTTTTATTTTCCCCATTCAGGGTTTTTTTTCTCAATGCCTTCCATGACAACTTTCTAATTTTAAATCCATTCAGTTTCCATTAATCGAAGCATCCAAACAAATGTATGTCCTGTCTATTATTTATGACAAACCACGAATAAAATCAACACATGTCCAAAATATGTTTTATAATCTTATCATGGTCATATATTTCCATGAAAGCTACAGGAAATGTGTTGGCAATAGAAATATAATATAGGGTGAACCTATTTTGATTTCCATAAAAGAGGAAACTTGGTCCAATCCTTAAAAACACTTTTAATAATTTTCTGTTTACTTAAAATAGACATTTTAACATTTAAAGTATTCCTGCTCTATGTGGTAAAAAAGGAATGATTACAAATCTTCTGTATTAGAAAATTACCCTGTAACAATAACAGCTAATCTTTTAAGTCAAACCAGAGAAAAAGGACACAAAAATCTGAAATTATATTCTGAGAAAATAAGTAGCTGTTATTTTCTATTCAAAGTAATAAAAACTAAAAAGCAGTAGTCTCACAAAGACACTTGAAGTGTATACTTCAGTCTTTCTTTTTTTTTTTTTTTTTACTGTCAATTTAATAGATGAACTCTGACCTTTCTCAGCCCTTTCATTTTTTCTGCATCAGTGTGACCAACCAATCGCTATTTGGCTCCTGTCAGACACAGAAACTAATCAGCTATGAACACGCTGCACTCCCCCACACATTTGTTGCGACCGGGACGGTAAGAAAGAAATTCTTATTTAGCGGTTCGTCCATAAAGCTACACTTGAGCTGACGTCTCATAAACAGCAGTTGCCCTGCGCTGCAGCCCGGGGAGGACGCCTCGGACATGTCCGGGGAAAAGAGGACATGAGAGGACAAAAAAAACGACAACAAAGACACTTCTTTCACAACTAAAGTGCCAAATATTTGCTGTAGTTGGTCAATTTCGTGTTTCATGGCTGAAAGACTGTCCCCTAAAAATATGCGAGCAACATGTCGGAATTTTAATGTTTTGTCCTACGTTATGAAAAATAATCGAATTTGAACATTTTTGAATCGCTATTGATTTGGCTCGTTTCACATCACAATTGGAAAATGTATATAAATGTATATAATATGGGTAAATATTAGGGCTGGGTATTGTTAGGAATTTCACAATTCGATTTCGATTCAATACGATATTGATTTATTAGCTTCAATATCGATTCAATAATAAGTAAATACACAAGTAATTAAGTACCTGAGTATATTTTTAAATAAATTATCCAAACGTCGGCTTTTAACGTTGGTGGTGCAGGCTTGAACGGAGTGCAGCTTCTGTCCGCCATCTTGCTGTTTTGGTAATGTGCGTCTTCTACAACGCTGAACGCTCTCACTAGAGTGTTGCCCACAGTGCCGCCACTGGCCGGTGGGGTGAACTGATTCATAGGATTTGATGAATCGATATTGAATTGAGAAACAAATGGTTGCAATGCATTGCTGAATCGATCTTTTTACCCAGCCCTAAATATTGGCCATAGCAGCAATATTAATTTCAGACATTATCGCCCTACATTTTCATGGTGATACATCCCTACTTCTTAGCAATAATTGGAAGTCTATTAAAATTGTTTAGTAAATGGGTTGCTATTGTAAAGCGCTTGATCAAGTTTGAGAACTTCAAACTAAATCTTCTAAATGTTCCTTTTAATGTTGAAACACTACATTATAGAAATCAGTTTTCACTTTGACATCAAAGGGTTTTTGTTCAATTTTTTGGCACGAAAAAGCAAAATTTTGTTGTTCAGGATTGAATTGTTAAAGCAATAACAGGGTAAATGATCTAAAAAGGCACAGTAACTGCGACAGTACTGAGCAGACAGGGATTAAACACAATTTGTAAACTGGATTATGCTCATATAAACTACAGATGAATTGTGGCCCATGATGATCACATTTTGGAGCAAGCCAATGTTGTTTTGACATTATTTCCAGATCTTTATTTATGATTGGACGGGAAATGTTTGGTTAGCATCCTGTCTGTCTAGAGATTTGGGTCTAAAGTCCCCTAACGACACCAGTGGATAAAGGGAAATTTAGAAGTTTTATCTGACTAAATAAATAATTACGATAGCATCTGGATGATTTGTCAGGATTAGATGTCAGCAGTGAAAAGTGTAGCAACAACAAAGAGGTCTTTTACTGTACTCTATGCAATTGGGAATGCAGCTCGGCAGTGTTTGTTCTTTATTCTGAGATTACAGTTACTAGATTGAGAATGAGAAATCAAATGAGTTGAGCATCTCAGTTTAGGTTAAAGTTAGCAGGATCATCAAGAAAACTCCTTAAATCTGGATGATTTTAAAATATTTCTTCTTTATTTGTAACCTTCCCTTTATAGGCTTGATTTCAGGATGTCAGTGGATGTGTTTTTGTGGAAATTTTAAAGCGTCCCATGATGGATCTAGGAGTAGCCACATGACGGGGTGTTTTTCAGGATTCCAAATTCAGTTTGTCAAAGCACAACACAAGCTTGTGTGATGGCAACAGATGTTGTCCCTCAGGTTGTTTGGGGGGGGGGAAATGTACTCAAACAACAACTTGATGATTTAATCAGCTGAGAGAAATATGGAAGTAGAGGCTGGGAAATAAGCTTCCAGGAATCGTCTCAAAACATAAGGTATAAACTGCAATATCAAACTCTTGATTCCTTAGATGTTTCAAACTAAAAGACAGTGAAACCAAGAAATTAAATAGAAATGTCCTTTATTGTCCCACACTGGGGAAATTCAGGCGTAACAGCAGCAAAGTAACAGATTCACACAAAGATACAAATATAAAATACAGAATAAAAAATACTAAGTTATATTGTACATAAAGTGCAAAATTACAACCCAAAATTACTGTGCAGTTATTAAAAATAGCATAGTGAGATCCAAGAAATGTGCAAGTGAGAAGCATAAAAAAATAAATGTGCAAATGTTTATTTGTGCATTTAAAAAAAATAGAAAATTTTCAAGAAGAGCAGAAATGTTATTTAAAATGAGGACAGCAGGTAGTGCTGTGGTGGGAAAAAAAACTATTCTGAATCGATTTTTATAAAGGTTCCTCAAAATCAATTCGGACGTCCAAAAATCGATTTAATCCGTTCATTGTTTGCCCTTTTTACATCTGAAAGAGGAGGGGAAAAGTCCAGACGGGCATTTTAAGGCTTAAGTCTGAAAGGGTTAATACGGTTTCCCTCGGTGAACTGTGACCCCATCCAGTGTTGCGTCATTGAATTACAGGCATATAATTAAGGAAACAACTCAGTAAAACGTTTTCAGTAGCGCTGACCCATATCAGTATAGAATGGGAACAGATTTGAATGGATCGGATTCTGACAATAGATCCGAACTCCGGAGAATCTGAATCGAATCAGTTCTTGAAGTTTGAATCGACACCCAGCTCTACCAGCAGGAATGTAAACCCAGCTTGAGTTTGTTGGGAGCAGTGATGTTCAGTCTTACAGCTGCCTGGAGGAAGGATCTGCGGTGACGCTCTACTGTGCACTTAGGATGCAGCAACCTGTCCCCGAAAGGAGCTCCTGAATACATTCAGGATTTAAAAAGGTTTCTTTATATGCGCGTTTCCACTACAGGACCTGTCAGGTTAATCTAACCGGACCTTCATGGCAGGACCACCTCACAGGGCTGTTTTCGTGGCCACTTCAGGAACCAACGGAGTACCAGTCTTGGGGGTTTGCACTCGGAAATGGTCCAGTGGAGTCGTGGGGCGGGAGCTGTGTTTAAGTCATGCTGATTGGTTGTAATTCAAAGGGAAATGATATTAGCAGTCGTCGCCAAACTACCGGTTTTGTAAAATTGGAAGAGTTGCTATTTGCTTAATAACATAGCAACCTGAAATGCAGCAACCATCCCGGCTTCTTCCATTTTCAATATCTTGTTATTCCCTTCTGCTGTGGGTGCCTCTTGCAGCTGATCATTGTCGCCACTCACTGCTGAAAATGATCGCGACATGCTGACTTCTTAGCAAATTTCTCAAAGGGTAAATTTTGCATGGAGACATGGCAGCTGAGAAGACTGGGCCAACAGATTTACCCTCTCAGAAATGTCCCGGCACTCGTCTAGTGGAAACACAATTTATGCATTCGAATCTGTAGCGTGGCGGTGCGGGGTTGGTGTTTCATTAATATGACAACGACCCCAAACACCGCAACAAATACAGAACAGCAGGAAAAGAAGAGAATCAAGGTGTTGCAATGGCCTGGTCAAAGTCCAAACTTCAACATAAGACAAATCATGTGATGGGATCGTTGTAGAGCTGTGCAGAACCTTGAACTGAAGCAATGTTGAAAATAAACGTCATACAGGGGATGATTGCTTAAAGTTACTTTTAAAGCTGGATAATTTACTAGATACCTAGACCTAAAAATCATTCACCTCATTAAAAAGAGACATTCTTTGTACTAAGATAGGGAAAAAATATGAAATAGACTAATTAAGATAGCCAAAGAACCACAAATCTTAAAATATGACCCAGGCCTCAGATTTTCCGGTCAGTTTTAATCTAAAGTTTGATCTTTTGCTGAAATAAAAGCTTTCTTTGTAATGCAAACGATGTTATCTCTGAACAAAGTTCAGATTGTAGATTAATATGCATTCATGCCGGTGTTGAACTTTGCATGAACTTTAAGAACTGTGCAAGAGGAATGATGAACCAAATTGTGAGGAAATTATTTCAATTAGTGCAGAAGCTGTTTTCCCCCTCTCTTCTGTTAAAACCTTGTGCTCCTTTTATAGTTAAGTTTGCCATAAACTCTCGAGTTTTTACTTCAACAAATAAACAACTGCAAACTTTTTATTCATGAACAGATCCCAGCTTCAGGTGTGTTTAACTACAGCCTTAGCAGCTAATGTGAGTCCAGGTGGAAGAACGGTTACCGCACCGTCAGCTCATCATTAAGAAACACAACACGACTCGGGCGCTCCTCATCGACTGTAATCACCTTAATGCAAAAAGCTGATGAAGTTGCCAAAGCGCCGACTGCTCCGTCCCAGACCTTCTCTCTGTTTTATGTGTGGTTTCGTAATGGCGCTGTCATAACCGCTCTGCTCCGTCTGGGCCTAAGTGAATCTGAGGCGCCATCTTTTAAACGAAGCTAACAAATGAACACGTCCCACCACCACCACCACCACCCGTCAAACGTCTCCTGACAGTGATGCATGGGCTTCCAGATGAGCTCTGAAAATCTGATGGATCTGCGACGGTACGAGCGCTCAGATAAACTAATGCATGTAATTACGTTTTCCATTCCCACTCTATTGCAAGGCATCTTATTACAATATCATTAGAAGAAATGTTTGGGTAAAAAAAAAAAATAATTATATGGCTTGCAACATTTCCCCCTTTTTCTTGGTTTCACTCTTGCTTTTTTGTATTTGTTTGCCATGTGGGGTAATTACTGGAAATTGATTCCTTTGACAGGAGTAGAAACGAATCCAATTTGTTTGCTTCTTGGAAGACATTATCAGGCATCTCTTTGTAAGTGTTAGTAATTGTTGGATGTCTTATTTACTGGATAAGAAGACCATCAAGATGATTCGAGATACACTGTGTAGGTTGAGTATGAGTTAGGTTTTTCAGACTGATTCTTGACTGATTGTGGGTCTTATCATTGCCAGTCTAATTTATGGAAACGATAAGATGCTGAAAACACTGTAGGACTCTGTTTTAGAGCAAGAAGTCACTTTCAGAAGACTTCCACAGCCTTAAATAGACTGCTTTTGTTCAGCAGATAAACATTTTGTGTTGTATTGCTGAATTTTCTTGCACACAGTCTTCAGAGTCTAGAATCAATTGGTTTGGAAGATGCAATCTGCAGGTGACAGGGGTGGACTGGTTTTAAGGAGTGTGATCACTAAATTTTGACTAAGTCGTCAGAAAGCACAGTGAGGCTTTAGAGGAACCAGAGCCTTTGCTTTGCATAGCACCTAAGAGATTCTGGGGGTAAGACTGTCAACAATTTGGAGTAGATATTCAACCGTCACCTGTAGTATTCTGTGTCTGATAATGGAAATGTGGGCTGCTAGAGTTGCTTTTATGGGTTATGTCGTCAGTGACTCAGTTTGTGGTGATCCCGGGTAGAATCACAAGGCAAAGTTAAGAGGAAGGTTTCTGGTTTAGGAACCTCAGGGTCTCAACTTTGCTTTGTGGAGTTAGCCACACAACCGCCACCATTAGTTCTAAAGCTGCTACTGTAACAGTGGGAGAAACTGCAACACCTGTGAGTACACCACTCTACTCAACACTACCACCTCCATAGTAATGACGTCGGCCGGAAACGACCTCGGAGTGGCGCTAGCAGGCACACCAAGGCAGTGGGCTGAGGTGTCACAGTGAAGAAGGAATCGCGTTGAAAGTTGGAAGCTCTCAAATTACAGTTTGTAAACCAAGGGTCAAACTCCGCTGGCAAAATGTGAAGCTAATGCAGAAGTGACAAATATTGCAGTTGCCTCCCTCATCCACTAGTCCCTGGCTGCAGAAAGAAGCAGGTTCCCATTGACTCCCATGTTAAAAATGCGAACTTCACAGCAGAAATGAACATGTTTATAGCCTGGTTCAAAAACCCATTTTAGGTTTAATAGGTCAGGGTTATCGTCATGAAAACTCTGAGGGGGGTGATTTTTTTTATTTATTTTTATAACTCATCCATTTAGATGAGGGGAGGCCTTCGGGCTCACGTTAACAGTCTAGGCCATTTTGTTTTTCTGAACTTCACCATCAGTTGCGTCCACAATGTTTATTCATGTTCAGCTGTTAACCTTTCACTTATTGGACAAATAGGGCTTGCTGTGCTAGTGAGTGCACTAACAGACTGTACAAGAAGTATCTGCTCCATGTTTTTTAGGCAAGTAAAATTATGTTTCTGCTATCCATTTAAGATAACACTGCTTGGTCAAAAATGGGTTGAAATGATCACATTTCTTCTTTACTTTACATATTGACTTTTAAATCTTGTTTTATTTAAAAGTCACATAGCTTTAGTGAAAAAGTTATGGACCAACAAGGCTTCATGCTTTTATTTGACACAATTATTGAATCTGCCTAGAAGGCAGACGGGTAGCAGAGTTGCTTAACCGCGGTTTTCTGGCTAAAAGCGCCTGCTAACCTCCGTTAGCTTCAGTTAGCTCCGGGTTAGCTCAGTTAGCTCATAGCTACATCGGCTCAGAGTTTGATAAGTGTCAATTATCCACCCCATCCCTCACAGCCCCAAGATGGCAATTGTGGGAACCGTCCAGTTGGCTTCAATTTAGCTCCCCAGAAACCTACGGGTGACGTTATGGAGGTTCCGTCCATCTATATACATACATGCAGGCTATGGCTCTAACCCTCACCTAAAATTATGAGGTCATTAATGAAAGATTGAGATATTGTGCTGAAATTAATTTTTTCCATGGGTTGGCTGGGCTCTAGCTTAGTAATACAATGAGGCGTTTCATCAAAGTTTGGAGCCTTATTAGTGTCCTAATCAGACTAACATATTACTATATCTGTCTCACTGTCTTTTGATTATGGTATCTCCAAGCTACCGCTGTTAGCTAAACACTTCATAATCGTGAATAAAGTTGGTTATATACAACTTAAACCTTATATCCTTCACCCGCTTGCGCACAGACGTTGCTGTGTGTTTTTGAAATATCCAGTGGACATTGTCTACGGTTTATGCGCGGCAGGTCTTGAAGCCAGCGGGTATAAAATGTCAGCCTGTGTTGGGACAGTTTTGACCCGGAAGTGATGGGGCTGGTTACTGTAACCAGAAAGTGACTGTGCATAAACCCCATTACCAGGCAAAAATTTGTTAGGAGATTAACCTGCTAAAGTTAGCATTAGTCGGTTTCTTTTACATCCGCAAGCAAATATAAGCATTATCAAGCAACTGTTGTATTGGTGAACTGTCTTTAACGTCTGCAGCCAAAAATGAGTATCATCTAGAAATGTTTAGCAGACGAATGTGTGTTAGCAGGTCAGATTTTAGCATTGTTTGGCAAACATTAACATCCACAGGCAAGAATAAACATTATGTCGTCATTATGTAAAATGAGCTGGCTAATTAGAGCATTAACAAGCTAACGTAAGCATTAGCAGGTTTAACTTTAACTGTGATAAATGACTTATTTGTGTTAGCATGCTAGTCTGCTCGTGTTAGCTTTGGCTGACTAATTTTAAAACGGCAAGCTGACATTTCTCTTTGCAGGGTAATATTTCCATTAGCAGTAGGACGTCACATGGCTAATGTAAGCATTATTCAGTTAATGTTAGCATTAGTAGGTTGGTTTTAGCATTAGCATGCTAACAATAACCTTAAAAGTCTAATGTTTGCATTAGCTGGCTAGCCTTTTATTATGTTTAACTTATTGCTTATCTTAGCGGTCAAGTACTTTGGTCAACTTTTTTAAAAATACAGTTAAATTTGGCATTGACATTGTTAGAATTAGTTGGGTAATTTCATGTATGCAAGTTAAGGTTAGCTTTACCAGGCTAATCTTTGTATAAGCAGTAACCTATCATCAGGAGGCTAATGTAAGTATTTTCATGTTGAATTACCAGGATAACTTTGCCATCACTAGACTAATAAACATATAATTGAGCTAATGTTAGCATCAATAGGTACACCAAACATCACCAGGTAACAGGAGTAGGTAAGCCATTAATTCTCTGTTCATTCTATGGTTTGGCTAAATTGGGAAGCACTTTGGTCAACTTTTTTTATTTGCTTTACAAATCAGTTTGATATTGTAATTTAAGCATTATCAAGCTGTTGTTGATGTTAGCAAGGTCTGCAAACTTTACCATCAGTGGGGTAACGGTATTGTTATCAGAATATTTGTTTGCAGGCTAACTTTAACATTAACATGCCTAAGTTAGCAGATTTATAGCTACATCTTTATTTAATGGCAGATGCTCTTCATAGCATGGTGTACCGTATCATGTATATAGATGTCATAATCCACATTTGTTTGTTTTTTTCCTCATCATTTCTGGTTACATTATTGCCATTTAGGTGGTGCCATATAAATTGATTCCTATACGTTAAGTTTATTTCTTGTGTTCTTTCATCTATGCATTTTGTTAGTTTCAGACTTTTACCCTTTTAGTTTCTAGGTGTTTTTAAGTCTTAGCTGAGCTGCTGTTCTGTTAGTCACCCTCCCTCAGTTTCCCTGTTCTTATTCTGGGGCAGCTGTTCCACATTCTCTGATTAGTTCACCTGGTTCCTTTGTCATTTTCCCCATGTCATCATTTAAGCCCCTGGTTTGCATTAATCATTGCTGGATTCTTCTGTTGCTCTCATGCCTTTTTCCATGTCCTGTTCTCCTTGTTTATTATTAAAACCTTTCATGTCTCTGCCTCTGGTTCTGCCTACATTTGGGTCCAATTGAAACCAAATAGAGGCCTAATGTAGCATCTAGTAACAACTTGAAGCTTAAATTTCCTGCTTTTGCATTTTTTTTTTTCTACTTTCGGTGTGTGCATCCATGTACACGAAACCATGTGAAAACTTGTACTTGGAATGTATTTCAATATATTTTAGCCGCTTTGCAGAGCTCGATTTTGCATGCTGCCCTCTGCTTTGCTCCGTCTGTACAGTATGTGATGTTGTTGAGGAGCAGCAGTGCTGGAGCTCATTAGCGGAGTACCAGGGGAGCGCGGCCGCTGCAACCTCCCCCTCCTCCCCTACTGTTCCCAGAGCTCCACTCCAGGCCGTCGTGCCGCCTGGCCGGCCTCTCAGCCCTTCATCTGCACACGCCACGATGAAGACAATCCAGTGGGTGACTGGCACACTTGACACCAGCACCAGCCTAGTTTTTCTGTTGTATTTATAGAAAATTTGGACGTCTGAGGAAAGATTGCTGAAACATCATCTCCAACTTTTAGCATCATAAAGTAAAAACCACTTAGTTTCTTGGGGTCTTCATAGCTTAAGAAAAATGAATCGATTACAATTTCAGCTTTTATCAGCGTCAGTCGCTTCAAAATGAAGTGCCCACTTTCTAAGACTGTAACATTAATCCTTAATTATGGATTTGTTTTTGGGTCATTTATATTCACAACATGTTTGTTATTTTTCTGGGGCCGCCTAGCCAAGTGATGGTCTGATTGAGGATCCAGCTAATAATCTGTGATGGATAAAATGCTCGTTTTGTCATCGTTTCTAACTTTACGCTCACGTTAATTTAATCTCGGATGAGATACAGAGGAGATTAAGATTGCCGTTTTATGACGTCATGCAGCATGATTGGCTGTGACAAGCCTGATAAAAAAAAAAAAAAAAAAGTAGAAATGGTTTCTGGTGGAAAAACAAGAAAACACTCGGCGCCTTTTTAATAATTCAGCACAAGAAACAAAACAAAAACACTTCAGAGCTCACTTTCCTCCTTTTGCTCCATCTGATGCAACTTTTACAGCTTCCTTTAATTATGGTGCACGGCGCGTTGCAGCCACTGGTCTTACTGGTGTGAAACACTAAAGATTCAGATACGTGGAGCGACCCGCAGCCGCCTGCCTGACCTCGGAGTGGAGGTACAAACAACCGAACTGGATGCCTCGCTGACAAATGGGACGTTCATTGGACAATTATCGTTTTCGGGGGGGATCGCCAAGGCGTGCGAGCAGAATTTGTCACTGCCACTTTGTGTGTTTAAGGGCGTATTAATCAAGTGATTAATTGCCAGATATTAGTCAGTGAACACGGCCCCGTGTGTTTCCATTCAAGTGCTACTTACTTTTTGCCTCCAAGCGCGTCGGGTTAATTATTAGATTCAGTTTGTGAGGGATTTTTGAGCTGATTACTGGGATTTCTGGGAACATTTTGACACTTTTGTATATTAAACAAGACATGTTGTTTTTTACTATTTAAAAAAATTTTTTATTTTTTTTTCATTAGGAATAAAAACCTGAATATTTTATTTTCATAGTTTAAAAATCTCACTATTTATATAGATTTTGCTTCTGCAGGACATTTAACCACAAATACACAATAAAATACTGTAGTTTTTTAGTGTAAAGCAAATATAATTGGTTAAAGTAGCACATTGTTTTTATCTACATCTAATGACTATTTTCATTTTTAATTTGAGAATCATATTTTTGCAGTTTAGTTTTGTAGTAGAAATTGAAAAGATTTAACTTGATTTTAAATTGTAATTTTTTTTTGTATAGAGTTTTGAGATTTTAAGCAATATAGAAATAATTTTATTTTCTGAATATTTCATGCAAATCTAATAGAGCTTTCCACTCACATTCAGACATTTTTCTGGGTGTTTGTTTGATTTTGGGAGCATATCATTGCCGTTTTTGTCCACTAGAGGGAGCTAAGCTAATGTGTGATGTGAATTTATGATCCCACAGTACACACACTTTTCTGCTCCAGTTCCAGAAACATTTCTAATTGGGCCCTTCTGGTTTCCAGCTCTGCAGAAACAGGCGTCCGTCTTCTCTCAGCCTCCCGTCTCAGATGTGTGATCTGGTTTTGACAAATGTGACGTTTCGGTTAAATTGCTAACGGTGATTAAAGGACTCTACAAACCAGACATCAAAGGGCATGCATTATTACTTACAGTTACAGTTTTCTGTTTTTTTTTGTTTTGTTTGTTTAGTCTCCTGGGAAGAGGAATCCTTTTTTTTTTTCTTCTTGTTAATAAATCCTGACGTTTCTTTTCCTAAAGGTAAAACACCTCGGCACGCAAATGAGGAGCTGCAACAAAAAGTATAAAATTAAGGATCTGAAAACAAGTGGGCCGAGCCGGATGATCCGCCGACGTTAAGAGGCACCCTGTGAAGGAAATTTCATCAAAGGAGGAACACTATCTAAATCTGTGTGTGTGAAAAGCTTGTGTTAAATACCTTCATGTTGTTCTGAAATCCTCAAATTCTCAATTGGCCCCGTTAACTGGCATCTGGAGAACAATGAGTGGATCTGTTAGGGGGGTTTATGAAAGGCTTTTAGCTTTTTACGTCTCTTTCCATATGCTGCTCCATGATCGCTTTGCATCTTCATATTAGCGTGCACACCTTGTTTTTTTGTTTTTTTTTGTTTGTTTTTTTATCCTGCCGTGGTGGGAACGCCGTTTTGAGTTTCTGATGTCTGAACATGCCTCATGTACCGGCAGCTTCCAGGGCAGATCCGCATCCGAGGAGATGGGAATAAACTGCATCTGTTATCTTGACAGGCAAAAAATAAAAACAATTTGTTTGTTTATGAAAATGACAATGAGTTACACAGGTTTGAAAGTTCATACAGGGTCAAATATATGCATACACACTCACTAATATTTGTTTAAATGAATGTTGGATCACTCTTTGTGACAACATTAGGAAAGTCATTTAAGTTGTTTAGACCCACCTTATAGACGATGTCCACAAATTTCCATAGATTATATTTATTTATTTTGTTTTTCGGGGAAGGCCATTCCAGAACCTTAAAGGAAATCCAGTTTGAGATCTTTGAACTTTTGGAAAAACCAACTGTCTGTATTCCTGAATACAGTTCGTCGAGTTGTCTGAAGCCCTTTTTTGTGTTGTTCAACGAGCTTGACGCACCTCAAACATTTAGTTTTTATATAAATCCTGACTGGATATTTGACCTCTCTTCAGTTGGTCAAAGTCTTACAGCTGTTAGGAGAAAGGATCTACGATAACGCTCCTCTGTGCACAGAGCATGAAGCTTTCCATTTCAGCAACAGCTGTGTTATTTCTGCAAGAATCCTTCTGTCATTGAAATTAGTTTAACAAACCCAGATTTGATGGATTGCCTATGCTTCTTGTCTCTGTGGCCAAAAAACAATCGGAGCATTTTCCTTGTCCTGGTGGGCTGCCTAAATTTCATTGGCGATCAAAGGAGTGTCTACCTTGGTGTCGTGGTAGTTTCCTTTCATCTTAGGGTGACTGTGTGGGTCTTGTTCCAGACTTTGGCCCAGTGGTGAACATTTGAATAACCTCACCTTTCGTTCAGTTGATTCTCCATCTTGGATCTACATTTAGTTCCTTGGACTCGGCCATGGTCTGTTTTTGGTTTTCTGAATCTAGTGAGTCCAGAGCAATGTTTAGATGCTTCCCTCACCAGCATCCAGTTGTTCCTGGTAACGAACCACTCATTTTATTCAGTTTCGGTTGAGAAGGGATGCATTTAAAAGGGCTAAATATCCTAAATCTAATTTGAGAAACTTGAATTACTCAGTTTGACCTTTTTGCACGGAGCTCCTCGTCAGAAAAACCTTCCTGCCTTTAGCCGAGCAGATGCGTGGAGGAGTTGAAGACGTGCTCATTCCTGACATTTTTCCCTCCCCTCCAACCTGCTGTGACACAAATAGACTGGCTGTCACATGATGTATAGTCAACAGAATGTCAGGAGCAGCAGCAGGCTTTTTGGAAATGGTGTCGGAAATTTCTAACAATATGTGGCAACAAAAGTCTCCCCGAGCTCTGTTGGACCAGGTGAGACATGAACCTCCGTGTCCTTTTCACACGGTGTGTTTGGCATTTCCACTGCAAAGTGTCGGCCCTGACCGCAGTGCCGCGGGCCGCTACCCGTCAGCTCCGAGACCCTCCGCCGACGTTGACGAGAGCAAAGGGAGGGGGATGGAGTGCCAGGTGGAGTTTGATCTGTCAGCGCTGATTTGTCAGGCCTTCAGTCAGCCCCTCTTAAGGCGCCAACACAGAGGTATGACTGCAGCTCGGATGAAGCCTGCACTTTGTCATGCAACGCGTTGACGGCCATTTGTCTCCTCCGTGCTGTCCAAACAAGAGATAGTGTCTTCAGGAGTTAATTTATTGCTGTCCGACCGAATCACCTTCAGGAGGAGAAGCTTCTCGGGATGGAGAGGTAGACCAGAAGCGCACGCAACCGGAGGACATGGATCATTCTGACCAGATTGCTGCTAATCTTCTACAGTCAATACCGGCAGAGTTGTTCATGGTTCTCTCTTGTTTTATTTGATTTGATTTAAACTTGATAATACTTGTTCATGTTGCTCTCATTTCTCTGCTTTACGTTTAAGGAGTTCCTTCACGGATCGGAAAGTCTGGAATTTAATTCAAGTGTTCTTCAGCTCTGGATAAGAGACTTAGACTTCATCTAAGCAGAGACTTTATTCTCTGCTTAGATTATCAAAATGTTCCATCCATCAGTTTGTTCATCCATCAATCCATCCATCCATATGTCTGTCCATCCATCTGTCCATCCATCTGTCCATCCATCTGTCTATCTATCTCTCCATCCATCCTTCCATCTGTCTATTTATCCATCCATCCTTCCATCTGTCTATTTATTTATCTATCCATCCATATGTATCTGTCCATCCGTCTATCCACCCGTCTGTCTGTCTGTCCGTCCGTCCATATGTATCCGTCCATCTGTTCATCCATCGTCTATCCATCATTCATCCATCCATTTTTTTATTGTATTTTATTTCTTTATTTGCACTGAACAAAAATAGACACAGTAAATATGTTAAAAATAAAGTGCAGGATGAGGCAAAAGCCAGTCGTGCTCATCTGAATCCTCCACCAATAACAATTTAGACGTATAACATTTACAAGAATGACATAATTGAGTACAATATAGTAAACAAAACAAGGAACAATAAAAGAATAAAAACATCTGGAATTTACCTAATACTGAAGCGATCTCACATTATGAGGAGCATGAAATGCCATTAATGCCCCCCCCCCATGAATGAAAACCCATTTGTGTAATGTTTACTTCATAAATTGTCAGAATTTGTTGTTCTTGAAATAAAGGGCAGAAGATGTGCGTGATTCTGATCTAGCTGCTCCCCCAAATCATGTTACAGGGAGAGATAGGGATACACAAAGCTATCATATAAAGTGAGAACATACTTAGTAGAAACAAGATGGCTAACCCTCCTTATTATGCCGATGCTTTTAGTAGGACAACAAATATGCATTTTCCAGCTCAATCTCACATCAATGAAAACTCCCAGGAATTTTGTAGTTGATACCTGGGGTAGCTCATCACGTTCTATTTTATTTTGCGTTACTTCTTCACTGCAATGCCTTTTTTTTCCCCCCAATAAAATAATAAAATTCCAGAATTGGTATTCTCAATCACTGTATTACAGTTTGAGTGGGACATAATGTTGTCATGTGTAAAACATAATTGATGAAAGCACATTTGAAACATTAGATATATCCATGACATATTTAAAGAACAGTGGACCAAAACTGGAACCCTGTGGGACCCCTCAATGTAGTTTAGCTCTGTGTGAGTTCTTTTGGAAATGTAATTGAATAACCATTTGTGTGACAAATGACATTTCTAAAACTATATTTGTGTAATTTAGCTACAAGGACTTTGTGATTTACAGTGTCAAATGCTGTAGGAAAAAAAGAATACTGCTCGTGAATTCATTATTTTCAAGGGCAGTTGTAACTATGTTGATCAGTTGAGTACGGCCGTGTAAGCGAAATGATTTTTACAAGTTAATATTGATAGTCCTTAGGAATTGCATTGTTATCTAAATGAATAAGTATTTTGTACACTATTTTTTTCTAAAATTTTTTGAAAAACATAGCTAAATAGAAATGGGTCTGTAGTTGGAAAAATTAGGATTATAGGCTTTAAACGGAAATGACTTTTGCAACTTTTAAGTCTACCGGCACAGCACCTGTTTGAAGAGACAAAGACAGAATATAAGAAAGCGGTTCGACCAGGTGAGACATCCATCCATCCATCCACATCTTTCCAATCTGTGCAAATATTTCTGGAAAACTGATCAAATGAATCAACCTGACTACTTGTATATTAACGCAACATAACTACCAATGCCACTAATGAGATTAGATTGACGTCTAGTAGCACACAAAGCAAATTACTAAAAAATATGAACTCCTTCTTAAAATGGTGAGATAAGTGTCGTGACTTTTACATGCGTGCCTGGTCCAACTCAGCTGAATTAAAAGTTCTGAATTGTCTCTGCAGTTCTGCTATTGACCTATTTGATTCAGTTGTGAAGAAGCAACTCTGAAATGCTCTGAAATATAATTTTGACGAAAGATAAAAAACAAGTGAAACAAGGCTGTTGAATTTAATATGCAGTTTTGGATGTGACAGCTGCAGTAAATATGATTCTTCTTTGGGGAATAGGACATTACTGCAAATATTTCAGCACTTCTGCACTCTGCTGGAAGGGGCCTGGACTGGTCAGTACAGTGGCTGTTGCATACTTTTCTAAAGTTTCACAAAAAGTCTTTAACTCGCCCATAAAACATCAAATCTGCACCACATTTTATTGGCTTTATACCTTGTTCACATTGCACAATACTGAGTGGTGTAAAAGCATATTTTCTCCTGTTTTCTGCTTTTTTTGTCATTAGAGATCATCAAACAGGTGTTCATATCAGGGTAAATACAAAAAGTTATTTTAAAATGAGGATTTAATTTATTAAGGGAAAAAAGCCATCCAAGCCAACTTGGCTCTGTGCTTATTGAGTTTGTTGGGAGCACTGATGGTATAAAGTCTTACAGCCGCTGGGAGGAAGGACCTACCATAACGTTCCTTTGTGCATCTAGGATAAAGCTTTTCTAGTTCAGCAACAGCGGTAAAGATCTGGGGCTGCTTTGCTTCTTCAATTAATAAAACAATGAATTCAGATATCCGGTAGGAAATCTTGGAGAAAGGACAAAGTCCAGCCAAAAGTTCCTCACCTTAGCTTCAAGGCGACTTAGGTTCTGCAGCAGGACAATGATGTAAAGCAAACCAGCAGATCCAGCTCCGAATAGCATAAAAGAAACCAAAGGACTTGAAGTTGTTCAAGTGGCCTAGTCCAATCCAATTGAAATGCTGCTCACTGATCTTTCCCAGGCTGTTCGAGCTTCAAAACCCAGATGGACGGACAGATGGACAAACCACCGGATGGATGGATGGATGGATGGATGGATGGATGGACAGATGGGTGGACTGATGGATGGAGGGATGGACGGATGGATGGATGGACGGACAAACCAACTGATGGATGGACAGACAAACCAACTGTTGGATGGATGGATGGATGGATGGATGAACCAACTGTTGGATGGATGGATGGATGGATGGACAAACCAACTGATGGATGGATGAACGGATGAACCAACTGTTGGATGGATGAACGGATGAACCAACTGTTGGCTGGATGAACGGATGAACCAACTGTTGGATGGATGGATGAACGGATGAACCAACTGTTGGATGGATGGATGAACGGATGAACCAACTGATGGATGGATGAACGGATGAACCAACTGTTGGATGGATGGATGAACGGATGAACCAACTGTTGGATGGATGAACGGATGAACCAACTGTTGGATGGATGGATGAACGGATGAACCAACTGATGGATGGATGAACCAACTGATGGATGGATGAACGGATGAACCAACTGTTGGATGGATGAACGGATGAACCAACTGTTGGATGGATGGATGAACGGATGAACCAACTGATGGATGGATGAACCAACTGTTGGATGGATGGACGAACCAACTATTGGATGGATGGATGGACGGATGGCTGGACAAACGGACAAACCAACTGATGGATGGATGGATGGACGGACAAACCAACTGTTGGATGGATGGATGAATGGATGGATGGACGGACGAACCAACTAATGGATGGATGGATGGCTGGACGGACGGACAGACAGACGGATGGACGAACCAACTAATGGATGAACGGATGGACCAACTGGATGGATGGATGGACTGACTGATGGATGGACGGATGGATGAACCAACTGTTGGATGGATGGATGGATGGACAGATGGATTTGGTTGGGTGAACTCAAAACATAAATGACTGCTCTTCACAAGGAGCTAGCATAGCTGGCATAGATAACACTTTTAGCCCCTGTGATAGATGAGGTGAGGTCTTTTCCTGACATAGATGTTTCATGTCAGACATTCCTCTTATCCTGTAGCTTTGCATGATAAAACATCACAGTCAGGTTCACTACGACCCCAAATCACAAAAGAGTTCAAAATGAGGCTTCATGGGTGCAGAGCAGAGCCGAAAAAACAGCGCGAATGATGAAGTTAAAGCCATCTCTTGCATCCATCATAATGGGCAAGGATTATATCCCCTACTCCAACGTCTCTCTGCCGGACAGAGACTTAAAGAGGAGCGGCAAAAGCAAATGAGGTGGATTAGCAGTCATCTGACACCTCTTCAGATGTGTTGCACGACTGACTGCTACTGGAGATCCTTCCTGCCCAAAGCATCGCTTTACACACCAACTCTTGGGATGAAATGAGGTAAGACGTTTGATTTCCTTTTGGGATAAAATAAAGAAACTATTTTTGAGTTGAGTTGAAATGAAATTTAAGGGAAATCAGCATCGCTGGGCGGTGAAGTGCTGGAGAAGCCACACCTCCTGTGTTTATCTTAACAGGAGCTTTGAGATCAGAGCCAAATCCTGTTTGTTTCAAATAGAGGTTGCTTATTTTTCTGTTTAGACTGCTCACGCTTGAGAATGTAAGCGATGCATTCAAACAAGGTCATTTTGCAGGATGTCATGGGAACAAGAGGCTCCAGTTAAAAACCTTTTTGGCTTGAGATTTTTTTTAGATACAAAACTGAACCGTCTTGCAGTCCAAACACCTTCGAAAAACATTCATCTGCATTTATTTATTTTTTTCACTGTTGCGGTCCGTTTCATTCGGTTCACTCTGTAACCTTTTTTAGGCATGCAGCCCTTCTCTGATTTTTCTCCTCCCCCCCCCCCCCCGAAAGTGCCGTGTTTTATGTGTGCTTTTGTTTGGAGGAGCAGAGACCAGCGTCAAAGAGACGTGGGAGAACGAAGCGAGGTGGCTGTTTATTCTCCTCGCCAGAGCCACATACCTTCTTAGAGTGGCTTTGGAGCGCAGCCTAAAACAACAGCAGAGGCCCTGTACGCAAATTACACCAGAGGAACCTTCCCAGTGTGAAACACTAGCAGCCAGTCCAGGTATTCCCAGTAAAAGGTGGTCAGAGGAGCCGAAATGACTATAATTACGTGGATTATGAGACGTTTTTGCATCTGCTCTTGTGCAGGGCCCATGGGGAGGCCTCAACATCGAGTTACGAGCTCCTGTTTCATTTCTCTAAAGAAAGGAAGCGGTGACTTTGATAGATTACAGCCAGGAGGATTCGTCCTAATAGAAATTAATATCAGAATCCTTCTCGGTTGGTGTTGTTCTTGTCAGGCCTTAAAACCAGACAAATACAGAGCAGATCCATGACGTGTCGAAGCCGCAGTAATAATAATAACAACGGTATTAATCCCACACTGAGGCCTCGTGGTCTTGAGATCTTCATTGGAAAGAATAACAGCCAGCGTGAAGTGATAGGAGTAATTAATCCAAGTTAAATATTTAAATTTCACTTCAGACACGTTTAAGTCTTTAAACATGCAGAGTTGCGTTTCTTCTTATACAAAAGAAAGTACACCGCTTTTAGTTGTCGGGTTTTCCGTTTCAGGACAGAAAAAAATAATTTGCTTCAAAATGAATTTAAACATAATCTCAAACATACAATACAGGAATTTCACTCGGATGTAAAGTAATAAACAAAGATGGAGCTGGTATTGCAAAACTGTGTGGAAAAATTAAGTACACCCATGCCGTTTCTATAGAGAGAAAGTAGCAGCCATGTCGGGGGATTTGAAGCATGAAGATGTTAGCAAAAAAGCAGAAAGACAGATCCCATATAGTAGAGCTGTGTGTTAAATAAGTACACCCAATGAAGTAGGAGCTTTCGGAGCAACTTTTTACAGCGTTATCTAGTCTGGACATGTTGATTATTTTCTTTTTCAGCCATTTTGTTGCAGATTTTCTTTCCTGTTTGGTCTTACTGTCCTGTTGATGATTCAGTTTGGACAGGTGGACTCACATTTGACTCTAGAACTCTTGTCCTTGTTTACAAGGTCCCCCCAAAAGTAGCTGTCTGATCCCCAGTGCGTTAGTGTTCTCCAGGTCTTACCAAACCCATGAAGACCGTAAAAGTTGTCCAGTGTCCCTAGCTAAAGATCCAACTCAACATCAGTGTAATGCTCTGGTCTGTGCATTGCTTATTCCAGGTTTGACCAGCACCAGAACAAGAAATCCAAGTTCGGTACGTACCTTTTACCGTTTCAGTTTCACAGTTCGGTTCCTTTTCGGTACAGTCAGGGAGCAAAGTGAAGGGATGTGAGAAAATATCGTTACCCCGATATATCGCGATATTTTATGTCACGATATTGTATCGATATCCAAAAGCAATATCTCAATTTGTATTTTCTTTTTTAGAATTTGAATGGAACCATTAATGATGGCAGTAATTTTTGTAGTATAACTGGTAGTTTGTGGCTGTTTTCACCTTCTTCTTTCCAGTGGATCAACTAGATCTAATGATAAAACTGGATGTATTAAAGTATGAAACAGGTTGGAGTGTTTAGAATGCTGTGACAGTTTTTCTACAGTTAAATTCAGTTTTAAAAATCTCAATATATAGTCTTACTCATGTCGCAATATATTGTTTCGCACCCCCTGTATCATGATAGATATCGTATCACCAGATTATTACTAATACAAATCCCTAGTCATGACATTTAAAATTAAACTGTACTTGCAGTAAATGTTCCAACAAAAGGTTATCAGATATCATAAAAATGTAAACTATAAAATTAATGCATTAACTTGCAACAGTTTAAATATTTTATTTTTAGGAAACTACAACATCAATAACTTGGTTTTGTGCCAAAGTCAAGACAATCTGGGATATGAAATTAATATTTTAAACTGCCTTACTGTGTTAGTAAATAACTTTATTTTAGTATTTATGTGGGACGCTGTGGTGGACGGTGCTCCTTCCGTTCAGTTTCCAGCTGCCTGTGCTGCAAGACAACGCAAACGTCACTGACTAAAAAAAAAAAGTTTTTTCCAGGAATTAAAGGTTTTGTGGCCACAGTGGTCTTTATTAGCAGTGGACAGTGTGTAGAGAGAGGAGAGAAGTGGGGGAAGAGACATTTGGTAAATGTCCGCCGGGAGGAGTTGAACCCAGGATGACCGCTTCAAGGACTGAGGCCACTGAACATGGGGCGCCCGTCTTAACCACTACACCACTCGACGCCCCGGAAGAAACATTTTAACACACACATTATCACAGTCCGATGTCCAGTCTGCTTATACCGTATGGCTACGTTAAGAGATCAGCACAAACGAGGGCAGCTAAGCGGGTTCCTTTGCCTCAGTAACGTCTGTGGTAGCTAACAGCAGCCACCGACGCCACCGGAAGTTGGTAACCAGTTAGCATAAAAACGCGTTGTTCTCTAACACCGAGAAGCCGACATGTTCCCAAACTGGAGGCTTTAAGACCGGAAGCGAGCATTCAAGCTCAAATGATCTAAATTCCTTCAATTTCTTGACGATAGAGTTAACTGAACTGCCGGGGATGTTCAGAGCCTCACGGTGGGTTCACACCGAACGCGTTTGAAATGTCATGGGCGTCAGGTTTACATGTAAAGTCAACGTAAAAGCGTGGGGACCCGCGTCAGGCTTTCTGCGTTGCGTCAGAAGCAGATTTGCGTCGCGAAAACGCATTTCTGCCTTATTCTTTATGCCTTATTAGACACTCGTCAGAAAATACGCTTGTCATTTTATGTGTTGCATTTTTACGTCTGCCGCTGAAGTTGAAAAATCTGAACTTCGCCGTCAGTTTGCGACGCTTCAACCATTCAGGAGCCTGGTGGCGTGGTGTCACGTGATGCTGTGACCCAGTTCACGGGGTCGTGTCCGGCAAAATGTATTCATTCAACATGGAGGATACTGATAACTGCCGTGGCTAATCACCCCGAGCTGTACGACACCAGCTGCTTTCTCTACAGAGATGGGAATAAAAAGGACCTCGCTTGGAGGAATATAAGTGAGGAGATAGGGCATGAATGGAGACTGTTCCAACACTAGATCGACAGCTGCCATCTTGCAAAAGCACCGTCTGGCACTGGCTCCTCCAACAAGTTCCGTATTTCGGGCTTGACGCGAATAAAAATGGTACATTTTGACACGCATCCAATTCGCTTTGGACGTGCATTGAGGTGGGAATGTTCAAGCGTCCAACTTGTGCGTGCTGCGCGTTTTTGACACTTTGGTGTGAAGGCAGCGTTAGAGATTGTTTTGTATCCGTCCCCTGACTTGAACTTCTCAATAACCTTTTCTCTGATTGGCTAGGAGTGTTCTTCAGTCTTCATGGTGTAATGGAAACCAGGAATACTGATAAACCAGTGAACAGACCTTCCAGAGACAGGTGTCTGTGTGCTACAATCACTTTACTCAGGTTATCTTCATTCCACTCATTGTGAGACTACTAGCACCAATCGGCTGGACCTCTGTTGAATTAGGTCAGTTTCTTTAAAGGGGGTTAGTATTTATGCATTCATTTACTATATGTTAAATGTTTTTAGTTAATTATCGTTGTTTTGTATAAATCAATCTTCACTTTGACATGAAAGGGTTTTCGGGGGGGGGGTCAAAAGCTACATTTTCTTGATCATGATTGATTTGGAAAAGCAATAAATGGTAAATCATCCAACGTCTTTAGGCACTGTACCTAAACACCGGTACTTTAGTAGTATCTGTCCCATTGACATTGCTGTTGTATTCTTCTTAGGGTCATTGTCCTTCAACTGCAGCTGAGCTGGAGCTTTAATTTTCTTCTTCTAATCCGACTTGAATAAACCCATCCCAGATTGCAGATGTTGTGAGCCAGATAGATAGGTTTTGGCTATGAATAATTATGAATAACTGCTCAGGGCAATTATTAATAAGATTAATCATTTTATGTTAAGTTTGGGGCACCACCTGGGATCCAGGATAGATTAATAGCCAAACAGTCCAGTCTCCGGCAATGTTTATGATTACCTGCCTGATAAGGCTGAGATAATTAAACAATAGATGAAGGAATACGTTTTTGCCGTACTTTGAAAATCAAGTAACTACACATCTATGTGGAACAATAACAAACGCCTTTCAAAATACAAGAGTTTATTAGAAAGTTAATTCAACTTTCAGTTAAAATGCTTTCATCAACAAACTCACTAAGCTAGTAACACACAACTAAACTACTAACAAAAAGGGAGAACAAATAATAAAACTAATTACCAAAAGTTAAACAGTAAAATTGACAAATATGCAAAGAACTAGAAACAGTAACCAATACATGTTCAGTATAAGTATGTATTCTTTAAGACCAAGGCTTGTATTGAAGAGTTTTGGAACTGAAGCTAAGTTAGTTTTAAACAAATTGTGATCAGTTTAAGACTAATTAGAACCTTTTGGTTTGTGTTAAAACAACCAATTCACAATGCAAAGCAGAAGTGAAGACAAAAAAACATTCTTTGGAGGAAGTAACGTTTCATTAAACAGTTTGCTGAATTAGAAATCAATAACCTTTTAGAGAATTGATTCTATTTTATGGATCGGTCACCGCAGTAATTGATCTAATTTAGAATTTTGACATACTAAGACGGCGGTTTTTGAAACGACTTAAACGATTAGTTTTTGGTGTTTAAACAAAATGTTTTAAAGCCAGTCTGTATTTGGAATACCGTAGTTAACAATCTTTATTGTTTTTGAAGCGCTGGCGGTCTGCAAAAGCAGCCCACACTAATAAGATCGAGTGTGCTGAGCAAATCTATGCAGCTCAGGTTAGCCACTCTGTTTTAGCTTAGCACCAACGAATAAAGGAAAACTCCGGTCGGACGGAATAACTCATGTTGCATGATTTAAAACGACTCTTTTTATTAGTCAGAAACCTTTGCGGAGCATCAGCAAAGAGAGACTCACTCTCTCTCTCTGGAATCTGTAATTGAAAAGATTCTTTCTGCAGAGTTTTGAACAACTCATTCAGGACTTATTTCATTAGCCGAATACGGTTCACCTGATCAATCGGCAGGCTGTAAAAGTATTTCGGATCCAATGAGCTTCTTCCAGAAACTCGATCCCTCCCTCGCCAGCAAAGGACTGAGTTGGCGCGCTGTTTCTCCCGATGTGAGAGACAAAAAAAGAGGCCAAATTTCAGTGCGGCAGCTGGTTTATTTTGAGTTTGGCCTTTCACAACTCCTCCTCTTCCTGTTGAAACTAGTGCAATGTGGGATTTAGGACTCCTACCGGCAGGAGGTCTGTGTTTTGGTCCAGTAACCATGGCTGAGTTTCCAACACGGACGACGCTTTCTGCTTTGCTATCGTGTTAACACACACTTGCATGTTTCAGAACATACAAAATGGAAGAACTCCTGCTTTTTTACCTAGTCTGTCATACGGATGTTGATGAGTAAATCAGTGCATTTGATTAACAGCAAGGGTGTACTTAGCTTTTCACACATAGCTTCTCGATCTGGGCTCATAAATGGTGCCTCGTTGTATAAATCCTGCAGTGTTTACCTACCCTGAGCCTTCCTGCTCTAACTTTATGTCTGAGTGCCTTATCTCTGCTGTGAGAGCATAAAACTATTATTATTCTGATTGCTCTTATTTTCTTTGCTCTTAAAGAGCCAAGTGACAACTCCTGGAGTGTTTACCCACATTAATCTGCTGTACCCCCTCCCCACGCGCCCAACCTCTCCATCTTTTCGTGTCTGTGTGACTGGATGTCTGGATCCATCCCCGGGGCTGATGGGGGCAGGAAGGGGTCAGCGTGAAGCAGGAAATGGGAGGGTGCAGATGATGATGTCCAGCGGCCTGGAAAGCCCTGCTCCATCCATCATGGCGGTCCCTATCTTCCACTCTACGGCCTGTAAGCAGGAGTGCGCGGTGGCGTCGACTCTGCTGCTGATTGCTGTAATTATAGCTTTGCCATTCCAGTTGAGATGTTTAGAGGATGCTGGGAGTTCTCTGCTGGCTGGTTATTGTGTGTGAAAAGGTGGAAGGGCGGTGTGGGTGATATCATCCTGGCTTGGAGAAACAACACTCAATATTCCCCGTGAGTAAAAGTGTTGTTTTGGGCTGTGACACGCCCCAGCTGTAGTCCGTGTGAGAACGCAGGTTTGGGATTTCTGTGTCGAGCACAGAGGCGCTTACATAGCCGTAGCAGCGCGTGTAACGTTTTTCACACGAGGAGGAACTACTAAAGCAATCATTTGAATCCTGAGGCGCAGGAATGAGAACCACCACTCGACAGGGTTCAAGAGACAGTTCAACAAACAAAATCCACACTTCTAATCAAATCAAACTTTATTTATAAAGAGCTTTTCTACAAGAATTGCATCAAAAAGTGCTTTACAGATTAAAATGACCCCACATAAAACCACATTACCATCCCTCCCCCACAGATTTAAAAGCATGGTCACAGTTGTACCCCCCTCCCCCCAACCCATCTCCCATGCACACACACAGTTAAAAGAAAAAGTAAAAAAGGACATTGGGCCGAGTGCAAGGCAAGGAAACGCCATCAGAGGAGCCATCTGCGCCAGCAGCAGCAGATCAACAGCAGCAGCCGAGGCACCGACACAGGGCGCCCAATGGAGGCAAGGCCAAGACCCTCACCTCCACCCAAGCTCCACCTGGAGAGCACCCAGGCAGCTACAGCCGACGACCGCTCCCGGGGCAGAGGGCTCCCACAGAGGAAACACTGGAACAGGGATTAAGATAACAAATCATAAAATTAAAATAAGCAGTTTAAGGGATGTTCATTAGAGTTTGGGTCCTCAAACTCCACATTCAGCAGGTTTAGACATTGGTGACTTACTGGGTGTTTGAATCTAAGCTGAAAATAGATAAATGAGCTACAAAATCCCATTTCAGTCAGTTAAAGACCAGCTGTACCTGCTTAAATTGTGAAAGGTGATTTTACTGTTTAGAAGTGCCCTACCAAAGCATCCGTAGCAACCACCATTTTCAGTATATTTCATTGAGACTTTATTGTGAATTCAAAGGAGGGTGAAACAAATCTTTTCACGACTACAAATCTGTAAAGTATGTGATGCTTTCCGCTCAGACCCGGTCAGACCAGTTACAATCACAACAACACACATTCTCTGCATTCATTAATGTTTGTGTATTTGCGCTTTTCTTTTGTCATAGAGCAAATCTAAAATCTTCAAAAGAAAATGCAGCTTGTGGGGCTGACATACCTGATATCTCTACAGTAGACATACATTTTCAACTCTTGTCACAGGTTTTCACTTGGACTTAGGTCTGAACTTTGACTAGGCCAATTTAGCACACAAATATGGTTTGTTCTAAACCCTTTCATTGCAGCTCTGGCTGCATGTTTTAGATAGCTTGATATTAAGGTGAACCTCCACCTTAAGTTTTACAAAACTTTCTGACAGAAACAGTGTTTATAATTAGTGATAGACCGATATATCGGTCGGCCAATGTATCGGACCAATATTTACCTTTTTTATTTATATATATATATATATATATATATATATATATATATATATATATATATATATATATATATATATATATATATATATATATATATATATAATCTACATTGGCAATTATAACTTCAGTAGAGCCAATTTTTTTGCATTTATGCAAATAGGCAAATAAAACTTTCCTAATCGAATTACATTCAGACAAAAAACAATCGTACAGTTAGTATGTCTAACCTTAACAGTCAAGTATATCAAAAATCACTAAGCAAATAGAAATGTTTCTTGTGATCTGATTGTGAGCAACTAAAACACACTTTTATTCAAGTACATGTGAAATTCTAATGTTTCCAGATTACTTGTTATATTTATTAGAAACTGAATTGAAGATGGACACACTACAAAACCACTAACAACAATAACTGTTTAGTAATGGCTGCCTGATGGCTCAACAAAAGTCAAATCCAGCATTTGTTTTTGTTTCCTAGTCTTGTGTATTTAATACTAGGTCAGTTTATCAATTTGTTTCATTAACTTTAGTTAAGCTTCAACTTATTATGTTCAGAAATGTTGTACATCCACTGTTGTTAGTGGGACATTTCAGCAGCAAATACGGCACATTGGCACATGCCGGCCATGAAAATCGTCCCAAAGCATCGGCAATAAAAAATCCCACATCGGTCGATCTCGATGATGTGGGCCACACATTTTAATGTAGGTCTCATCTGGCCTTAATCTGTCTCCGGTTTGCTTTTATGTGCGCAGCTTTGCTTTAAAAATGTTATCTTCTGATTTGTGGAGAGCACAACTGATTCTCCCACCTGAGCTGTGGATCTCTCCAGCTCCTCTGGAGTAACCTTGGGCCCCTTTGGCTACTTCTCTGGTTAATGTTCTCCTTGCCAGGCCTGTCTTTGTAGCTGGACCTCCATGCTTCGGTTGGGTTGTGATTGAGTTACACTCTTCATTCTCAGATGGTAGTTTGACCTATGTCAGATGTTGAAAGCCTGGAATATTGTTTAATAAGCTAAATCTGCTTTAACCTTCTCCTCTCTGCTGGGTTCTTTGGTCTTCATGATGCCGTCTATTCACCAAAGTCTTATTTTCACTGAGCGTTACGGGTCAAACCACAAAAAACCACAAAGTTTTGCAATGATAAAGAACATCATGTACATAAAACCAAAGAGATAAAAACATCAAAGCAAAGTAATATCGTTAAAACATAAAAATATAAAAACATACAGCTGAAATTTAAGTAAAAGCCAGTGTGGATAAATGTGTCTTCAGCTGCTGTTTGAAAGAATACAGTCTAGACAATGTAAAAATGAGGCAACTATAGGAAAAAAAGGAGAAGATATATTTTAAATGAACCCCAGCCATTTTATGCTATTCTTTAATTAACTAATTTTAATAAAGAACACTAAAAACTTAATTCAATTCAACATCTTTTTTTTACCAGAACTGAAAGTTTGTAAGAAACTAAAAGAAATCAAGTTAGGAGACCTGAGTGACATCAGTAAATGATGACAAAGAAAATACTTTTATTAACCATTGTGTTACTGTTTTGTATGTTTGTTTTTTTTGTCCCCCTGTCAATGGAATGTGTTGTGTGATTCCAGTAGCTCCACTCTGATCGTACCGTACCATTTTCCTATGGAAGGGTTACTATGCGGGCCGTATGGAAACAGACAACATAGGGTATTAAACACAGGGTTTAAACTACACCTTTAATTGGTCGCAATGCACTTTGTTTGGGGGTTTCAGAGTAAAGCGGGGTCTGAAAATGGAAGAAGAAACCTGGCAAATGAATAATGTTTTAATGCATTTTGTTTTGACACCTTTTAAGAAAACATTCAAGAACAATTTAGTGTTGCTTTACTTGCAGAACAGTCCAACCAGCTGATTTGATCACCAACATTGAATTATAGTTTGAACTCTAGTTGCTCTAAAAAGTAATGCTTCTATAACATGCTTGTTAAAAGTTGTGTTTATTGGTTTGCCAGAGGTCACATAATGAAAAAAAATCTTTGCAAACCAACTTGGAAGATCAAAAAAAACAGAGAGAAAAAGACAGTTTCCCACTAATGGGGCAGGAGGCAGAGGAAAAGCACCAGGATGGGCAAACAGCCATGAAATCCCTGATGCCTCCTGCCAGAGTGGAGATAGGCCCCGCCAACTGCCCAAATCCAGAGCAAGTCCTCATTCCTCCAAAGCAGGGCGGGAGGGGGAGGGCTGCTAAAGCCTCCCCCAATGTCAAGTGGCATTTATTAAATGCACTGAGAAGAAGAGAGTGTTTTTATGCGAGGGTCCCCGATGATCTGTGTGGTCCAAGCCGCGGTGCCAAACCCGGAGCTGCCGTCTTTCTTTGCTTTAGAGTCTCTTCTTGTGGCTTGGTTTTTGATGCCGGTCCAGATTCCCCGGTAATCCGCTCCCGGAGTCTCAGGTACACCTCGCGTCTGATAAGGCCCGGCGTCTTGACGGTGCTGATAAGTAAACAGTGACGAGTCGGGACGGTACCTCAGGGAGATGAACTCGGCTCCTCCAAAGAGACGTTTCGCCCCACACTCGGAGGACCTGAGAGGATTTGGAAATCACACATTCTGTTATTTTGCTCTCTTTTGTGCGCTGGAATGTTTTTTATGGGGGGGGGGGGCACGGGGGCGAGTAGTAGGGGTGGCATCCTCCGCACTCCTCAAGCAGAGTCGCGGGTGGTAAATCTTCCCCTGCTAGCAGCTAGAAGGGAGCATCGGGGTCTCCTCCGGGATTCTCAGATTAGTTCTGTTTTTACACATCGGGGTTCGTGTGGCGTCGTGCTTCTCTGTTGTGCCGCAATCTGCCTCGGCAGACGATTCTGGCTAAACTCAAACACTTATTGTTCGCTTTGGCTTCAGCTGTCCGGCTCTCCCAAGAACATTCATATCCAAGGATAATCTGCCTCCCCCCTCTATTTGTGGCTGATGTTTAATGCCACGTCTCGGGTGTGCGCGCTTGCTTTCGGTCGAAGAATAGAAGCGGTAGAGGAGAGAGGACGAGCTTAGGAGCACAGACGCTCCCTAATCCTTGGGTGACCACTCGGAAGGCCCCGATGAGTGCTCACATTAAGGCGGCCGGAATAGTTTTTCCCAAACTATCGGGGGCCGTCCCTTTTTGTCTCTGCAGAGAGCTGGAGGCGAGGCGGGGCGACATGAGGAGCTACATTTGTCAGTTCACAGTTTCAGAGGATATTGCAAATCAATTTATTAGATTACGAGGTCTGCTTTGAGCTCTGCTTTTTCTTACTTACCCCTCCTCCTCCCTTCCTCCTCTATCCTCTGCCTTCAAACATAATATTTTAAAGGGAACTCTATTTCCAGATTATAGAGCACTTTATCGCAGTACAAAGAAGTATAAACGTTGGCCCAGACGTCCTAAATCCTATTTGCTCTCTCTTGCCTTTTACTGTAACGTGTCTTCATCTTCCCAAGGACACTAACATAATGGTGTTTGGTGCACTTTGGTTTAGATTACTCACTTTAACATGCAGGATTCCTGTAAAAAACACAAATCAACCAGCTAAAAATCTATCATATGTCCATGTAAGACCTTTACAACGAAGGTCCAGTGCATCCGATGGCTTTTTCGGGACCGTATGAAGCAGAAAGTGGGGTAAAATTCTTCCAGCAAGTGATCCAGTCAAGTTGCAGCGTGCAAAGATAAAGGTTGCTTTTCTGCAGACGGAGCCTTTAAACGGCTTCATTCGTGTTTGGAGTGGTAGTCGCGGGTCTTTAACGCCAACAAGACCGTTGAAGGGGGAATCCTGTTTCTCTTCTGATGAAAAACCCCCTTTTTTTATCTTCCTCCATATGAGGATTCATGAGAATTTATGAGAAATGATGAGAAATTGAAAAATGCTAAAGTTTACCACTCAATAAATTAACATGTCGAGCAATAGAAATTGAAAAATGTAAAAGTTTACCACTCAATAAATTAACATGTCGAGCAATGAAACGTTTTTAATGATAATAATAATAATGAATTTCATTTGAGGGCGCCTATCTAAAAACCCAAGGTCACCTTACAGAGAAAACAGAAAATCAATACATGGACAAACAATCAACAAAACAATCAAATAGCAAATAAGAAGTGAATAAGCTCGTTTGAACAGATGTCTTGAGCTGTGATTTAAATAAAGGAAGTGAGTTCCAGAGCAGGGCAACTGAAAGCTCTGCTCCCCATGGTGACAAGCCGGGCAAAAGGCTTTTCACCCCCTTTTCAATATCTGATAACCTGAGTAAATGGATAAAGCAGTTTTCAAACAATAATTTTAACGTATTAAAGGGAGAGAAGAAAAAAAAACAACAGATCCAAACCAACCTGACCTGAAAAGTAATTACCCCCTCAGCGTACTAACTGGTGTTTCCACAATTGGCAGCAACAGCTCCCATCAAGTGACAACAATAGTCACTGGAGTAAATTTGGCCCCACTCTGCTTTGCAGAATTGTTTTAATTCAGTTAAGGTCATGCAAAAGCTCTGCTTTCTAAGATGCTGTTAGTTTCACATCTGACCAGAGGAGACGAGAACCTTCCAAAAAGATCCACAGAATATTTCCCCAACAGCCTTGTGGTTCACCAACGTGTTTTCTGATACATCCGACGAAGGTCTTTGTGTTCTTTCTCGTCAACAGCTTGGCTTCTCCAATAGGTAATTCCTGCCAAGTTTAGCTTCCTTGTTTTTGTTTTAAATCATGAACTCTGACCTTAGCTGACTAAAATGAGGCCTGTAGAGCTTCAGATGTTGCTTTGGCTTCTTCTGTGACCTCCTCGATTAGTGGTTGATGACTGCTTCTAGTGATTTATATGTTCTACAGGTCCAGCAGTAATAAGACCTGGATGTGGTTGGTAAAGCTGAACCCCAAAAAAAAAAATGTTCATTTTTTAACGAAAGGCTGTTAAATCTCCACACAGGACCATGTTTGCTTATTTCAAACTGTATGTTGTATTACATTTTTTGATTTACAAATTGGATTAAGAATTAGATAACATGGGGGGGTAATGAGTAGCCCTGGCAGAGGTCTGCCTTCCCTGAGTGCTTTTTCTAGTCTTAAACATATAAGTAAAAAAAAAAAAAAACGTTCTGTCCGCGGGCAAATCCTTACTACATAATATATTTAAAACATTTTTCCCTGATTACCTAACCTTGAGCATATCTTTAAAGTTTGTAAACAAGCTCGGTTTGTCCACTTAGTTAATAAAAAAACAGAAGAAAACTTGCGTAAAGCAACAATTAAAAGTAATACATGGTAAATTCTCCTGTTGATTTTACTTTAAATATATTTAAAGTTAATCTTTTTTTAATGTCCGATTCATTTGCTCCCTTTAAATGGGATGAATCGAAAGTGTTAAAAGAAATAAAACAGCCAACACATTATGCAGACATGAAAATTTATGAGAAACTGGTTTTAAAGATGAGAAAGGAGTAAATGTATACATTTTATACTTATATTATGCCCGCTTTATCTCATTAGAGATACTGTCTGTACGACCTGGACTGAAAGTGACTTATTTTTGTTTTTATTGAACAAATCAAATAATTTATTAGTTGTAGATTTACTTGATTGACATCAGTTTCATAAGTTTTATATAATAAAATATTGACTTGGAAAATGTCAATCATTTTTTTACTTACATTTTATTTATATACTCATCTATTAATTTAATTCGTGAATGTATTAATTTGAGTCGTTAAAATACCTGAATTTTCAAATAACGTTTTTGTCTCATGACATAATTCATAATTCAGTTAATAATTTTTCAATGTTAGATCAGATGTCATGATCAGTTGCTCAGTACCTCTTTAGCATTTTTATTACTTGATTACCATTTTTGGCTACTTTACCCATTTTCTGGTGCACTAACAAGCATAACTACAGAGATAGCTCAGGATGACCTTAGCCACTCTAACTATAAGCTTTATCAAAAAGGAAAGTTTTAAGCCTGGCCTTAAAAGTAAACAGAGTGTCTGCCTCACGGACTAAAGCTGGGAGCTGGTTCCACAGGAGAGGAGCCTGATAACTAAAAGATCTGCCTCCCATTCTACTTTTAGAAATCCTAGGAACTACAAGTAAACCTGCAGTCTGAGAGCGAAGTGCTCTGTTGGGAACATATGGAACAATTAGATCTCTGATGTATGATGGAGCTGATTATTAAGGGCTTTGTATGTAAGAAGAAGGATCTTAGATTCTATTCTGGATTTAACAGGGAGCCAATGAAGGGAAGCTAAAACAGGAGAAATGTGATCTCTCTTTTTAATATTCATCAGAACTCTTGCTGCAGCATTTTGGATCAACTGAAGGCTTTTAATGGCATTTTGTGGACTTCCTGATAGTAAAGAATTACAGTAGTCCAGCCTTGAGGTAACAAATGCATGGACTAGTTTCTCAGCATCACTCCTGGACAGGATGTTTCTAATTTTAGCAATATTCCTGAGGTGAAAGAAAGAAATCCTAGAAACCTGTTTAATATGGGATTTAAATGTCGAGTCTCGGTCAAAAATAACACAGAGGTTCTTTACGTTATTACTGGGGGCCGATTTAATGCCATCCAGATGAAGTGATTGACTAATCAGTTTCTTTTTAAGAACTTCTGGTCCAAAGACAGCAACTTCTGTCTTGTCAGACACAAGTCCATTATCTGAGGCCATGAGAATATCATCAGTAACCTTCACCAGTGCTGTTTCAGTGCTATGATGAGCTCTAAAACCTGACTGAAACTCTTCAAACAGCTCGTTACTGTTTAGATGTTCACAGACTTGATTAGCAACTATTTTCTCAAGGACTTTGGATCAGAAAGGAAGGTTAGATATAGGTCTGTAATTCACTAAGTCATCTTGATCAAGGGAAGGTTTCTTGAGTAAAAGGTTTAATTACAGCTATTTTAAATTCCTGTGGTACGTATCCGTTTACTAAGGATAGATTCATCATATCCAAAATGGGGCCAGGAACCAAATGGAACACTTCTTTAAATAATTTGGTTGGGATTGGGTCCAACATACAAGTTGAAGGTTTAGATGAGGCTAATATTTTTGATAATTCTGAAAACTCGACTGAATCAAAACAACCTAAGCACAAATGAGGTTCTACAGTTCTTTCCGATACTGCCTCCTTTACTGAGGAAGAAGTAATCATGTTTGGGAGGGTGCCAATGATTTTATTTTTAATAAAATTTATTTTATTTATGAAGAATCTCATAAAATCATCACTGCTAAGAGCTGGGGGAATAGTTGGCTCAACAGAGCTATGACTCTGTAAGTTTGGCAACTGTACTAAAAAGAAACCTAGGATTGTTTTTATTCGCCTCTATTAATGATGAAAAATATGCTGTTCTAGCTTGTTGAAAGGTCTATTTATACAGCAGTAGACTGTTATTCCAGGTTAAATAGGAATCCTCTAGATGTCTAAAGCGCCATTTTCTCTCCAACTTCCTAGTATTCTGCTTTAAGGTACGCAACTCTGCGTTAAACCAAGGAGTCAGCCTCCTATGGCTAGCCACTTTCTTTTTTAAGGGGGCTACACTATCTAATGCCAAACGCAATGAGGACGTAACGCTGTGAACCAGATCATCAATTTCTGAAGGGTTAGAGATAGAATTGCTGCCATCCACTGTGTTACTCTGAGACACTGAGGAAAGTAAGAATGGAACAGATTCTTTAAAAATTGTTACAGCATTGTCTGATAAAGCTCTACTATAATGAAATTTTCTTTCAGATTTAAGATGGTCAGTTAAAGTAAATTAAAAAGTTAAGAAGTGGTCAGACAGGACCGGGTTATGTGGGTGGACTGTTATTTCCTCACACTCAATACCGTATGTCAGTACAAGGTCCAAAGTGTGTTTACCCGAGTGGGTCGATCCCTGTACTTTTTGAGTAAAGCCAATTGAGTCTAAAATAGCATTAAAGGCTGCATTTAGGCTATCACTTTCAGTATCCACATGAATATTGAAGTCCCCCACTATAATAACCCTATCAGTATTTAATACTAAATCAGATAAAAAATGTGAGATCTGATCCAAGAATTGAGAGTAAGGGCCTGGTGGACGATACAAAACCACAAACAAAAATGGTCTTAATTTTCCTCATCCAAGTTGCAAAACATTAAGGGTTAGATGTTCAAAAGAACTGTAGCTATCAATTGGTCTGGGACAAATTAGTAAATCAGAACGAAAAATGGTCGGTAATAGGTCTGATGCATTGTTTGATAACTAGGATCAACTGGAATTAATGTATGATTGGATTGATTATTATTTTTTATTTTTTTGTAAAGTGCCTTGAGCACATGTTGTGACTCGATGCTACATAAGTATACAAGAGAAACATTTCTATCATATGTTTTCCTTCCACTACATTTTCCATAATTATGCTTGGATACAGTATTCTGCATCTTTCGTAGCTTAACCTCTTCGTCGAGGGTGTCAGCATTCTTCCCTATGATTGTGTAGTTCATAACGTTTCTGTATCATAAATCCTTTTTTTTAAATAGTTGTCATGTAATATTCCAACTTTCTGACACTCTTAAGAACTCTTTTTCTGCTCCTTGAACATGCGAGGATTTTAAAGCCTTCAGGGCAGATGTTTGAACTGTGTGGTGAAAATGTAGTTAACTGTTTTGATCATTTGAAGCTGAAGCGGAATTAGCCATTAAAAGTGCTTCTGCAACAGTTTTAAATGTACAAATATTTTTTTTCTTATAATGATTAATTCTTCGTATGGATAATTTTTGTCTCACAAACTATAAAGTGTATAGATTTAGTGCTGTCCTATTCCAGATAATCAGCCCAGACAGACCTATTAACGATGCATTTCTCTGGTTTTGAATTGCTGTGCAGCTGCTGGTTTCTGTCTACCTGTCACATTTCGTCCCATTACAGTGAAAAGACTCTGCAGAAGGTGGACAGCTCCTGTCTGCGAAAAGCTGTCCCCCGCTGCTACTGTTTACCCAGAACACAAGCATTTCGCTGCTGCTAATGGACTGGGACTCTAATCAGATCTGACCTCGAGGACGAGGGCGAGCATTTTTCGAAAACAATGCGACAATATATGTTTCTGTCCAAGAAACATTTGCTAGAAGCAAATCAGTTGGGATGGAGGTTTTTTTTGTAAAAAATTGATCTTATCATATCATCATATTTTTTAAAAATTATTTTAATTAAATTCAATGAAGCAAAAGAAGTGTATTAACACAAAGCAGCAGAAATTGCCCATTAGAAAATGTGATGTATTGCTGCTTTTTGAGCACAGTGACCCCTGATGACTGTAAAAATATTGAGTTGGCACCTTGGGAGCAGCTGAGTGAAGCAGCTCCCAGATCAGCAGGTAAAACAGCCGCTCTGCCGCTGATCGCTCAGACGGACTGCTGAAAACCAAAAGAGACAACCTGAGTGGCCGCGCTGATAAGCTCATCCATCATCGGCGCACATTTATTATTTATGGCAATGAGGGACATCATTTGGGTCCTGCAGAAGACGGGGGGGGGCCAAAAAAATCGCATTGCGCTTGCACCAGTCACTGCATCACCGAGCCTGGAGCAGACAGGAGAATAGATCTGGATTCATAATTAAAAATTAAAAACCAAGGAACAGCATTTAATCACCTTACTGCTAATTTCATATATTTTAAGAATTTTATGTTTTTCTTCCTCAATTATTTCCCCCAAATCATCTGTTCTTTTCATTTTTGACAATAGCTGCACGTGTATTCATGTAATTACAGTATCAAATGTCTCGTATTTTACCCAACATTTAATCAGCTGCTTATTATTTGTTATGTACCTCTGTTTCCCACACCCGAATGTCGAATGTTTAAAAAACAGTTCAACAAAGCAAAATACAAAGAAAGCAGTAAACACTGTAAACATTGCATACATTGTACAAAAAAAGCAACGACTATAACTCCTACACACTCATTAGTCTGTTTCTCAAAGCTTGAAGGAAACTTTCTTTCCTAGTGATATTGCAGTCGAAACATTTATAATTTGGGTTTTTGAGTTGAGCAAACTGTACATAAAATTCATACGCAAAGTTCCTTATAAAAGCATAACATTGGGAACGTTACAGAGGACTGCTATTTGCACAAAAAGAATTTAAAAACCACTTTAATTGTATTTCAGTTAATTCTGGTTCTTCTGGCTTGCAGCTGATATCTCCAAAATATTACATAAAACTCAACAATCATAAATACAGAAGTATGTTATGGCCTTTATGATTATGGGGAATACTTCTGACTTGAGAGTTGCGGCACAAAGGAGCATTGCTAAATAGGCTGTTTCCGAGTATATTAATGGAAAGTTTAGTGGAAGGAAGAAGTGTGGTTGAAAAAGATGCACTAATTAAAAAAAAAACAACTGCAAAGGAACATGTATTTATGTATTAAAAATAAAACAAATTCTTAAGTAATGTTTCATTTTCTGAAAAATGAATTATTTGTTTTGATTTGTTGTAATTCATAATCATGCAAATTCACAGGAAAAAACTCACTTTGAGCAAAAGTTTCTCTTTTTGTTTTGAACTACTGAAATAAATTAACTTTATAATAATACAATTTATTGCCATGCACTTGGATTGATAGAACTTGTCTAAAAGAATGTTGTTGTTTTTTTGTTTTTTTTTAAATGCCCTTGCCAAGTCAATAGGCTCGCAATTTTCAGTCTAGATTTGTTTCTTTTTTTCTCCCGGTCTTCAAAGGAGGTCCCCAGGGCTCCATTTTAGGACTCCTGCTCTTGCTCTCTGCACAAATATTTGACTTAATTTGGCAAAAATACCAAATAAATTTTTTTATGATAGATGAAATAATTATCTATTGTCCCTCTATTTATTTTAATATTTACTGCCGCTGATGTTCAGTTTTGCTGAGTAATCTAAACTCTCTCAAATCAACACTAGACAAGAGGCTAAAATTCAAGAAGAAATGCAAGATTTTTACTTCGAAAATGAACAATATTTCAATATTATCATAATTTACCGACATTTAGGTGAAGTAGGAGAATTGCAATTATGCTTCTTTAATAATTTAGTAATGTTCACATCTTCAACTCTTGTTAATTTGAAATCCTCCCCAACAATAACTCAAATTTTTTAAACGTAAATAAATACAATTACTTAATTTGGCCTGTTATTTTGACATTTTTTAAATTTAATCCTAATTTAATTTGATTGTTTTCATAAACCTGGTCCAGATAAAAGGAAGGAAAACTCTGCTCTTCCTTTTCTACTTTATCTATGAGTCTGATTACGTTAAGCCAGATCTTGGTGAACATTTCAGATGATGTATTCTGCTTTGTTCTAATCTCCGCAGCGTTTCTGCATCTTTAGCTGTAATAACTAAAATCCTCCCTACATTTTCCTCTGAAACGATAACGTGTCCACCTTAAATGGCTAAGTGTAGAGAGGGTAAAAGCCAGGGGAAGGGGAGGAAGAGTGGGTGTGTGGAGGGGGTGCAGGGGAAGAGTAAAAGGAAGAAAAAAAAAATAGAAGCAGATGAAAAGGACATTATTAGCTTGGTCGCGGTCGGAGACCATTTGCGTCCATTTGCATCTGGGTTGAAACCTGCAGCTGAGAGCATCTCGGCGATGCGTAATGACCGGTTGTCACAACAACACGGGAGGTGGCCCCGCCGGCAAAATGACGGCCCTGTCACTCCTCGGCGGAGACGAAGCGCTGGCAACCTGTAATTCCCCTCCCGGCGCTGCTTTTCCTTCCTGCCCGCCGCCCGCTTAAATGGCACTTTTTGAAGGAAGTAAATCTACGAAAGTTGTGTTTAATAACACCGCCGGAGCCGAGCGTTTGACGGGGTGAGGTGTGTTTGTTGGGAGGGGAGGGCTCACGGGGTTAAGAGGGATTTGTCATTTGTTTGTGCTCGCAGGCCCTAATCTGTTCATTGAAACGGCCCATCTTTTCAGCTAAATGAAAAACAATTACGCAGTGCATGAAGCTCCTCTGAAAGTCTCTGCTTAATGTCACTTTTGAATTATTCTCGAGCAACTCCCGTCTTTTCAATGCAAAAAAAAATAAGCTAATCGAAGCCGAGAAAGTGTCTCTTCTTCCTCCCCTGTCTGGCCCGTTGTTTGCCTCAGAAAGTGAAACTCCGGAATGGCTTCATCCGTAATGAGTCAAACAGCAGATTCGCATGGATTGCAGCCTCCTGTCTCTGCAGATGTGAAGCGAAGTGACACATTGATATGCAGAAAGTGTGTGTGGGGTGGTGGGGGGGGGACGACGACTGTAAAACTCTCAACCAAAGGCCTCACTGAAAGGCAAACACATAACTAAACCTGTGCAGTGAAGAAGCAGCGGGGGAAATTAGCGACAAAGCATTATAATTTGTCACTGATGCATAAATCTTGCTGACGTGCTCAGTCACTTTAATGGTGCCGCGGATGCTCTGGTGGAGGGGCTGTGCAAACTTGCGCAGTTGCAGAAAAACAGCAAAACTATATGTTCGAAGATCACCTTATTTGCATAATTTACCAAAAGCCAATGAGGCAGCTCAAGGAGTGCGGGTGATAGTAATAAGTGTTTGGGAAAGGCAGAAAGATCACTAATGGTTTGCCTATGGGGATTTCTCCACGCCATGGGGGAGGAAAATGAGAAATATTTTTCAAACAGCGGGGGTAAAGGTTTTAAAACTAGGAGCACATGGGGAGATAAAGATGTTCCTGCCACGGGGTGCTACACAGGAAAAATGCAACGGCGGGGATGACAAAAAGAATGCCCCCGTAATTTCAGCATTAAGAGGTAATAATCATGTTTCACCGATGATATTAAAAACGGTAACCCGCAAAGCCGGGCTAAAACAGATGCATTTATAAATAAAAGTGAGGAGGGGGGGAGAGAGAAAGGGGAGAGGGCCATCAGGTAGAGGAGGTAATGAGGTGGTGGCAGGAGGGGTGGGAGGAGGAAGAGGAGGCGCTCATCACCGGCTCTGTGTGAGAGTAAACAAAGAGTGAAGAGTTCGCGGATCACGACCGAGCCGCACCGAGAGAGAGAGAGAGAGGAGGCATCATCTGGATGAAATATGCAACGGCGTCGTTACATGCACAGACGTGTACGGAGAGCCTTCCCTGATCATGACAACACGACACAAATAAGTGCTTTCCGACGAGCTTAACACTTTTCTGGCTGTTTGGTATGTGAAATTATCATCTGGAGTTTAAAGAACATGAAAAAACAAACTTAAATATGCATTTAAACTTTGGTGCTGTAACTTTGGAAGGCCTCATGATAGCTTTTCTAAATAGCTAAAATCTCTAAAGGAGTAATTTATCCCATAGACTTTAGATCACAATTAGGACATGTTTGGTCTTAAAGAGAACATTTAGAAAAGTCTAAGGTAGGTTTTTGACATAATAAATGATACAGTAGTTAAAGTCCATAACTTATTCAGCTCCATCTGTCATGATATCCAGGAGACATCTTTTCATTGTTGGGAAACAGTGTGAGTCCAGTTGGTGGTTTATGCTGACAAATAGCATTTCAGAGAAAACAGAATCAGCTTTATTGGCCAAGTTTGTGCACAAAATCATGGTTGCCGCTTTGCTCTCAGTGTACAAGCATTTTTAAATATAAATAGATAAAGTTTGATGGGAAGTAAAAGTTGTTGTTTTTTTGGGGGGGGTGTAACGGTAAATGTATTCGTATTCTTCGGTATGGCCATGTCGGGTTGTCACGCACTTTTACTGAACGATTGCAGAACGTCTATTTGGGGAACTCGGAGTGCAGTGCAACGTTTCTGCAGCGCAACTTTAAAAAGTGACACCAAAACAAAACAGAAAGGACTCCCAGCTATCACTAAACTCTGCTGTTTGGGAAAATTACTGGTTCCTCATGCAGCTAAAGTAGAAAAAGAAAGATGGACCGAACCAGAACTTTGTCAGTGAACGCATCTTTCAACAGCAATAAGGTCCATAACACGCTCTGCACTGAACTGAATGATTCACCTGAAACAATGTCAAGCTGAATGTAAACATAAACTGATACTAGAGAAAAACCAGCTGACGTCCAACATGGCTACCAGTAGCATCCAATCAGACCAGACTCCTTATTTTTGATAAAACACAAGTCGGAGGAATCCCAGTTGATGAGAAAGGATTTTCTGAACAGCTGCTTATGCTGCATTCAAGTGCAGCGGAGAGACTAAACTGTCGAAAAATCAAAACAACTCCACGTTTTATTCTCAAATATGGGCAAAATATTATTTAAACATTTATAACTATTAACACTGACTGTTTTCAAGTGTTTATATTGTTTTCCACTCTGGCTATGTCTACTTGTACTATTTTAATCATATAAAAAAATCCAAACAAATCTCCAGTCAGTTCTCTATTTTCAACTTTTTAAGTTATGGAACATAACAAACTCAAATCAATTTCAGGAATTGTAAGGAAGGAATTCAGGATAAAAGGTTATTTTAGTGCTGATCAAAGTAAAAAAACAAAAAAAAAATTTCTTGATTAAAGTGTACCGATTTTGTGATTTTTGTGTACTGTTACACCTCTAGTGTTTTGTAAATACAGTGGATCCGCGGTATTTTCGGTGGTTAGGGACCACAGCCTCCGGTGAATAGTTAAAATCTGCAAATACTTGAGACCCCCTCTAAAAACGCCTATTTTAACAGTTCAAGGCAAGGCCATTTCATTTGTATAGCGCACTTTCAACTATAAGGTAATTCAAGGTGCTTTATATAAAAACAGCAATAAAGCATGAAGCACACACAAAACATGACAAGCATTACTCAAAATCAGCTCTAAACAGACGAGATTTTAGTTGTGATTTAAAAGAACTCTGTGTTTCAGCAGCTTTGCAGTTTTCTGGAAGTTTGTTCCAGATTAGAGGAGCATAGAAACTGAAAGCTGCTTCTCCATGTTTGGTTCTGATTCTAGGGATGTTGAGTCGACTGGAATTAGAGGACCTGAGTGGTCTTGGTGGTTGGTACCGTGACAACAGATCTTCGACATACTTTGGTGCTAAGCCATTCAGTGATTTATAAACCAGTAAAAGTATGTAGAAGTCTATTCTCTGAGCTACAGGGAGCCAGTGTAAGGACTTTAGAACTGGGGTGATGTGCTCTACTTTCCTGGTTCTAGTGAGGAACACGAGCAGCAGCGTTCTGGATCAGCCGCAGCTGTCTGATTTACTTTTTAGGCAGACCTGTGAAGATCCTGTTGCAGTAATCAATCCGACTAAAGATAAACGCATGGATGAGTTTTTCCAGGTCCTGTTGCGACATCAGTCCTTTAATCCTAGAAATGTTCTTCAGGTGATAGAAGGCTGACCTTGTTATTGACCTTTATGTGACCCTGGAGGTTCAGGTCTGAGTCCATTACTACACCTAGATTTCAGGCCTGATCAATAGTTTCTTCAAACACCAAATTTACCTTAATGTGCATTAATACATACAATGGAAACCATCTTAGCACCGCAGAAGCTAATCTCGTCAGTCTTACCTCCACTCTTGGGTACAGCCAATCAGCACCAAGGAAAATGAATGGTGCTCCTAGAGTGCCTGCTTTGCAAATGCTAGACAGCAGCATGTCAGGCAGCGTTGCATACTGGGTATTCCAGTTTCCCAAGCTGCATTTTTAAATTGCCAATTTTTTTTTTGCAATTAGTGGTCTGTTGCACTAACCTGAAGATAAAAGTCTAAACCGTTTGTGTCTAGGATGTGTGGGGTCTGCATAGTTGTTTGCTGCCCCTTTTCTCGACCCTAGACCTGTACAAGTCCTGGATGGAGGGAAGGTCGGCCCCGATGATCCTCTCTGCAGACCTGGTTATTTGTTGCAGTCTGGACCTGTCCTGTTTCGTGAACCACCCAGTGGTGGACGAGGACAAGACGGCCTGGATAGGGATAGTAACTTCAGGGTCATAATTTATGATATCCAGGAGCCATGTCGTTGATAACCCAGCGTTAGCGGAATTGTAGATGCCACAGAAGTACTTGGAAGAACCACGCTTTGTGGGTTTTAGTTAGAAAAAGGTATATTTCAGTAAATATTTGCCTTTTACCTCCATCCATTATGACATCAAGTGGGCGTCTTGTAATAGCAGGGTCAGTGGTACCGTCCAGGAACAGTTATGTTTGCCATTTCTCCTTTACAAACATTTCAGCTCCATCTCATGATATCCATGCTGCATTATTGGTATCTTGCTTGCAGCTTGGCGAGTTAGCCTGCAGAGGGATTTTGAATGCTATGAACAGTCCTGTCTGGTAGTTCACGTTGAAAATAATGAGTTGTGCTAAAAATTTGTCATTTTTAATATATTTTTTAATCTCCAGTTTTTGTGATTCATGATTAACGCCTCTACAGCTTGCTGCTTCCATGTGCCAGGTTAACAAAAATATACCTATATGTTCTACTATTCTCTTCCTCTTTAGCTCTCAATCAAACAAAATGTTGTTTTGTGTGTTTTTTTTTCAAACAAAAGTTCCTTGACTTCAAGTATAGGATAAATTGTCTGTTAGCTTTAGTAGCTGTAGTTTATGCTGTCTGGCATTTGTTTTCGCTGACGTTTTGCTTCTTGGAAAACTGTCCATATTTGGTCTGTGTCGCACAGATCAAGTAATGTTTATTGTCTAAATGAGGGCTTGCACATATGTTGAAATCTCATCTATATCTCAATCAGTATACAGCCACCTTTGCAGTTGATTTTTCTATCATTTATAACCCTAGTTTTCCTAGTTATCAGACATCATACACCACTAAATACGTCTGTTTCTACGTCAGACTTTGGCAAAAGACAATTTCAGAACGTAAACCTGAGCAAAAGAGAAGTGTAAAGTGCTCGTCATTATTATTTAAAATATCAAAACCAATCCAAAGTGATGTAAGCATGTTTTATTCTCAAACCTGGGCAAAGGGCTATTTAAAACTTTTCTAAACATGAACACTTACTGTTTTCAAGTAATTATACTGTATTCTACTCTGGCTATGTCTGCTTGTACTATTTTATTTACTTATTTTTTTTTAATCCAATCAAATCTCCAGTCAGTTCTATACTTTCAACTTTTTTAAGTTAAAGAACATAATAAAATCCAATTAATTTCAGGAATTGAAAGGAAGGAATTCAGGAAAAAAAAATATTTTTGTGCTGATCAAAGTACAGAAAGAAAATTTAAAATTTTATTTATTTTTCTTGATTAAAGTGCATCAAAAACAAACCGAACTATGATTTTTGTGTACCATTACACCCCTAATACTTATTATCAGACTGCTGTAGACTTAGGCGTTGGTTAGATGGTGAATGGAAGATACAGAAAGCAATGTGGCTTCTTCACTCAAGAAATGTTGGTTTCGGTGTGTCTTTATTTCTGCTACGTGTGTCCGATTCTGTCTAAGTTTACTGAAGCTCACTTTAAATCTTGCCGTTTGATCAAACATAAGTTTTAAAAGTCAAAAGGTTTTCCTGCATGTAAATTTAAAAATAAAATGATGTAAGATAAGTTTACATTTTTGTTCTTCTGGAAGCCTATAAGTTATCCCTGACGTCATGTTTCCTGCAGGCTCTACATTGCACATAACTCCCCAACACCAGACACACACACGTACACATGCGGTGAACTCCAAACTGCAGAAACGACTTCTGAATGATGCTCTGCGAATGCGTTTTTTCCGTCTGGGGCGTGCTGAGGAACGAGAGCTCGGTGAATGTCAGCGGACGCCTGCCTTCAACTTCCCCATGAAGAAAACGATAAGCAGGGAGCGGGCGGAGACGCTCGGCCCGGCGCGGTGCATTGTGATAATGACATTTGGGGAGGGATAGTGTTGCAAAGCTGTTAAGCTCTTCCATCGCACCAAGAAGATTAGTCGACGAGATGGGGGCTGAATGACAGCGAAGGTAGCGTCCCCAGCCGTCGCCTGCCGAGGACTTGGCATGCAGAGGTCCGTTAAAAGCCAAGCGCTCACTTTACACCGAGGACCAATTGTCCTTCACTAGCAAAGTATTGCAAACCCCCACAAAGCAAGGGCATTCTGTTGTTTTGGTCTCTTTCATCTTGCGGTTGATGTCGCTGGATTTGCTGCTGGTTCCTGCTTCTGTGCCTGCTTTTTACCTTCTCATTCACTCCCCTGTTGTAGCCGACTTTGACTCATTTATCTGAGTTTGATGCCTTTCCAAAGCTGAAGTTTTTTGGGTTATGCACAGCTGTGTGGTGAGGCCGTGTTTAGTTTATCTACCCACCCAACCCTCTGTCAAACCCCCAGCTGGGTACAAACTCGCCACATTAGGCCTTGTTTGGCCATACCAAAGCAAGAAGCAGCGACTGTGGACAGCTTGTCCTATTATCTGGGACACCGGCCTGCCATGCCTTTAACTCTTTGTCACATTGCCTATTCCCATTATAAGCCTTGGGGGAGCAGGGGGCCGCCCGCCTGCATCCTGAGTGTTTGTGTGTACACATGGAAGTGTGAGCCGGTCCGCGGTTTCCCTACAGGCCTCTGGAAACACTTTGTCCATCTCTTGATGTTCCGTCTTGGCCTTTCTGCCTCCGCCCACGCAGAAGTCATTTTTATTTATTATCTCCTCTGACAGCAGAGGGAATGACGGGGAGTCTGAGAAAGTGTTTTGTCAGTTCTTAAGTGCCTGACAATCCGAATGAAGTTCAGCATGCAAAGAACAAGAGGCAGTCCTCGTTTTACATTCTGGCTGATTGAAGGGCAGGAAGAGCTGCACGTAGACGTAAAGAGAAGAGATGGAAACGACACAACCCACCAGTGTCTCCTTTCTGTCTGGGGAGAGGATCGGACGACGTGGCGATGGACGGCGAGGTGAGCTTCTCGCGGTGACCCCGAGCTCCAAGTCCCCGAGTGAGGAAGAGGGCCGGACGCCGAGCTCTGAAACACAAAGGCAAAAGCCGATATGACACGACGATCATCTCAAGAGGGGATCAATCTCAGACATGGCAACTCCTGGCCTGTCATCTACTTCCTCTGCTCTCTGGCCCGTGCACTTGTCATCAATTTTCTCCTGTGAGAGCGCACAGTCGGACTCCATGGATGAGCGATTCCGCAGTTTAGTAATAGTTTTAAAGAACTGTGCAGTTGAAATAAAACACTTGGATATTGACAAAACATCTCACAAGAAGATTTGATGGTGTGTAGGATAGCCTACATAGATCAGTTTTAGATTGGAGATTTTATACTACTACTAAGTAGTACCAAACTTAATCCAGCATGCAGGGTCCTATTAAATTCATTTTATTCACTTATTTCCCCCCCCAGATTTCACTTTTTCCATTTTAACCATATTTACAAATTCAAAGAGTCTAATCAGCAGCCAAAAAGCCACGTTTACTGTTCAACAAATATAACAAAATGCTGTCGTTCAACAGAAAGTTGAATGATTTTACAAGGTATTTAAAAGTTTTTATTTGAAAAAAATACGATTATTTTCCCACACATGATTTTTTTTTTTTTTTAAAGAGAAAATTTCCTTTTTAAAAATGCTCTATAGACTTGAATTCAACGCCATATGTCTCATAAAGAAACCTGCAAACAGTAAAAGCTTGTAGATACTTCCGTAATGACCAGAACCTTTGTTGATCTTTATTACTTTCTTTTATCCTAGGGGTTGGGGAACACAGCAGCCAGCAAATAACTAAAATCCTCAAATAGTGGAGACCCCCTCTAAAAACACTTCGGGTTGCCTATTTTGATTAGTTTACTCCCACTTTTCTAAGTTCCTGCACTGCTGGTTGTGCTGTTTTGCTAACTAGTTTTTTGTCAAGAAAAGAAACAAGAGTAGTAACTTCCACTTACAAGTTTTAGCTTTATTTTTTTGCATTTCTCAATGACTGTGCAACAGTTGACAATGTATTCACATACATTTATATATTTTTTATTATTTTCTGCTGTTTAATTAAATTTGAAGGACTTCAACTACAAAAATTGTTTTATCCCTTAATGCCTGGATTCATACCCAATTGTACACAACCTTTTCTTATTTGTGTTTTTGCTGTTAATCAGATGTTAAATTAATTAGAGCTTATAAACTTGAACATTTCCTCTAGCATTAGTGTAAATGTAGGTATGATGCTAATTAGATTCACTAGGCACTTGAGGAATAAAATAAACTTTTAAATTTTTCAATATGGTGATTATTTTGACGCTGCTAATGCTCAAACTAGACTTTGAAATTGAGTCACAATGTATGTTTTTCGTTATTTCAGGGGTTAAGATACAGTTAAATGCCACTAAAGTTCTTTGCTGTACAGGCCTATAAGCTCCTAGCCCGTTGTTTTTTTGGGGGGGTTTTTTTTTTTTTTACAATATGAAAATCCTTGCTACAAAGTGAATTTCAAAATATTTTTGAACAATCATTGGTGTTCATAAATACTAAAAGATCTCCTTACTATACTCCCCTAAAAACTTTTTATCCCCAGTTTCACAATAAAGAAATGTTGTATTAGAGTGTGTACTTTTGTTAATACTTTATTCATCATTATATATTCTTTGTAATCTAAAGTAATCCGTTGATTTAAAGTCTACATCTACATTGCAAACTAGTATTACTAATGTTCATCCCTTAGTTGCCTACTGTTGCTAAAAAGCTTCATACCCAAAATTAGAAATACCTTATAAAATTTTTGGTCACATGTTGACTATTTTAATATATCATATGTAAAAGACAATATAGATAGATAGATATTCACAATGAAACATGGATGAAGCTAATTAGCTTCACTAGTCCACATAATTCAAGGGAGGCATTGCTCTGTAACGTTTATAAATAATTAGTAACAGTATTCTAAGGAATTACTGTATTTAGAAATTATAGGAAAAATTCTGCATTCACTGAAAATATTTTTTCATTATTTAAATACAATCTCTTTTAGCCTAATCCTGGGTGTCTTAAAGGTGGTTATTGCTTGTTGGCTTTGTAGACATGCTTAGCTGTGAGGACACATCTGTCCAGGGTGATATATTTGGACACAGAGGGATGGCCTGAATTCCCAGGTGTGAGCCCACACTGGGAGTGAGGCCTTGTGTGTCGTCAGGACGTCTTCAAACCAGCATGTTGTTTTGAATTAAAGTCAGGTCAGATAAGGGCACCGTGTGATAAAACATTGAGCCTAATATTTAAGCTGAACATTTAGTCATGTTTTATCCTCTAGGTGTATTATTGCTTCTTCTTAATGCAAGAACAAAACCTGTAATTCTTAGATTTTTAAAGCCTTGTCTTTTCCATATATCTAAGCATTTATATATGTGGTACATCTTGCACAGTAGCACAAGCAGACACGATTTCTCTCGCCTCAGCAGCTACATTAATGCAGTCTTCTCTGGTGTAATTTGTGGCCTCAGTGGGTTTTTTTTGTTTTTTTTAATGTGATGTTTATCCCCGCAAACACAGCAAACAGATTCTGCAAGAGCAACGACAGCCGTGAAAAGCATCGGCGAGCACAGCAGGTACTCCTGAGCTCCGCTGTAACAAATACCTCTTAAAGACTCTTATTTAAATGCCCCATCTGCTTTGACAGGTGCTGTTTGAAATCTAACCCCACGGGGGACAACCTTGTAACTTTTTTACGCGCCTCTTTGTAACCGCGCGATGGGGAGAATAAACAACGGGGTGCGTTCTCTTTAGTCAACCCATCGCACTTTGAAAAAAAAAAGAGAAAAAAAAGGAGAACACTAGAAACAGAATGTGAAATGCGTGGCGAAGGGAGGTGCTGGTGATGCCTTCGAAAACTTTAACTCAAAGGTTTCTCTCCATGTGGCGACTTTCCGCTCTCGACTGGAAGAAAAACCCTCAGGGGAGTGCAGTGCTGAAGATAATTTCTTGCTGTGTGTTTGCCATTTCTCCTGGAAACCTCCGATTTTTGTCAGATTACGACAAGTAAACCTACCTGTGTTCTTTTCCTGTCTCCAGAAAAATAAATTACGGATGTAAGTAATGACGACACAGGGAGTGCAACCAGCTTTATCAATAAAAGGTGTTATATTGACGTGAAACAAGGTAGATACTTTGGATTTTTATTCAGTGTTAGCTAATGTAATAAAAGCCCCTCCATGTCCCTCCTAATTAGCATCATACCTAAACTAAAATCATATAGTGAACCGCTCTATGTACAGTGGAAACCATGAGATTACATGCAGCAAATAACACGCATTCACCTTTTTTTTCTCTCTCAATCTGAAGTTAAATCAGATCAAATGTTTCTTGTTTTAGGTCAGAATTACCAATACTTCAATTTATTTAAAGACAACAATAATGAGAGAATCCGTCAGAGATATTTTTATTAATGTCTTCAAAATCAGAAGTTGACACAAAGAATGATTACTGTCTCTTGAAACAACGAGGGAAAGCCCAGACACTGATGTCATGGGTTTGGTAACTTCTGACAGGTTAACCGACACATTTGAGTTAATTTGAGGCAAACCTGTGGATGTATTTTAAGGCCACATCTGGAACAGACTACTTTCTGGTTTGACCCAAAGGGAAAGTCACCAGAAATAAGCCAAGATACTAGGAAGAGAATCGTGGAGCTGCACTAGTGTGGTTCAACCCTGGGAGTAATTTTCAGATGCTTGAAGATGCCGCGTTCGACTGTTCAAAAAGTCTTTAGTGTCATTGTCTCAATGAGACGTTGTACAACGAAATTATGTGGTGCAGGATAATAGAAAAAAACAATAAAACACAAAATAAATGTCACATATTGCACTAGAAAAAGGAGCACTCTGTCAGACTGACCATTTAGCAGCATTCAGCATTGTAATGACTGAAGGATAAAACCTGTTTTTTAGTCTCAACTATGCACGAGTAGTTGCATGTCCAACTAGCATCCCACTCAGGAAGGAGATGGGTTCTGGTCCAAAATATGCAAATTGATCCCAGAACAAAAGCCAAACGCCTTGTGAAGATGCTGCTGAAGCTGTCAAGACATTGTCACTATCCACAGTGAAATGTGTCTTATACCGACATGGGCTGAAAGACCGCTCAGCGAGGAGGAAGCTATTCCTTCAAAAGAAACATAGAAAGCAAGGTTGTAGTTTGCCGAAGCACACGGAGACAACAACCTTAATTTTTGGAGACATGTCCTGAGGTCTGATGAAACTGAAGTGGAACTGTTTGGACATAATGACCATCGTTACATTTGGAGGAAAAAGGAGGACGCCTGTAAGCCAGATAACACCATCCCAACTGTGAAGTATGGTGGTGGCAGCATCATGTTGTGGGACAGTTTTGCTGCAGGAGGAACAGGTGCACTTGAAAAAATAGAGGGCGTTATGAGGAAAGAACATTATGTGGAAATCTTGAAGCAACATCTCAAGACATGAGAGTTAAAGCTAGGGTCTTCTAGATGGGCATCGAGTCTAAACATCCAGCCAGCGTGGTTACAAAGTGGCTTAAGGACAACAAAGTCAATGTCCTGATCTCAATCCTGTAGAGGATTGTTGGCAGATCTGAAAAGGTGTATGTGAGCAAGGAGGCCTACAAACCTGACCCAGTTCCACCGGTTCTGACAGGAGAAATGGGCCAGAACTCAAGCAAACTATTGCGAGAAGCTTGAGGAAGGAAACCCAGAACAGTTGACCCAAGTTACACAGTTCAAAGACAACACCACCAATACTGAGAATATGTATGCAAACTTCTGCTCTTGAAGACATTAATAAATAAATACATTTCTTACATTCGTTCTCATTATTGTGGAATTTAGCAAAAAGAAATAATTTTGGTGATTCTAACTGACCTAAAACAAGAGAAATTCGGTCTGGTACGCACCGCTAACCTAACGGGTTCTTAGGCTACCAGCTACTCAAGCTAATGGCTACATTAACAACCATACATGCTAACTGCTACTTACGCTAAAAGCTTCAGAAGTTAATTAAGCTAAAGGCTGTTAGAGTTAACTATTTAACGTTAACAGCTACTCAAGCTAATGGCTACATTAACAACCATACAGTACATGCTAATAGCTTCTTAGGCTAACAACCTCTGAAGTTAATTAAGCTAAAGGCTGCTAGAGTTAACTATTTAATGTAACAGCTACTCAAGCTAAATACTACATTAACAACCACACATGCTAACTGCTACTTAGGCTAACAGCTTCTGAAGTTAATCAAGCTAAAGGCTGCTAAAGTTAACTATTTAATGTAACAGCTATCATTTACCCAAGCTCATACCTTTTGGGGTTAATTCATTATCATTCTAACAACACCAAGAACTAATATTTACTTAAACTGTGAACATGAGTAAATGTTTCATTGCTCACCTAGCAGCTATACCTAATGCTAAATCTGACATTTTCAACCCTTCCCTTCTTTCTTTTTCCCCCTGAGTAAACTGACAGTTTCTTTTGAGTTCCCCTAATCTAATACCTAAATTTCGTTTACTGATATAAAAACAAACATTAAAAGTAATTTTTTGGGTCAGTTGTAGAGATGTATCTGTGTTAGCTGGATTATTCAGAGACAGAGTAACTGTAAGTGTCAGCTGATCAGCACTGGGGTATTTCAGCAGCCACAATTACCACAAATAAACCTACCTGCATTATTTTGCCTTCTCCATGAAGATGAATTACCCATTTAATAAATGATGACACGGAGAGCGCAATGACAATTACCTGACTTATTTTTCATTTGGCTTTGGACAGAAGACACCTTACGCCGTCACGGATGGCCGAGCATAAACCGCACGCTTTAAGGTTTAATTACCTTGTTGTTTTTGTCCCCTCCGACACGCTGGCCCCTGCACTCAATCATACTCCTGCCAAAGCCACAGAGACCCTCTCAACAACCCCCATTCAGGCCCCTGCCACACATTAAGAAAAGATTAATAAACAACATTAATATCCTTTGTCCTGGTATTTTTTTCTCTCTCTTTTGTTCTTGAAGATGGTGTCTTTCCTTTGTTCATCTTTAAAGGTTCCCCAAAAAGCATTTAATTGCCTGCCACCCTTGATTGCAAGCTTGCCTGTGTGTGTGTGTGTGTCACCATTAGAGCCTCCTGAAGGATAATTGCTATCAGTGTAATGATCACAGTGCTTTCATGTATCGTGCTCCTCCATCTCCCAGATATGTGCCATTAAGAGCAAGGTTGTCTTTGTTGCAGCTCATGCTTGGACATAGGCCAACCCTGCTGTACACAAAGAAACACACACGCACTTAAACATATTTCGGATATGCCAAGATATTCTCCTTGGGAGAGGGGGCAGAGATCAGAGATCCGTTTTATCTTTTCAGAGGTTGCAGGCCTGCATCATCAAGGTAACATCAATAATTTACAACATCACTGTCTGCAGCTGCAAAACTATCATGTCTGTAAATGAGTGAATTAAGGTAACGCAAGAAGTGACAATATCACCTAGAAGACCTTAGTTTTAATTCTGTTATTTCCAACATAAAGAACGCAAGAGGTCCGTGAAAAACCCCCCAAAACAAAATCAAGCAAAGGGGAAAAAAAAATCTTCACCCAGACATCTTGGCATCTGTTACCATTAATTTACTGCTCACTGCTTTCAATGTGATTTCCTCCCATATGTTTCAGATGTGTCTTTGCCTTCCCTCCTTTATTTTTTTCTCCTCCGAATTATTCACTCCACAAACTCACACACCCATAAAAGCAGCATAAACAATTCATTCGCGGCTTTGTCATTAAAAGACGTCACACTGACTTTTAACGAGGGATACTCTTTTTTTTTTTTCTTTTTTTGTTGTTGTTTTTGTTCCCTATGTTTTCAGAGTTTGCAAAGACAATAAAGGCTCACTTGTATAAACACACGCTACTTTAAGTGCAATATGTTTAAGAGCATCAAGTTAAAGGAGGTCTACAGGCGCACAGTGACGCAGTTTTCTAAAAAAACGCTTTTCTTCTTTGGTTCACGACATTGTGCTGGTTCCATTTCCCATCAGATAAGCCTCAGGTGTGTCTTCTTACACCCTAATATGTTTAGTCTGAGCTCTCCGGTGAACACAATCCGCTCCGATGCATCACAATGAGACAGGAACCTTCCCTGGTAGGCCTTGGCTGATAACAGTCTCCACCGTAATGGTCGTCCATTGTTGTACTAACACAATGCAGTTTGAGCCGTGCCACTCGTGCTCGTATTGTAGTCCGACTCTGACCGGCCTTTGAAGTTTCCGCTCTCGTGCCACCAGCTCAGGCTGAGTGATTGATTGACGCAGAACAGGAAAGGTCATAAAGAGAGCAAAGAACGTTCCCTCTAATTGGTTTGCTAAAGCAAATATTAATCTGTTAATAAGCTTCATGTTTTTTCATTGGCTCCAGTTTCTTTAAAAAGTGAATCCACATTGATGTTAAGAGTAAGCACTTTGTCAAATGATCATTTGTAGAAGTTCACAAATCCAAGTCCAACTGAAGTATTCGAGGGGCAGGTCCAGATCAAATCTCTAATGAATTAAGTAAGCGTCTTTCAGTCTGCCTGCAACACTACATTGATTTAAGTTGGTTATTTCAAACCTGTACTGCTTATTTTTTTGGCCTAAAGTTAATTTGTCAACCTTGTAATGTCTAACAAAACATTCCAAAATTAATAAAGCTGAACTATGGATTTCAATTAACCAAACAGTGCTTTTTTTAACCTACAGGGTGTGGAGGCTTTTCTCTTTACACTGTTGGAAATTTCTTTGAATGTTATTACTTTCTTATTATACTCTTTCCTGAATTGCTCCGCTCAAGGTGGAAGCATGTTGGAGTAGCTCTGTTACTTTTGTTCTGATTTCTTAAAAACTTGTATTCCTCCATTTCTGGTAGAAAAATTCTTATTTTTGGACTACTGTTCTCTCTAGTCTGTGCAGCAGGAAGGATTTTTGCTGATACTTTTTTTTTTCTTTTGGACATTTGTTATGATGCATAACCATGGCAACAAGGTGGTTTACAACTGGGATCAGCTGATTAACATCACAAAAGCTCAAATAATACCTCAGCTCCAGCCATAAAAACCCTGATCAGTTGAAAAGGAGACACCATGGAACCAGAGCAGGGGCAAAGAGGAGATAGAGAAGAAGGAATTTCAAACCATCTCCATCAATCATAATGGGCAATGTGAGATCGTTGGCAAACAAGTTGGATGCTGAGGACCCTCTGGAGATTAGTGTGCAGAAAATTATTTTTCATAAAATGATCATTATGGACAACTCTGAGCATCCTCTACATCAGACTGTCATACAACTACAGAGCGTTTTCAGTCAGAGGCTTCTTCAGATCTACAGAGCGCTACAGGAGATCATCCCTCCCCACGGCCATCAGCATCTACAACAAATATTTGAAGAAACTTGGATAATGAGATACAACAACATATAATTTCCCTTTGGGATTAATAAAGTTTGAATTGAATTTGAATTAGATAGCTGTTTCAAATCTAAATTCAAAACATTTAAAGATTGTTTGAAAAAATAGAACAGGAAATGCTTTTATTTTGAAGACCCAATGTGTGTTTTCGTAATGTGCAAAGCTAGTTTACCAGTGAGTGTGTGTGGGAAAGAATAGATAATGTATCATTAACAGCCCACGGTCCCCACACGTCTCTGGCTAATCATTCAAGCATTTTCCAAACCTCACTTTGGAATACATGAGATAAAAATTGTTTTATAAAGCACGAGTTTAAGACTGCGAGTCTAAGTCAAGTCACAAGGCGACAAGTTTAAGGCGAGTCTTTTGTCTCTCTTTGCAACTTAAAGTGTAACTGAACCCCCTGAAAGATCATAACCCCGCCCCCAGACAACATTTGAAAATTCTACAAAGTGGGCGGTGCCAGGAAGAACGGAGGGGCGTGTCTGTGAGACCATGCCTGTGACACAGTCAATGCCTGTGACGTAAAGATGTACCGCTCTCCACCAATCACAAAATTCAAATGCAGTAGCCACCCTTTAACCCTAAGGGGGCAGCACTAAGACGTTTTTAGACCAAAAAGTGTAGAATTAAACAAGTTTACACCAAAATGTAAAAAAAAAATCCCAGAAACAAAGATTGCATTGGTATATACCCATTTATACAGTTTAGAAGCAAAAAAAGTTGTTTTGGGGTTTAGTTACTCTTTAAGTGTTACTCTAGTCTGAGTCTCAACTTTCCACCTCTGCAATCTTAATTATCTACCTGGGGGAAATTGTTTTTGTTATGAAGTCAAGCTAACAGTTACCAAATCTTACAGCCAGTCTAGCAAATGGGTCTCAAGCTAACAGCTATTCAATTTATTGGCTACTTAGGCTAGCAGCTACAAAAACTAACAACTTTTCAGACTAGTAGGAATTCAGGCAAATTGCTAGAGTAAGAACTACTCAGGCTAACAGCTAGTAAGAGAAACAGTTAGTAAGAGTAACTACAACTCAAGCTAATGGGGAGCCTTGGTCTCCTCCCCATCCGGTCGTCCCATGGGTCCCCTGTCCGAAAAAACAAAAAATGAATAAAAGTCAATGGAGCCGTAAGTTATTTTCTTGTTCGCTTTGCCTTATGCCCTGAATCACACACATCCTGCACCTCAATTTAAATAACTAATGATGTGCGTTTCGACTGTTTGACTGTTTGTCATGTGATTTATTTGCTTGTAAAAATTAGTAATTAAAATGACTACAAATCAGAAGTTGCATGTATGACGTTAGCTAGCACTTAAAAAGCTCACCAAGACCTTGTAGAGCTTGTACTACATGCTGGCTCTCACTAGACGGACTAGGTCTCCCCTGGCATAGCTGCCATTTTTCACATGACCAGATTTCTAGTGGTTTTCTCCATGTTTAAAGCTCCTTCCTTCATCTTAGAAGAAAGATGCGAAGCTTGCTAAATTCACTGTCACCCTTCTTCTTCTTCAGTTGTAGTCCACTATGTGTTTTCACACAAAACCTAAAGCAACTTTTGGCGCCTGTTGAAAATGAGCGCTTTCTTTGCATCAAAATGTGTCTTTAAAATTCATGGATCACATATGTTAAATTCATGGAACATTTCAAATGGGATCAGAAAATAACTTTTATCTCTCCATTGACTCTAATTTGTTTGTTTTTTTGACAGCAGGGACCCATGGATCGGATGTAGTAGGGCGTGACTTAGGCTCTCTAGCTAGTCAAGATAAAGGCATCTCAGGCTAAAAGCTACTTAAGCTAACTGCTACTCAGTGTAAAAGCTACTCAGGCTAACTGCTACTTAAGCAAGCTAGCTATTGCTTAAGCTCGAGCTAATGACTACCTAGGCTAACAATTTTCTACCAAATAATCAGGCTAACAACTGCTTAGTCTAACAACTACTCAAACTAGAAGGTATTCAGCCTAACAGCTGATCAGACTAACAACTACTCAGGCTAACAGCTGGTAAAAGATACAGTTACTAAGAGTAACTACTTCTCAAGCTTATTGCTAGTCAAGATAATGTCATCTCAGGCTAAAAGCTACTTAAGCTAATTGCTACTTTGTGTAAAAGCTACTCATACTAGCCGCTATTTAAACTTAACGACTACTCAGGCTAAATGCTACTCAAGTTAATGGCAACTCACACTAATCACAACTAAAGCTAGCTAGCTATTGTTTAAGCTCGAGCAAATGACTACTTAGGCTAACAACTTTTCGGAAGAGCAAACTTGCTAACAACTGCTTAGTCTAACAACCACCTAGGCTATCCGCTTTTCTAGCAAATGAGTTCTGATCTGATCTGGTGACTGCTCTGGAGCATTTGAAGGCGATTGTTCATGAAAAGATGCTTGATAGACTTTTGCTTTTTAAACATTTACCCTCAGGTTGACAACCAGCCTCCAAAGGCACAGTTTTTTCCCCAGGCTGTCACTCTTATAAACACAAAACAGTCAGTCCTCAGATGCATGCATACTTTCACTGAGTCAACCTTCCTCTTTTGTAAAAGCATATAAAACATTTTTGGGCACAATATTCTTTAGATTTTAAAGTTGAAAAATACAATCATGTTTCAATCAGAACAATCTTTCTTCATAAATGCTGCATGACTATAACACATAGTATTAAGCCCAACTTTGAGGCAATAACAAAAGGGAATAAATAAAGAGATAAATATATAAAAAATGAAATCAATAAATGGGAGTAATTAGACGACAAAAAGTAGGGCAAGAACAATAAACAATGCTTATCTTAATTACAAGGGTAGCTGATCAATATATAACAGATTAGATGCAATGGGATACTTTTATTTATCGCTTAGAATCGCAGGTTCCAGCATCTCAAAACCATCGTACCCTCTGACATATGTAAATCTTTAAAATTCGACGAAAGCACCCCAATTCACACATTGCAATTCATAAGTTTATCACGAGAATTTTCTGAGGAATTAGAGATGAGCACATCATAAACAACTGAAAATAGTACTTTTCTCAATTTGTTCGCAATCATCAATTTTTCCAGCGCTGTATGATCAGACTAGTTGAGGTTTCGGTGATTTGCTTACAAGATAGGGATGGGTATCGTTAAGGATTTATCGATACTACTACTCTTAATGATACTCCTTATCGATCCGGTACTTTATCGGTGTCCTTATCGGTACTTTTTTTGGGGGGAAAGACTAAAACAAAAGGGTAAAAACACAAATAATGAACTGTAGTTGAAGATATTTTTTGTTTTTACTTGGATAAGAAGGAAGCTGTTGTTCAAAAATATCCAGCATTTATTAATTGTAAGAATAAAATAGCAGGTTAACTGTAGTTTAAGAATTTTTTTTTAAACTTAGATAAGAAGGAAGCTGTTGTTCAAAAATATCCAGCATTTATTAATTGTAAGAATGAAATGACAAACTTATGTCCATGCTTCACGTGTTTGCTTTGCATACAAACATACATACCTATTGTATCTGATTCAGGGGTTGTTGTTGCTGCAGCACTCAGGCAGTCAAACACATCTTTCGGTTTGTAGTTGGAGTATTTTGGCAAAGTGTTTGGTCAAATTACTTGTGTTCCCGCCTTTGCAAGCAAAACTTTTATTACATATGTGACAGCGTGCATTGTCGGCATCTATTTTTGTAAAATGAAGCCAAATTTTGGATCTTTTTGTTCGCTCTGGCATCGTATCTGTAAGGCGAACACACGTGATTGCGCAGCAGTCGCCACTCTGTTCCCGCAGCGTGTGTGCTTGTTAAGGAGGAGTGGGCTGCAATACAGTGTTTGGCTTGTGTTTATATCTCCCGCAAAACATGAATACGACCTTAATTTTACCGTTAAGAGGACTGATAAGGATGAAGCTTATCGGTCCGGGGGGACCGTCAGAATCAGCCCCGGGGCCAATTTAATACCGGGTTTCGGTACACATCCCTATTTCAAGAAGCTTCTCAGTTGAAGAAATTTAAAATAGTGCTTTTTATCAAGCTTAAACTTGGATTGTAACTCAAAAGACAACAATACTTCAGAATTTGGTGGGTTAAGAGATCACCAATCATTTTTACATTTACATAATTTTACCTGTTACCGATGCCCATAGCTTGAAAGTTGCTTCTGCCCTTCCTGGAGCAAAGCGCTCGTTACCCCATAATGGACTGAATTGTGACCAACAGCTTGGCTCCTTGAGATAGTTTCCAACATCATACCAGACTTTCATCATATTTTTCAGAATAGCATTTGTGGCTTTTTTTTTTTTTGCCGTGTCAGAGTACATGACTAAAGGAAGAGGTAATTTTTAAACTGTGAGACTTCATTTCAATGTGAATTATTGGTAGCATAATTTAAATTTACTTGTATAATTTAAAGTGGGGATTTTTTAGCCCCCTCTATCAAACGGCTGATAGAGCAAGGAGAGACTGTGCCTCGACCTTCCATTATTCCACATGGGGCTGAACGACATGGACCAAAAGTTATATCTTGATATTTTTCAGCCAAAATCCGATTTTCGATATATATCTAGATATTTTTTTATCAAAAATTACTGACAAAAAAGCAATAAGCTACATGTCTCAAATGTCAAACAGGCCCCTTATTGACATACAGTTGTTGATGTACATGAGAAACGGTGTCAAAAATAAAGTATCAGCATATATTATTAATATTACTTTCTTGATTAAAATTATGTTCTATTCTTCCGAACCAAAATAGTTATAGCTTTGCTATTACAAAGTACTATTTTGGGTCAGGATTGGGCTGGTGTTGAAGTTAAGCCTTTCATCTGATCGCTCTAAGGCACAGGTGTCAAACTCCAGTCCTCAAGGGCCGGTATCCTGAAACTTTTAGACATGTCTCTGTTTCAACACACCTGAATTAAATAATTAGGTCATCAACTGGACCTGATGTAATCTAACTGCCTGCTGAGGAGGCAATTTAACAATTTGATTCAGGTATGTTGGACCAGGAACTCATCTAAGAGTTGCAGGACACCGGCCCTCGAGGACTGGAGTTTGACATCCCTGCTCTAAGGAGTCAAGCGGAACCATAATTTTTATAAAAATACTTTTATTAGTTGTATAACAACATAAGATAGAACATCTAACATATGAGTGTGTGTTGAATGATATGAGCCAAATAAAAAATAAAAATGAGTTGTTGAGGACAAGGGGAAAAAAAACTGATCTAAATCCTGGCTCAGTTTCCCCCATTGCCTTTTTTATGTGCATCCTTTCTTTTAGCGATGTCTGCTCTTCTTTATTCTTTATTTTTTCTTTTTATTTATTTTTTCGTACAGGAAAACAACAGTTGAATCGTTGACTGCTTGGGCGGCTGAGCCAATTACATTTCAATAGCAACTGCTGAAATCAGAGTCCTGCAATGTGTGAAAAATGTGTAATTAAAATTTTTGTGGTGCGGGTGGAAGTTTTTTTATATCAGGTGGGTCTTGGATGAGAAAATTATTTTAATGAATATCTTCAACCATCAGGCGTCATGGCAACACTATATTTGAAGGTTGGGCGGCCATCCTTTCAAAGCAGAAGAGAGCTGCTGACGTCTGGTAGCAGGTAGCAAACAATATCTAAATATCTGATATAAAAACATTCTGGAACATTTCCAAATCTTCCAGAATCGAGCACAGCAGCGAGAGGTACTAATCGGATGCAGGTGCAGGCATCTCCAGTAGCCCATGCAAAGATCTACTTTAAAGGAAGATGCCTCACTCAGATACACAAGCAAACACAGCAGGATCATGACGGGCTTCAGAACAAAGTTTTGCACATTCTTAATATTGTTCTTTGTTTCGCTGTTATAACTGGTGGAAAAGATTGGTAGTGCTGGAGTGCTCCACATCTGACGCTTCGAATCCAAACAATCTCCAAATAATTAAGCCAGTAGTTTTATTTTTACTAACCAGCAGCTCATCTTCAATACTTTCCCTCGTGCCTTTGTCTGTCTCCATGCTGTCGCTGCTTTCCAGACTGAGGGCCGCAGTCAGGTTGGTAGTTAGTGTGAGATGCGTTCAGTGAGGAAGGGAGGCAGAGCAAGGTGAAGTAACGCAAGGGATAAATGGGGAGGCAAGAAGACATACTGGTATATTTATATTAATATAAACGATATTGGCCAATTTACTTCTGGTTTACATAACCATCAATAATTATGATCAATAATTTTACTTAATTCTAAAGCATTCAACTACTACTACTGACTTTGGAAAAATGGATAATATGGGAATGGAACGAACAATAATAAGCTTCACAGAATCATTTCAAAACATCACTTCTCATAAAAGAAAGGAATGGGGAAGTCATGCTTTAGTTCTTCCCGTAGGTAGAACTAAGACATGCACACATGTGGATGCTAGAGGGGCTTTAGCCACCGGGAGGTGGGTTAATTCCTTGTTCCAGGTGGGCTCAAGTAAGAGACAGCCTGTAGGACAAAGGGTCATAAAAGTTATCTCTGGGCCAAGATGGAGGACAGTACATGGAGTGTAAAGGAATAAAAGGGTCATCAAAATGACCCTATTTATCTGCCCAGACACAAGATTAGGATAATTGAACCGGTTCAGTCGTACTTTGCTTTGAGGTAGGGTCATTCCACAAAGAGGGGAGCAAAATGTGTCCGTAGCTGAGCAAAAACGGAGAAAACAAAACCTTGCGCAGGGTTCTTAAGAATCTCAGATATTTATTTTAAACTTGAGATATCATCCAGCCCTAGGTCCACATAAAGCCTTTTCTTAGCCATATGAAAAGTTCAGGAGGAGGTGGCAAGGGAATGCCTTTAAAAAAAGTAATTTTGGCAGAATAATAATTTTTAGGATCTCAACTCTTCCCTAAATGGATGAAGGCAGGGTTTTGCAATTGTTAATTGAAGCAGTTATTGTTTTCATTTGGTACTCATAGTTTTGACAACCTGATCCAATTCTGTAAAATCTGAACATCTTGATAATCAAAATGACCCACTACTTTAAATTGTTTCACCTCCCTAATAGGATTGGTCCTTTCATTTGTATTTAATAACAGAATAGAGGATTTGGTGTCAATGACTTTGCTGCCTGAAATTCTTCCAAACTCATGAATCACTTCTATCACTGCTGGAATAGACTTCCTCAGGTTTGTCAAAAAATAAGACGAAATCATCTGCGAACAAAGAGATGTCTTCAGTGAGTCCTACTGTTATCCCTGTGATTTGTGGATGTAAGCGAATAGCTGTTGCCAGCAGCTCGATTGCGAGCGTGAATAACGAAGGAGAAAGTGGACATCTCTGGCGACAGCCCTTCTTGATTGTGATTGGCTTGGAAAACATTTTGTTTGATACAATTTCTGCAGTTGGATTATTATATAATATTTTGACCCACCCTTTCCGGTATATTGAAGAGATAAGGCCATGTGACCCTATCGAAGGCCTTTTCTGCATCATGAGAGGAGCGCTGTATCTATAGCATTCCTCTAAAACCAAATACTATTTCAATCAAACTTTATTTATGAAGCACTTTTCATACAAAAACATGCAGCTCAAAGTGCTTTACAGATTAAAATGACCCCACATAACCCACATTCCCATCCCTTCCCCACAATTATAAAAACGAAATGACAGTTATTCCCCATTTCCCAAACACACACAGACACACACTGGCACACATCCACACACAAACACACACTGACACCTTCCCAGAACGCGTAAGATCATTGGTAGATACTGGGCTGAGCTCAGATGAGTCAGGTACGTAAGGAAAGCGCCATCAGGAGAACCGTCTGCCCCGACAGCAGCAGGTCCACTGCAGCAGCCAGGGCACCGACACAGGGCGCCCAGAGGAGGGAGGGTAGAGACCCCCGCCTCCACCTGAGCACTACCTGGTGAGCACCCAGGCCACCGCAGCCGAACACCGCCCCCGAAGAAGAGGGCTCCCACAGAGGAAACACTGAAAGAAGGATGAATAAGTAAAAATGTAAAATAACCAGAGCTAATATAAGTAGTAATAAATATAATAGTAAAAACAGTTAACCATATAGTAGCAAAGATAGCTAATAAAATATGAGCAAATAAAACATACAAAGCAATGAAACACACTACAATAAGTAATAATCAATTAAAAGCTATATTAAAAAGGTGAGTCTTGAGCCTTCTCTTAAAAACATGAACGTTCTCTGCGGCTCTGTTCCAGAGATGAGGGCCATAATAATGAAAGGACGCCTCACCATGAGTGTGTGTCCTGACTTCTGGAATCACAAGGAGACGGCTGCCAGAGGAGCGCAGAGGCCGCGAGGGTTCATACGGTAAAAGCAGCTCTGAGAGATAAGAAGGCCCAAGACCATTAAGAGACTTAAAAACCATTAAAAGAGCCTTAAAATTGATCCTAAAACATACGGGGAGCCAATGCAATGATTCTAAAACCATAGTAATATGCTCCCGCCTCCTGGTCTTTGTCAGGACACGTGCAGCTGAATTTTGTAATAGTTGTAGACTTGAAATAGTCTTTCTGGGAAGACCAGAAAGCATGGCATTACAGTAATCAATTCTACAGGTGATAAAAGCATCAGCGTCTCCGTGTTGGCCCGAGAGAGAATGGGGCGGATTCTGGCGACGTTCTTCAGGTGATAAAAACCTATTTTAATGATATTTTTTATATGAGGGATAAAAGTCAGCTCAGAATCAAAGATAACACCCAGGTTCCTCACTTGCTGAGAAGGATTAAAAGAAAGTGATTGTAGTTTTGTTAATAGTTTCTCTCTCTCGGCCTCAGGACCAATAACTAAGACTTCAGTTTTGTCCTAGTTGAGCTGGAGAAAGTTTTCTGCCATCCAGGATTTGATGTCTAAAATACAATTAAAAAGTGCATCCATTGGCTTTGTGTCCATTGGCGTGTCATCACGAGGCACGGAGATGTACAACTGTGTATCATCAGCATAACTGAAAGTTCACTCCATGTCTCCTGATGACACCACCAGTTAGTAACCTTTTATTGGTATTCTAGCCTTCCAATCTGGTCTTTGTTTATTATGTCTGGCAGTATATTTAACAGCCGTTTTGCTAATACCTTGCAGATGATTTTGAGATCAGAGTTAAGTAAACCGATAGCTCTCAGAATTTCACATTTTTTGGGGGGTTTCCCCAGCTTCGGCAGCAGAATAATTAGGGCATGATTCATGGATGGTGGGAGGATTCCTTTATCAAACCTCTCTATCAACACGTCTAACAGAGGTGTCAATAACTTATCCTTAATAGTTTTGTACAGGTCAATGGGAATACCATCTGGTCCATCTGATCTATAGCCTCTGTTATTTAATATTTGCTTATTCCTAAATTAAAATTCACTGCACTGTTGTCTGAAATGACTTTGATATGTAGCCTTTTCAGAGTCACATCTATTTCTATATGGTCAACATTTTCATGGGTGTCATAAATTCGGATGATTTTTATGTGTTAAGAGTTTTATCCTGTATTAAAATGTATGTTGTTTCGAGCTGTTTGATTTGCCTAGCTAAAAGTTATCCTGCTCCATTGAATTGTTCGTAAAATGATTGTTTAGGTCCTGAGAAAACCGATGCAGCTCTGAAACTAGATTGCTTTTCATTTTCAGCTCTTAGCAGCATTACTTCTTCTTTCAGATCTCTATCATTTGTTTGAAAAACCCTTTCCTGGGTGATCTTTATTTTATTTTCTTGTTCCAGTCTGTCGGTCCTGGCCGTCTTCGATTTGTTACCTAGGTAGCTTATAATATGCCCTCTAAGAAATGCTTTAAAAGCATCCCATCTAAGGGATGCTGTCGTTTGATTAGTATTTTTTATTTTTATTTTTAAGTCTTCAATCTGTTGCGTCTCATCACGGCAAATACAAATAAAATAGGCAACGGGGTTCAGCTCAGAGTGGGGCTGTGAGGGTGGATGATTGATACTCTGAGCCGATGTAGCTACGAGCTAACTGAGCTAACCTGGAAATAACCAAAGCTAACGGAGGTTAGCGGGCACTTTTAGCCTGAAAACCGTGGCTGAGCTACTGTGATATCCCTCTGCCTTTTAGGCAGATATAATAATTTTGTCAAATAAAAGCATGAAGCCTTGTTGGTCTATGACTTTAACTAAAACTATGTGAATTTTAACTAAAACAAGTTATAATAATCAATATGTAAAGTAGAAATGTGATCATTTCAACCCATTTTTGAGCAAGCAGCGTTATCTTAAATTCATAGCAAAAATATTATTTTACTTACCGAAGAAAATGGAGCAGAGACTTCTGTTAGTGCAATTATTACCACAGCAAGCCTTCTTTTTCCAATAAGTTGCTAACCACCAGCGTCAGCGCTGATGGCTCATCTGAGACCTGTCAATCAAAAGGACACGCCTCTTATTATATTATAAGAGGCGGGTCCTAAGAGGTGTTATTATTATAATAACAATATTTTAACCTTCCTCGTTGGTAATCTCCACACTGTGTTGAGTTTATAAATGAAAATGTGCAGATCAACTGGAACGAGTACACAATGCCCCTGCAGAACTAAATGTGCACACGTAATCAATCAAACAAAAAGCAATTAAACTTTATTTATAAACGCTTTTCATACAAGAGTTGCAACTCAAAGTGCTTTACAAATTAAAATGACCCCACATTAACCATATTCCCATCCCTCACCCACAGATTTAAAAGCAATTATCACATTTATACCCCCCTCCCTCCAACCGAACTCCTATGCACACAAACACTTTAAGAACAACAATGAAAAGGAAATTAAAAGGACATTAAAAGTCAAGTGCAGATGAGTCAGGTAAGGAATAAATGTAATATGTAATAAATGTAATAGTGCAGCACCAGACTCTTTCAGAAAATTGGCGTACAAATCAAAGCAGGTGTGTTCAAAGCGATATAACATTACCAGAAAATCACAAAGTACTCACCCATGATGCAAAGTTAGTTTTCTGTCAAATGATACATCTTCATCTCTTTTTTCTGGATCTTTTTTAAAGAAGACGTATAATGCAAATTTCACTTTTTTTATCCTTTTGTGTTGCCATTTGGGTCTCCGCTACCTCTATCAACGCTCCAAACATGAATAAATCCATTCATCGATTTGTTTTGCAAATTTTTGTTGTTAGAAATCTTGTGCTTCTACAAGCCAATTGAAAAAGGGCCTTATTGTGACTCTGCAACAAGCAGAATTTGCAGATAACCACCAAATCCAATTCCATGCCAGAGGTGCATAGAGTACCCAAAATTATACGCAGATAAAAATAGCACTACTTCAACATATTACATTTACTCAACTAGGAGTAAAAAGTAGCTGTCCAAAAATGGAGTAAGAGTAAAGTATTTGATAAAAAGGCTACTTGAGTAGTGAATAACATCAGATTTAATATTTTTAAAATTATGTCTTCATACAGACAATATGTAATGTTATGGAGAAATTCTGGTATTTTATGAACTATAATGAAAAAGACTGATACACATAAATAACCTAATTACAAAATTAGCTAATTTTAAGTCTATTTTTTTCAATATAATACTAACACTTACAGTAGGTAAGCCTTGACTGACTGATGGTGTTTACTGTATAGTCACTTGCAGATGCAACAATCTCAACAGACAAAAACAAAGCTTGTTTAGGAACAGGTGGTCTCCTTTACTAAGCTGTAGGCTGGTGTATTTTTGTTAAAACATTTGTTTGTTGTTCATTTTGTGAAGTTACTTCGGATAGGTAAAGTATTCAGAAATGTTTACTCGAGTGAGAGTAGCAGTACTTTACAGAAATATAACTCAAGTAAAAGTAAAAAGAACAATGTGGTAAAACTTCTCTTAAAGGTATTGTTTTCCCCGAAAAGTTTCTCAACCGAGTAAATATAACTAGATACAACCCGACTCTGCCCACAGCCTAGTAACCAGATGGGTGGGCGTGGTCTGCAACTGCTAATTAGCATAAAAGTGACAGAATGAGCTGTTTAGAGGGCTCGGTTCAGGCCCTGTCTACACGGAGATGAAACCAGGTGTATCAGCAAAGATATTTAATGGAATAGGCGTCTCATCCACAAGGAGCCAGCATGATTTTCTGTCCCTCTATCACCAGCAGCAAAAAATGGATCTGCAGAACCACAGACACTATCTGCTTTTGAACAAAGCTCTCATTGAAGCTTGAAGTCCCATTGAAGTCTCATTGAAGTCCCAATACATCTGAAGAAGCCTCTGACTGAAGACTGTTGCTGCATGACTGTCCAATGACTGTCATGATATGCTAACAGCTCAATAATCGGGCAGCAGAGATGATATTCCACAGTAACATGTCCTGGATGGCATCATCAGTTGTTAGCAAGCACTGCTAATCCACTTCATTTGCTTTTGCCGCTCCTCTTTTAAGGTTGAATATGGAACCCGAACACCATAGCGACATCTAGTGAGCGCAGGTGGTAGTTGCAATAACAGAACGAGGTTTCCAGCTGTCGGGATGCCAGTTTCGCTGCTGATACGTGACGTGACCAGCCAGCACCATGTCCAGTGATGAATCGTACAGGGTAAGGACTAATTTCAAATGATACATTTATTTTACAACAGTATTTAACGTTATCCTTTTCTATCCATTATCTATTAGATGAATGTAATTTCTGACAGTCCTACTTTGGCTTGCTGTCGTTAGCCTGCTATCATTTATTCTTTTTACTTGACTTACTGACGCTAGATTATCTTTGGTTTGCATGTCTTCAACTGGAAGTCTTCATATTAGTTATTTAATAAATAAATACATACTACAAGCGCTGTTTATCGGGTGCGCTGGGTTTTACTAATCTGTGCGACCCATGCTTTCTCTGGATCTTACGATCACACAAGCACCCCCTCACCCCAGAGGTACACTTACCCCCCGGTCGGTGCTACGGTTACGCTAGCTAGCACCGGTAGGAGATACGGTTAACAGCCCCCCCTAGTGCCTCGCTGTGCCGAACAGACTATTTATTCTATCAGGCAGCCCGCAATGACGCCCGCTATTGGCTGGTAGATGTAAATATAATGCCAACGTCGTGCCCGTCAAAATGTATGTTTTATTTTATTTTTAATTCAAATATAATTTTGTAAGGAAATTGTGTATTTTCATTCTGTGCTCCTCTAAATGCCCCCTGGAAGAATAAAAAAAAAAAAAAAGCTTTTTATTAAATTGTTCCATATTCAACCTTTAAATCTCTGTGAGCGTGTGGTTAGAAAGCTGCGCAGAGGGATGTTAGAGTAGGGGATAGGATCCTTGGCTGTTATGATAGATGAAAGAAATGGTTTTCACTTTTTTCTGCTCTCTCTAGATCCATGAAGCCTCCTTTTCAACTCCTCTGGGGTTTGGGGTCGTGGTTCAGGTAATATTTGAGCTTTTGAGATGCTAATCAGCTGCTCCCAGTTGTAAAAACAACACCTTGTTGCCACGGTTATTCAACATAAAACTGTCTGAAAGCAACAACAACAAAAATCTACAATAACTATTAAATACCCCATAGAGTTTATTACCCTAATTTTGAATTGCATTGAATTCAATTGGGGCTGACAACTACTCTGAGCAGAGCCATGAAAGATGTAAGGTGTTTTCGGCACTCTAACCCCTCCTTTCCACCGGACGCGTAAGCAGCACGTTACAGGAGCAGCACGTCATACGCAGCTGATAGCCACCACTGTAGTCAATAGAACCCTTTCCACCAGAGGCGAAAGCAGCACGAGTCTGCCGCGTCTGAGGAGCGACATGTCGCAGCACTTTTCTAAATATACGCTACAGTCCTATTTTCTAAGCAGCACGCCTCTGAAACACGTACATTTCTACATTTTGGATAGGGGAAGACAGGAAATATACGGCTCGGCACCGGAAATTTTCAAAATAAAAGAAACGTGCTGCTTTGCGGTTGCTTTACTTAAAAAAATGTCACTACCTGTGCGGCCAGGTGAGAAGTCAGGACCTCGCGGGAGGGTCTCATTTGTGTGTCATCACACAAATGAGCGATTTTGGATATTCCCTGACATAACATAAACTTATTGGCGAATATAAAATGGACATAACATAAAACACCAACTCTTTGGAGCCATGTTGTTGTCTTTTCCTGGTTATTATTGTCATAGACGTTTATATATGTCTATGGTTGTTGTGTTTACTGACGAAACCACGCGTGATTTTGCTAATCTCGCGTGATTTCGTGCTCTCTCGGTGACAGCTGCTTCCCTCCTGCTATGCGCCTCATACGCACCCGGTGGAAAGGGCCAAGCAGCAGAATACACAAGTGAAGCGTGCTGCTCCTGTAACGCGCCGCTTACGCGTCCGGTGGAAAGGAGGGGTTAGATCCCACATGAGATTCAGATGGATGGATAGATAAGGAGAGGTCACAAAGTATAATTATTTAACTTTTTAATGCCTTCAAAAAACGGTCTCCCTTTAATTGCTGTGCGTGAAACAACTTATCCCTCAATTTTAAAGGTGTTCAGAAGCAAGATCCCAACGTGTTTGTCCATCTCACTTTTCTGTATTTGACTAATTTAATTCAAAGGATATTGCACCAGTTTCATGTTTACCGTCCCCCCCCCCAGTTTTCTGTCAAAATTCACACAAGTTAGTCACAGAGAGGGGAAGCCTCCCACTGTGTAATTTGCCACAGGTTTGCTCACAGTCGGACTCCTGCTGATTTCAGAGATACATTAAAAAGAAGCTGCAGACACTTGGCCGTACAGGCTGTCAGCTGACAGCTAATGAGCTCGGCCATCTTCACCGTGGCTCAGAAAAACAAGTTTGATGCTGCACATGCTTTACGTTTACTCTCATTTAACTTTTTAAGTATAATTGCCACTTTCGATATAATGGAAAGGCTTTAGTTTATGTTGTGATGAATGAAAATGAACATTTACATTTACATTTCCTTGGATTATATCAGCAGAGAAAGAACGTCTCCGGGTTTTGTTTAGCTTTTAAACACAATGCATTATTGTTTGTCGTCTTATAATCACAGCGTGAGAGAAAATGCAACCGCAGCTTTGTTCCTGCAGCTACTAACCTGCAGCTATTGCTTTTTAACATTTTTGTAGACATAATTACACCCAGAGGAAGGACCTGGCATGCCAACTGATATCATCTGCTCGATATTATCACCTAAATCACATGGTTGCGTGGAAAAGGTTCCTACTATCATAATGAAACGTATGATGTTTTACAATCGATGGCAGATTAAACACAAATGCTAAATTCTGACAAAAACACAAAAAAAGCATCTATGTTTGTGAAAAAAGGGGACTTTCCGCAGCCTCCTGTCCAGGCTGGTGGTTGGTCATGGGGTTTATTATGTCAGCTGAGAATTAATGCCAACAATAACAGCGACCAGGAGCAATTTTTCCCACGCAGCAACAAAACTTTTCTACCTTTTTTTTGTTGAAAGAAAAACATTTTTTATAATTTGGATCAATTCTCCTGTGTTTTTAATGTCGAGGTATTGATGAGCCAGTACCGAAGGGACAGTATTGTACTGAACTGTTGCCATCCTCACTTTTAAACCAGGCAATCGGACTCCAACAGGACTGAAAGGGACGTTTAGGCCTCCCCTCAGATAACGGACTCAATGTTAGCATTGCTAATGCTTTGAGCTAGTCGTGATTTATTTTTTTCCCAAAGCGCTTTTGGTCGGTGAGACAGCAGTTGGAAATTTGTTTGCAGTAATTATAAAAATGCAATAATTGTCAAAGTAGGGTTTTCTGCTGGACATTAAAAAGCATTAAGTCATTTAATAGATTTAGCAAAAATTAGGGCCTTAAATGGTTTTAAAATGCATTAAATCTGATTCTCAGCAGCATTAAAATTCAAGAACTTATGTAATTATAAACGATGATTTGCTGTTAAACTGTGTATTCGAGATACATTAGCGTCAACATGCAGAACTGTGTCGGAAATTGCTTCCGACCTGTCGTGAAACCAGACGTTTGAAAAGAGCAGGAGGAAAATATGTTTGCGCCGAGAATGGGAAAATGCAGATTCCAGCAAAAGTGGCTGGAAAATGAGGAATTTTGGACATCGCTGCAGCCTGTTGGTAGTAAAGATGGAGAAGGATCTTTCAGTGTTGCAAAAAAAACAAAGCAATAAGCTTGGTACAATGGGTATCAATGTCGTGAAATCTACCATGCAGTCAGACATCCACAAATCAGCTGGAAGAGGCAGACAGCAGTAGGGCTGGGTACCAAAACTACCTGTAAAAAATATTTTTCCGTACTGAATTTCGGTACTTTTCCAATAAAATGTCCCTGATTATGTGCCGCTCCATTCCTTCCGCTGCAGCTCGTCACGTGACTGATCCCTGGTCATGTGACTCGTGGAGGAGACAGCTCCGCCTCCCCCCTTCATCAACACTTCTCCAGAAAAGCGTAACGAGTTCGCGGATGGCGAAAAAGCTGAAAAATCGTAAGTTTGGCTCCATTTTGTAAAAGTAAACAACAACAGAGCTAAATGCAACGAGAAGATTTGTGTCGCGAGAAACGTTAATACCAGCAATTAAACAAAGCACCCCGTCGTGCATGGCATCATCTTGCGAGCTTAAGCATGTACCGTCTTTGACTGCAACAACAACAACAAAAACAAACTTCCTCCTCTGCTGCATCAGCAACAAAAACACTGGAGGTCTCTGAGGATGAAAGGCTTATAAATATACCAAGAAACAAACTTCCCTGCCTTTTGTTTACCTAGCATTAGAATATGCAGTTTAGCAGGCTTATTATTATTGACATGAAGTGAAGCATTAGTATTACTCAGAGTTTTTTTATTTTTATAGTAATATTTTGTTTACTGTTTGCACTGAAAGTTTGCTGTGTTTCTGCCTAAAAAATAGTAATAAAATATAATATAAATAAATATAAGAAAATAAGAAAAATGAACAAAAACCTTTAAGTGCTTTGTTTTCTCTCTTAAAATTGGACTTAAAAATACAGGTATCGAAAAAAGTGTTGTTAAGGTACTGGTATCGAAAACCAAGTTTCGTTAAAGTATGGAAAAATGTTTAACGGTGCCTAGCCCTAGACAGCAGTTAACTATGGCTAATTACTTTTCCGTCATTAGCAACCACCGTGAGCACCACAAACAGCAGGTGTGGTGAAATCTGCCGTCCGAACATTGAGCCGTCTTAGAGCCTCGTTTGGATTGCGCGTGACGCTGTGATTCCCTCCCTCATAAACTGCAGCCTCAGTTTGGGGAATTGGGGAGGAATTTCAGTGGATTATCATAGTTTAAAGCCAACATTTTCACTTCTTTTAGTAGGAAGAAGTCTGCATGGTGGCACTGCTGTTAGTGCAGTTGCCTTGGAGTAAGAAGAGGAATGAATGCAGCCCTTGCTAACGCACCTGTTTTGTTCTCAGTGTTTAGAGTCAAAATATTCGATAGTAAATAGGCCTATGAGTCAGGCTAAAAGTCACTCAAGCTAACAGCTTCTTGGGCTAAATGCTTTTGTAGATAACTTTACCAACACTTCAGCTTCATCTGGCTAATGGCCTCCTAAGCTAACATTTACCCAAACTTAGTGCTTCTTATGTTAAGAGTTACTCAAATATCTTTTGCTTAACAACTTGTTTTCACCAAAGGGTCTGCTTTGACTAATAGTCAAGCTAACAGCTTATTAGGCTAACAGCTTGTGTACCTAACATTCACCCACACTTCTGGTTCTTTAGGCTGATAGCCTCCTAGGCTAAAATGTATCTGAATTTAGGGTTTCTTATGGTAAGAATTACTCAACCAAGCGTAATGAGTTGTTTTCACCACAATAGCTGCTTAAACTACCAGTTACTTAAGCCAGTGTTTCTTAACCCTGGTCCTCAGGGCCCACTGTCCTTCATGTTTTAGCTGCATCTCTGCTCCAGCACACTTGATTCGAATGACAGCATTAGCTCTTGTATGTCATCAAGTGCCGCAGAAACCAGTTAATCACCTAGTTATTCAGGTCAGGTGTGTGGAAGAAGGGAAACACCTAAAACAAGCAGGACAGTGGGCCCCGAAGACCAGGGTTAAGAAACCCTGACTTAAGCAGCTTCTTACGGTGCGCTCACACCGAACGCGTTTGAAGCGCGAAGGGCGACAGGTTTACATGTAACGTCAATGCAAAAGCCCGCCGACGCGCGTCAGGGTTTCTGCATCACATCACATGCGTTTTTGCGTCGCGAAAACGCATTCCTGCCTCATTCGCGCGAATGAGGCACAGTTTGACGCGCATCAGACAATACACGCGTCATTTTATGTGGTGCATTTGCGCTTCGCGCGTCTTTGTGTCTGCCACTGAAGTTGAAAAATCTGAACTTCGGCGTCAAATTCGGGCCACGTCAACCAATCAGGAGCCTGGCGACGTGGTGTCACGTGATGCTGTGACCCAGTTCAAATTTCATTCATTCAACATGGAGAAAATACTGATGACGTCCGTGGCTAATCACCCCGAGCTACACGACACCAGCTGCTTTCTCTACAGAGACAGGAATAAAAAGGAGCTGCTTGGAGGAATATAAGTGAAGAGCAACCTGGTAAGTTCTACTTCCTCCCACAAGTTGTTTATTTCCGGCTTGATGCGCTTCAAAATATACCATCGAGGTGCGAATGTTCAAGCGTCAAACTTTGGCATGCGACGTGTTTTTGACGCTTTGGTGTGAACGTACCGTTAGGCTAACAGCTTGTTTAGCTAACAATTACCCACACTTCCAGTTCATGGGGGCTATTAGCCTATAAGGCTAACATTTACCCAAACTTAGTGCTTCTTATGGTAACATCGCAGATCGTTTTTCGGATAACCTCCTTGGTGGAGGTAGTAACAGCTTCTTGGGCTAACAGCTTGTGCACCAAACATTCATCCACACTTCCAGTTAATCGGGGCTTATAGCCTCCTAGGCTAACACTTACCCGAACTTAGTGCTTCCTGTGGTTAGAGTTACTCAACCAACTTTAGCTTAACGACTTGTTTTCATCATAAGACCTGCTTAAGCTAACATATTCTGTGACCAACATTTAACTAGTTTAAAGCTTCACATGGCAAGAGTCACTTGAGCTAAAAGCTACAAAAGTTACCAGCTTATCAAGCTACTGGAAGAGGTGTCTTCTTTATCAATGACTCCTGCTCTGTGTAGCGGTTAACTTGAGAAACAGTTTTCTTGACTTCACTGTGAGAATAAATGCATTATTCTCAGAACTGAGGTTTCCCTGACTGCTGTCTTCTGCTGGCAGGTTACTGACTGCTTATAACTACTTCACATAACTTCCGTTGATGAAACAAAAGTATTGGTGGTGAGCTGAAGTGGTGTACCAGTTGATGAGTAATGATTACTGAACAAAGAAATATATGATATGTGAGTGATGTTGTTATCTCAGTTGCTTTTAAACTCTGTCTTTTTCTACAGTTCAATGAGTTTATTAGACGAATTGTCGGTTTATTTGAAACTTTTTCTCTTGGAGACAAACTGTCCCCAGTGTTACTTTACCCAGAGTCCTAATGGGGGGGAAACTCGACATTGCTTTTTCTGTTCTTCCCCTTTTTTCTTTAATTTGTGTGCCACCAATGTGACAGGCAGAAAGACGTCCGGGGCCCAGATGATGTCATTTATTGATAAGCTGACGGCCCGTGAGGCGACAGAGCGGCCGTGCCACCGTTTTCGTCTCAACTTATCCACCCATTTACCGTCACTGCCCGCAGCCTTATCAAACGAACGCAGATCTACAAAGAAAAGAAGAACCAGAGCGCAGATTTGATTTCCTTCAATTGAAAACAGAGCGTCTTCTTGGTGCTGTGAGTCACCATGCTCGGCCTACTTTCTTTTGATGCGTGGCGCAGAAAAATGATACAAATTGCATTTTGTGTCCCTGAGAGATACAATAAAGCGTTTGGCATGATGGAGAACATATTCATTTAATAAGTTGATGCTTTAAGCGAAGGGCTTCTGTCCTTATCTGAAGGGACTCATCAGCTTCCGAAGAGAAGCACCGGCAGCTACAGCGATCCCTCCATCTCAAAGTGCTCTGATTTACAGACTCGCTGATTTTGCCCAAGATGGAGATTATTTCAGGAAATTGAATGATAGACATAATTTGAGCTGAAATATACAAGACATTTTCCACTGAGCAGGAAAGATTCTTAATTTAATTCAGTTTGCCTGAAATTAGTTAAATTTGATTAACAGGATTATGATCAAAACTTTTATCTGCTTTTCTTAGCAGTGGATATGTCGAGGTTTTAAAAGACTCGTAGTCTGCTGCAAACACGTTCACGTGCATGTTGCAGGTATCCGTTTAAAGATGAAAAAATACAGAAATTAAATTTCAAGGGTCTGGCAGAAGTTTCTTTACTTTTAAAATAGTTATATATAATTGTTTAAGACACTAAAAGAGAATGGTGTTGATATATTGTTTTTGTGGAATGAGCATGCCAGAATATTCAGCGCAAAACTGACAGCGGAATGTTCTCGTTATCTAGGTATCCTGCGCTGCTAGAGAGAGATTTTTCTGAAATTTATGAGAACTAAAATGTAATTGATCCAGAGATCACTATGCAGAAATGAAAAATTTACCACACTTTCTGGTTTTAACTGTATTCTCAGTTCATGAATCGCAAATCCCGCTGCAGTAAAGTCTCTCTGGCAGCGCTGGATGCCTAGATGGCGAGAATATTCCGCTGTCAGCGCAAAGTTGGAGGAATATTCTGGCATGTTATTTCCACATATCACAATATATCAACACAATCATCTATGGGAGTCTTAAACAAAATATTAAAAACAATTATTTGTCACTCGCCACCCGCCCGCATTAAAGAAACTTCCTCCCGGACCCGTGAAATTAAATTTCTCAACTTTTTGATGTAAAAACCTTATGCGGTTCACCCGCCCTGTTGCAGGACTCTGAACTGTAAGTTAAAGTTGAAGTTTCTCCACACAGAACTGCAGGGTTGCAAAGGGAATGCGTTTTATTGTTGCACATATTCTTCTGGGGCGAGTATATATGGGCAACATTGTTCTTTGTGCTATGATGTGGATCTTAATGAACGCCGTTGTGAGAGTATCTCAGGTCCGGTAAAAGGTCCGCCCTGACAGCTTCTGAAGTTTTAAAAAGTATCCCAGGGGCATGGTAAGGGTCGGATATGTTTAATCTTTTTAATTTCCCGGTATATACAATAATATCTTCTTTTTTAAAATGGGAAGTAAACTCAGACGGAGTAAAATCACAGCTGGCGACGTTCATGCCTGCCAACATGGCGCCTTCGCTCTGAGAGTCACGTGACGTCCGGAGCTCTATACATTCTAGAAGCCCCGAGCTTTAACTTCCTCACTTATGTCTTTAAATGTTGCTTTAGTATTTTGTCATAATGTTCTTTTCCTCATGATGCCATCTATTCTGGAAAGCGCACTACTGGGTCCTGCAACAGAACGGCCTCACAAGGTAATCGTGTTCTCCGGTTTTTCAGATGGGGCGCGATCGTTTTGGCCAAACCCGTTCATTTCCATCAGACCACAGGACATGTCTTCAAAAATGTTACGATTTCTGTCTTTGCATTTGCGAGTTAATGATCTCAGAGTGGCCTTTCACTCCATACTGTTTCACTGCGGATATCGTTGTCTTCTACTATAGTTCTGGGCTTGAATCTCAGATTTCTCATTAAAACCCAATGGTTGATGGTTGATTTGTAAAAGCCGATCTGAAGTTTATTTAATCATTATTTCTAACCACATAGAGCAGGAATACTTTAAATATGTTAAAATCTAAATTCTTCTTTAACTAAACAGAATATGGTTGAAGTGTTTAAGGATTGGTCCAAGTGTCCTCTTTTCATATACTAAATTAAACTTATACTGCCAACACACATCTCCTTTATCGTTTTCATGGAAAAATATGGCCTTGATATGATTATGAAACGTATTTTGGACATGTGTCGGTTTTATTTGTGGTTTCTCATGAATAAAAGACAGGACATACATTTGTTTGGATGCTTCAATTAATGGAAACTGAATGGATTTAAAAGTAGAAAGTAGGCATGGAAGGAATGAAGAAAAAAAAACCTAAATGGGGGAAAAAATATGCAACAAAAATAATCGTTTAAAAATCGAATCGTGCAGGCACCCAAGATGGCACACCCCTACAGTACTTCCTGATATCCTGGTTTATTTACCTATGATGTAACACAAGGAACCAGATGGTTTAAGGTGTTTCTACATCCAATACATACAACAAATGTTTTGAGTTGACCTAACGGAAGCTTATAAAACCATTCTCAGAGTATGAAAACTTCTGAATAGGCAACAATTATACAAACATTTAGAAGTGGTAACCGACTTTTCTCCTACAATAAGTCCATCTCGTTTTATTCGGTGCTGCAAAAGAAAATATAGTGAAAAATCATACAGGATCTGGTTGTTATCGCTGCAGAACAGTACCGTCTCTACTCATCCACATCACAATGCAAACATGGGACTCTAACCCACGTGTAATCCCACCGTATGATTCCCACGGGGCGGGGGCGACCCAGGCTCACTGAAATGTGATTTTTGCTTTGCTTCTGGATGTCTGAAAACAGGTGCATGCCGTAAAACAACCTCAGATAGTCACTTAAACTGATCTGGCCGCGCTGCTTCGCGGGCGCCTGAGCCGTGAAGGAGTGACCTCATCCACTTAGAGAAGATGCTGGCTTGATGGATGGATGGAGAGATGAGCAGAAGCAAGTAGACGTTCTCTTTAACCTAAGGTAAATGCAATGTGACAGGCCAGGGTTTCCCTGGAGATTGTGTAATTGTATTTTCACATCGCCGCGTCAAAGCTGGACGGCGTCCCCCCCCCCCCCCCCCCAAGAGCATCTGTGGACAGATGCACCGGGCTGCATATTTTAAAGGTAACGAAACTCCATCTTATATTGTTTCATAGTTTATTTCAATTTGAAACTGGCAGGAGGCAACCTCTCTCTGCACTTCACGGATCAGTAGTGTTGCACTCGTCGCTTCTGTTCATAGAAGCGACTCCCTTTGGAGTCTGGAGGCCCGGCTCCTTTTGTCTTTTGTTCTCGGCGAAGAAACAGGTGCAAGAGTGTTCCTTAAAACAATGGTGGGAATATGAGAAAAATTAATCAGGATAACACATATTTTAACTCCACAAATGGGGGGGGGGATATTCACCACAGTTTTACATTTACAACTGGACAAAATTAAAATAACTTTTTTTTTTTTAGACGCATACCACAAGATACCAGGAGGGGGAATGAAGATTCCTGCGCCGCTTGTGGAGCTCTGCTACGTTAGCCCTGATTTGTTGGAGCGTCGCATGTTTCGGGCAGTTGTTCCCTCCTTTTAGATTTTAGCTTTTCCTTTTCTTTCTTTCAAAAAGCTGCTATTATGTCGTGGCAACAAGGTGTTGCTTTTACAACCGAGAGCAGCTGATCCAAACCCCAGAGGAGCTGAAAAGGAACCTTCATGAATATAAAGCAGGGAGAGAAAAGGGAAGGCTTCCTAACCATATGAGCAGACAGAGAGTTAAAGTGCCAAAAGCAAAGTGCCAAAAGCAAAGGAGGTGGATTAGCAGTTCTTGCTAACAACTGATTGTGTCATCCAGGACATGTTGCTGCGGAATATCGTGTTTGCTGCCTGGATATTGAGCTGTTAGCATGTCATTACAGTCATGAGAAAATCACACAGCAACAGTCTTCAGTCAGGGGCTTCTTCAGATTCACTGCAAGACTGACTGCTGCTGGAGATCCTTCTAGCCTCGAGCCTCACCATCCACAACGGCTGTTTGGAGATACTCGGATGCTATGAGTTACGACAAGGCTGAATTAAATTCAATTGAAGTGGCAACACAGATAATCAAACCATGTATTAGATTAACCATAAATTTGTTTAAAAACTTAAAAACCACATCACGGATGGTAGCAAAAAACCTGCAGGAACTGCCGGATGCCAACATGTCTCCAGCACCTTGTTGAGTCTATGCCACAAAGGATTAGAACCTTTAAAAGAGCTGCTTCTGTGCTTTGCTACAACTCAAAAACCTATATATGCAGTTGGCTATAAACCCCCAGCGGCACTTCCGAATCCTTTATCTGCAGACTGAAACATCGCCGTTTGATGATCTTCTCGTGCCGTTAAGGGTGTGTGAGGTCACTGCAAATGTGCCGATTTTCTGCCCCGATGTCCGTCGACCTGAAGCTGGATGTGCTGCGGCACCCCCACGCCATATTCTCAACTTCTTCCATTTCCAATTCGGGAAAAGGTCTGAAGGGAATCCATTCTGACAGAAAACCCTGTAATTAAGTGCATCGGTTTGCCCTCTCGCTAAGCTAATGGCTTTATTTTGACAGTGTTAATTGTCGTAATTGTCAGAATGGTACCTCCGACACTCGGCTCAAATATGTCGGCGAGGAATTGTTGCCCGTTTGATGAAAGCGTTGTCATCCATACTTCATCTCAACGAGCTAAAGCGGCCCCTTGCCTCGCCTCTGCTCCCCCCGCCGCCGCCGGTTCGGGTCTTATGGGACGAAGCAGCACCGGCTTTCTAATTGCCACTAATGAAACGACGGCGAGGGAGGCGATCCGCTCCTATTTAGATCTCGGGCCTTTAAAGGGGGGAGACGCAGATGGGAGCGAAGGGATGGAGGCAGTGGAGGAACGGCGCCCTGCGTGCTGCGGTGGAGGGAGGGAAGCGAAAGGCGAGGAAAAGAAAAGGGGGGTTGACTGAAAACGAGGAGCATCAGGGGGGAGTGAGGCCTTTTTAGACACGACTTCATAACGAATTCATGCAAATTAAGGCTTAACCCTCTCTCAAACTAGTGTTGTGAAACTTGACACAGTGATATGATTTCACAGTGAACTGCTGCAGGGCTCTTTGAGCTTGTTATCTGGGGACGAGCTGTAATGCAGGTGTTTGGCCAGCAGATGGTGCTGCGTTTGACAGCATTGTTGCTGAACCTGCCTCTACAATTTTTATCCAAAAAATGCTTCAAGGGGAGTTTTTTCCCCCCTTCTCCTCTAATAAAAAACGGGGGGGAATCGTTTGAGGATTTCTTTATCTTTATCTAAATAAATTTTTTCATGTTTGGAGTCAATTAGATTAAAGAGTGTGCTTTATTAGAGCATTTCTGAGTACTGATGCTTTAAAATAAATACGACTTAAGCTTTCTCTGACAATGTAAACCACTTAAAAAGTTGTGGAAAGTAAAATATCTGGTTATTAATAGGTTTAAAAATGATTATACTACCAACTGGAGCTAAAACAGTTCACAATGCCAGGGTGGAAGGACAACAGCAATGAGCAAATCTGTATAATCTGTATTTGTATGCAACCGACAAAACGATCTGGAAGCAATGTTGGGTCTTTATGTTTCTCCTCAGCAGTCATAGTAAAAAAAATTAAGTACACCCCTTTAAATTCTTCTGTTTTTGTGTCAAAACATAATCATCTGGTCTTTACCGGGTGTTTAAAATGATTTAAATGTAATATCTATGTAGCAGGGTTGGCAGTTTGCTACTCCAGAGCACAATGCCAGGACAGAAAGACAACAGCATTAATTATTTAGGATCAAAATGTTATTTTTTCTGTATTTTTACTCTACAAACTACAGGATTTGGAACCCCTGTTCTGTGTTTTGTATAAATCTCCTATTTAGTCGTGGTAAAGACAAAAAATAAATTCAGTCGCTTTAGAGTTTTGGGTCTTATATATCAGAAAATAAAGAAAACAAACAGGAATTTAGGAGGTTATTTAATCTAACCTCGAGTTTACAAGGCAAAAGTTTTGGCAGGTTACCGCTCTGGAGCTTACAGGTGCGAGGCAGAAAGACATCAGCAACTCCTGCTGCCCACCGATCTGAGATGTGGGTTAATTTGGCTTTGAACTCCATCAGTCATATTGTTATTATTATTATTATTAATTAATCATAATTGGGAGATTTTTCTAAGTCAGTTGCTCATCTTCCCAGGAGGGGTTGCCTCAAGGTTGGAGGGTGCAACTCTTAGAAAAATGACAGTAAGCCCAAGAGCTCCAACTCAGGCTCTACAGGTCCCGGTTAGCAGGTTAAAGTTAAAAAAGGGCTGGAAAAGTATGGCTTCTGGACAACATGGCAACACAACTCAGTTTTGCAAAGTTGCATCGGAGCCACAAGACAGAAGGCACCAAAGTAGAGATATCTGACTGTGATGCCACAGAAAAGCTTCATTACAACTGTCAGGCACGGTGGTGGAGGGGTGATGATCTGAGTGAGCAACAAACTCCTCTGTTGACCAAAACAGTGAAATGTGAGGCCATTTATCTAACAGCTGGACCTCTCTAGAGGCTTTTGACTCGTTTAAAACTGTTTATTAAAACCATTTTATATTTTTTTTTTAGCTTGGTTTCGGATTTTGCTTTGATTTGTTTGTGCTTTGGTTTTACATTAGTGTAAGAATACAAATTCCCTTTTATCTCCAACAATGGGGATACTTAGGCGTAACAGCAGCAAAGTGACAGATTCAAACAAGCTATAAAATATTTAAAAAAAAAACAGACCTAAGAATAACATACTGCACTGTAAGGGCAAATTTACAACGCAAAAAAACTGTGAATTTGTTCAAAATAGAATAATCTGATTAAATGTGTAACTGAGTAGGATTGGCATTAAAAAAACAACAGAATGTTTAAAAGAAATAAAAAATAAAAGTGCAATTACAGCTGAAATGTTATTTGAAATGAGAAAAACAGTCAGAGTATCCGCGGGGTCTCAAAGTATTAAAAGTTGATAAATGGATTCAAGGAAAATTAAGACCCTTGAAAAGTCGTAAACATAGTTGGTGTTGACATGTTTTTAAAATAAGGTTGTCCATCAAAAATAGACACATGTAAACTAATCAAATAAAATACATTTTCAAACTTTAAGTGACGTATCCGCTAATTTATAGTGGAGTACTACCGGAATAGGGGACGTGTAAATTTGCTGATTCTTGGCCGAAAAACGACAGGGAGGCTTGCTGTGCGTTTTGTAAAAGAGGAATATTTTTGCCTCAATGGGCATCAACGCAATCAAATCGCACATGAATGAGGCTCGCCTGATCAACGGTGGCACCTGTGAGTACACCGCTCCCCAACGCGACCACCTCCACGGCAATGACTTCGGCCCCGTCGTCTGCCGACCTCAAGAGTGGCGCTAGTGTGCGCACCAACGCAGCGGTTTAACCACAACTTGCTGAATTCTTAACTTTGGGCAAATTTTAATAAAGTTTGGTTAAAATTTCATTTGCAAAATGGATTTCTTTCTATTTCAATCACAAATTACAGGTGTTTAATAGTTTATTAGTAGACTGCGACAGTCTCGTTTTTATTTTAGAAGCTCTTCAAAACGTCTTGAAAAGATATTCCAATTTATTTTGGGATCCCTGCGTAGGACCCTGAACAGAGCAGGGATGTGAACATTGTTGAGTTTGTTGGGAGCAGTGATGGTTAAACGGTTTTCCAGCTGCTGGGAGGAAGGACCTGTTTATAACGCTCTTTTGTGCGAGCAGGATGCAGCAGCTTCATGCATCGGGTTCTTTACCTCTTTGTGATCAGCTTCATCCTGGTTGACGTAGACTTTGATGGGGGACCAGTTTAAACCGGTTATAGACTGTGTTTTAGGCTGGTTTCCAGTTTGAGTGTCCATCTGTCCAACAGCTGAAGTTTGGCCCAAACTGGGTCATCATAGAAGAGAATCAAAGGGTTGCTATGTCCTAGTCAAAGTCCAGACCTGACCTAAATGTTGTGGTGGGACTTTAAAGGTGAGAAAAGTCAGCCCAGTTGTTTTATTTCCCAGAACTTTGTGTCAGTATGTAAGCTACAGAGGTGGAGGCACCACCCCGAGTCGTCTCTGACCTAACCGCAATAATCCAAGTGCAATTATTGCAGCAACAACAACAACAGGGTCACGGAACAGATAATGCACCGCCGCGAGTTCAAAGCTAACGATTTAGATGAAACCGCGCGCGTTGCTGGTAAACAGCGCGAGGATTATCCAGAAGAAGGAGAACGGAAGCAGCCCTGGAATGGAGATGGAGGAGAGCGGCTCCTCGGAGAACTCAGCTCAGGTCCAGATAAGAGAATTACCGACGGAGCCGAGCTGAGTCTGTTTATTAGCACTTCATTAGGAGCAGAGATGCAGCAGACGATAACCAGACCTGGATGAGATCCACGACGCTCCGACGGAGGATCACGAGCAGCACCACACGTTTTCTCTTCTTGCTATTATTAATATTATTATTTAAAGATTGATAAATACGGTGGAATCTCAATTAGCCGTCGAGAACGAACTCAAGATATTAAAAATTTGGTCAAGAATCTAATTAGCTGGAGGTAATTAAACAGTCTCACACAGGGTCATTAATCTTTCCCGTGGACCTTTGATGTTTTGCATACTGTCTTGCAAGTCATTAATAAAATTCATAACGCTTTTCTTTGTGCTGTTTTATCATGGCCGTTTCTCTTCCCTCCCTCCTCCTCCTCTTCCGCCCTTCCCACTGCAAGTGTCAACACATCACAAGGGCCTCTCCTCTTGAGTTAATTTACTTTTTGTGCATATTACATTTTAAAGTTGCACGCCCTCCAACCCCGGCATGCCCTCCTCCTCCTCCTCCTCCTCCTCCTCAGTTTTTTTATTTATTTTTTATTTTCCCTCTCCCCTCCCGTGTATGTGTGTGAGAGCACAATTACAGCAGCAGATCAAATTAAATTCTTCTGCAAGCACAGCTCATTTGGAGTGTAAAACATTCCTCGGCAGTGTGCAGCCGAGTGTGCGGCGTGTCAGCGCCTCGCAAGAAGGGAGGAGAAGAAAACAGAATTGTGTGGCCATTGTGTCCCCCGTAATTAAATCCCCACAATCAGTCCATCTTAAATCAGTCACGCTGTAAATATGAAAAGGGGGCCGGGACGAGCTTGAGTACTTACTCGGCGGTGGACGCAGCGGGGCGAGGTGTGTTATGTAAATGTGTCGCAGGCTGACTCCGCCGCCGTCGTCGCCGTAAATATGAGGCTCTGATATGAAACAGACGCGTGGGAATGATTTCTATAAATCTGTGTGTGGCTGAGGGTGTGAAAATCAGTCCTGCGTGCTGACATACGACTGGGAGGACGCGTTCAAGCTGCACCCCGCGTGTAAACAAATACACCAAGGTGTGTGCCGGCTGCAGATATGGAAGAAGAGGTACATTTGTACAGCGAAATCCACACCGTGTTCCAGTTAAACCCGAGTAACGTGGGCGCTGTTTAGATTTAGGTTTCGTACTAGCGGTGGAGAAATTGTAACAAAATTTGGTAAAATTGCTGACTCATCAGACTTTTAGTCCTGCCTCTTCTTCTCTTAGTTTAATTTCATTTAGTTTTATGTTTTCCGAATTTTTCTTGCCCTTGTTTCCATTTAATATTTTTCATGATGATTTTTCTATTTTCTTTGTTTTGACTATATATTTTAATTTAGTAAAATTTTTATTTATTTGATTGTGGTATAATATTTATATATTTTTCTTTCTATGTAATATTTTTTCTCATTGCTTTAATTTTATTATCATTTTATTTTGTATGTGATATATTCCAGTTTAATCTTTTTGGGTTAGTTAATTTTATTTAATGTAATTTAATTAGTTTAAAACAGCCTTTTTTTGCCTTTGTCTTTACTGTATTTTTTATTTTATTCTCGTTTGTTTTTATTTGAATTTGATTTAATTTATCTGTCGCTTGTTTTATTTAACTTTTTATAATAGTACAGTAGTTTTGTATTTCCTATCCAGCTTTTTTGATTTGATTTAAATTAATTTCTATTTTTAAATTTGAATAATTAGCTTAATTTCTTTCAATCTTTATTTTACTTTATCTTAATTTTTTCTGTAGTTTTGCCTCTTTTTAAATTTCCATTTTTTTTGCTGGTTTGTATTCAGTTTAATCTAATATCTCATTTTATTGTGTTTTTTTAATATTAAATAATTTTTTTAATCAGGTTTCTGTTTAATACTACGTGTACATATTATTTTTTTATAGTCCTCAGTTCAGATCAGTAGCTCAGAAACTTTTCAGCTCCTGACCCAGAAAATAACTTGTGACCCGATTCTTGTTGGTTGAAGCGCTCCAACATCCCTAACAGGCAATTAAACAAGAACAAATTAACAAAACAAAAGGTCTCAACAACTGCTTATGCATTTACGATTTACTGGATTTAGATTTCGTACTGGAAAGCTATTAGGTACCGAATGGTGTCACCTTTTTTCAGACTATTACTAACACTGTGATATAAAGTTAGATTTTACTGAAATATTTAACTTTTCTTCATACTACAGCAACGTTTTTGTCTACAAATGGATCTTAGTGCTGTTCATTAAACACTTTGGCCCTTCTGCTGGCTGTAGTATAGTTAGATTTGTCAGTGAAAGGTGTTATTAGGGCTTTGAATTATCCAAACTCAGAAAGTAAAAGTATCGGTTTATTATAAGTTTTGGAGCCTTATAGCAACCTTCTGTTAAACGCTGCAAACTGATCTCGGATGCTCAGAAGGAGCGGCTTTGACAAGATTTGGCCCCAATTAAAGCCTCTGTGCACGACTTCGGCAGATGGAGGGGGGCAAAACTTTCACATACTGTTGTGGCTCAGAGGTTTTTCTCTCTCACACACACAGCAGACATTTGGAAGAGATGGAAAACTGTGCTGCTAATTAGCTGGGGAATTCTTCCACGTCCATCTCACGCATCCAAACACAGGAGAAAATACATAAAATAGTCCTTGGATTCTGCTTGGAGACTAAAGTTGAAGCCATGGAAAGATGTTACCCGCATTTGCAATGACTTTTTTGACTGGTTGGACGTTGCAGATGTCTTGTTTTTATCTTAAGGTTATTTCAGCCCATATTATGACTCCTCCACCACCATGCTTGAGTGTTGGTATCAGGAGTTTGAGCTGTGCTTTGTCGATTTGTTTTCTCCAGTCATGATTAGGCATGCAAGATAATATCGATACGCCGATGTATCGCGATATTTTGTCACGATATTGTATCAATATTCAAAAGCAATGTCTCGATTGAAATTTTTTTGAATTTAAATGGAGCAATTAATGTCATTTTTGGAGTAAAATAAAAAAATATAACTGGTAGTTTGTGGCTGGTTTTCACCTTCTTGGTTCCAGTGGATTGACTAGATCTAGTAATAAAACTGGATGTGTTAAAGTATGAAACAGGTTGAAGTGTTTAAAATCCTGACAGTTTTTCTGCAGTTAAATCCAGTTTTAAAAATCACACTATATAGCCTTACTCATAGTATAGCGATATATCGTATCGTCTCCCTTGTATTGTGATACATGTCGTATCGCCAGATTCTTGTCATGTTGTTTTACTTTACACTCACACAGCTCTACTTTGGTCTCAAATGTTTAAACATCGTGGTTTTAGGAGTGCTCTGGGTCAGTTCACCACTTTGCCAGTTTGTACCCCCATTTCTTACCCACAAGTTGCCATTTTGTCCCTCACTACTTCCATTTATAACCACTGAACACCTGTTTATTTTTATTTGTAGCTAAATATAGTAAAATAAATGATTACTAGCTAACAACCCTATTTCCATTTATTTTGGTCCTTATTCCAATTTGGACCAGCTGACTCTCATAACTCGTTTCCGGTGAGAGCTGGACTCTGCTAAGGTTGCCCTTTGTCACAGATTCTCTTCATAACTTTTATGGACAGGATTTCTGGGCACAGCCGGGATGATGTGGTTCTGTTGGCTTCATCTGACTTCCAGCTCTCGCTGGAGCGGTTCGATGAGAATCGGCACCTCCAAATCTGAGACCGTGGTCTTGAGTCGGAAAAGGGTAGAGTACCCACTCTGGGTGGCGGACGAGAGCCTTCCCTAAGTGGAGGAGTTACCGTTCGGTCTATGTTCCTACCCTCATCTATGGTCACGAACTTAGGTTGGTGACCGAAAGAACGAGATCACGGATACAAGCGGCTGAAATGAGTTTCCTCCGCAGGGTGTCTGGGGTGTCCCTTAGAGATAAGGTGAGAAGTTCGGTCACCCGGGAGGGGCTCAGAGTAGAGCCACCGCTCCTCCACATCAAGAGGAGCTGGCTGAGGTGGCTCAGGGATCTGGTTAGGATGGACTCCTCCCTGGTGAGGTGATCCGGGCACGTCCCACCGGGAAGAGACCCAGAGGAAGACCCAGGACATGCTGGAGGGACTATGCTTCTCTGCTCCCCCCCCCCCCCGAGGAGGTGGCCCAAATGGCTGGGGAGAGGGAAGTCTGGGTCTCTCTGCTTAAGCTGCTGTCCCCGCAACCCGACTGCGGATAAGCAGAAGAAGATGGATGGACGGATGGACTCTCATAAAATGCGACCCTGATGGATAGTGCTGTGTTGAAAAAAACAAAGTCGATTCTGAATCGATTCTCATAAAAAAATTCCCAAAAATCAATTTAATCACTTAACATCGTTTGCCGTTTTTACATCTAGAATAGGAGGGAGAAGTCCAGACGGACATTTTAAGGCTTAGGTTTCCCCCGATGAACTGTGACCCCACCCAGTGTTGTGTAGTCGAATTGCAGTCATGCAATTAAGGTAACGGCAAAAAAAAAGGTTGACTCATATCAATATCGAATTGGAACAGATTGAAGTGGATCGTGATAATTGATTCGAACTCTCGAGAATCGGAAGCAAACCGATTGTTGAAATTGGAATCGATGCCCAGATCTGGTGATGGATACGAGTTGGGCCTCCCTCCGAAAACCTTCACTCAGACGCAGCTTTTAAAACCTAAGTTTAGCCGCCTCGCTTCTTTTAGAGAGATGAAGCTTTCTCCTTCAACCCTTAAAGGTCCTATATCATGCTATTTTACAGCTTTCAACGTCTGGGATAGGCATATATATGATAAAATCTTGACAATATATAGTATAAAATTTTCCTGAAGTATAATTTATATGCTGAAGTTATTCTTCGATCCCGGAAGTAAGACCTTCGGTTTCACTAAAACCCCTCCTCCCCCCCTGTAAGTGCCGTCCGTTTCATGACATAGCAGCCAAATGCGCAGTTTCGACGAGCCATTTTAGAAAGTAAAATACTATAAAAACGGTGGTGCTTAGTGTCTTGCTTCGAACTCTCGCAGCTCGCGCTTGTGAAAAAGGGGGCGTGTCTGTTTAATCAGCAGGTTCAGGATCAGGAGGATTACTGAGAAATGCGTGAATTAAGCCAAAAATCACTCTGGCTGGGTTTTATTTAATACGAAAATTGCATTACAACATGGTTGAAAGCTCCAAAAAGTTGATTTAGCATGATATAGGACCTTTAAATCAGGTGAGACTCACTTAGTCTTTCTTTGATTACCATAAACTATGACGAACGTAAAGATTGTCCTGGTTTCTTTAACATTGGGGTGAATTTTCTGGGTTGTCCACACCTGTGAAGATTGATATGTCTTAAATTAGTGGTGGGCAATATAAAAGCTATAAGGTAGAAATTATATAAATTTAGCCAACGATAGAGATTTTGACTCTACCGGGCTACCGCAACTACGCATTTTGATGATGTCATCAAGCTGTCATCAAGAAGAATAAATAGTAATGTTCAGTGTTCTTCTTTACACTACATTTTGCTTGTTTACAATGTGTTGTTTTCCATTTAACAAAAAAAAAAAAAAACCTGTTGAACTTGAAGCATTTTTAATTCAAATATGTGCAGATTTATTTCTGAGCAATATTAAATTCATAAATAAGTAACCAGGAAAGGGGACAATTTTTGAACTTTGTGTCTTAAAAAAAATTAGCTTTTAATTATTATTATTATTTATTATTTAAAATATCTTCATATTTATGTTGTGAGTATTTTTGTTGTTTCTTTTTTTTGGGGGGGAAAGATTTGAATATTTTTTAACAGCATTTTGCACAATACATGTTCCCTAAATGGCATTCTAAACTTTTTTGAAGTTTTTGTTCTGATGCAATGCATCTGAAAGGTGAGAATGTTCACAAACTGTCATTTTGACATATAAAGAAAAGAATACATTGCAATAGATATCGTTACAGCACATGCTTTAGATTATTTATTTTATATATATGAGCAATCTTAATGTTCTCTACTATAAAGAACATCTAAATATTTCCGTCTAAGAATCCTGGGCAGTTATTGCTGATGTCTTTCAAACCTGGCATTGTTTTTGCCTCAAATGTGTTGAGAAACCTCAGGTTCTGTCATCAGAGAGGAAAAAGTCTGTCACGCACGTAACATGCCAGGTCCTCATGTTCTTCCTGGGTCACAGAGGTCATACGGGGAGCAACCGGGCATGGGAGAAGCACTCCCGTCTGCAGCTATTATATCATTTCCTGTCCTGTTTTCTGTCAACTTCAGTTGCCAAGAGGGAGTGAGAAGAAAAAAAAACAACCTTTTAATGGACCTTTTCCAACCAAGAGGGAATCCAGTATTTATTAAGAAACGTTGGGAAAGCAGCAGCAGTTTCATTTAAAGTGATAAGATATATGAGTTGCACCTTTTTAAGCAGCTGGTATTCATGTGGAAGACGCAGCCCCGCCCTCTTCCCGAGACCTTCTCCGTGTCACCCTCCTTCCCTTCCCGAGACGGGAAAATGAAGCGTTGTTCTGCTAAATATAAACAGGCAAACACAAGGCTGGTGGTGGCAGTCATCAAAGGGAGAGGGGGGGGATGCACTCTTACCTGATAAAACGAGGATCGTCTCCCCCTGAGAGCACAAAGCAGATAACATTGTTTTCACAATGGTGGAGGTGCTTATGATAATCCAGACACCTCTTTATTATATACATATATTTTCTTTAAAAGGAGGCAAATAAGATGAGCTTCTGCCTGGAGGTAGGAAACGAGGGGAAGGGGAGGAAGTGTAGCCCACCAGGGCCGCCATATTTCTTCTTTCTGCCGTGTCTCTCTTGGCTTCATCCCCCGTCCAAGTCCGTGTTGCCGAATTTATTTGCATAATTCACACCTACTTGGTGCACCCTTCAACAAACGATACCCTCCCTCTGTTTAGCTGGAAAATTTACGTTCAGGTTAGACGTTACCTCCATTCTAAAGGGCAGAGTTTGCCCTTTTAGGCCTTAAACTGTTGGGGAAAAATATAAATTTTTTCCATCCTGTAGAGGTCCCAATCCATCTGTCAACTCCTAAATTGTGGCTTAGACCCAATGAGGAGGAGTTTTAGGAGGTTTTTCTTGCTGCAAACACATTGTAAGGTGTGTAGTCATATTTACTTTCTTAAAAAAAACAACTTCTGATTTGGGACAAAACACATCTTTAAAATATATGCAGAATGTAATTTTCAGACATGAAAATCCATCACCTTTTGGTGAAATTCGTTTAAGTCCGATGAGAAAATATTTTTGGGGTGCAGTATTCCCCAACACCACCAAAAGCTAAAAAATAATTTTTTTAAATCAGCCGGCACCAGTGATGCCCAAGCAGCATGGACTCATCTTTACGTGACACCGGCACGGACAAAAACAATTGAAGTCTCCTGTGTGGGAATATCTTGGGTATAAAAAAAAGATGTTAAAGGAGAAATCCAGGGTGATGGGTCAACCATTTACAGACTTTGAAGAGAAAAAGTTTTGCCCAACACCTCCAACTTGTTCCGAGATCATCATGTGGACATAAACGTGCAACTGAAAATAAACTACAACCGAGTCAAATTGCGTTAGTGACTGAAGTTTGACTGATTTCAAAGTAATAGAACAAGCCAGTGAATGGTGGTTCATTTAAATGCATAGTGTTGTAGGCTCCTAATTTAAATTCGCTTCCTATTTCTTTACAACAGCCGTTTTCTTCTCGAGCAACGGGTTGGACCCCCTTTTGCCTTCAGAACCGCCTTAATCCTTCGTGGCATAGATTCAACAAGGTACTGGAAACATTCCTCAGAGATTTTGGTCCATATTGACATGATTGCATCGCACAGTTACTGCAGATATGTCAGCTGCACATCCATGATGAGAATCTCCCGTTCCACCACATCCCAAAGGTGTTCTATTGGATTGAGATCTGGTGACAGTGGAGGCCATTTGAGTCCAATGAACTCATTGTCATGTTCAAGAAACCAGTCTGAGATGATTTGAACTTTATGACATGGCGCATTATCCTGCTGGAAGTAGCCATCAGAAGATGGGTACACTGTGGTCATAAAGGGATGGAGATGGTCAGCAACAATACTCAGGTAGGCTGTGGCGTTGCAACTATGCTCAATTGGTACTAAGGGGCCCAAAGTGTGCCAAGAAAACAAGGCCGGATTATCCAATGGGCATTATGGGCACAGGCCCAAGGGCCCACGCCCACTGGGGGGCCCACAGTTTAAGGAAGAAAAAAAAAATAGTCTTCAAATATGGCAGAGATCGGTGCTGGCGGAGATAACCACTAAGATCCACACCATTTTTTTTATCCTAACAAAGTTACATAGTCCCTAGGCACAGTCATTGACTGTATATATAAGTTGTGTAAACCATGGTAACATGCCACGCCCCTGCCCCAGCAAGTAGCGCTCCACTGAGGCTAATATCTTTTGTTTCCCCCGCATCTTATTTGGAGCAAATAAAACCAGTACTTTAGTGGTTTCTCTGACTGGACAAACTCAGAATGCGTGTGTTACCCTGAGGAAAGCTCTGATCATTGCATCAGTGCTGCTAGCATCAGCCACTGGTAGCAGGACAGAAAGCTAAACTGGACCAGCTGGAGGGAGAGACGCGGTGCTGGTGGGAGGTTCTGCTCAGGCAGGTCGTTGCTGTCAGTCAGTTTTTAGGTGAAAGAGGTTTCTATGGTGATGATGAATTATTTGGATCAGCACATAGTGTGAACTTTGTTGGCATTTATCTGTCAGTTTGGTCATTTTGGTCAGGATGGAGAAACAGGAGTTCAGAGATATAGATACAGCTTTATTACACACATTATAATGTAAAAGGAAAATCATTTGTTTTTACTTTGCATTCATTTTCCATTTATGATCAAATGCTTTAAAGTATGAGTCAAGTTTGCTTAAACTGATTCCACTATTTTTTATCAATAAAAGAGAAACTAAATATAGTGAGAAGACAGACAGAGACGCAGAAGTGCAGCATTGAAGAGCTGAGAAGCAAAAGAACTGAAGGAGCGCTTTGAGAGAGGAGAGGAGGGACAGGAAAGAAAAATTAACGAGTATCAGTGAGTTTTTGTGATTAAGTTATGGAACAATGTGAATTGTAGTCCTGGCCTGGTGGAGGTGAGATCAAGCAGGACGTGTTTACATAGGCAATGGAGTTACACCACTGTGTTGTCTTGATATTGTTGCCCTCAGATGAGCAATGTAGTTTTACAAGACTGTGGTGAAAATCCTATTTAAATTATATTATTTTTTTGGCGGCAAGGGGGCCCTTTGAACATTTTGTGCCCAGGGGCCCCTGCTAACATAATCCGGCCCTGCAAGAAAATGTCCCCCACACCATTACACCACCAGCCTGAACCGTTGATACAGGGCAGGATGGATCCATGCCAAATTCTCCGAATGTCGCAGCAGAAACCGAGACTCATCAGACCAGACAACATTCTTCCAATCTTCTATTGTCGAATTTTGGTGAGCCTGTGCGAATTGTAGCCTCAGTTTCCCATTCTTAGCTGACATGAGTGGCACCCGGTGTGGTCTTCTGCTGCTGTAGCCCATCTGCCTCAACGTTCGACGTGTTGTGCGTTCAGAGATGATCTTCTGCATACCTTGGTTGTAACGAGTGGTTATTTGAGTTACTGTTGCCTTTCTATCAGCTCGAACCAGTCTGGCCATTCTCCTCTGACCTCTGGCATCAACAAGACATTTTCGCCCACAGAACTGCCGCTCACTGGATATTTTCCCCTTTTCGGACCGTTCTCCGTAAACCCTAGAGATGGTTGTGTGTGAAAATCCCAGTAGATCAGCAGTTTCTGAAATACTCAGACCAGCTTGTCTGGTACCAACAACCATGCCACGTTCAAAGTCACATAAATCACCTTTCTTCCCCATTCTGATGCTCGGTTTGACTGCAGCAGATCATATTGACCATGTCTACATGCCTAAATGCATTGAGTTGCCGCCATGTGATTGGCTGATTAGAAATTTGCATTAACGAGCAGTTGGAGCAACCTAATCAAGTGGCCAGTGAGTGTGTGTGTGTGTGTATATATATATATGCAGCTGATGCAAAGAAAAAAGCATCGAATCTGAATTTTACTAAAGCGTTTTTTCTTTTTCTTTTTTTTGCCACTACTATAAGTTCACCACCGTCCCAGCAGTGTTGGCAAAGGCCTTGAAAGAATTAAAATTAAACAATGAAGGCATGTAGCAGCATCATGATTATTGGCCATAATGTTTTTCGTGAAGAGTCGTCGAACAATGTTAACAAAACAAGCGAAAACCTGCAAAATAAAATTGAGACTTGGGCATTTTGAGCAGGACGACTGAGAAAAACCCTCAGTTTTGCATTCATTTGACTGAGCTGGTGTTTTGATTCCTTTTAACAGTTTTAAATAGTAAAGTAAACTCAAATTCCCTCCCATTACACTCCATCCTTCAAAGCTGAAATTGCGGTGTCTCTTTACCCTGACATATTTCTGACACATAACATATTAGACACATGAAAATCTACATGCATAACCATCTGAAATTTCTGCGTGCATCGTTCAATAGTTTTGATTCTTGATTCCAGACTCTTCTTTCTGCTCCCAAGAGAAAGCAGGAGTCAGCATGGCAACCAGTGCACTTTTAAGTGTGAAGTTTTGTGCCAAAGAAACAAAGAACAGACTGTGTTCAGGCAGTGGGAACACTTAACTGAAAACTGCAGATGAAATATGGATGCAAATGAATAATAACACAGTTCAAATAGCAAAAGCAAAAGGGATGCACAATTGTTCGCTTAGTTTGTTGGAGGCAGTGATGGTTATAGAGTAACAGCTGCTGGGAGGAAGGACCTTCGATACCATTTTTACGTCCACCTTGGATGCAGCAATCTGTTGAAAAACCTACTGTGCCCTCATAAGATACGGCAATTAAAAATGAAGTATGTGATGGATTTGGTATAATTCAAACTGTGACCGACTAAATCTAATGGTAGCTTAAGTTGACGTATGGAAGCATGTGTTTGTTTTTATTCCTGTTGAACAGTTTATGTAACCGCTGCAGTGTGATATGTTTTCCTCCGAATGCTGTGATGTCTCAGGGACCTCAGGAGAGCTGCTCCCCAGAGATCAGCTTCAACTAGCTGCAGCCTTGCAGGTATTTTCTCTCATAAAGACACTTTGTTTTTTTCACTTTGTTTCTCTCCTTTTCAGTTTTCTCACTTTTTTTAAATTTTTATTGCAGCTCTCTCATTCGTCCTCCCGGCTTGATTTCCTCAGTCATAATTTTCCTCTATATTTTGGGCCGTCTTGCTCTTCTTTCCCTCTGCCTTTTTAATGAAACGGGTTGGTTTGTTTTGTCTCCCGCCAACAGTCTTTTAACCAGCATAATTAAACATGCGTGTTAACAAAGGCAGCTAATGAGGAATACAACAGCAGGAACAATAGGTGCTGATTAGACAAAGGGAGTTTGATAAAGCTCGCAGTTGGAGTGTGTGTACCTGAAGACACCTGTTCTCTGAGGCTTTTTCTACAGTTATAATTGTTATAATTGTAGCTAAGTCATCAATTCATCACATGCTTTGTCTCTTTTTTGCAGCAGGTTTAACACTAATCATAGATTATATGTCAATTCCTATTATTTTTTCACTGTTTTTTAAAGTAATGTTCATGAAAATATTAATTTGCGCCACAAATCAATACACTGGTCACTAAAATATGTGTCGTATGGATCATAAACTGATATCCCTCCCAAATGAACCTAACCACCCCTCTGTGTTCATACTGGTATCTACCCAGTACAGCCGCCACTCGCTTTGGAGCAATATGGGAGCATTCAAGCATTCAGACCTGCTATTCAGACTTTGACAGGGACCTAAGGGTTTGCTTTGAAAACAAAAATCCACAATCATAAAGTCAAAATGCATCATCAAGTGACAACTACGCCCACAAACAGGTTTTTCAGTCTGTTTTTATTAAGTCAGTGGGACTGGGCGATATCACGATAATATTTTTCATATCAGTCTATCGATATTAATATGTATATCACGATATAAAACAAATCACTATTTTTGTCAGTGTTTTACATTCCCTGGTAGTATTTGAAGATATCAGAAGGTTGTTTTTGATTCAGTTTGATTTTCAAAAGCTGAACATGTCATCAGACATTATGCAACTGTTTCGGAAAAATTAGGTTTGATTTTTGATATGAATCTGTTTTTCTTTGTGAATTTTTTTTAAAGATATTTCAGTAATTACATATTCATAAATAGAAAAATTAAAAGAATCGATATATTGCCGAGGCCTAAGTCAGAGTAAATCAAAACACACAAAGTCTCTTGCAGCAAGACTCCTGACAAGATTTACCTCTAACCTTAGTATATAGTATAGTTTTTCTATACCTAAAAATCACCTAACCATCTAGGGATGAAAGTTGCATTCTTCTGAGTCTATGATGCCTCAAGAAGTCAACATTTTTTATTTAATTCATCATAAAATTGGTTTGACCCCCCCACTTATGACAGCCACTTCAAGCATTTGGTATACAGAGGTGAGTGAATCTTCATCACTGCAGACGGAGCACCTGCAAAGCGCAACACAAAATGATTTAACACTATTAATGGGTCAATGCTGTGGCATTTTGCTGCTGTGTATGTTCTGTTTCTTGTTTTTGCTTAAGATTCCATGCATGCTACAGTACCAGATAGGTAATGGTAAAATATTATTTACTTCATTCTTTATACAGCTCAGAAACGCAAAGCAAAGATAAAGGATTGTAGGATTGTTGTATTAGTTTTGGTCCTGATCACACAAGGGACCTAGGTGGTTCATATGATGGCTAACTCTAAGACGGTTTTAGACCTGAGACGTTTAAGTGATGTAACGACCAATAAAAATATTTTAAATACCCGTTGTAAGGATGGCAGCAATGAGGGGTTGCTGGAGCACTTAGGGGTGTAATTTTGTAACTAGGAGAATGGCATCAGCAGATGCCAGCAACAACCTCTGGGATCTATGATTGTTACAGTTGATCATTGCATACTTATTTTAAAAGACTGTGTGGCTAGGACTGTCTGGGTTCAGACCTTATCATTTAAGTAAACAAAGACGATATGGTGTTCCTCAAGGCTCTATTCTCGGGTCACTTTTATTGAATATTTACGTGCCCTGCCTAGCTCAGATTATGGAGGACCACCGCATCTCCTGACATAAATTTGGTGATAATGCACAACTATAGGTTTGTGTCTGAGCAAAGTCTGCTACAATGACAATGACAATGTGTCCATAATATTGACATTTGGATGGGTCAGAATTTTTTACAGCTTTATACAGAAAGGACAAAAGGAATGTTTTCTATCTTAAAATCGTTCACCAGGGGAGAGATCAACACTGAATTAAAAACTTTAGGGAACATCAGAAATTTCGATGATGCCATGAACTCTGACTTGAATGTTAACCACCACAAAAAGTCTATACCTAAATGCATCTTCTGCAGTCTTACAAAACTTGTAGAGAATCTAAGGTTTCCTGTGAAAACGGGACAGAAAAACTGGTGCAATTTTTTTTTTTGTAGTTGATATTGTTGGAATTGTGTCTTTACTGGTCGCTATTAAAAATATTAATCAGTACTGAGCAACACCAAAGAATGGGATCATATTCCACCAGTCGTCAAATCACATAAATCACTGCACTAACTCCCTGTTGGTAAAAGCAGCACTGGATGCTCTTCTAAATTGCTTGATCGTACATATTTACATATTTTAATCATTTTTAATCTATTAAGTTGTTAAATGTTAAACTTGTACTTTTAATTTTGATCTATTTGATGTCTTATCATATGCTTTCTTCTGCAAACCACTTTGAATTGGATTGTGTACAAATAGCATTATATGAATAGAGGGGAGTTTTTCCTCTCCACTGTCGCTACATGCTTGCTCAGCTTGCTAGGAGGGATTGCTGTGAAGTCAGCGACACAACCTGCCTTGAGATGACATGTGTTGTGAATTGGCACTATATAAATAAACTTAAACTGAATGATTAAACTTCCCTTGCCTTAGTAAATAATGACAAATATTATGTAAATCATAATAATCAAAACCGTTTTATATTGCCGGGTTTAGGACAAAAGCCTAAAAAATTTTTATCAGCTTGGCAATACAGGTTATGCTCCGGTCACAAAGACTCTTAAGAACGATGGATTCATATGAATCTCCTAGTTCTTATGAAGTTTGGAGGGGGGAATAGTTTTCTATTTAGGAAGTTGGTGTGGCTGCTGTTCAATTCGGAAGAGCAACTTCAGGCATTCTTCAGAAAATTAGGCGATTTTCTGTCATACTCCAGTTGTAGTGTTCCTATGTTCCTCATAAGGGTGCCTTGGGACCTTCCTATATTATACTTACGGACACCTTATGCAGTGGTATAGCAAACTTTTCAAAAGTGTGAGGGATGTGAGTTGCTGGATTGTGGCTTTCCAGTTTTAATCTATTATCAAAATATATGTTGTCGAGTTCTCAACAGTAACATCATTCCTATGAGTACTTTAAACAAAGTGTTTAAACGTAAAATAAGTCACAAAGACATCTAAGACATCACAAGATAGAATATTTTTTCTCTTTAGATCTGCCGGTTCAGCTGGATCCTTTTGCAGGCATTTACCACCGACTGCAGCTGTCACACTGAATCTATAAATGTTCCCCACAAAAGGAAAATCAGTCAAAAACATCAACTCATAGCATGTTATGCCATTATGTGATTGTAAAATCATGAAATATTTATTATGGACATGGTATATGTATGTGAAAGTAATACGTACAATAAATGTAAATTTTTGAAGGTTATGCTTCTCGTTTTCTCTTCATTTCAGAGCTTTTGGTTGCAATGGCACTAACTGCTCTATTACCTGAATGCACTTTGTAGCCTATGTGCGAAGCTCATCTTTAGGAGAGAGCAACGGTCGGCCGGCTATTTCCATGTGTCGGCTTTTACGGCATCAAATTATAGATATAGCAGACCTGAGCTCGCGCTTGGAACAAGAGCTGAGGCGTGCGAGAACGTGTGAAGCAATCGTGTGTGAGTTTTAAGCGTATGTATGGCGTCACACCAACCACAAAATACAGTTTTTTTCACATACAAATATGCACTTTCATTACTCTTAACTGCGTGCTCAGGTTAGGGAAACAAATACACAGCGAATAGTTTTTAAGAAGAACTGCTGAAAGGGTGGGTGTTAAAACACCCACGGTTGTGACGCCCATGATCTTATGAAATTGTAAGTTGGCCCCGCCAATGATGCCAAAAACGTACCTCTGCCTTACGAACACCTAAACACACAGCATTCACTGGAACCCTGTAAGCCCTCCCCCAAGAACAGCTTAATGTGTTATTGTGGCATACTTATGGCCACTGTCCACCAACATTGTGTGTTGCTCTTTGGTTGTTCCATAGACATTCGTTTGAAGCCCTGCGAAGAGGGTTTTTGTGGTGCGTTCGTAGAAACTTTTGGACAAGACCATCACCCTGGCCACGAAGTTAAGAACAAGGTATGAATGCTGAATTCTTATAAGGCTGCCTTAAGGACGCTGTTGGAAATGGTCCGATGATATCATTGTCATAGTGATTGAGCCTTTAGGCATTCTTTTGGAGGCCCTACGAAGAAAGATTTTCTGCAGAAGCAACAGCACACATGTTGGGCATTAACAGATACTATCACCCTGCAGGATGCAAATAAATAATGTGACCCCTACCAAATTCAATGAACTACTGCTAATGTTTCATGTATCTGCGCTTCACTCTGCTTTTAATGACTGTTGGACGCTTTGGCCTGATAAAACTACTGCTCCAGTCTTGAAGCCACTTTGCAAACCGATTCATTTCCATACCCATAACTGAGCTGCATGCGGACCAAATTATGTCTAAGCTGAACCATTTTAGTTTGGGTCGGGACTGTTTTCGTCAAGTAGTGTAAAAAAACGTCCTCTTTAACTGCACCAATTCTTGATATCCAAATGTCTACTAACACGATTTCACCAACTTGCAAATGTCCACGGAGAAAATCAAAAGTCGAATGAGATGGGGACGTCTGCGACATTTGAAGTGCTAGCGAAACAACTTTTATTGAAAGACCAAAGCGTTTTGGCAGGTGGACTCTGATCAAAGCCATCTCCCGAAACTCATTGGTCTATCAGTAAAATTGTTTCATAAGCCCTTCAAATGTCACCGAAGTCCCCAACTCATTCGACTGTTCCATATCTCTCCAACCTTAATCGTCCTCTGTATTACAATCCAAACATTAATACCAGAAAAGGTTGCCTCCACTGAGCGCATTGTGTAAGTTGAGCATTGCAATGATACTATTTCTCCGTTTGCATGCAGGTTTTGTGAAGCGAGTGAGAAAACCACTTAGCTTGTATTCTGTTGCAGTTCTCATACACTGCATGTTAAACTTACCCCCAAAAAGGAAAGTCGCTGCATAAAGGTTATTTACACCATGTTTTTTTTTTTCTTTTGGTGGAGAGGAGACCTTTTCAGCCACACAATAGTGCTGTTACATGGAGGAGCAGCAACCTGACACACCGTAAAGTACTTCTGGAAAGCTCTCCAAATACGCGGCGGGGGAATGAAGGAGGCTACAGATAAGAGTCGACTTGTAAAACATAATTATATTCCCGTCGGCGGGGAGCGCGGCGTTGAAAGGAATGCATTTAACCTGTGATTCATGCATGGCAAGGAGTTGTCGGTGGGGGGGGGGGGGGGGTGTTAGAGAAGAACAGCAGTTAAATTGTGGAGGTAAGAAGGCTTGAATAAAGTGAAGCTAAGGTCAGACCATCTTAGGAGAATAATTTGATTCAGTGCTTCTCCCTCGGAGGCTTTCTCTGCAGGGAAAAGGATTATATGTTTCTACTTTTTCTGCTCCCACAGGATAGAAAAAGGTCTGCTGGTATTAAAATCCCATCAGCAGGTTTGGGAATGAGTAATTCCAGAAAGTGACTGTGTTTCCTGCTTGTTCTGCAGCAAAGACTTGATTGAAACTTGATTCGGTCATTCAGAGTCCCCCCCCCCAAAAAAAGAGGTCAATTTCCTGCTGCGTCTTGTTTAGATTAATTCACAAAGGCTTCATCTGACTTGGGAGGGAAGTCCAGATGAGTATCAACGTATTGTATAGTAAGGAATATTTCTTTTAGGCAAAACAGCTCCAGGTTTGTTTATCAGATGTATAATAAACCTTGAATGCGTGCACTGCTTACCTCCTCAGCTTCCGACTATTTCTGTGCTGCAGTAAACACACAGCTATTGTTTTACTGGCAGTGAGGGGTGAGCTTTCCCAGGGGCACGGACTGATACAGACACGGTCAGTCAAACATTATCGCACATTTCTGCCTCTTATCTTCACCTACGTCATGAGTTGTACACCCTCTTGTCAGATTTAAGAAAAATCATGGAGTTTTCCATGATTTCTTTGGACTTTGGCTGCTTTTTCACTCAGTTTTAGTCCAGTTCTTGTACCTGACAGCCTATTGTGTCGCATATGTCATGGTAGGTATCAAGTGTAAAAGCGATCTATAGCAAATAAACAGCATCTTAAAGTCAGCAAAGACCTGAGAAATGCCTCATGCTTTAGTCTATCAGCTACTGTTCAAGTTTTAGCTCTTAGAAAATGTTTCATCTTTAATATTAGTCAGATTTCAATTATAAAAAGTTAAACAGATTGGCTGCAGTTGGTCTCAGACTTGGTTGTCCATTAAGTCTCAACGCTACACTGGTTTATCTGTTAAAATTAGAAGCCTCTTTATGAGAGATTCATAGCGTGAAGTTGATTAGCTTAATAAACCAGTATTCTTTTGAAAATGATCAGCTACTAAAGTAAAAGTAAAATGATGGAAAACTAGTCTAACTAATAACTAATTACTTGAAAACAAAAGAAAGCCTGAAGAGTTATTGATCAAGAAGACTCTGGGTGCTTGGGAAGAACATATGAAGAAGTGAAGGATGACTCAAGATGCTAGACAAAGCTTGAATAATCATTTTATGATCACAAAGGTAAAAATACAGTAATAGTCATAATAATAATCATTATTATTAATATTATTTATTACTATTATTACCGGGGCTGCACAGTGATGCAGTTGGTAGTACCGTTGCCTTGCAGCAAGAAGGTCCTGGGTTCGAATCCCAGCCTGGGACGTGCATGCGTGGGTTCTCTCCGGATACTCCAGCTTCCTCCCTCAGTCCAAAAAAGTGACTCTGAGGTTAATCGGTCTCTTTAAATTGCCCTTATGTATGAGTGTGTGCGTGCATGGTTGTTTGTCTCTGTGTTGCCCTGCAATGGACTGGCGACCCTTTATTATTGTAAAAATACAATAATAAAGATTAGAAAATAATAAAAATATTAATTAGAAAAAATACTAATAATCTTTTAAAAATTAACTAATAGCAATTTTAATAAAAAAGATTTTTATAATAACCTGATAAAATAACATTACTGACAATAGAAACTGCTTAAATGAAATTAAAATAATGTTGATTTTGACAATCGTGATGATAATAAGATAATTGATAAGTATGGTTCTGGATTATTAAGGATATTAATGGTAATAGCAATTTACAGAAGTTGCTATCAAACTCTTCTAAACATTAAAAACATTAATTTTAGTTGTAGTTGAAATAAAAATAAATGCAGAGTAGTTTCTGGATTTAATTGTCTAAATGTAATTAGATGAGCGTGTCTCAATGTTCAGTGGATGGACAACAACCCCAAACATAAACCGTCTTGTATTTAAATCTTCTCACATCTGCTTCACAGTTGTAATACAAACAGAGGATAGGTGCTAAATATTGTTTTATTTGTAGTTGTGAGCAGGTGTTACTTTTCTTAACATGAAAAACACACAGAACAGTCTAGTTGTAATCCTTTTTCCAGGATTAAAATTGGCTCTTTTTCTCGTTGGACGGTGGGAATTTGATGTTGGTCTCCAACTGAAAAGAGATAAGAGATTCATCCTAAAAAGTCTGCTTTCAAAGTTGTTTGCAGGTAAACGAAAAACCACAGCTGGGCTTGAATCGTAGCCACCGTTCTCCAGCAAAGAGTCTGCACTCTTCCCATCAGGCAGATTTACAGTACTTGAACTGATACTCCATCTGGATCGCCTCCACTAAGCAGGTTGGCATGATTTGAATCAGGGGAGCTGCTTCTGCTGCTGTCTGCCAATCTTCACGCGTAAAGAGGAATTTGCCATTCAAATGTATTCAGCACTCATTTTGCCGGCTAAAAATACATACCACGGATAAGGCATATTGTTCTGTCAGGAGTCAGGAGAAGTACGGGAGGCTTTGAAGAACATTTTAGGTCCGCCTGTCTGTCCTCAGCAGATATTATTGGTACAATATCTGAGCTAGATGTGAAAGATCAGAGCGATATCTCTTAGCCCTGTGGGATTTTTGCGTCCTATTGGGACTTCAAATCGAGGTTAACCTCCAAAACTGTCACCTTCATCTGTCCCCCTTCTCCTCCTCCTCCTCCTCTTCCCTGCAGTACTCTGAACTCCGCCTGCCAGAGAGTTTTTGCTTAAACTGCAGTGTGCCACCCAAGTTGGCCAAAGTGCACTTGCAGTCGGATCAAAGTCGTTTATTCTTTGGCTCGGCAGCGTGTGAAAGGTGATAACATTGCTTTGCGTTTCTTTGGGTACTCGGCTCTGGGCAGCAGCGTTTTGCCCCACACCGGCTTCTCCATCTAGAGACGGCAGAGCCTGAGCTTTCTTTTCTTCAAATTGTAATTAAAAGGGAATAATTATTTCTCAGCAGTCGCAGTCCAAACAAACAGACTGACAGCTCTCTCTTTTTTCTTTTTTTTCCACTCGGTGATGGCCCACTGTTGATATGTCCCTGGTGTGTCCTTTTTCAGAGGCTTTCTGAAGCTGCCACTTCTTGGTTTTATTATCTTTGTCTCCAGCCCTGGCCCCTCGTCCCTATGCTGGCACTGTTGGCACCGGCCTTGCCCCCGCCATCTCTCTGTTCAACACTCAACTTTTTCTCCCCACATGAAAGTGGCTGCCCGCTGAGAGGCCCGACCACGTGGCCTGGACCGTACCTTTTGCTCCCAAACTTTCCTGACCTAATTAGTGCTGAATTAAATCGGACAGGATGCATTCATTATTAATTTCCCCGGGCTGGGGGTCTTGAAATAGACATTGGAAATGGAGATAGAGTGAGTGTCAGGGTGGTGAGTTTGAATTAGAAGCTTCCTGGCGTCGACTCCAGCTTCATTTAAAGCGTTAGGCCCTCATCGTATGTATATTTACCAGACTATTAAATAATATTAACGTGTAAAATTTCCAGGTGTCCAAAGTACAAGCATTACAGCAGTGTACAATACTCTAAATCATTGAAACATCTAAAATATGCAGGGCAGTGTGCCTTGAGGACCAGGTTGGAAAATACCACCGTGGAGTATGGTACAATGCAATATGGTGAAATAATAGCCATATGTTGCAATACAATACAGTATATATACAACCACAAGTATGAAACACTACAGTAGCACTATAAATTATAATGTCAGAGTTACCATACGATGCTATACAGTATGATACAATACGATACAGCATGAGATAATATGGTACAACTGGATATGGGATGTGATGAAGTATAACCATATGATATGAGAAAATGTAAGATATTGTATGACTGTGCTACAGTGCCATTAAATGCTGTATAATATGAGAATATATGGCACAACACAAAATATTATGAGAAAATACAATCCAAATTTTTACAATATGATACAGTTCAATAGAATACATTGTGGTTTGAGACAATAGGATTTAATCAGAATCACTTTATTGCCATTGCCAGTAAAAAAAGATTTACAGACTTGGAATTTGCTCTGATGTAACGGTGCAGAGATTTAAAAAACGAAGTAAAAGAGAAATTAAATAAAAACAATAACATAACATACTTTTAAATAAAATAATTGGTTAAAAACAACAATATGCTTTTTTGGGTTTTATTTTAACAGTAGTATAGTGTGTAGGTGCATAGTGTGGCTATTTAACTATTATTTAAGAGTCTGATGGCTGAGGGGAAGAAGCTGTTCCTGTGCCGGGCAGTTCTGGTCCGGATAGACCGTAGTCCATCCTGAGGGGAGAGGGTTAAACAGGCTGTGTCCAGGGTGAGAAGGGTCAGCCGCAATCCGGCCTGCACGACCCACAGTCCTGGTGATGTACAGGTCATGTACAGGTCAGAGGTTGCAGGCAGTCACCTTCTCTGCAGTCTGTCTCTGATGTAATATGATGATATATATATATATATATTATCATATATATGATAATATGATACAATATGGCACAATGTATGTCCCTATATGATATAGCAAAAAATAATAATCAATTATAGTATTATAGAATACGCTCCAAAACAATAGTACACATTATAATGAGATTTTATGATACATGTTAGAATGATGCAATACTATATGAAACAATACGATACAATACCATATGAGACAATGATAGAATATTGTATGAGACAATATAACACAGTATCGTATATGACAATATAATACAATATCATATGAGACAATATGATACAATATCGTATGAAACAATATAATACAATATCATATGAGACAATATGATACAATATCGTATGAAACAATATGATACAATATCATATGAGACAATATGATACAATATCGTATGAAACAATATGATACAATATCATATGAGACAATATGATACAATATCGTATGAAACAATATGATACAATATCGTATGAAACAATATGATACAAAATCGTATGAGATAATATGATGCAATACCTTATGAGATATGATGCAATATCGTATGAAGCAATATGATACAATACCGTATGAGATATAATGCAATATCGTGTGAGATATGATGCAATATCGTATGAAGCAATATGATACAATACCGTATGAGATATGATGCAATATCGTATGAGATATGGTACAATATAGTATGAGATATGATGCAATATCGTATGAGATATGATGCAATATCGTATGAGATATGGTACAATATCGTATGAGATATGATGCAATATCGTATGAGATATGATGCAATATCGTATGAGATACGATGCAATATCGTATGAGATATGGTACAATATCGTATGAGATATAATGCAATATCGGATGAGATATGATGCAATATCGTATGAAGCAATATGATACAATACCGTATGAGATATGATGCAATATCGTATGAGATATGATGCAATATCGTATGAGATATGATGCAATATCGTATGAGATATGGTACAATATCGTATGAGATATGATGTAATATCGTATGAGATAATATGATGCAATATCGTATGAGATATGATACAATACCGTATGAGATATGATGCAATATCGTATGAGATAATAGGATGCAATATCGTATGAGATATGGTGCAATATCGTATGAGATATGATGCAATATCGTATGAGATATGATGCAATATCGTTTGAGATAATAGGATGCAATATCGTATGAGATATGGTGCAATACCATATGAAGCAATATGATACAATATCGTATGAGATATGATGCAATACCATATGAAGCAATATGATACAATATCGTATGAGATATGATGCAATATCTTATGAGATATGATGCAATATCGTATGAGATAATAGGATGCAATATCGTATGAGATATGGTGCAATATCGTATGAGATATGATGCAATACCATATGAAGCAATATGATACAATATCGTATGAGATATGATGCAATATCGTATGAGATATGATGCAATATCGAATGAGATAATAGGATGCAATATCGTATGAGATATGGTGCAATATCGTATGAGATAATATGGTGCAATATCGTATGAGATATGATGCAATATCGTATGAGATAATAAGATGCAATATCGTATGAGATATGGTGCAATATCGTATGAGATATGATGCAATATCGTATGAGATATGATGCAATATCGTATGAGATATGGTGCAATATCGTATGAGATATGATGCAATATCGTATGAGATAATAGGATGCAATATCGTATGAGATATGGTGCAATATCGTATGAGATATGGTGCAATATCGTATGAGATATGATGCAATATCGTATGAGATAATATGATGCAATATCGTATGAGATATGGTGCAATATCGTATGAGATAATATGATGCAATATCGTATGAGATATGATGCAATATCGTATGAGATAATAGGATGCAATATCGTATGAGATATGGTGCAATATCGTATGAGATATGATGCAATACCATATGAAGCAATATGATACAATATCGTATGAGATATGATGCAATATCGTATGAGATATGATGCAATATCGTATGAGATAATATGATGCAATATCGTATGAGATAATATGATGCAATATCGTATGAGATATGGTGCAATATCGTATGAGATATGATGCAATATCGTATGAGATATGATGCAATATCGTTTGAGATAATAGGATGCAATATCGTATGAGATATGGTGCAATACCATATGAAGCAATATGATACAATATCGTATGAGATATGGTGCAATACCATATGAAGCGATATGATACAATATCGTATGAGATATGATGCAATATCGTATGAGATAATATGATGCAATATCTTATGAGATATGATGCAATATCGTATGAGATATGATGCAATACCATATGAAGCAATATGATACAATATCGTATGAGATAATATGATGCAATATCTTATGAGATATGGTGCAATATCGTATGAGATATGATGCAATACCGTATGAGATATGATGCAATATCGAATGAGATAATAGGATGCAATATCGTATGAGATAATATGATGCAATATCTTATGAGATATGATGCAATATCGTATGAGATATGATGCAATACCATATGAAGCAATATGATACAATATCGTATGAGATAATATGATGCAATATCTTATGAGATATGGTGCAATATCGTATGAGATATGATGCAATACCATATGAAGCAATATGATACAATATCGTATGAGATAATATGATGCAATATCGTATGAGATAATAGGATGCAATATCGTATGAGATATGGTGCAATATCGTATGAGATATGATGCAATACCATATGAAGCAATATGATACAATATCGTATGAGATATGATGCAATATCGTATGAGATATGATACAATACAGTATGAGATATGATGCAATATCGTATGAGATAATAGGATCCAATATCGTATGAGATATGGTGCAATATCGTATGAGATAATATGATGCAATATCGTATGAGATATGATACAATACCGTATGAGATAATATGATGCAATATCAGACAATATGATGCAATACCTTACAAGGCCATATGGTACAGTGTAAGAAATATAATGCAGTATGAGACAATACATTGTGTTTCTGTATAAAATATAGTATGAGACAGTGAGACAATCCATCCATCCATTTTCTGTACCCGTCATTCCTATGCAGGGTTGCGGGGGGGCTGCAGTCACAGGACGAAAGGCAGGGTACACCCTGGACAGGTTGCCAGGCAGTATAATACAATACAACATGGTATGAGATTGAGGCAATATGGTAAGAAATAATACAATATGGGTGTGAGACAGCGTAAGATAGTTTTCGATGATAGTATTACATATTTTTATATCATTTATCCCTAGTACTATACAAAACGATATAGGTTGATGTGAAACAATACTATATGGTAGAAATACTATATGGTATAATTCTATTATATGATACTATGATTTTGGACAAAAACAATTCATTTGTAATGCCATATGACACTATCTTGTACAACATAAATAAAATCAAGAATAAAACAGTATTATACCATATAGAACAATATGGTATAATACAATACTGTGGTAAACAATCTGGTTGGTTTATGATATATTTTGGTTTGATGCAGTTCATTACCATATTACACCGCTTAATACAATATAGTTACACAGAAACTACAATATAATGTAATATAGTTTTGCTATGATGTATGTTATATTTTAAGGCATTATGATATAACCCAGTAGAGTATAATATTGCAATATTTACATAATTATGTTGGAGGTGCTATCTTATATCTAAAAAAAAAACCTAATTGGAGAATTCCTAAGAAAATGGTGGATATTGTAACATCTGCTGTCAGATTCATACACAGATAAAACCAGAGAAGCAGTTTAACTTGAATTAGATGATTAGAAGCATCCTCCATTGCTTTCCTCTCCTCTAAGTGAGAACAGGGAGGCGTCATGGCCTTTGAGGTCAGCAGACTCTGGCAGGCTGTAAGGTCTTCTTCCTCTGAAGATCAGTGGTTGGGTTTGAGAGCAGCTACCTCCCTGAGCTGACAGGACGAGAGCTGTTGACTCCCCATGTGGGGTTTTCTTTGTGATCCCTGGGGTGGTCGTTGGTGCGAAGAGTGGGTAATCTTCCGGTGTAAAAAAAAAACAGAAACAGTAGAGTTATTTGTGGCGTGAAGACATGCTTCGTACCACAAGAAATGCTATTACTGAAACAAGAATGAATACTTTCCCAATCCATGATCAGACTGCATATTTAATCACAATCGGTATGTTTTTCTGGGAGCTGCAAGAGGTAAATAGTGTCCAGACGAAGGTCAAGCAGGATTTGGCACACAGCAAGCTAAACTAATTAACAGCTCTGTGTTGACACACAAGTGTAAATAACTTCTCTCTCTAGAGATGTGTATAATTGAGCGGATTTGACTCAGCAGCACGTGGTTCGTTTTGTTGCATCTGTACTGGAGGAAACCGCTATCTGTAGTGTCAATCAACATTCAAAGATCCTTGTTAAAGAATGAGGAATTCATTCAGTTTTTACTCGCTTTTTGTTAGTCAGCCATCTAAAGCTGCCGGGAAAAAGATTCAGCCCATGTCTCCCTCTAAATTTTTGTTCCTACTTGAGACCAACACTCTGAAGTAAATATATTCTTCCTCACATGGATTTCTAGAAGAGCCAAAAAAACGCGACAAATAAATGTTGGCTTGACCGTTTTTGTTTTTATGTGGTTTAACGCTGACCTCTGAGTTGTTCAGATATAAAAATATTCCTAATGAAATGATCGTCAGATACTTTATACATCTGACAATAACATTTAATTTTGTAACAGAATAATAGTTTTTATTTTTTACAAATTTATTTGTACACTGTTTGTTAATGTTTTTATTCAATATTTATGCAGTTTGTGGAAGATTTGATATATTTTCTTAAAAATGTAATAAACAAATACATTTATTTAAATAGGCTTTTTACAAAAAACAGCTCACTTTATAAAAGAGTCTTTTATAAAGTGAATTTTACATAAAATGCTGTTAGATTATACAGCACATACACATAGGCTCACTATTGGCTGACGCTGGTCATGTGTGTGATGCCTGTGACGTACAACCCAGAAGCGCTGCGCAGTTACACTATGTGAACTCACTCAAGGCCCACAGATAGATAAATAAATAGTAGAATAAAGTCAAAAGGTTTTTTTTTTTGTAAATCAATGACATAATTTGATTTAACTTCTGCCATTTGCCCAGCAAGGTTTTCGCGCAATCATTGTCACGGTGTCGCCTGCGTACTCCCAGTAGTGGCAAAGAGCATTGAGTTAAATGGCAGGTGACGAGAACCAATCAGATTGGATAAAATAACATACATCCCATTCTGATTCACCAGGGAAGCAGCGACCAGCGTCCGGAGGTGAATTTTTAAGAAACCAATTAGAGACCAGCTTTAGGTCACATGCTGCCCGGAAATTTGAAGACTCAGATACCGATCCATTTGTCCGACGTTCTTCTCACATGAAACTGCATGAAACTTATTGAAAAACATAATAAAGAAAATAGTTAACCGATTAAAGCCAGTTTTTATTTAATGCTGAGGCTCTTACTACTTACATTGTATGAGTAAACTGTTTTATTTTTTTATTTCCTTTTTATATCATTTTTGTATATATATGTATATGTCAGGGATTTTGATGGGGGCGGCGCCCCAGCGCCCTCTATTGACAAGCCGCTACTGCTCCGCCAAGATGTAATGTTTTCGTGCCCGTCTGTTAGCAACATAACTCAAAAGGTTAAGGATGGATTTTAATGAACTTTTCTGGAAATGTCCGTAATGGGATCAGAAACAACTGATTAGATTTTGGGATTGATCCGACATGAACCACGTGTCCACCTATCCATGGGCAGCGCAACCGTAGGGGACACCACACTTTTCCTAGTGAGCGGATGAAACAAAAACTATTCGCCGTATATTTTGTTTCCCTAACCTGAGCGTGCAGTTAGACTAATGAAAGCGCATATGTCTATGTGGGGAAAAAAAACAGTATTTTGTGTTGGGTGTGACGCCATACATGCATTTAAAACTGACACGTTCTCACATGCCTCTACTCCTGCTCCGAGCGCGAGCTCAGGTCTGCTGTGGTGCTGGTATGCGATCCACTCTGACTCTCCTGCTTCTCGTGTTACAACGCAACAACCAACATACATATATATATATATATATATATATATATATATATATATATATATATATATATATAATTTGATGCCGTAAAAGCCGACACATGGAAATAGCCGGCCGGCCGTTGCTCTCTCCTAAAGATGAGCTTCGCACATAGGCTACATAGTGCATTCAGGTAATAGAGCAGTTAGTGCCATTGCAACCGAAAGCTCTTAAATGAAGAGGAAAATGAGAAGCATAACCTTCAAAAATGTACATTTATGACAAACTTATTACTTTCACATACATATACTATATCCATAATAAATATTTGATGATTTTACAATCACGTGATTGCATAACATGCAATGCGTTGATGTTTTTGACTGATTTTCCTTTTGTGGGGAACATTTATAGATTCACTGAGACAGCTGCAGTCGTTGGTAAATGCCTGCAAAAGGATCCAGCTGAACCAGCAGATCTAAAGAGAAAAAATATTCTATCTTGTGATGTCTTAGATGTCTTTGTGACTTATTTTACATTTAAAAACTTTTTTTGAAATTGGAGTTTTGATAATAGGCTAAAAATGGAAAGCCACAATCCAGGAACTCACTTCCCTCACACTTTTGAAAAGTTTGTTACGCCACTGCACCCACCGACCAGCGGTGCTAACCTCCACTCCTCTCCCATCTCAGATAGCTCACAGGCGGATCCCCTCGCGTAGCAGCCTCAAATCTTCGCTCTCCGCTGGAAGAGCGCAGCCATGCGTCTCATTAACAGACATTTTATTGGAAAAGTACCCAAAGTTAGAATTAAATAACAACACAGGGATGGGGGGAATGGCGGCGGTCTCATTGCTTTTCTAATTTAATTGAAGACGTGCTTCTTCCTAAAAATTCGGCAACATGGCATCAGCACAACCCGACGGTATCATGCCTGGTTAGAAAGTAAAACATACTTTAGCCTACCAGAAAAGTAATTGGTGGCCATCTAAATCTTATCTTATGTCCTCTGAAAGCTTTTGTCGTCTTTTTACACTGGCTCAGTTCTTACCACTGCCTCCTCCAACGTCTAACCCATCGATTCATTGATACCAAAATTAATAAGTGCAGTAGCTTTATTTCCTTCTTTAATGGCCAGCTCGATTGCCTTTAACTTAAAAGCTGAATTTCTTTGTGTGTTTACCATGATGAGGGTGTGTGCATGAGAACTATTGGTAGTGTCTTCTTCTGCGCATAATCTTTCTTCACATGTCTCTCACTTTTGCACTTCCTGCTATAGTGCCCCCCGGAGGCTGTTAGCCAGTAAGAAAAAACTATAAATTAGCTCCACTGTTGTATAGGACGCAGGGTCCAAAGTGTGTGAAAAAAGTATGGCTTGTAGTACGATAATTACGGTAATAACATATAAGTACCATGTTGCTAATTTATAAGTACTTCTATGAGTAATCTATGGCTACTTCTTATATTCCCTCAAGGTGTTGTTAAGTACCCAGGAGTTCCCTCTACATACCCTGTAAATATTTAGAAGCTAACTTTTGACTACCCTGAAGGTACCTTTTTATGTACCCGCTAGGCATCCTTTAAGTACTCGATACAAACTCTGGAACTACCCTGTAGTATGTCATAGGTACCATGTAAGTACCCCAAAATTAACCTGTAAGTACCCCTTGTATGCCCTATAGGGACCCCCCTGTTCCCCTATAGGAGACATTGGAGTAATCCTTCATTGTCCCCACATATGCTTTCTAATTCCCTGTACGTACCCTTTAAGTAATTTGTTGGTACCTTGTGAGTAACCCATAGGTACATCCATAAGTACTCTTTAGGTACTACCCTGTTGGTAATTTTGTAAGTACTCTGTAGGTATCTTTTAAGTACTCCATACCCAAAACTCTTGAAGGGCCCAGTAGGTACACTGTAAGTACCCAATAGTTACCCTCGAAATACATTTATCCCTGTAAGTACCATGTAGGTACCTCTTTATATCCAATGTAGAAATCCCTACAGGCAACTTATAGTTACCTTTAAGTACTGCTGTTGTTACTCTGTGTGTGTACTCTAGATAGATTTATGTCCCTTCTAGGAGTATTTCAGGTTTATCTCTTAATGTCCCATATGTACCCTGTAAGTGTCTTGTAAGTAACCCTCCTTTGAGTCTATGTAGTTACCTCTGTATGTTTCTTCTAGGTAGCCCTCTTTTACGCTGTTATTACTTTTTACCTACATTTTAGAAACTCTGTATATCCACCACAAGTTCCCCTGTATGGACATATCTAGATTTTATTATGTTCTATAACTTGTTCTATAACTTTAAAAAAAAAGTTGAAAGTATAGAACAGACTTGAGATTTGATTGGATTTAAAAAATATTAAATAGTGCAAGGTGACATAGCCAGAGTTGAAAATGATATTAACACTTGAAAACAAGTACAGAAAAATCAGAATGCTAGTACATGTACTGTTACAACCCTAATTGTTACCTAAAATAAAGTAACTAACCTTAGAAAATGAAAGGACTGAAAAGTACACATCATGGTATTTCCTGTATTTAAGTAAAAGATACATGAAATATGTGTATAAATGCAAGGTAAGGCAGGTATTTTCTGGGTGAGTTGGGTTTTACAGTGTTAGCATGTTTTTGACCTCGAGTCGGTGTGAAAAACACTATAATACAGATTCTTTTCAGTCAAAGCTGTTATTGTCTAAAACTTCAGGTCCCCCCCAACTGTCTTCAAACTACAGAACGGATCAAAGCGGCAGAGGTGTCACGGAGGCTGAGAGGTAAAATATTCTGCAGTTTGTCAAATCAGAGCTGGATTCAAACATGGTCTGAGGAGAGAAAAAAAAACAGAGGAGGAGAGACACGGGGAGCGATATGTAAAAGAGAAGAGATCAACCGTGCAGTCATGTCATAGCCCAAGGCAAAGAGCTGCAGATGTAACAAAGACGGGGCGTGCGATTGTCAAGAGGCATGGATAATGATAGCTTTGCATGTAGGGTACAAGGCAAACATCAAGGCCATGTACATCGCATTGCAGGACTTTAAAGGCAGTGGTAAGAAAAGGCTATGGAAGCAAAGAAGTTGGCCCCAATATGGCCCCCAGTGGCCCTTCTTGTGATGACAGAGGCAGGTGAGGGGGAACAAAGCAAATTGGGATGGGCACAACGTGAAGCCAGTATCAGGCCTTGTCTCTTTCTGGTTTGAAGGGGTTTATGTAGAAAACTTTTCGTTTGATCCTCCCGGTTCTTCTGCATTCATTACACCAACTTCTTCTGAGTGGACAAGCTTGAGCTCCTCTGTCTCCCTCGTTTGCTTAAAGGAGCAGAACTATACCATAGCCAGGCCATTCAGAGATCTCTTTTACTACAGGTTTTGTGAATATTGAGAAGTGTCATAACCAAATTTAGTACATATGTTTTATATTTATTATCTTTGAAATTATTAGGAAAGTCAGTCTTTACTCAAGATGAATTGAGAGCAGTCTGGATAAAATATAAGCTTTTAAAAACATGATGTGTAAAGTTGGCAGAAAGTTAATAATCCGTCTGGTTCTTCGAATAGAACCTACAGTTGGATCACAGATGGACGTCTTTTGATATCTGGTCTTTATAAAGCTACCGGGACAGAATCTGGACCACCTTAATGAACAACCAACCTTGACTATCAATATCCATCTATCCATCCATCCATGGGTCTATCCATCCATCCGTCCCTCTGACCATAGATATTTCCGACAATCCATCCATCTATCCATGGTTCCATCCATTCCTCTATCCATAAATCTGTCCATCCATGTATCCATCCATCTGTTCATCCATCCATGTGTCCATCCATTCCTCTATCGATAAATCCATCCATCCATCCATCTGTTTATCCATCTGTCTATCCATTCCTCTGTCCATGTATCCATCCATCAATCTATTCCTCGGACCATAAATCTTTCATCCATCCATCCATCCCTCTGACCATAAATATTTCTGACAATCCATCCATCTGTCCATCCATTCCTCTATCCATAAATCGATCCATCCATGGGCCTATCTGTCCATCCATGTATCCATTCATCCATCCATCCATCCATCCATCTGTTTATCCATCCCTCCATCCCTCTGACTATAAATCAATCAATCCATCCATCCATCCATCCATCCATCCATCCCTCTGACCATAAATCCATCCATCCCTCTGACCATAAATCCATCCATCCATCCATTTATCCATCCATCCATCCCTCTGACCATAAATCCATCCATCCATCCCTCTGACCATAAATCTATCCATCCATCCCTCTGACCATAAATCCACCCATCCATCCATTTATCCATCCATCCATCCCTCTGACCATAAATCTATCCATCCATCCCTCTGACCATAAATCCATCCATCCATCCCTCTGACCATAAATCTATCCATCCATCCCTCTGACCATAAATCCACCCATCCATCAAACCTACAACCCTCCTATTACAAGCCAACTCCTCAAGCTAGAAAAAGGTTTAAAAGAGGACTGAGGGTGTGGTGTAGGGGTAGAGGGAACCCTCTGTATTCGGGGTCTATTAGTCCGTAGCGCAGCCGTTAAGGTTCGATTTCCCGACTTTGGGACCTTTGCTGCATGTTTTCCTCTTTCTCTCATACATAAAGGGCTTTAACTCTACAAAATCTAAAGCAAAATTGGCCTGAGAAAACTGCAAATGTGAGTATAGAGCATTTTGGAACTCTCCATAATAAAACTGTGTTTTGGTTTTTGTTTGCCATTTATCAGATCATCTGGTCACTCATTTGAAAAGGTATTAATAAAAAAAAGTGTTTCTTTTCTAGTGAAATACTGTAAAAGTGAAATATGTTCTTACAAAAAAATAATAGTTTTCAAACTTAACCTGCGTGGAATATTTAAACAGTTTATTTCAAATCTGTTTAAAAATTGCTCACATTTTGATATTTTGTTTCATCGTCATGCAACATTATTTGTAGTTTCTGAACAAAAGCAATACATTAAAGTGGAAATTATAGAAAGTCTGTGTGAAAGTATTTGGAAAATTAAATCCTGACTCATTTTCAGGAATTATCTGACAACAGAAGCTGAAAATCCCTCAAGATAAGCAAACACTGGATTAATTTGAGTCATCTGTGTCTGGACATATATGACAGTAATGATCTTTATAATCTAACAACATAGGACTTGACTCATTTGCATAAAGTTCCTTGCACATTTCCTCTCATAAAAAGAAAATATTCCTAAATTTGAAAAATATATTTTTCTCTCGCACACAATAAATGACATAGGATGCAAAATGACTTGATCCGTTCTGAATGAAATGTTTATGCTTGCACATTTGGCCCAGGAAATATGTTTGCCTGTTTCCCAGTTGGTGCATCGCTCGCTGTATCATAAACTTCAGGAGCAATTAATGAAATGATGATGGAGAGCTGGAGTTAGTTCAGGCAGGCGTGCAGCATTTCCCTCCTGAGTATTTATGTCTTGATTTCGTGTGTATTTTGGTAAAGAGTGCAACTTTTCACTTGGCGGGACTCCTCTTAATGACCGTTGGCTGCCAAATGTTTCTTCAGAAGTCATAAACATCATTTTTTTCCCACAGCCCACTCCGAGAATACGCTCAGCAAAAAATAACCTCCTTAACTTTGTTCTGTGTCCGATCCAATTATGAACACTTTGAGAAGTTCATCAGCGACTGCCAGACGATGCATTCTTTAGTCTGCGCTGCTGAAGGGCAGGAAAACATGATTTACTCGGAGATCCTACGGTTAAGGATATGACCCCTGAAACTAAACAATGCAATTACCGTGTTGTTACCAACGGTTGTGGAGATCTGTTGGCCTCCAGCCATTTGTTTGTGCTTTTGAGTGACTGAGCCTGCTTCATCGTGTGTGGGTTGATGAATTTAGTAAAAACACATTAAAGAAAGATCTGTCACAACCAGAATGTGATGACCCGAGAGCTGAGGAAGCAGATCTATTTGCATACAAAAAATATTACACTTGATTTTCTTTCCACAATTTCCAGGACTGCAAAACAATCACCAACTCTCAGTAGATCTAACAGAACTTTCTTTGTTTAAAGATGCAAAGATTTGGAACCAAATATTTTGGAAATGTCTGCTTTTTATCTTGGTTCTCTGTTCGAATTCAGTCGGACTAAGGCAATAGTTCAAATCTCTCTTACTGCATGTAAGTGCACTGAATGTGACCCAGGTACCAGTCAAAGGTGGGGACCGGTGCATAGCCTGTTTTTAATCTGGCGCTTGGAAAGGTAAATCAGGACATTTATTCTTCAAGTAACCCACCTGATCCACGATGTACAATTTAGGCTGCAATATTTGCTCAAACGATGTAAAGCTAACTATAAAGTCAGTGGGTAGTTTTAGGTCGTTTTAACACCAGATTCGATTTGATTGGAGACCAGAATTGCAACATTGTTTCGTTCTTTTTTTTTTAGCTGGTGGAGTTTGCTTTCACACTTCAAACGAACCGAACGCTTGGAGCAACATATTTCCCTCCTCACCTGTGGTACTTCCTGTTCCTTGACATGTAAACTAACATGGAGTGGCATCTGATTTTAGCTAATTTAGAATTGCTTTGTTGTCTTTGACAGATGTAACAGACATATACGTTGCAGCAGTGGGCTCAGCATGAGCAGAGAACGAGGCAGAGTTGTTGTTTCACGGTTGTATTTACCCAGAAGTCCTTGCGCTATTATCCGCTTCCTGCTTTTGGAGCGTCCCCCGGGCCCGCTTGGCATTCACTGCACCAGAGTTTACGTCAACCGAGCCAAGACCTAGGTTTTTAGGTGGTTCAGAGTTCACTTTATTTGGTCTGCATCTGTCCCTAAACAAAACAGACTTTCTGGGCAAAAGATCTGGAGTTCGATAAAAGCGGGACATATCAACAGCGACCACTTTAGGGTTAACACACCAACGACCAAAAGATAAAATCAAACGTTATTTATAAAACGCTTTTCATACAATATAGCATCTCAAAGTGCTTTACAGATTAAAATGACCCCACATAAACCCCCCGCCCCCAGAACAAAAACATGATCACAGTTATACCCCCCTCCTCCATCTCCCATGCATGCACACACTTAAAAGCAACAGTAAATAACATTGGGCTGAGAACAGATGAGCCAGGTAAGGAAACGCCATCTGCATCGTCGGCAGCAGATCGACAGCAACAGCCGAGGCACCGGCCCAGGGCGCCCAGTGGAGAGAAGGCTGAGACCCCCACCTCCACCAAAGCTCCACCTGGAGAGGACCCAGGCAGCCACGGCCGAACCACCGCTCCCGAGGCAGAGGGCTCCGATAGAGGAAACACTGGAAGGAAGCTTAAAATAGCAGGTTAAAGTAGATAAATATGAAAGTAAATAGTAAAACACAGAAAAATTTTAACACTGATATAATTTAGAATTATTTAGTGTAAAACATTGATACAATTTATTCAAGTAAAACATGCTGAGCAATTAAGCAGGTAAGAAATAATTAATCAATTAAAAGCTAGGCTAAAAAGGTGAGTCTTGAGCCTGCTTTTAAAAACATGAACGTTCTCTGCGGCCCTGAGGTTCTCCAGCAGCCTGTTCCAGAGGTGAGGGCCAAAAAACTGGAAAGACGCCTCACCATGAGTGTGTGTCCTGACTTTAGGGATGACAAGGAGACGGCTGCCACAGGAGCGCAGAGACAGCGAAGGTTCATATGGTAAAAACAGTTCTGAAAGATAAGAAGGCCCAAGACCATTAAGACACTGAAAAAACATTAAAAGAACCTTAAAATCAATCCTAAAACATACGGGAAGCCAATGCTGTGAAGTTGCTGTGAAATAGTCGCTGTTAATATGGAGAGGGAGAGTTGGATTAATGTCCAATGTCTAGTGCTCCGTCTTTGGCTTCCCAGTCAACTTGTTCAGCCAGTGGACTGGACAGGAGGAAGCCATCGATATAGATTTTGTCCGCGTAACTCTAAACATAATCTACCTTCAAAAGGTGTGACATTTGGAAGGTTGGACTCACTTCCTTCTTCTATATTTGAACTGGAAGGTATATATTTGCTGAACTTGCAGCGGCACAAATTGTACCTGCATTAGAGAGCTGTTCATCCCATCTCATAAGTAATGTTTTACAGCTAAATACCGCAGGTAAACACTCTGTAGATCATATGGAAACCGACAGCTAACATTGTCCCAGAATGTTTTTCTTTGATGATTGAATCGCGAGAAACTAAAAGTGCACATTGCATTGTATTAAAGTCTGCTACAGCAGTGTTGCAAGTAATCAGTGGTGGAAGATGAGGCGTGAAATGCCCCGAGAGACCACCACTCCTCTTCTACCGTCTGAAGGAGATGTGGCTCCAGCCGACAACAGGGGGGTCCAGTGTGTCACACACTAGTGGGGTTGTGTCTGTTCACCCCGAGGCCAGCAGTTGATCTGGCTGCTGATGGTTGAATCTAAGGCCGCGTTGGCTGGATGGGACCCTGACGAGATGTCTAGGGCGACAGGAATCGGCCTCACACATGTCTCGTTCAAAGGTTAAGCACGCTATTAAGGGCGTCTCGCTGAATTCAGCGCCTGCGAGCCCGACCCCGATGGCCTGTGGTGTTTTCTCCATGATTACAACGGCCGGCTTGACTGGCCCCACACTCATGAATCTCTAAGAGCTGAATGGCAACGAGGGTGCTAGCGGGGGCCGAATCTTAGTCTGTAAAAAACGCTGCATTCACTGTGTCCGACAGAGAGGAATCTGAACTTTCAGCTGATTTTTGCATTATTTAACTCATCTGTTCTGCAGCATGAGGATTGAGAACCTAAAGGCAGACACGTTGTACTTTTGATCCAAAAAAACCCCCGATATTCTGAACCATGTCTGTGCAAACACTGAATATAATTAACTTCAATTAATTGAGCATTATGTGTTGCCCCTGAGGGGAAGATAAAAATAAACTCTAAATTAATCAATATGCAGCTGGCTAGTCCCGTTCCAACTTATATAATCTTGCCAAAAAAATAAGGTTTACCTAGAAAATCCATCATTGCTGACACAAACCTCTTGTTTTACCGTTAATCACGTCATTCAAATCCTCACCCAGAAATATTTCAGAAATAGGCCTTTTGGATTGTGTGTACATATAAACCGCCAAATATCCATCCATGTCAGTTTTGCTCTGTGTCCAGATCATGAGCAGACAGCTTCACTCTCCATAGCCTCGGGCCAAATTAAAATCGAAACTCTTAATTACTCGAAGCATTGGCCTACAACTCTCTGGATACCCAAACTGGTTGCATCTCTGACGCTTTGCTGCTCATGTCAAGGCAGTCTTAATAAATGCACTTGGAGGGCTTTCAGATAGCATTTGAAACCAGGTCTGGACCATAAATCACGCACAGCAGTTAACTCTGGCATTGTTAACCAGTATTGTTGGCATGGAGCGTCTTACTGCAATGACAGATGAGTGTTTCTGATTTGCTTGTCCCAAAACACTGAATGCATGCTGTTGGTTTAACTTAGTCAAAGCTCTGCATTTGATCTTTTTCTTGCGTCTGCATGAAAAACAATGCTTCCTAAAGGGAGTCCTTCATATCCTACTTACTGCACCTATATGCTGTAATTTTTGCTTTCAGTGGGATTAATGTTGGACATTAGTAGCCAGAGGCTGCTGATAGAACACATTTTAATGATCACCATCAGTGGCGGTGCATCTATGAAGGTTTTTTGATTTTAACCCAATGTCAAAATGGAAAGAAAAGAAAAAAAAGACCTTAAAGTACAGTTATAAACTAGAAAGTCTGGATAAAATATGGCAACACAAATTACTCTCAAAGTTGCCTCTAAAAGGAACCACAAGACTAATGGCTTTTGGACAATTTAGACCAAAGTATAGGTCAAGCAAGGTTACATAATCACAAAAAGCTTGTACTGCCTGTCAAGCAAAGCTGTGCAAGGAGTTGTTTTCATGAACTCCTCTGTACACCAAGATGTTATAGGTGAGGCCACACAAAAGCAGATTTAGCGGCTCAATGCAGTCAACCGGGTTTCCTTTAAATAAAGAGCTTTTGACCAAATGGTATAATAAACTGAACTTGATTGCATTGTTTTATTACTAGGGTCTACATCCTTGTTTCTCAAACTGTGGTTCAAATACTGGTGGTACATAGGTCCCTTTGTGTTTATCAGAAGAAACTTTGGTATTACTTGCAAGTTTTAGTGCAAATAAATTAGATGTATTATAGATATAAGTGCAGACAAGAAATTCCTTCAACCTGTGGGATGGGGTTATAGAAGGGGTTGTGTTAACCGAATATTTTCCACATTTACAATTTTTTTTTAGAAAGTTGACAGAAAAATCTTAAGGCTGTCTTTCATTTTTACAGAGTATAATTCGCACCTCTGACCACTTGGTGCAAATGCGCAGATATAATCAGTTTTACGCACAGAGTCCAGCTAACTAAATCAATTAATGCAAAGATTCATATGAGAGCATTTGGGCATCATCTCAGACCCAGACACCGTATCCATATTCAATGCATTAATCGCTAACCGGGAGGTTACTGCAAGTAGAAAAGCTGCTGAGGCTTTGGAGCTCCAAAGAGCCCGATGTGTGCCAAACACCGGCGCATGCTGCTGGCTTTCCTCCCGAGGGCTTCCCCCCCAAAAAACAATAGTTTACAGGTCAGGAAACGGTTCGTTCAGTCTTTTCGACTTCTGATCGCTTCAGTTGGAGAAATGTTTCCTTTCAAAACTTTGGGTGAAGTGGCGCTTAATTTCAGTCTCCAGTGTGGCAGCCGAGTGCGGATTCAGCATTCGGAACAAACATCTAAACCCCAATGAGAAGTCATCTGTCTGAGGCAAAAATCCAAAACCTCATGACAAACCTCTGCAGCAATCCTGCTATCTGATTACGCACAATTGGGTGAGCATTTCAGTTCTATGCGGAGCAGGAGAAATATGTGAGACTGCTTTCAGGCCACAGCAGATATTCGTATTTTAAATGCAATTGTTAAATTACATTTTTTATATGTAGTTCTCTGTAATGTCCTTTTTTACTTTTTCTTTTAACTGTGTGTGTGCATGGGAGATGGGTTGGGGGGAGGGGGGTATAACTGTGACCATGCTTTTAAATCTGTGGGGGAGGGAAGGGAAGGTGGTTTTATGTGGGGTCATTTTAATCTGTAAAGCACTTTGTGATGCAACTTCTTGTATGAAAAGCGCTTTGTAAATAAAGTTTGATTTGATTTGATTAAAGATTGTTAAGATTTTGACCCTGTCGGTCAAAATGACTGACAAAAAAACATGTCTAGCACGACTTCTGGGTTATAGATTATCTCCGTGACGAGGCTAACTACTATTAGCAGTGCATGCCTATAGCAATGTATTTCTCTGTATTTTCAACTCGAATACAACACGGTTGCATCATATTGCATAAGTGAAAGGTTTATGAATATTCCTTTCCTTTCAAGTGTAAATAAACAAAGGATAACCTCGGCTATTCTGAGGTTTTTACACAAAGCAACCATGGTGAGTTTTGAGGTCCCGCTGGTGAGAACCCCCCTGCCTTCCCAAGTCGGACTTACGACTCACGGGTACTATTCTTTTTTTTCCTATGTTAAACCTGAAAAGGTTACCTTCCGAGTAAAAGTGGAACTCATAATTAATAAGCATGAATTGGGGCTATAAAGTTTTGCTATCACCCGGTCAAAATCCCCACCTTGACCTTGATTTATTTGTTGAAAATCCGGATGCATTGACGCAACATCAAAAAGAAGAGTGGGCCCAGTTTTCCAAGCTGCTCAGTCATAAGGTGTACTTGCTTTTCTAAATGACTGATCATCAGTCTCCTGATCCAGATGACTCCAAAAGACCTTGTCAGGAGTAGTAAAGCTTTGGGATTGTTTTGTCGCCATAGGACCAGGGCACATTCAGTCAGTGAGTCGATCATGACGTTCTATGTATACTAAAGTATTATAGAGTCGAAGGTGACACTCGGTGTGCCTAAATTCAGAAGGACCTGACCTACAGCAACAGTGTCTTAACAGGTCTACCTAAAAAGTCAATCAGACAGCTGCAGCTGATCCAGAACGCTGCTGCTCGTGTTCCTCACTAGGACCAGGAAAGTAGAGCACATCACCCCAGTTCTAAAGTCCTTACACTGGCTCCCTGTAGCTCAGAGAATAGACTTCAAAAAACTCCTACTAGTTAATAAATCATTACATGGCTTAGCATCAAAATATGTTGAAGACCTGTTGTCATGGTACCAACCAAGACCACTCAGGTCCTCCAACTCTAGCCTACTAAACATCCCTGGACTCAGAACTAAACATGGAGAAGCAGCTTTCAGTTTCTATGCTCCCCTTATCTGGAACAGACTTCCTGATGAGTGTAGAGCTGCTGAAACTCTGAACTGCTTTAAATCGAGACTTAAAACCATCTGTTTAAAATTGCCTTTGAGTAAATGCTTGATGTTATATGTATGAAATGTGTTCATGCTCTCTTGCTTTTTTTATTTTATTTTTCTCTTGCTTTATTGTGTATCATGTGTAATGTGTGTTTCTTTTATGTGTTTCTTTTAAATCACCAAATCATGTAAAGCACCTTGAATTACCCTGCTGTTGAAAGTGTGCTATACAAATAAAATTGCCTTGCCTTGCCTTGCCTTACTCAATCGACGTTGGCTCGGTTATTTGTCGAGTGCGACAATCGGAAGCGAGCGGCGGTATTCCCCTCCTTACCTCTGCTTATGTCCTGTTGCCTAGCATGACGGAGCCAAACACAAGCTGGAAAACATGGAGCTCGAAATCATGATGTGCTTTTTATCTTATTTGATTGTGAGTTGCTTGATAAATTACAAAAGCTAAAAAAAAAACAGCTTTAAGCTTCTAAATTCTGTACTGCCAGATTGTAATACAAAAATATTTAAAACTGTACTCTTCTATCGTTCTACCTCCTTCTTCGTCCACCATTGTTACAAGAACGAGAATCTTCCAGGCGACAATGAATCTTGGGATAGGGTGAGCTGCAAAGGACGCACCCGACCCGTCCTTCAAATCCGGGGAAGAGGAAAGACACATTTGTGGGCCACATTCGGAGGAGCCTTTGAGTTTCAACAGCCTGCGTTGTGACATAATCAACCTCCAAAGGATGAAGCCCCTGAATTTGGACACACAGTTATCTGAGAGTTGGGTTATACAAGCAACGAAGAAGAGTTGCCCAGGATTGCGCCAGAATGAGCTACGCAACTACTGACGACTACTGAGTTGTTGCTGTTAAAGATTTAGAGATGAGACATGTTTGATCATGATGTTCAAAACCATGTTTGGAGAAAAGCAAAACGTATCAGCTCAAGGACCTGGTACCAGCTGTCAAACATGGTGGTGGAGGGATTATGATTTGGGCGTTTCTGACTTTTAGTGCTAATCCAGAGTTGTAATGTGTTATTTCTCCTTCTGTAAGCTTCCACCTCTTCCCAAAGGAGCACAGAAACTTATTTTCTACCAATATTTGGGAAGATGATTGGTATGACCTGCCTGGAGCTAGGGAGACTTTTTGTATTTTAAACACAAAATGCTGCATAATGATAATAAGCTGCATGTGAACTGGGCGAGGTAGCTAAGCGAGAGTTTACCCATGTGGGACCCGTCGGCGGATGAAAGCGAGCCTGAATTTGTGACAGGACTCCTTGAAAGCACGGGCCCTTGTTTATCAATTTGATTTCAACATCACAAAGATGAGACGACGTGCGTTGCAGACGAGCGGTTTGTTTTATCTCGCTTCAAAGCCACCCTCCCTTCCTCCTCCTCTTCATCACAACCCACCACCGCACTTCTTCATCTTCTTCTTTCTTTTTTTTTGTGCTCACTCCCTTCTTTCATTTCAAGTGTGAAGTAAAGGTTTGCGTAAACATATGCAGAGCTTCGCCCCCCCCTTGAATAGAGAACAACTGGTTGGATTCATGTCTGATTCTTTATCCTGTCTCTCGCCTTTTCCTCCCCCCATCCTTTGAAAGAAACATCCCTCAAGGCTTGTGTACACACTGAATAAGCCTGTTTCGACAAAGCAAGGTGGAAAGCAACGTATGTAACGAGCCACTCGCCCCGTCTCCTCTTCTTCTTTGGCTTTCTCGGCAGCTCTGTACTTTTTGAGAGGCTTTTCATTCCTGCCGCCATGACAGGGACAGCTCCCTACCCATTTGATGTCGGCTTGACGGTCAAGGATAATGGTGCATCGTGGGACCTCTGTCATCCCTGTCAATATGATAGCTGAGGGGTGGAGGAGACGGCCGCTGTGAAAATACCTTTTTTGTTGCAGTGCTAGAATTGGTCACTCAGGTTGCTTTTTAATTTTTTTTTTTTACAAACCTGATTCTTTTGACAGCCTTTGATAATCCTCCTCAGATCTTCTAGATGTCAAACAAAGCTTTTGAAAGTGATTCTTTTTTGTTGTTGTTTTGTTTGGCTTGAATCTAACAAGGATCCCTTTTTCCCCCTTTGATGTAATTAAGCTCCCGAGGCTTGATCTGGGCATCAGAGTTAATTTTTTTTGTCCAAGCATCGTGGGGAGCTATCAGAAGACTTCAGATGTCAGGCGCTCTTTCAAGCTTCACGGCACCTCGTTTTTTCCTCCACCTCGTGAATGAGATGGAAGGGAGGGAGTATGGGAAAACAAACGGACTCCTAATACTCCCTTTGCTCTTTCCCCTGGCTGCCCAGCACCTCCACAACCACTTAATCGTTGTCATTTTCTCCCTCCAGGCTGTTTCTCTGCACAGCCGTCACAATTGCCCACCTGTAGCCGATGTTTTCTTGTAATGGGAGTTGGTTTCCGTTTGAGCGAGCAACCTGTGTCGCTTCCCCTAATGACGTGTCAGAGGACAACCACAGAGAGGCAGCCTCGTGGCGAAAAGTTAATTCAAGAGTTTTACGCATCGGGAAGAAAAAAACCAAGATAGAAAAATGGAAAAGTAAATACGCCCCTTGATCCAAAAGCTTGTAGAACCACCAGTTTTCTTTACCACATTGCTTTATTGCTTGTAAGACCCAGTTCGGACCAAATACTGTGATATAGAGAGGACTTCTTGATGCAAAATTAGCCCACATTACCATTCCTCCGCCTCTGTGTTTGCTCCATTGTTTCAGAAGTCTTGTGGTTTCTTCAGATGCAACTTTGCAACCTCAATCTTGCTCTTTGGAGAGGAGCTTTCTCTCTTACTCTTTAGAAACAATTCTTGCTTCTTCAGTTCTTTTCTAATTGTCTCGTCATGAAATGACCCTGCTAGCTGAGGCCTGTAGAGTTTTTGCATTTCTCTGAGCATTTCACGCTCTGACATAGAGGATAATTTGCAGGGACGTCTACTCTTGAACGCCGCTGTGAATGTTTTTCTCTGAAAAATGATATTTTTCCTCCAGAGTGATGGACTTGAAATACTTGAAATTGCTTTACATCCCTCCTTAGACTGGGAGATTACAACAGTAGATCCTCCAAGGTTGCTGTTGTTTTTCCACCCTGGCAATGTGCTAATGCACTCCTGTATGCTCAAGAGAAGCAAGCTCAGACTTTTGCATTATCAGCTTATCAGTAAATATCAGGGTTGTACCTAAAGGTGTTTCTATCTTGGGTGCCTCACGATTTAGATTCATTTTTAAAACAATTTTTTTGTTGCATATTTTTTCCCCATTTAGGTTTTTTTCTTCATTGCTTCCAATGGCTACTTTCTACTCTTAAATCAATTCAGTTTCCATTAATTGAAGTATCCAAACTGTCTTTTGTTCATGTTAAACAACAAATAAAGCAACACATGTCAAATCATATCAAGGTCGTATTTTCCCATGAAAACTAAAGGAAATGTGTGTTGGCAATTTAAATATGATATAGGGTGACCCTATTTTGATTTCCATAAAAGAGGAAACTTGGTCCAATCCTTAAACACATCAGTCATATTCTGTTTACCTAAAGAATACTTTTGATTTTAACATATTTGATGTGTTCCTGCTCTATGTGGTTAAAAAGAAAAAATAAATAATCTTCAAATCAGCTTTTACAAGGCAACCATTACAGAAATTACTTTAAAATCTAAATAGAAATAATTAATCTTCTATATTAGAAAATAAACCTGTAACAATAATAGCTCCTTTTTTAAGTCATACAGGACAAAAACTACACAAAAATCAGAAATTATATTCTGAGAAAATAAGTATTATTTTTCCATTCAAAGTAATACAAAACAAAAAGCAGCATTCTACCAAGGACACTTAAAGTTTATAAAAAGTGGACATGTCCGGGGAAAAGATGTTGCTGCTAACATGATACACAATAATAAAAATGCTTCTTTCACAACTAAAGTGCAAAATATATGATGTTTTCGCCGGTCCGTCCCCTAAAAACGTCCGTGCGGCACACTGCACTTTTATGTTTCTCTTATTTGATTACTATGAAAAATAATCGATTTTTTAACACTTTTGAATCACAATCCATTTTGCACGTTTCACATCGCAATTAATCGACTGGTGGTGAATCGGCACACCCCTAGTTGTGCCGGTACGCCAAGAATCCCGGTTCGGTATGTAACTTGTTTTCAGTTTCAAGTTTGGTTCATTTTCGTTACAGTTGGAGAACAAAGTGTGTGAGGGGGGAGTTTTTGTGTAATGACATATGAAATCAAACTGTACTTAAAAGTACATTTTCTAACAAACTTTTCAGATGGCATAAAAAGGTATACTCTATAAAAAATAAAATATAAATAAATAACAGTCAAAATAATTTTTTTTGTTGCAGGAAACTGCAACATCAATACTTTGGCTTTCTGCCAAAGTCAAGACAATTTGGGATATAAAATGAATATTTCAGACTGCCCTGTTGTGGTAACAAGTTATTCTGGGGTTAAGCTGTTACCTGAGCCAGCTGACAGGATGTTGCATAAGTTAAACAGGTGAGGTGGAAGGCGTTACAGCGCACTACTAGTCTAATGATTTAATCACCGCTGCAGAATTCCTTTTTACCTAGGAGCCGCGGTTTCTAACCCCGGAGTTTCTCCTGGTTTCATGTATTTTTATTTGGCCTTTTGTACCCTTTTGTATGCATGAAAACTAAACATTATATTGCATAAATAACGTCATTTTTGTATTTATGTAGGACGCTGTGATGGGGTAGGTGGTCCTTCCGTTCAGCTTCCAGCTGCGGCAAAACACAGCAAACGTCTCTGACTAATTCCTGGGAGAAACAATCAAACACATTATTATAGTTATATTTCCATTCTGCTTACACTTTATTGCTATGTTAAGATAACATCACCAACGAGGGCAGCTATGAGGTATCTTTCAGCTCAGTAGCATATGTGGTAGCTAACAGCAACCATTGAGGCTACTGGAAGCTGGTAATTAGTTAACATGAAAACGTGTTGTCCCGTAACACCGGGAAGCCGAAGTTTCCCCAGACAGAAGGTTTTAACAATGAAAGCGGGCATTTAAGTCCTTCTCTCCCTGAGAAGAGTAGCTGGCCATAACCTGCTAGCAGGAGGCCAGGCTGCCCTGTATTTGTTTACAGTTTCATGTGTTGCTAACTAAAGTGCAACGCAGTTATCCTTCCCTGTAGAAAACTTTCTGTACCGAAAAATCAGAATACAGGTCCGCCTACTGTTACAACCCTATTAAATATTTATATAATATTACTGTGTTATATTAAAGTTAATGCTGATATCTTTCCAACTTGGTATGGGGTTAACACAGTTGCGTGCTCCGGACCAGCATTCGGCCAAAACTCCTACTTTATAGAGGTGGTCCTGCTTCCTGACAATCAGCTGATCAGTTGATTTTAATTATAGAATATAATAATGTAATTGCTGATGTCTTTCCATATTGGCATTGTTTACACACTCCTGTATGTTTCACCTGCCTTCATAAAAGTAGCTGTGTTTCTGTAAATAGTTTGAAAAAGACCTTACAACCCATACATATACAGTATGATCAAACTTGCAAAATTCCTGCTTCATTTCTTTTGGAAACGACTCAAAATTAATGGACAGTTTCTCTACAATAATTGTTGATGTCTTTCTTCCCTGGCATTGTGGTAACATACCTACTGTATGTGCTGTGGAGAATCAAACGGCTGAAATCGCCTGTTTTTATAAGCTTGGTCCCCCCCGAAGTGCATATATTAGCTTTTAAATCCCAAAGATGCAGTAAGGGTGTACTTAGTTTTTCCTCACTCAGCGTCTTCATTTTGTCTTCATCTATGGTTGATGATTAATACCAGCATGGAATCTGTTGGGTACTTCGTTACTCTTGAGGTTTGAGGTTTTAGTTGTTTGAATAACTAAAATCTGTTTAGGATCATCTTGTATTTATTGTTTCCTGATACATAAAACCCCAGAACTGAGGAAGGGTGTACCTTTTTACTCAATTCAATTGAAAAATAAATGCCTTATTTATCATAAAGGGGAATTAAACGTTGTAACTCAAATCATTAAAGTATCTTCAAAGAGTTGTTGTCAAGCTCTGGGGAGGAAGGAGATCCAGTAGCAGTCAGTCTCGCAATAAATCTAATGAGGCCTTTCACTGAAGACTGTTGCTGTATGACAGTCTCATGACCGTCATGACATGCTAAAAGCTCAACTTCAGAGCAGCGGAGACAATATTCCACAGTAACATGTCCTGCTTGACACAGTCAATTGTTGGCAAGCTCTGCTGCTAATCCACCTCCTTTGCTTTTGCTTTCTTTAAATCTCTGACTGGCCGTACGGTTGGAGGGATGTTTGAGTAGGGGATCTGATCCTTGGTTTGAACTTTCTCCTTCTCCCTCTGCATCCGCGAAGCCTCCTTCTCAACTCCTCTGGGATTTGGGGGTCATAGGTACTATTTGAGCCTCTGAGATGCTAATCAGCTGCTTCCTATTTGTAAAAAACAATAGTTGCAGACAAGGAAGAGCAATGCTCTCAGGTCAGTCGAGCTCAGAAGCCGTCATTCCTGTGTGGACTGATCTGTTTGTGCTGCCATGACTTTCCATTGTCTCCTGCAAACTGAGGAAAAGAGGAGGAGAAGATTGAAAATGCTCAGCCAGTTGTCCTCTGGTTTCAACATTTAAATTTGTTTCCAGACACCTCGGATGACAGACACTCAGCTCGCGTTTCAAAGCCTAATCTTCAACCTCTAGATAGCGCCGCTCAGCCTTGGAAACACAATCTCCATAAGTTGGAGAGGAGGTGGAGGACGACGGAGGCGGGGAGGCAGGGAGGGTTCAGAAGAAAGGCACATTAGACAGACAGTTCCTCTCAATCGCTGAAACAATAAGCCCTATTTATCGCTCATTTGAAAAAAGGTTTGACGCGCCGCCGAAACAGAGGAGGCTTTCATCTCCCTGGCATATTAAACTGTCACAGTGCTTAACTTTAAATTAAGGTGACACGCCACTGACTTGGGGATGTCACTAATAGTGCAATGGCGACCTGCTAATAGAAGTACAATATGACGCGTTTGCTGTAACTAAAACCTCCGCTGTCAGATTACGCCGGTGACATCTTAAACTTTTCATACATTAACGTGACACTTGGAACAAATGCAATTTGGTGTCGAGAGCGGCACAAAAGAAGGCTTGTGATTCAAAGCTTGGTGAAGGGCATTGTCACGAGGTGTCTCGGCATGAAAGGATGACATTTCCTTCTATTAGGTGGATGCAATAAATCACATGCGGCGAGAAGCATGTTTAAAAAAAGAGGTTTACAGGAAAGCAGAATTAAAACATGTAAAATATATATAAGATGTTTAAAGAAAGCTCTCTTTGTTGTTTTATGCTGTTCCCAAGCGTCTATATTTCCTTTTGCTCCCCTGTGGAGAAGGAATAATTATTATGCCTGGAATCAGAGGGCCCTAACTTTGGATTAGTCCAAATATGCTCACAGTCTTGGAACTGCCTAATGTAATAGTTCAAACACCAAATATACATCAATGTACATTCACACTGGAAACCGTCTTAGCGCTACCACAGAAGCTAACATCTACAGTCTTCCTTATATCCGCTCTTCGTGGGTACAGCCAATCAGCATCAAGGAAAATGAAAGTTGCTCTATGCAAATGCCAACCAGTAGCGTGCCTAGTAGCATCTACATATTTCAGCTTCCCTAGCTGCATTTTCTTAGGAATATTTTAGATATGCTCTACACAAAAAAAAAATTGTGGTTGCGTTCTACAGAAAAATCCAAGACTATCTTAAATCCACGAACACCACCCACCTTTAAAAACTGGTATAACTGCCTATTTTAATAGTTTAAACTCCAAATATAGCTTAATAAACATTAGTACGCACAGTGGAAACTGCTTTAGCACTACCACTGACGCTAACATCTAAAGTCTTCAGTCTGTTGACTCTTGGGGGTTCAGCCAATCAGAAGCAAGGAAAATGAACTTTGCTCTATGCAAATGCCAACCAACAGCGTGTCATGTAGCAATGCGTCTAGGTATTTCACTCTTCCAAACTTTTGAATATTTTAGATATGCTCTACAGAAATAATGTGCAAAGATGCAAGTTTTTCGTGAATAATTTTGAGTTTCGTTCCACAGAAATATCCGAGAATAGCTTAAATCCACAAAATAATACACACACTGGAAACCGTCTTAGCGCTACCACAGAAACTAACATCTACAGTCTTCCTTATATCCGTTCTTGGTGGGTACAGCCAATCTGCATCAAGGAAAATGAATGTTGCTCAATGCAAATGCCAACTAGTAGCGTGCCTAGTAGCATTACGTCTACATATTTCAGCTTCCCTAGCTGCATTTTCTTAATAATATTTTAGGTATGCTCTATTAAGAAAATGTGAAAAAAAATTGCAAAATGCTAATTTCTTTGCGTATAATTTGTGGTTCAGTCTATCCGCTCTTGAGGGTACAGCCAATCAGAGGCAAGGAAAATGATTGGGACTCCTGGATTGGCTGCTTTGCAAACACCAACCAGTATTTCAGCTTCCCAAGCTGCATTTTGTTTTGAATATTTTAGAGATGCTCTTCAAATGAAAAATTTGCAAAACATTTTATCGCTAATAATTTGGAGTTGTGTTCCTCAGAAAAATCAGAGAATAGCTTAATTAAAAAATACTTTAGACCACCTCTATAAATGTAAATAACCTCTTATTTTAAAGGAGTCATAACCTAGTATTACCTTGGATACCCACACTCTATTATAGTCTTTCAGGCCTTTTAAAAAAATAAAAGTTTTAAAAAAGTGAAAAAAAAAAACACAGAGCTCCTTTGACCCTTATTTCTAAAGGCATTATTGTCTCTGATGTGATATTTTGGCTGTCGTGGACGGGCATTGTAATAATGCAAATGAGGGGCGCGTTGATTGTTGGTAGAAAGGACGGGGGTTGACACCGCAGGTAACGCTTCAGCATATCTAACCCATAGCTACTACTCCCGCTAGCATACAATAGCCACATTAGCAGTTAGCTGCTGTTTGTTACACACAGCAGAGCAATAAAAACACAGCCTTACCGTTTTTATTGCAGATAAGTCTCTGATTGTTGGAATGGCCCCATTTTCCAAACGGAGCTTCGATGCCAACTTCGCCTGATATCGTCCCAAATTCGTAAAGGATTCCGGCGTAAAAAAATAGAACAAATATTTCCATGTTGATTCTGGCAGTCAACAACAGAGCAACTCACGTGTGCACTACGTTCCTGCGTCTTTCACGGTCGAGTTCATACTTCGAATCGTTGATGTGTCGGTCGCGAACGAACCGGCTCTAAGAGCTAACTCTTTCAAGTGAACAATGGGAGCCGGCTCGCCATTGGGAGCCGTTTTTTTTATTTTTTCATTCCCCCCCCCCCGCTTGTTTTGGTACATTTGGTACACATCGTTTTGCATTAATATTGGTAATAAATACACGTTAAGCAACAGAAAATCTGAGGAGCCGAAAGAGCAAGCTCTTTATGGTGAGTCAAGCCAAAAGATCTGGCTCTCCAAAAAGAGCTGGAATTCCCATCACTAAAATTCAGTAATGACGGCGCTCGACTAAATATGAGGGGGAGGCCGGGCTTCCTGCAGCATAGGTCTGCGATGTCTATATATGGTATATCCTGCGCTTGACGTCAACTCGGGCAGAAATTAAAATCACGTATTTGAGTGCACGTGGGCTGGTTGACGAAGCCAGGGGTAAACAAACACTTCACTTTTAAATATCTGCTTCCCTTCCAGTGTATAATCGTTAGGCAATCATAACATACATTTTTTTCTCGTGGAAAATTGAAACTTACAGGTCATGACTCCTTTAATGGTTGAAACACCAAATATACCTTAATATGCATTAATACTCACAGTGGAAACCATCCTAGTGCTAGCGCAGAAGCTCACATCTACATTCTTTATTTTATAAAGGAAAATTAGTGTCGTTCCTGGATTGCCTGCTTTGCGAACGCCACCCATTAGCGTGTCAAGAAGCATTGCACTTATGCACTTATTTCAACTTTTAAAGCTACATTTTCTTTTGATAATTCTATAGTTGCTCTATGAGAAAATCACCAAAATTTCAGCTAATAATTTGGAGTTACAAGCCAATGAAAAATTCGGTTATACTTAACCGTGACTAGATGTGGGTTCACTGTGCAGCCCCGCAGATTAGTTACTGTCAAGGTGATGTGACTGGTTAATGTGAGACGTTTGGAGGACACAAAACATGTTTGGTTTCATCTTTCCAACTAAACATTGTACATTCATATTAAAAAGTAATCACACCCTATTATTAAACAGCTTGTAGAAGTTTTTTATAAATTTTTTACATTGTCGTGGAGGAATCTTCTCTGAGGTTTGTAGACTTTTGTTGCTGCACGACTCTCAAGGTCCCACCACATTTCAATGAAAGTCGAGGTCTGGACTTTGACTAGGCCGTAGGAACACATTGATTCTTTTCTTCCATTCTGTTGTAGGTTTGCTGCGGCACATTTGATGTAAGGTACCCAAACGAGCCCCTATCACCATACCTCCACCACCGTGTTTGACAATAAGTATGAGCTGATTTGCTGTGTTTGGTTGTCTCCTTCAGCCCTTCTAAAAAAGCCATAACTTGCTGATATTAAGAACAGTTCTTGACTTAATCCACCATGATAAAAAGTTTGGTTCCCTCTGAATAAAACTAACCCCACCATGTTGCACTGTGGATAGGATGTTCCCTTAATCAAGTTCTTTGTTTTTGTGCAAATTGTACCTTTTGGACTTGTTAGGTTGTACTGCACTGTAACACTTTCTTCTTCCAGGTTTTGGCAGATTTTAGCCAGGCTCCAGTCTTGCAGCTGTACTTCTTAGGGCAGACGTGTTCAGTCTACAGGTGGTTATCACATGCAGAACACAACCAGTGCTTATCTGAAATCCCTGCAGCTCCTTCAGTGATACTGTTGGGCTTGTGACAGCTTCCCTTAGTACTTTCAATCAAGTCTTTCAATCAGTAATGGAGAAATTTCCAGTTTTAGTTAGAGTTGCACAAATATCTAATTGTCAACTACTGCTGAAAACAACATAATTTGTGATTAAGCCTCATTTTCCTGACTTTTTCTTTACCATTTTCATGAGCTTTAGCAGCTCAGCTTTTTGGAATATGGATCAGGTGTGTGCATGAAAGAGTCCATTTAACTGGACAAATTTATTATCGATGTGCAGAGCGTTAATGCATGATACTTATATAGCATCCAGCCATATACTGCGTCCAAGCAGTCCTTTGCGATACCGATATTGCGAGGATTGCAATAGGAAATATTGTGCAGCTCTCGTCTGTTATGTCGCTGTTAATCCATACTTTCCCCAATTATCCATGACAATACATGTACATACAAAATGTGCATTTTTCATAGTAGCCTTCTCCACACTGATACCTTTGTGCTGTGAGCTCATGTTGGTCCTTTGCATCCTCTCTGCAAACAATGGGGCGGAAAATCCTACCACGACAGGCTGAACTTTACTTCAGCCTCATCAGAGTTGATTGCAGGCGTGTACCTAAGAAGACTGAACGCTGAACAAGGTTTTACTTTAGGCAAGGCAAGTTTATTTGTATAGCACAATTCATGTTACAGGACAATTCAAAGTGCTTTACATAAAACATCAAAAGCATTACAGCAGGGTGCAGAAAAAGCAAAAGTAAAGGAATAAAAAGCATGATTTGAAATAAACCAAAAAAATGTATATATATCTTAAAAGAAGCCGTGCAGATTTAAAACTTGTAATAAAAACCTAATCAAAAGCAGCTGAGAACAGGTGGGTCTTTAACCTGGATTTAAATAAACGTTTCAGCTGATCTGAGGCTTTCTGGGAGTTTGTTCCAGACATGTGGAGCATAGAAGCTGAACGCAGCTTCTCCATGTCTGGTTCTGACTCTGGGAACTGATAAAAGAGCGGATCCAGATGACCTGAGGGGTCGAGTAGGTTCATACTGGGTCAGGAGATCACTGATCACTTTAAGGGTGTCCACACATTTTCAGTTAAAAGATGCGCTCCCCCTATGAAGTAAAGGGTCTAGCAGGAATGGTGTTCTATCTGTAATTTTCACAGTTTTAGTCATGAATAAACGGCCTTGAATCATCCGTGACACACTTCTGTTGCTTTGGTAAACATGCAGTCATGAGGGAGGCATTGTGTGCACGACTCACTATCAATTGCATGCAGAATAAGTATTTTCTCACTTTTTCCTCTCTTTTATTGAGCCTGTGTGTATTTCACTACTCACAATTTCTTTGAAGCGATTTTCAAAAACAGGGATGCATGATTTTGCTTGCTTTTGTTTTGGATTTACTTTAATCTACCCGTTAGTGTCAAGAGTTGGGACCCTGATTGGACGCCGACTCCATAATCTACATTTTCCATCAGGTGAAGGACGCGGTTTCCCTGCGAAAGCACTCAGAAACTCTTGTATTTACACGCACACCTCAGCTTGTCACGAAACTCCCGACCCCACGTCCACAATGCCTCGGGTCACAGAAAGAATCAGACCAACAGATTTCCAAACGCACAGTTTATTGCAAAATGTCGCCTTCTATCGACCTAAATAAACAGGAAGCGCCCAGAAATACCAGCCTGTCAAAAAATCAGTTGAGATAATCACCTCTCCGCAACAATGGGGACTTTGTGCAACACACAATTTAATATGTAAATATTTGATTCTGATTGTGGAAAATGGCGTAAGAGGAAAAAAAAAGTGTGGAAGCAGTGAGGAGGTTAAAGGTCCACCTAAATACTCAAGTTTCCACCTGAAAACATATTTTTTAAACCTCTGAGGAATCATCCTCCTTCTTAGCTAATTGGAAAGAAAATGATAGGTGAAAGAAAACAGCAGTAAAATCCCCTAATTCCTGGATTATAATTTAAAATATTCCAAAATGCTAATCAGGGAATTGCAACCAACAAAGGGATAATAAGACGGTCATCCAATTACCAGCATTTTCTCCCCGCTCCCCCCTCCGCTTTCGGAGGAGCCAGGTTCAAACCTGGAGTCTCTCTGAACGTGCCTCTCTTCCCTTTTCAACCCGACACACGGAGACGCCGCATCAAGCTGTGAGCAAACACGGCTTCTTCGGCTCGGCCCTCCCTGCGTCTGCCTGTCTCACAAATATGTTAATTAGGGTCCAGATATTCACAAACTTAATTAGCTGGGGCCTAGGTTGGTTCATTTTGATTGGAGGGAAGGGTGAAAAAAGAGAAAATAGGGTTTATGTTTCAATGGTGAATTTAAATTTGGCCTTAAGGTGATGAGGAAGTATTGTCAGCTACTGTACCCAAATGAACTTTTCTCCCCCCGCTTCCTGCAGCGGGAAGGGAGAATCCGGCGTGGCCGAGATTAGGCTGTAATTTACGGAGGAGCGCTTCCATTTGGAACGTGAAGTGATTGTGCTAATTGAAGTGGCATTCATTACATTATAGGTCGAAAATGAGGGGAGGTCGGGCTCCTCTACCTATTAAGCCTCAGATGATACCGATGCTGGTGTTGGGTGGAAAGAAGACGACAGAAGACATTATTAGATGGTAAATTAGATCGTTTTATGGACTGAATGGTTCACATAAGGGACTGCAGAGGTTTTATTTTAAATCTGAGAAAAATACAGATATATTTGCTCAAACCTGAGTGTTATTAAATTCAAAAATACTTCATTGATCCCTAAGGGAAATTAGATGTAGCTCATATTATCCAAGGCTCTTCAAAGAGTTCCTGATGGCTGTAGGCAGGAAGGATCTCCGATAGCAGCCTGCATTACAGCGTATCTGAAGAAACCTCTGACTGCACACTTGAAACACATTGAAAAAAAAAACCTCAAAAAAATTTTTTTTTTAAAGGGCTAAATATAAACTGCTTTATTCAAAACTCTAACAAAAAAACCCCTGAAAATCTGTTATTTATCCACTGCTTTTCACTTCCAGAGTGATAATTCTCTCTTTTTCAATTCAAAAGCACTTTAATAATCCCAAAGGAAAGCTAGAAAACTAGCGGAGACCTCCGCCAAGGCAGCTCAGTCAACCCCCCCCCCCCCAAAAAAATTTTTTGTGATGAAACATCCCTTTAGCAGCTGGATTCACACTGATGTCATTAGTTCAGTAGTTGTTCACGAAAATCCCTTTTTTCAGTAATGGCGATTTTTGGATCACCTCCAATTTTAACCAGTTGTTTCTGGTCCCATCGCAAACATTTTACTGAAATTTTCATCAAAATCCACCAACAACTTTTTGAGTTATGTTGCTAACTAACAGACAAATCCTGGCAAAAACATTGCCTCTTTGGCGGTGGTAATTAAATGTAGCTCATGTTATTCAATGTTCTTTAAAGAGTTGGAGATACTGATGGCTGTAGGCAGGAAGGTTCTCCTGTAGCAGTCTGTCTTACAGCATATCTGAAGAAACCTCTGTCTGGAGACAACTACTTTGCTTTTCAACCTACAGAATACATTTGAGTTAGTTTTAAAATCAGAAATTTTAAAAGGGCAAAACATAAACTACTTTATTCAAAGATATAACCAAAAAAACTTGAAAATCTGTTATTTATCAGGTGCTTTTCACTTAGTAATAAGTATCAGATTTTCCAGTTCGAAAATACTTTATTAATCCCAAAGGAAGATTAAATGTTGCTGTAAGTTATATTACATAATAGTCTTCAAAGAGCCTTCAAAGAGTTGGGCAGGAAGGATCTCCTGCTGCAGTCTGTGTTGCAGAAACTCTTTAGACGCTTCTGACGGAAGACACTTTTAGATAATGCTCTTCATTTTATGAAGAATCCTTCTTTACATCATCATCTCCAGAGGTTTCCACAGTCTTCCTTAGAACAGAACCAGCCTTCATTTTGGTTAAAACATGTTTGTTCTTCATTCAGTAAAGTCATTTACAGCAGGTAGAGGATCCAGAAATTTTACTTATCTTGCAATACTTTATAATATTACTTAAGTAAAAGGTACAGTGCAGTGAAATTACTCTTCAAAGTATTTTGTTTCTCAAACAGGTACACAAGTAAATGTAACAAGTAAAAGTGAAAAGTACAGTGCAGTAAATGACTCCTATTAGTGATTTTTCTCCAAAAAGGTAAACAATTAAATGTAATTGAGGAAATGTAATTAGCTACTACCCACCCCTGGATTTTAGACACGTTGATAAGTCTTCACATATCCGGCTTCAGAACCTCTAAACAGGTGAACAGAACCAGAGTCGTGGATGTATTTGTCAGGTATAATGTCTGTACACTGTGAAAAGGAACTCAGTTACACAAAACCCATCCTGAACATCCATTGACCTGTATAGTGTACTCTATGAAGGACTTTGAAGGACTTCATCAGATTGTTGAGCCTGTTTTAGTTCCCCTCAACCACCTCCACTTCTTCTCCCATGAATGAAACAGTGTTTAATCTATTCCTGTTTCTTTTGAAAATCTACAATCATCTCTTACTAAATATTACTGCATCGCACGTTCGTCCGGAAAGTTATTACAGTTACTCAATGCCTTCGCTTACGGTGATGTTCTGTCCGGATTGTTATTTCGGTTACACAACCCAATCACTTAGCTTATGCTACCAACTTTAAAAAATCCTGCAGCATCTTAAAGCATCCACTGTACCAGCCAATTCGTCGCCTTGAATCGACAGGTGATATTTTGGCGTTGCAAAAGCCATCAGTTATTGCAACCCCAGGAAAATGTGTGTAAATGTTTGCAAATACCGTACAACAGGTAGATTAATATTTGTTTTATGTTGCTCTCAGAAATAGGCTTAAGTCTTAAAATAACTGGAAAATGTCTTTATCCGATTACTCTATTAATCGTTAAAATAACCGCTGCGACTCGTTTACTGAAATAATCGAAAGCTGCACCCCTAATTCCCATTAGCGATTTGAGATGTGATTAAATCTACGTTGCTTGTGGAGTTCCACTTGGATTGTATCTCGGTCCTCATAAGTTCAACTTATACCTGCTCCGATTTGGGTCTCCTATTAGCCAAGACTGTCTAAATGGAATAATGCACAGCTATATACATTTCTGTTTCTGCTAACAACATTAACCTTGTAGAAAGTGGCCAGGATTACGCTGCACTCAGAGTAGAGCGTTTACATATGGAGCTTGAAGTGATTGTGCTTATTGAAGTGGCATAAATTACATTATAAGTCGAAAACGAGAGTAGCTAAAGCTCTTCCACCTGTTAAATCCCTGAAGATGCTGAAGCTGGTGTTAGGTTTCTACATTAAATTGAAGATAGAAAGGCCTAGTCAAAGTTAAGACCTAAATCCAATTGAGAATGTGATGCAAGACTTGAAAACTACTTATAAATTATAAGTATTTAAATTCCCCGAAATTCAGTTTAGAACAGGTTAAAATGTGTGTGAAAGAAATCTCAGATGATTTGGTTGGTGTATGTGGAGCGTTTATTCCTAAATAATGTATGTTTTTGACCCATAAACAACCCTGAAAACACCTGCAGTCAAGCATATTTGCATCGGTAGAGTTAGCCGGGATGTGCGATGCAACACTCGCAGCGCAAGTCAACCACGTCTCCTTTTTAAACCCGTTAACAACCCAGACTGCGGCTCGGCACTCGGAGCTGTATCTGACCTCCGTGGCAGCCATCCTTCCACTGCCGTTCTCTCCCAGACTCCCAGAGTTTTTTTTAAGGAGGAATTTGACACTGGTCCAAAAGTGTTCCCTTGGCTTTTCAAGTATGTAAAACATGCTTGTTTCTCCTTTTCCTTTTACCTACAGCTGACAGGAGCACCAGCTGGTGGCGAGCAGCCAAGACTGCAAGGCATGTGCTTTTACTGGTAGGCTAACTCCACCGCTGAGCTGCTCTGGGATTTACTCCGTATTACAGGAACGGGCTGCCGTATAGATTAATAACAGGACAAGTGTGTGGGCGAATAAGCAGGGCCTCTTCTTCTTTATGCATTTTAAGTTTTCCACTCCTTTACTTGGTAGTTAGTTTCTGGTAAAATCTCCTGCCGTTGTTGATGTGTTTGGGTTTTCTTTTTCTTTTTTTCAGTGTGTTGCAGGTTTACATTCTGAGTCTTAGAAACATATTGATCTAAAGGTTCAAACCTAAAAGAAAACAACAACTCTGGTTTGCTTGGCACCAAATGTGAAATGGAAAATAAACAAGAAAACATTTCAGAAAAGCACTGGAACACATTTAAGGCACAGAAGTGATGGGGTGCAGAACAAAATGCTTTCTCTGTTTCATTTCTGTAACCAAACACTACGAACCCCATCAGTCTTTATTTTTTTTCGCGATTAACAAAGATGTCGTTTTTCTTCTCTCTTCAGCTCCCTCCGTACTTGAAAAGACTTGAAATAAATGATGCTTTCATTGCCGAAGCAAAATATCACACCGTTTTTCTTTTCTGTGGAAATTAAATATATTTTTTAACAAAATCATGTATACTACAATTATTTATACACATAGAGTAGCACTTTAGGCAACCGTTTAATCTCCTCCTATGAGGTTTGAGCATCTTTGACCTTCTCTAGGTGGTCCAGAGTCATGGGTTCTGCTCTCTTCTCTTCAACTCAGCCCCCATGTAGGAAGGTTGATTTGGGCTAATGATATTTAAAATGGTATTTCAAGTCTCCCTATTCACAGCTGGTATTGGCACGCATACTGCTGACCAGGAGGTAGGCAGACAGGTTAATTCAATTAAACGTTGTCATAACTAATGTCATCTAAATATCTTCACAGAGTTGTGGATGGTTATTCTGGTGGCAGGAAGGATCTCTGATGTTGAGCTAACAACTCAACATCAGAGCAGCAGAGACGACAGCAAAAGACAGTAAAATGTCCTGGATGACACTATCACTCTGCTAATCCACCTCATTTGCTTTTGCCGCACCCCTTTAAGTCTCTGTCTGGCTGACAGTGTTGTAGTCAAATCACCATCTATCGAGTCGCTAGGTCTTTAGTTCGTGTCCCAAAAAGAATATTGTATCCCAAGTCAATTCATATTCACCAAAATAAGAGAGCATGGAGTAGATTTTAAGACTAGAATAATGGCAGCTATACATGTCTTACTTTATTTAAAAAAACAAATTGTAGAAATTAGAAAACAATAAATAATTGACATTTCACCCGTACACTTACAAAGGTTTTGGGACGTTGTTAAATTTGTCCAGTAATCTTACCCAACATAACAAGCTAACATTAGCATAGGCTACATGCTAATTCCAACAGGAGCAATTTATCATGTCGGAATCGGAGTTTAAATCCTAACGTTGCAAGTCCAAGTCCAATTTCAAGTCATCGGCCTACTGCTCGAATCAAGTCACAAGTGGTTAGAGAGCCTGTCAGAGAGACGTTGGAGTAGGGGATATGATCCTTGCCCATTATGAAATAATGAAAGATATGGTTTGAACTTCCTCTTTCTCTCTCTCCTCTCTGGTCCTCCTCTGCATTCAGGAAGCTTCCTTTTCAACTCCTCTGGGATTTGGAGTTGTAATTCAGGTAGTGGCTTTTCCACATATCCTTCCTTTTGTTTCACACCAGACCAAAAATCTTAGTCACACCTGAGCACACGTTTACGTCTGTGATGGTAAGACAGAAATGCCTTTTCCTTGCATTCCTCCAAACAACTTGGTTGGCATTTAAAGCGTCCACTGGGTAATTTGAATACTTGATAGCCAATGAGAAACTTTAAACCTTTTTACCTGTTGCTCTGTCTGTAGATATGGGCGAGTTTTGGCCAGTTTATAAACTTTCAGCCCAGATCCTGCTTATTTAAATGCTTTTTTTCACTTTTCTCTCCCATTTTGAAAAGAAGTCGTCCTATGTGTTGAGCATATGTTTGTACCACGGAGGAATTAAAGATATGGAGTACTAATTAAAAGGTCTTCAATGCTCCGATCAACTCAAAAAGTAATTTATAGATGAAAATAATAGTGAGTTTTTGTCTAAAATCTGTAAAATTACTCCATAAATTCCCTCAAATTATAGGTTGCTTTTACTCAGAGATTGCTGTAATAAATGATCAATTTATTTAGGAATTGAACAAAATTCTTTAATCAAACTTTTGCTGAATTTTAATTATGTAGATTATTATTTAAACTTCCTAAATCTTTCATAAAAATCAACAATATTATATTTTTTCTATTAGAAACATAAAGTGAAATATGAATGCTTCTCAGTTTCAGCAAACTTTTGAGTTTGGAGTAGGACCGTTTGCATCCTTCACCTCTTTCTGTCCTTTAAGCTTAAGAGCTTAAAAAAAAACACCAGGAAGAACCGCAGAAGAAATAGCGGCTGGTGTATTTCACCTCAGAGATTGTGCAACTTCACAAAACAGATGTATAAAGAAGAAGAAGAAGGGAAAAGAAAACATGGAGCTGGGGATAATACAGATGTGAGAGCACCTCTTCCTCTCCATCCTTTGGGATGTGGGCGTGTGACGCGATTGGGTTGGATTTGTGTCCGTCAAGAATAAACATCCACGTCTTCCGTCTTGTCAGACGGCGAGTGTATTTACATTCTGATAGGGCAAAATAGAGCCCAAAAAAAAATCTCCTGTCAGCTATTCTTACATAAAATATTAGACTTTTCATTGTTATGAAGAATCGCACTAAGCCTCTTGACTTATGAATTTTTAAAGTACTCAAAGAACTCTGCTCTGACCTTAATCTTAAATAGGTCTCAGAGACAGGTAGAGTGATAAATGGCCTATAAGTTGAGAAGAATAGGAGCTCGCTAAGCTCACTTTTTCAGATGGGATTGTTGGGGGGTTCTTATCACAGGCGGGCGACAAACAGCTCCCAAAAACTCAAGGTCCCCAGAGCGCCCTGGCAGCTGGGCTAATGCACAGATTAGTTTACAAGTTTTGCTCCGATGCCAATTGGATTAAAGCCTCATCGCGCCGCTGATATTTCCACATTGTTTGACAGCAAACATACGGTCAGCGGCGGGCGGCGATTGACTTAATCTAAATCCCTGCTTCTCTGTGTTTATCTGAAGGCATTGTGACCGGCAGTGTTGTGCTGACTGCAACACCTTCGACGCTGCTCGCTGCTTCTTATCCTAACCTTTTTATTCGTCAAACAGAGGCCCATCCTTTTGAGGGACCTGTGTCAAGATCAGAGTATCTCTGACAGACACCGTATCCAATGCCTCTGTGCTGAGCTATAATCAGAGTAATCACTTTGAACCAGTTCACAAGAAAGGCGCTTTATTTTCCGAAGCTGAATTGGTTTGGTCTCCGTTTCAGACTCTGAGGTTTATTTGATTAAGAGCCGAGCAGAGCATGAGAAATCGAGGACTTCAGTGGCATTCCTCAGGAATATTTACACCAGCCCCCTCGGCTCTGTAAATCATTTACGCACTTTCCCACTCACGTTTGACTCCGAACCTCGGCGAATTAGAGGCTCCGTAATAACAAACCAACCTCCTACTTGGGCTTTGTTGGATCAGAGGAGGAAGGTCGAGAGCGACTGGACCCTCAAGGGTGCCCTTGGGACCTTTCCAAAAGCCCCTAACAGCTTTGTGGTGGGCCCCTTTAATTGTTATTCCAGTGCCCCATCTTCTCCCGCCTCTGCCGGCGCGTCCGGGCAAACAGAACGGTCCTGATAGCTTCATAATGAGAGGGAGCGTCCGGAGGGAGCCGGCTAGTGACTTCCAAATGCATTGCCCTTGTTAGCGGTGTTTGGCGCTCTGCTCCGTTGTTACAGATGTCGGTAATAGAGTGCTAATAGAGATCCATTACCCTTAGGTTGTGTGTGTGTGTGTGTTAGAGAGGGCAAAGAGCCTCATAAGATTACTGACCTCTGCCTCAATTTAAAACTGATTATTTCATTTGATCAACCCCAAAAGTAACTGCTGCTGCTGCTCTGGACAACAATACGATTTTCCTACTGCCTCCGTTTGAGATCCAGAATCTTCACTCTAATGTATGGAAAACAAAAAAAGAGTGGAGAACAATACAGTAACAAGTCCCCGCTGCCCTGGGGAAACATCAAGTCATTGGACCCCGAGGGCCTTATCACTAATAAATAATCTAAATACTTTGCTTTTCGGTAAAAAATATATTTTCTTTACCTTCGCTGCTTCTCATTTAGCTTAAGACTGTTTTACCTTAAACTAGTTAGGCTTAGCATCTGTTCTTAGCTTAATTTAGTTTAGCTTGTGTTTTCTTCTTGTAGCTCTTTTTTTTATTAGAGTTAAGTTTATGTTTTATCTGTTTATCATTTCTTCTCATTTCCTTGCTTTTTATTTAGCTTATCTTTTCCTATCTTAGTTTAGCTTGTCTTCTGTTTTCTTAGTTTATTTTAGCTTATCTTTACGTCTATTAGCTTAGTTTTAACTGTCGTAGTGTACTATACCTTTTCTCATTTTAGTTTAGTTTTTCTTTTTTTCTTTAATTTAGGTAGTCTCAGCTTAGTTTAGTTGATCTTATTGTAGTTTTAGCGTTATTTAGTATAGTTTATCTGATCTTAATCAAGCTTGTCTTATGCTAGGTTTAGCTTAGTTTGTTTTACATTCACTTATCCTGTTTTAGTAACTAAGTTTAGCTTCTTTTTTATGTTAGTCTAGCATATCTTTGTTTTCTCTTAGCTTAGCTTGTCTTCAGCTAAATTTAGCTCCTTCTCTTAGCTTAGTTTTGTTTTATCAAGCATTCCTTAGTGTAGTTTATTGTTTCTTATCAGTCTAGTTTCTCTTAGATTAGTTTACCTTAAAATCTTTAGGTTTAGCTTAGTTTGTCTTACAATAGTATAACCTGATTTAGTAGCTTAGTTGTTATAGCTTATTTAAACTTTTTTTGTGTTGGTTTAGTTTAGTCTTATTTTTTCATAGTTTCGTTAATCTTTTCTCCTTTTATCTTAATTTGGTTTATGGTTTCTTTTCTCACTTTAGGTTTTTATTTGTTAGCTTAGTTTAGTTACTTTTTCCAATTCCTTTAGGTGATTCTGTGAAGAGTACCGAAGCTAACAGAGTTTAACAGACAGAAAATGGGAATTTAGCCCCAAGAATGTGATTCCCTGGGAGCCATTAGCTGAAATCCTGACATACAGTAGATGATCAACTAAAAGAAGATGCATATCTCAGATCCTGTGCCAGTCGTTTGCTGGCTTTTTTTTCTATTTCTGAGAGGATCTTAAAGCCAGCTTTCTGCAGGAAGCAGGGAAAAGAGTGGAGAACAATAGAATAACAAATTGCACGCTGCCCTGAGGACAGAAGGTAGACAGAAACATAAAATTAATGAGCCCAGAAGAACTTTATCACAAATGAATCGTGTAAATACATTGATCTTTCCTCCCTTCCTTCCCTGCTTAATGATTTCTTCTCCTACCATTTTTACACTGCTGAGTAAAAACAGAAAAAAAAAAAAAAAAAACCTGTTCTGTTTTTTTACCGGCGCTGCCTCTCGGTAAACACTCTTCCTTCTTATCTGCACGCTGCCTTCTCCCTAGGCTATGGAGCAGATTTTTCATTTAGCTAAAAGCTCAGCGAGAGGTCTATGAGAATGATAATCCTACCACGGGCCGCAGCTGGCGTTTCCACTGCGCGGATGATTAGTCGGGAACGTTTTGCATTCGACCTGGAGAAATTCTCTCAGTGGGAAGTTTGCATCCGCTTACTGTCTTTTACAGCAGGCCTCACCCCTCCCTCCATACACAACACGCACACACTGAAGAGGAGGCTTTTATTATGGATGATGAGGAAAGAAACGTAGCTTCTACCTCCATCTTTTCCCCCGTCTCTAAATACCGCCACTCCTGTCACTTTCCATGACGCTCAGTGACCTTCGTCAAACACATCCCTAATTGCTTCTGACAGGGAATTGGCTCCCCGCTGGTCCAAAAAGACTCTCTCGACTTTCCGCAGGTACGGAAAAAGGAATCCCCCCTCAGATGGTATTAGGGCGGCGAACAGGAGGAACAGGTCATGAATGCACTTATCTCATTTGTCTGACAGGTTTAAACGTTTATTAAAGGCCTCAGCCCTAATTCCCCCAAGCAGGTGTAAGCTTCCGTCGAGGTGTGTGAATTATATCCAATCGAGCAGATACGCTCGTAATATGATGAATGCCAGCTAAGCTTTTCCAGGTGGAAATTGAATAACTCATGGTTTCTGGGCGTAATCCACCCGTGCATTGTCAAAGACAAATAGAGGAGACGCTTTGTTTTCGCCGTGTTTGCGTTTGCATAACACTTAGCAGGGTAACTGTATTAATGGCATTACACGCCTCTTGAGTTGCACAAATAGTGTTGAAGGAAATCCTAACCTCTGTTGCTTTTCTTTCTTGTAACACAAACCCTGCAAGGAGAATCCTTTTAAAAAGCTTTTAAAAAACCCAGAGAAAACAGAAATCCGACCGGCGGGGACTGCAGTCAGAAGACACGCTGGAGGGACACATGGTGGGTTTTTGCACTTTTGGTGCCCCTGGTCACGTCACAACAGGCCCACAGTGGATGGACAATGTTCACCGAGGCAACAAACTCCAGGGGGGGTTGTTTTCCTTCAAGCATTTTCCACCACCTGGCTTTACATCCATCATTATTCCTGAGAGAATAATTTGGGATACGGTTATGGAAAACTGCTGAACAAGTCAAATTCTAATCTTTCTGTACCATAAATATAATCTAAATGGCATGTCCAGTTATTCCTATGGGTAGACTCCTTTGTTTTTGCTTCTGCTGACTTCATTCAGTCCCCAAGAATACCCCCAGCTGCACTGAAAATGATCCGTCATCTTTGCACTTGCAACAAGCGTCTTCTTCAGCAGATCAACAAAAACAAAAAAAAATGGTAAAAAGATCATTGTTCATTACTGCCTCCAGCTCAGCTCGGAGGCTGGTTTTGACTTACAGTCCACGCTTCTAGAAAATGGAAAATAGCCCCATTAAAGCAATAATTAGCTGTATAATAGAGCCACATTTGGAATAAAATGGATGCACTGTGTACGTTTGTTCGTGTGGCTGAGCTGGAAACATCTTCTGTTGTTCCCCTAAATGTGTAAAAAAGTTCAGCTATGCTGGAGATGTTAAAACAAGGATCCTCTTGTGGTCCTACAGATAGTGAGCACAGTGAGAGTGGGAGAGTGGGAAAGTGTGACAAGTTTAACTGTGGTAAAGACACACAAATCCCAAAATGCCTTGCGGTTTTCATATTCTTTAATACTTTCATGTGACAGCTGGGGAACCTCTTGGTACAACACGTTTCAAAGAGAACTTGATGATTGTAAAGTTTAAAGGTTTGTTTTGGTTGAATTTGTCTGATTTTTCAGAGTTAAGCTGCTTTCCTCTGCCCTAAATCATTCAGGCATACTTCTCTCTCTTGCCTCATTTCCACTGAGCGGTACGGCACGGATCGAAAGAGGCTAGACACCCTGCGGAGGAAACTCATTTCAACCGCCTGTATCCACAAACTTGTTCTTTCAGTGTGTACCTAGAGCTCGTGACCGTCGATGAGGGTAGGACATTGTTGCTATGGCGGCGCACAGTGTTGAAGCGGCTTCTCCAGCTCCCGGAATTAAGCCTAATTTGTTGCCCTTTGTGGGCACTTTTAGCACTAATTCAGTGCTAAATTCACGGCTAAAGTACAGCTCAACTGAACTGACAGACATCAGGGACAGTTCGGTAATTATAATATCACAAAAACTTAAATCTGCTCTCGGTTGGCGTCCGAGAGCAGATTTAAGTTTTAAGTCCTGATATTGAGGACAACGGAGTGGCGCAGCAGGATTCGGGAAGCAACGGGCAAGAGGAAACGATGTGCCCGAAAACAGAAGAGAGGAAAGTGGGTGGGTGCGCTGGCACAGTTAAAGGCTAGGAGACCGCCGATACCAACTCTCTTCCTGTGCTGTTCTTTGCCTAACGGAAACCTGGCTCAACAACAACATGCCAGACTCAGCCTTCCAGATAGAAGGGCTTCAGGTTTTCCGAGCAGACTGCGACCACCGGTCGGGTAAAACACGGGGAAGAGGACTCTGTGAATGAACGTTGGTATATGAACTGTGGACCTGTGAAAAGCTCCTGCTCTGAGGCAATAGAGCTTATGAGTGTGACATGTCGGCCGTTTTATCTGCCACGAGAGTTAACTGCAGTGTTCATCACCATTGTTTACATTCGACCGGGTGCAAATGCCAACGAAGCATCAAAGGAGCTATTTGACACCAATAGCTCATTGCAAACAAAGCACCCGGAGGCGTTTTACGTGGTTGCGGGGGACTTTAACCACATGAAACTGACGGACACTCTGCCAAGTTTTTACCAGCATGTCACCTTTCCTACACGCGGAAAAAATACTCTGGACTGTGTGTACAGCAACATCCGCGGTGCATATAGAGCTTTTCCTCGCCCCCATCTTGGCCTCTCCGACCACATCTCCATCCTGCTAGCGCCAGCATACCGCCCCGTGCTGAGACGTATCAGGCCATCGAAGAAGACGATCACTGTGTGGCCCAGAGATGCGGCCTGTGTGCTCCAGGACTGTTTTCAGTGCACAGAATGGCAGGTATTCAAAGAGGCAGCTACACATGAAGGAGAGGTGGATCTGGAGGAATATACATCTGTCCTTGGTTTCATCTCCAAATGTGCTGATGATGTCACCACCACCAGGATAATAACCTGCTATCCGAACCAGAAACCCTGGCTGAACTCTGAGGTGAGAGCTCTGCTGAAAGCTAGGGATACTGGATTCAAGGCAGGTGAGGCATCAGCACTCAGAGAGGCCCGAAAAGGACTGACTGCGGGCATTACGAGGGCCAAAGCCACATACGCCCAGAAAATCCAGGGTCACTTCACCACCAATGACCCTCGGCGCATGTGGAGGGGCATTAAATACATCACGGACTACAACACCAAGGATGTACAATGCCCAAGAGACCCCTCCTTGCCAGATGCACTCAACCATTTCTATGCCTGCTTTGAGTTCCCTGATGTCTCCCCCAGCACCAAACTTATACCACCACCTGGTGACACGCCTATCAGTGTGACCACAGCAGATGTAAGGAAGACCCTTCAGTGTATCAATCCTCACAAAGCAGCAGGGCCCGACAACATCCCAGGGCGGGTACTGAGGGACTGTGCACACCAGCTGGCTGAAGTGCTGGCAGACATCATAGACGCTGGTGCAGAAGCTCTCCTCCCTCGGACTGAGTCCCACGCTGGCGAACTGGGTCCTGGACTTCCTGACCAATAGACCTCAGACTGTTAAGATCCACAACACCATCTCCTCCTCCATCACCCTCAGGACAGGCTCACCACAGGGCTGCGTGTTGAGCCCCCTCCTGTTCACTCTGTTGACGTATGACTTCTCAGTGAGACACCCCAGCTGTCATATAGTTTAGTTTGCGGATGACACAGCAGTAGTGGGACGCATCACCAATAACGATGAGTCCAAATACAGAGAGGAGGTGGAAAACCTGGTGCAGTGGTGCAGAGAAAACAACCTGTGCATCAATGTGAAGAAGACTAAGGAGATGGTGGTGGATTTCAGAAGGGACAAGCGTCCTCTCCTTCCCCTGTACATCGGAGGAGCAGCTGTGGAAGTGGTCTCCAGCTTCAGGTACCTGGGTGTGCACATATCCAACGACCTCACCAGGAATGCCAACACTTCACGTCTGGTCAAGAAGGCCCACCAGCGTCTCTACTTCCTGTGGAAGCTGCAGAGAGCTGGACTTGGAAGCTCCGTCCTGAGGAGTTTCTATCACTGTGCAGTGGAGAGCGTCATCTGCACCTGCATCACCGTGTGGCACGGCAGCTGTACTGAGGAAGGTTCTGCAGCGGGTGGTGAAAGCTGCACAAAGGACTGTAGGGAGCATGCTTCCCACCACCTTGGACCTCTACACGTCCCAATGCAGGGGACGGGCCCTCCGCATCCTGAAGGACTCCACCCATCTGGCTCATAGCCTGTTTCAGCCCCTGACCTCAGGCAGGCGGCTGAGGAGCATACAGAGCGAGACCACCAGGTTCAATAACAGCTTCTGGCTATAAGGACCCCTCTGTTGTCATTTAACAGATCAGTAACATGCCTTAACCAGAATGTAGCAACAGATAACTTCATGGTCGTCTTAGTTGTGCCCATTTTACTGAACTATCAAAGGAGGCTTGATAAGTATTTGGAAATAAATCAACCTAAAGCTTCAGGGGAGCTGTAGTAGCTTCTGATTGTGGACTGTTTTAGGCTGTGTAGACAGTGTAATTAATGAGGACGCCAGAGTAGGGTTTCTTTTGAAGTGAATTGCTTGAAGGCAGAACCGGAACAGAACCGTTTCTGCTCCTGAAGGCCAAATTCGGAGGTCATATCCGACCTTGAAAGCTTCTATGTATCGTCTAATGCTCCTTTTTCAATCCAGCCATGAAATGCCTTGGTGAAAATATTTCTTAGTACGCAACAAATGATTTAAATCCCAACACGTTTGCTTTTTAAAACCTCTAACCGAGGTTATGACCTGGTACCGCTGAACTGCGTCGGCTTGTGACGGCATAACAAATGTTTAACTTCAGGGGGAATTTCAGAGGAGTTCCCCAATCTCTGTAGCTCCATTGTGGTGCGAGGATATAAAAAGGGAGAAAAACATGTTTGATTAATGCAATCATGTGACCAGAAGTAATGACAACCATAACCTATTTGAACGAAGATAATTAGCCATCCCTTGCCATAGGGCAGTGACCTCCAAGCTGAGTAGAAAACATCTTAAAGCTCTCTTTGTCTCTGATACTTGTATCAAAACCCCAAATCTTTTAGTAGTATTTTAAAAAAAATTGTTTATTTGCGAAGTTTCTGACAGGTCACAGAGATGATGTGTAATCCTGAAAGATTTTAGCTATTAGGTTTCTGTGGGCTATAGCAAAAAAGAGCCTTAAGGGCCCTTGGTGATCAGATTTCACATCATCTCGCTCATCATTTAGTATCAGAGCATAAGGAGAACATTACATCTACTTTTTGATTGAAGCATCATTTCGACAGTCCTCCAGGCAATCTTTGACTTGGCACGGAACACAAAGACTTCACTTCTGCTCCGATTCATCTTTAAGCTCACGTTGTTGTTTAATCTGTTTGTTTTCATCAGAAGTCACATGAACTGGGAATTTATCAGGGTTAAAAATCACCTCACATTTCCAACATCGATTGGAACTGTGACAAACTTATCAGAGGTTCAATCTTTTCAATAAAAATCCATCATAATGAAGTTAAAAAAACAGATTAAAGGAAGTGATCTACTTATTTTTTATTATTTGCATGTGATTTAAAGATACTTTGAAGGCCGTAAGAAAATGCTCAGTCACTGGTTACTGTGAGGATTCTCGCCTTTTCTGGGTAGAACCATGAAACACTCAAACAGTCCCTGTAGTTTAAGTAGTTGTTAGACGTTTTTGGTGAAGGGTGTCTGATATATCCCTGTAGATATAGTTAGACCAGTAGCTGTTTTCTTGTAGCCGTTTCCTTAGTTATTACAATCAACACATCTGCCCTACTTTAAGAACTTAGGGCAAGCTTTCTATATTGTTGATTAGTTGAATGTTACTCTTTAGGCTCTGTCGTTCATGTGTTTACCTGCAATGACTGAGATAAAAGGCCTGTTTGTGCTTTTACTTGAAGCAAACCCGACTCTTAGTCCCTCCTGGACTAGACGCTTCAGGGTTTCATATATTTCTGGTCCATCTAACCATTTTCCTATCCATTCATCCATCCATCCATGCATCCAACCAATGGTCTGTCGACCATCTGTGTCTATTGTTCCATCGAACAACCATCCATCCATACACCCATCCATCCATACACCCATCAGTCTGTCAACTATCTATCTATCTATCTATCTATCTATCTATCTATCTATCTATCTATCTATCTATCTATCTATCTATCTATCTATCTATCTATCTATCTATCTATCTATCTATCTATCTATCTATCTATCTATCTATCTATCCGATCATCCATTGTTCCATTGAACAACCATCCATCCATCCACCCATCCATCCATCCACCCATCCATCCATCCATCCATCCATCTGTTGACCGTCCATCCATCCACCCATCCATCCATCCATCCATCCATCCATCCATCCATCCATCCATGGGTCTGTCGACCATCCATTCATCCATTGTTCCATCGAACAACCCTCCATCCAGTCACCCATCAGTCTGTCGACCATCCATCCATCCATCCATCTATCCATCCATCCATCCATCTATCCATCCATCCATCCATCTATCCATCCATCCAGCCACCCATCAGTCTGTTGACCATCCATCCATCCAGTCACCCATCAGTCTGTCGACCATCCATCCATCCATCCATCCATCCATCCATCCATCCATCCATCCATCCATTGTTCCATCGAACAACCATCCATCCATCCACCCATCAGGCTGTTGACCATCTGTCTGTCCATCCATCCATCCATCCATCCATCCATTTATCAGTCTTTCGAATATCCATCCATCCATCCATCCATCCATCCATCCATCTTTACGTAATTAAAAACTTCCCAATATAAAAATGTATGTCATGACATGTACAGTAAACTGTTAAAATGAAAACTCATGAATTTTAGTCTTGAAAAGTATGAACATGTTTCTAAGAAAGCTGTTTTTTCAATCAAATACTTGAAGGTGTTTTTTTCCCAGAAGGCCGAGCTTCTCACTGTCTTCATTTCTGAAGGCACACTTTCTCAGAACATCTGTTTGTATCCAGTCTTTTTTCCAACCTCTTGCCAAAAGTTACATTCGTACACTTTATTGTCTCTTGCCTTTTTCACAAAATCTTAGTCTTAGTCTTTCGGTTTGAAAAAGATTTCTTTATATATGAAAAATTCATCTGCTGAAGCATCACACTCATACTTGACCCGGGCAGTGTGTTCATCGGTTACACAAAGAAGCTCCCCGAGCTGTGTTTCCCACTCGCATGTTGAACCTCGAATTGTAAGGGGGAACATTTTTCACGACTTGACGGAGGAGTAGAAGGGAGACGAGATTAGATGTGGAAAAACCTGGCTGCCGTGGCGGTGAGCTCTAAGCGCCCTGGCTCGGCTTCCTCCGCCGTCTCTGCTGTAAGACGGTTGAGCAACGCACCTAGCAGGCAGATCGGAAATTCAAACAGCAAGTGCCAAGATCTTTTTGTGGATTCCCCACTTCCCAAATAGCTTAGGATTATTCTCCGTCTAAGCTAATACCTGGTGAGGAAGTAAAGCCTGAAGGATGGGATTATTTAATGTGGCATTTTTAATGTGTGACATGCTAATCACATCTCAGAACAGGAATACTTCAACCATTTAACTTTCGTCAGGGGAGGAGAGGCGGTTTTGGGGGTAGTAAGCCTTCAAAAGAGACCCCCCTCCCCACCCCCTCCTTTCCCTCTTTAACCCACCACCTCATGCAGCTGAAACCGTCTTCAAAATGACAATGACACATTGTCGTGCCTTAGAGGGGAAACTGAGGAATGAAGGCGCCAGAGACAGTAACCTCAAGTATATGACTGCAGCAGCGACTCGGGGAGTCATTTACCTGCTTTCATCATCTGCATGAATTTCATCTCAATTTTGTGGCGTTTAATGATTTATTCGAACTGTTCCGTTTCCACGGTGGAATGATTAGAGAACAAACTTTTTAAAAAGCACAGAATTTGGTGCAGAAAGCTGAATTTATTCAAGATCTTCTCTTAACCCAACAACGTCTCAAACATACATACACAACCACATTAGAATGTGGCATAATGTCCTTTAGCAAGTTTAGACCGTCACGCTTTTTGTGGTGTTTTGAACAACATTGGCTGAATATTGGACCGTTCTTCTTTGAATGTGTAGTAGTTGGTAGCTGGAGTTCATTATAATTGACTGATGTCCTGGCAAAGACTCTGACTTTAAACCTACCTCGCAAATTTTCAATCGGTTTGAGGTCAGGGTTTTTGGAAAGAACCTTCATCTAAGCTTATGTATTCCCAGACTAGTTTGGATGTCTGTCTTGGATCATTGTCCTGTTGAGGCACTCAAGTCCAAATATGAACTATCAATTCAATTCAGTTTATTTATATAGCGCCGATTCACAACAGATGTCATCTCAAGGCACTTTACAAGAAAAGTAATTTCAATTCAGTTTAAAAATTTCTTATTTAAGGAATCCCAGCAGATTGCATTGATTCATTGACTTGAGGTTGCGCCCCATTTATGCAGACTCCAACCACAGCAATCCTTCATACTGAGCAAGCATGTAGCGAGAGTGGAGAGGAAAAACTCCCTTTTAACAGCAATAAACATGCAGCAGAACCAGAACCAGGCTCAGTACGAGCGGCCGTCTGCAACAACCGTCTTGGGTTTAAGAAGACAGAGCAGAGACACAGAAAGAACAAAATAACTGATTTATGAGTACTTTCTTTATTAAAGAAAGTAAAAAGTTGATAGCAGGACACGGAGGATGTTCAGTTACTGGGAGCATCATCCCAGTCGACGACGCCCCCCCCCCCCGCCAACAGGTCATTGTAGCTAAGCAGGATACCAGACCAGGTGTACCTTCTATGGAGAGAAAAACACTGAGAAAAAACAAAGTTAACAGTCAAAATAACAGCAGAGAAATACAACTGCAGAGTAGTAGAAGGGAAACGTAGCAGAGTTAAGAAAAGTGGTCAGTCTGTCCTCCAGCAGTCTAAGCCTATAGCAGCATAACTGAGATAAGAACTGAACTATCTGGCAACACTGACAACAGGGACTTTTAGAGGACTGAAGGTGAGAGGCTTTCGACCCGAATATTTTCCGTATTTGACCGATTCTTTGTTTTGTTTACAATTCAGATTACAATTCACAACCCCGAACTCTTAAAGCTGACTCGCAGACTTTTTCTACGTGTCTCACGGAGTAACGGGGACCGTAAGTGGACGGCGCGTTGAAGAGTTACGGAGGCTTTGGAGCGCGACTGTGACCGGTTCGTCTGATTCCAGACGCGCTCCAAAGAACGTGGTGTTGTGCCAACCACCGGTGGAGAAACGGTGTATGCTGAGACTTACTCCCGCTAAAGCGACAGCTAGCTGGTCAAGAAACGACTCGTTCAGAGAGTCTTTTCCGACTTCTGATCGCTTCAATTTGAAAAATGTTTTCTGATTTCAATACTCTGGCTGAAGTGGGGCTTAATTCCAGTCACCAGTGTGTCAGCGGAGCGCGGATTCAGACTCCAGAACAAAACCGGAATCCGAGGCAAAGATGCCAAACCTCATGACAATAACCTCTGCAGCAATCACACTTGTTGCATTTCATTATGCACAAACAGGTGAGCATTTCAGTTCCATGTGGACCAGGAGGGAGTTGTGAGACTGTGCTTTCAGGCCACAGCCGGTAAACTGTTTGGTTAATTCATTGTTTATATGTAGTTCCTTGTTTAGCTTGTTCAGACTGAATATTAGTTCAAATCGATTTTAAAAAAATACTATTAAATAGGCTAATTGATGGATAAAAATAGATTATGGTCAAAATGACAGACAACAAAAAGGTCTAACAGCTAATTTAACCAATTTATCTGAACTCTACCAAATCTGCCAAGAAGAGTGCCAGAATTATGCCAGAAGCTTTACAGCGGTATGTGGAAAATATTTGACTTGCTAATGGATGGTAATCCATATATTAACTGTGTTTGTATGTATGTTGTTATTAGGCCTAAATGTATGTTTTTGTGCCTGGAAACCAACTGGTAAATAAAACCTTCCACCAGAACTGTACATCAATCCAGGGCCAAGAATCTCTCCTCAACACAATCATTGCATACTGGTGCCGAAGTCCTCTGTGGGTTTGGGGATAAAGGCAAGTTGTTCCTGCCTGATGCTGAATTTTAACAAGGTGAGGCAGATGAGCCACGATTCTTCCACCCTGAGCTTGAAGCGGGAATACAGACAGGAACTTCGGAGTGATTTGACACAGAGGGAATGGGCGAGGGGGGTTCATGAGCACTCGTCTCTCTATCTCCGTCATCTGTCTGTGATCATTAATGGTTAAACATCTGAAGCGTTGCCATTATATGAGCATGGAAAGTTATTAAAACACTCACACACACATGCACACCGAGGCCCTGCCCTCAAGTCTCTCTGTGTTTAAGGATTGCGCTCTGATAGTGGTGAGGAAATCAATGAAGGGCCTGAGAGCAGCCGGTCTGGCAGACTTGACACGCAACAGAGGAAGGTAAATTATTGGAACTTTAATTACTTTGATCCGTCATGCATTGTAGCATTGTGTCAGGGAAGTCAATGCCATGACAGACGCCGAACAAAGGCCAGTGCCGCATTTTCATAACATCTTCACTCCCTTTTCCTAATGCCTGATTAAAGCCAGGGTGTCGAGGACCACAAGCCCCCCCACCTCCAGCCCCTGTGTTTTTGTTTCCCCCCCCTTCCTTTTGCCTCCATGCAATGATTTAGAAACTCATTTTGAAAGCTCTGTTTACCCAAGTCATTACTGAAGTCAGGGATTGAATGCCAGTCCATTATGGGCATCTGCACCACGGCTTTACAAACAAGCACAATGCGCCGTCCTATCGCCATTATCACATTGTTTGACCGTAATGTATCGCTGTTTCTTTTCACCCATAAATACAAGTCCGTGTTTTCAGCTAAATTAAGAAGGATTTGCCTCCACAATGAAGCCTGTCCTCTTCTGAGCGGAGACACAAGAACACAATGACCAAAACACCCACAAAGAAAATGAGTAGGAATGAGAAACTCCTTTTTTAATCATCAAAGAGGGTACAAAATGACTCCCTTTTCCCCCTGTTTCATGAATATTCCCGCACTTAGCGTTGGGGATGAATCTGCAGGATTGTTCTCGGAGCTGATAAATACCCGGCATGTGTGGTAATTTAGAAATGCACATTAATCTCCAGTCGTGTCCTGAGACGGGAAAGGGAAAAAAGGTAACTGATATGCAGTAAATGAGCCCCGCTCCCCTTCCTGGAAAAAATTGTCAAACTGCAATATGTGAGCTGAACAGGAAAGGCTTTGTTTTAATTAAGTGTGGTTAAGTAGTTGGTGTGGAAAGTAAAAAGGAACAGCTCAGAAATTTTCAGCCGTCATCAAGAAAGGGCCGCCACTCTGTACTGGAGTCTTAATTCATTAGTGGATCAGGGATTTGCTAACTTCAGACCTAATTATTCCCAAACAATCCCACTGATGGTTTATATTTCTGTCCCTGAGTCATTTCTCTTGCATTGTGTTCTGCAGTTTGGGATAATCCCGCACAATGTGACCAAACGGGCTGTAGGACATGTTCCTGTAGGACGGCAAGGAGAAATATTTGGTTGTCTTTTCTGTATGCACATCACGACTGATAGTCACAAAATTTAAACTAGGGAAAATTAATGAGCAAATTGAAACAAAGTAAGACATGTTTGACTTTTTTATAACTGTTGTATTTGGTTACTAAACTTCCCAAGCTCATCTGAAAGTAAGAAACACCTCCAAGAGTTTTCACTGTCACCTGGACTCTAACGGGGCAGGCGGAGTAAAACCCAAACAGCTAACGTTGCGTCATACTAGTGAGACCACAAACTAGTACGTCTTGTGACGTTTTTCTGTCTTCCCCTCAATGGCCTGAGTTGTGTGACGCCCGTAGACCCGGCCTTACCATACCATATAGGTGTGTAACGGTAAGCCAAAAAAAACGGTTCGGTACATAGCTTGGTTTCAATTTCACAGTTCGGTTTAACCCACGCTGCTTTCAGGGCTCGGTCGTTGCTTAAACAGCTTGGTAGACCCAAACTGCATCCATGGCTCCATGTGTGTAAGATTAGAGTACACAATGTCAAGGATGGCAGTGGTCGCATCATGCTCTGGGCTGTTACCATGAATTTGCTGTATAACAGTTTTTGTTGCGCCAGGACAAAACAAGAAACAACAAAAATATTTAAATGAAACCATGGTAATCAGTTCCACTCAAACACCAAATCTGTTCACTCCTGGCTCAAACAGTCGGCCTATGTTCCACTAATTAATTCCCTTCGTTTTTTAGAAAAGGATACTGCCAAACCCCTGCTGGTCTGGGGTGTAAATATTAGGTCTCCAAGGTTCTGAAGTATGTCTGACCCGGGCTCATTTTACAGGTCAACCAGCTTGAGCCCGGCCATGTTTAGGGACCTGGGCATACCAAGATGAGAAGGACTCTTTGGCGAAATATGTATCGTGCAAGGTGCTAAACTAAAACCAAAACGAAATTAAAGGCAAAGTGATCCCTCTCTGCTATGTTTGGAGACTAAAACAATCAAGCTCATATTTTCTTGTCCTTGCACTTTGTGTATGCCACAATTTTGGTTTTTGTTGCTCCATATCTAGATGCCTAAATGCATCGTGTTGCCGCTCATTTCCTTGGTTTGTTTAGAAGCGGTTAAACAGGTGTAAAGTAACTAAAACCGACTGAAACTGGTAGTTTGTCTAGAGTTTGATCTATAATTCACTTTAGAGTTGCTGCGGGGCAAAAACAGATAAGGATTTTACCCCAGGGGACAATAGATGTCTCTGGAAAACAGTCAACCAGACAATTCCACTGAAAACTTCAGAAACCATCGAACCCAAACCACGAGTGAACGGTGAAGTAAATGTCATCTCTGAGTAAAACTTGTAAAGATGCTCAAAAGACAGAAAATAAAAATCATAGTTCTCTCTTAATTTGTATTGATGGCCTAAAAGAAACCAGCGTGCTTTGCAGTTCTGTAAGGGGGGGAAGATGTTTAAGTGGAGATTAATTCAAATTTCTGCTTGCTCAGTACTTGTAAAACTAAAGCAATTTATATTCCTTCTCCTAACGATCCCCCCTTTCTCTGATTGCGGTAATGTAATCTAATTGTAATTATGATACTATCTGAATCATGCAGACCTTAACATGATTGGAGCTACTCATTGCATTAAAAACTAATTTTTGAATAATGATGAAAGGAGCACTGGAAAATGTGGAAGTATTACATTTTTTCTTTATCTCTGTTTTGTGGGGGGATCTTGTTCTCCCTCTCATCACCTCACCCCTTCCCTAACTCTAATCCTACCCCCCCCTCCATCCGCCTACAGTCACAGTATAAATGACAAGGAGGGTATTTTGAGAGTGGCGGGAGGAGGTGAAGGGGGGGGGGGCAGGCAAGAGGGGAAATGGACCACCCCAATTAAATGTATCAGGCTCATCATTTGCTGCAGGATAGCAGTGCACCACAGCGAACAAGTTCACTGTCGTCCCACGAGGTTTAGCTTATCGTTTGCCTCCTACGCCATGCACTACGCCTTGAACACAACACCCCGTTAACCTCAGCCAATCAGGGCGGAGGGAGGGAAAGCTTCCCCCTGCTGGGATGATAAGAGGGAAGTAAAACAGTGCTGGGGACTCCACAACTGCTTCTCTCTGTTTTGTGTGAAATAAGGGAAACTCACTCAGAAACTTAAAGTGTACTTTAGAATAATAATCACACATTGAATGTTCGTTGGTTGCCAGAGTCAGTAGGTAACCCTGTCATTGCCGTAGCAGCCATGAAGAATAGAATAGTAGCTTCCAAAAGGTATTTTGCTGCCTAAATATTCCCTATATGGCTGAAGGAAACACACTGACTGTACTTCACCTTTTTCAATGTTTATGGTCTCTTGCAGACACTAGAAAATTAAATATCTTACTTTCTGCTGAACAATGATCAAGCCCTAAAGGTTTAGAAAATAGTATATAACAGCCCTGTAATCAGTGTTAGAGCCATTTAGTTCTATATTTTCATATCAATTTTAAATAAACTCCAAGTTCTTCAATTTAATAAGTTTTAATTTCTTTTTTTCTTTTTTCCTTTCTTTTTGAGTTTCTTTGACAGATTTCTTTGGACAGTAGTCGGTTTCATCTGCAGTCCAATATTGCATTTCATAGCATCATCCTCCTGCTGATGCTAAATCATATTCGCTTTCTATTAAATTCTGCTTTCTTTGGTATTTTCCACTGTCTTAGCTAAAAATAAATTTAAGGTGGGCTAAACGGTTCTGAACAAGATACACCAAGCTATGAAACAAAAACTAGTTTAACTAAGCTACGGCAAATTACACTAAGTTAATTTAAGAGAAACTAAGGACAAAATAAAGAGCTATAAAAATATTCTAAGATATATTAAACAAAGATATTTTAAGATAGCCAAAGCTAAGGTGAGCTAAAGTAAATCAAGCAAAACTACTTTAAGCGAACCAAAGTTAAGACAGGTGAAACTAAGGTAGCCTAAAATGAATTAGGATAACCTAATGTAAGTAAACCAACATCAAGACAGGATGAAGCAAAGCTGTTGTAAACTAACAAATGTTAAGACAGTCTGACGCTAAAGTAAGCTAAAGTGAATTAAGATAAGCTACTGTAAACTAACTAAGGCTATGGCAGGCTGAAGCTAAGTTAGGCTAAAGTGAACTAACATAAGCTAATGTAGGTTAACCAACATCAAGACAGGCTGAAGCTAAAATAAGCTGTTGTAAAGTAACACATTTTAAGACAGTCTGAAGCTTAAGTAAGCTAAAGTGAATTAAAATAAGCTACTGTAAGCTAACTAAAGCTATGGCAGGCTGAAGCTAAGTTAGCTAAAGTGAACTAACATAAGCTAATGTAGGTTAACCAACATCAAGACAGGCTGAAGCTAAAATAAGCTGTTGTAAAGTAACACATTTTAAGACAGTCTGAAGCTTAAGTAAGCTAAAGTGAATTAAAATAAGCTACTGTAAGCTAACTAAAGCTATGGCAGGCTGAAGCTAAGTTAGCTAAAGTGAACTAACATAAGCTAATGTAAGTTCACCAACGTTAAGATACGCTGAAGCTAATCTAGGCTAAAGTGAATTAAGCTAACCTACTGAAAGCTAAAACAGGCTGAAGATAAGGTAAGCAAAAGTAAAAGCCAAAGTTAGATAAAGTAATCTAACATAAGCTAACCAAAGCTAAGACAGTCTGAGAAGAACTCAACCATAGGTAAATGAACTGTTACAAGCTAACACAAGATAAAATTAATCAAGCTAAGTTAAACTAAGCTATGATGAATTAGGCTAAGGTAAGGTAAACAAATGGAAACAAACTAAACTTAGTTAAGTTAAATTTATTCAAGCTAAGCTGAAAGTAAACTAAGCTAAGATAGACTAAGCTAAAGCAAATCAAAGTTTTGCACTGATAAGTAAAACTTTAACTTTACTACACAGGGTAAGCTAAACTAATTAACCAATCTAACTAACTAACCAACCAATCTTATATATGTATGTACGTATGTGCGTACGTACGTACGTACGTACGCACATACGTACAGTGGCTTGCAAAAGTATTCGGCCCCCTTGAACGTTTCCACATTTTGTCACATTACAGCCACAAACATGAATCAATTTTATTGGAATTCCAGGTGAAAGACCAATAACAAAGTGGTGTAGACGTGAGAAGTGGAACGAAAATCATACATGATTCCAAACATTTTTTACAAATGAATAAGTGAAAAGTGGGGTGTGTGTAATTATTCAGCCCCCTGAGTCAATACTTTGTAGAACCACCTTTTGCTGCAATTCCAGCTGCCAGTCTTTTAGGGTATGTCTCTACCAGCTTTGCACATCTACAGACTGAAATTCTTGCCCATTCTTCTTTGCAAAACAGCTCCAGCTCAGTCAGATTAGATGGACAGCGTTTGTGAACAGCAGTTTTCAGATCTTGCCACAGATTCTCGATTGGATTTAGATCTGGACTTTGACTGGGCCATTCTAACACATGGATATGTTTTGTTTTAAACCATTCCATTGTTGCCCTGGCTTTATGTTTAGGGTCGTTGTCCTGCTGGAAGGTGAACCTCCGCCCCAGTCTCAAGTCTTTTGCAGACTCCAAGAGGTTTTCTTCCAAGGTTGCCCTGTATTTGGCTCCATCCATCTTCCCATCAACTCTGACCAGCTTCCCTGTCCCTGCTGAACAGAAGCACCCCCAGAGCATGATGCTGCCACCACCATATTTGACAGGGGGGATGGTGTGTTCAGAGTGATGTGCAGTGTTAGTTTTCCGCCACACATAGCGTTTTGCATTTTGGTCTCATCTGACCAGAGCACCTTCTTCCACATGTTTGCTGTGTCCCCCACATGGCTTGTGGCAAACTGCAAACGGGACTTCTTATGGTTTTCCTTTAACAATGGCTTTCTTCTTGCCACTCTTCCATAAAGGCCAACTTTGTGCAGTGCACCACTAATAGTTGTCCTATGGACAGATTCCCCCACCTGAGCTGTAGATCTCTGCAGCTCATCCAGAGTCACCATAGGCCTCTTGGCTGCATTTCTGATCAGCGCTCTCCTTGTTCGGCCTGTGAGTTTAGGTGGACGGCCTTGTCTTGGTAGGTTTACAGTTGTGCCATACTCCTTCCATTTCTGAATGATCGCTTGAACAGCGCTCCGTGGGATGTTCAAGGCTTGGGAAATCTTTTTGTAGCTTAAGCCTGCTTTAAATTGCTCAATAACTTTATCCCTGACCTGTCTGGTGTGTTCTTTGGACTTCATGGTGTTGTTGCTCCCAACATTCTCTTAGACAACCTCTGAGGCCGTCACAGGGCAGCTGTATTTGTACTGACATTAGATTACACACAGGTGCCTCTATTTAGTCATTAGCACTCATCAGGCAATGTCTATGGGCAACTGACTGCACTCAGACCAAAGGGGGCTGAATAATTACGCACACCCCACTTTTCAGTTATTTATTTGTAAAAAATGTTCGGAATCATGTATGATTTTCGTTCCACTTCTCACGTGTACACCACTTTGTATTGGTCTTTCACCTGGAATTCCAATAAAATTGATTCATGTTTGTGGCTGTAATGTGACAAAATGTGGAAAAGTTCAAGGGGGCCGAATACTTTTGCAAGCCACTGTATGTATGTATGTAAGGTTGCTAGGCTTTTCTAAGCTAAAGTAAGTTATTGAAAAGTAAGCTGAAATAGGATAAGCAGAACAAACTTAACAAAAGTTAAAAAAAAAACTAAAATAAATTAATATTTTTAATTGCAATTATTACCAAAATTAAAACCCATATGTTTAAAAAACATTTTACTCTGCAATTTCAGCTCCAGGAAATAAGACCAAATAATGGGAGGACTTAAGATGGGGTACATTGTTTAAATTTTTGGGGGGTGAATTTAGAAGCAATTAAATGATATGTCCAAACAAAAAGGTCCAAACATATTTCACATTACATTTTATATGTGTATCTTATTTTAAAAGACTAGGCAGTTTCATTTGAAGCTTATATTGTAACTTGCTGACATACATAGGTCTGCTTGTAAAGGCCTCGTCATACATGCAGTAAATTACGGCACAATCTGTTCTGTCTGCAGCCCAGAAACACTTTGGTACAGCTTCAGCTCTAAAAGGATCAGGAAGGTGCTGCACCTGCAAGCCACATTGAACTTAAACCTCTGGGTTTTAGGATAATTTTTTTTTATCAGAATATGACTCTTGTGAAATCTCATTTGGGGCCTTGGTGAGCCTTTTTCCACTGCAGAGAATCGCAGACATGCAGCAGAGGAGAGGGAGGCCCAGATAACGACACAGCTTTCCTGCTGCTGAAGGTAAATCACTTAACGTATGAAATGAGGTGCCACCCAGACACTCTGATAGCCTCCGCGGTGCATTGAGGCACCTTAAAATCAGTTATTTACCTGCAAAGTTCCACTTCTCATAACAGGTACAGCTCCAGGACAAAAGTCAAGGACCAGGAAATGGAGTCAGCCTTGCAAAATGAGTTGGAAGTGATGCTGAATCAGCTGACCTGATTTCTTCAATGAGTTGATTTAAATAATAATACCTGAGGCTTTTAAAGCAAACACCCTGATAGTTGCTTTTAGTTAATACGCTCTTTGTGGTGGTTAATCTTTTCTTCCACCTTAGTTTAGGGGTTTCCACCCACTCACAATTGGTGTCAATGTCATAATAATCAAATATGACTTTAAAAACAAGAGTTTGGCAAATAAGTTAGATTTCATTATGCTGTTTATTTGATTCACTTTGAAAGTATTCTAATTATAAACCACCCAGACGTATACATTCATCCCACCTGCTATTTGTAACAACCAACCGTCTAGCGTAATATTGACCTTTCTTTTGATAGAATTGTCCGAGTTCATTTAATTTAGCTGCTTTTTTGTGCTTTAAAGCACAGTCAGAATATTAAAGTTATCCTGTTTTCTCCATTAAAGAACCAGGTTTGATTTTTGTTTGGAATCAAAACCCAACTGCGTCCAAATTTTAGCCGCCTAGCCGTTGATTTGAAGTGAAGTTGAAGAATTTTGAGACATTTTTTTCATCCGCTTGCACAGTGTACCACTGGCAGTGAAACTGTCCCACAACACGATGCTGCCACCACCCTGTGTTTGAGTCGTGTTCTTGTCAGAATTGGAAGAGTTCATTTAAACTGGTTTGTCTTAGTTGGGTGCCAGTGAAACAGTCCCACAGCATGACACTGCCAACAGTTTGAAAGCTTGAGCCTGACTGATTCAAAGATGGTGTTTTTAAGCAAGATTCACCCCATTAATGTTTTACACTTTTATTTTTACAAATCAGTCATGATCAACAAAATTAAGCTTTTTTGACAACAGCAAAAAATTAACCTGTGACCAAACTCCAGGGGTTGTTTAGTGCTTCTGAGATTTTTTTGTATCCATCTCCTGACTTATAATTTTCAATAACATTTTCTCTGATTTCTGCTTGGACTGTTCCTTGGACTTCATGTTGCAATACTAGTGAATACCAGTGAATGGACCTCCCAGACACAGGTGTCTTTATGCAACACCTGGTCTCCAGTCAACTCATTGTGAGACTACTAGCACCGATTGGGTGGACCTCTGTTGAATTTGGTCAGAGCAGTGGTTTGTTTCCCAGTCAGCACCTTCTCTGTCCATGGTGCAATGAAAACTCGCTTCACAAACACAATCTAACAAATCATTTTTATGGAAAGAGAAGCTAACAGGCTCAATCAAGCGGTTGGTAGGCATGATAAAGAATGAAAGGCATCCTAAAAACCTCACACACCTGCACGCCTGAACCGCTTTTCTTTTCTTGACGAAAAAGCTGCTTAATATAATCCTTCCTGCAGGACATAAATCACAGATATCCACTTCGTTCACATGATTCATACCATGCATTTTTTTTTTTACTTCCCGTGATGCGGTTGATGATAAGCAGCTGATTCCTCCCACAGTGAGAAGATACGGCCTTCCCTTTTCTTTTCTTTTATTACACGGCTATCGTTACATGTTTGCAGATGGCTGTGTTGTAGTTTGATTAGCTCTAGGAGGAACGTGTTGTTGAGTTTTATTTATAAGTGAAACTAATGATGGCAAACGGAGGTATGTTCTTAGGCTGTCACCATGCATCACCTGACTCCAGCAACCAGGGGCAGGAATCCAGTCAAAGATCCCAACTGTCTTTAACACCGCTGAGGGATATGAGATCCTGATTTTTTTTCTTCTTCTAAAAGCCCCTCTAACCCTAGAGGTCCATCTGTGCTCTGTGTGTGTGTGTTTTTCCCCCCTTTCTGTCTGTGTAACGGTTCGTTCAGCCATGGCAAACGTGCCGATCTGCAGCTTCGCCCGGTCGGTCTCCTGATGCCCCGCTTCCTGCCTTCCCTCCGTGCCACCTGGGTGCCCGAGTGGCTCCGAGGCGAGGATGTGGGGTGAGCTCTGTGCATCTGAGTTTATCCGCTGGAGGCGTGAGCCATATTTCGCTGAAATATGAAAGGGACTTGAGGCGAACGCACAGAGACATTCCCTGTGTCTGGGATCAGCGTTTAGACGGTCACGCCTCTAAACCCCTCACCTCACCAGGAAACTGAAACTGTTTTTAAAGGGGGAGCAAATCTTTGTCAGCGCAAACGGGTCTTGTTGATTCATCACATCCAGCTAAAATCATCCGTGTTTCAAATCCAGTCCTGCAGAAGAAGAGCTCATCTTTTCTAGGAAAAAAAGGGCCAGTCTAAGGGTGCCATTATACGCTGATTGGAGGTGTGTCGTCATGCCCTCAACATATGGACCTTAACATAATCCCCCTGCCACCGCGAAGAAGCTTCCACCTCATGAATGAGTTGAGTTCAGACAGCGGTGCCTGAGCCGTAGGTGTAATTTACTGATGATACCAATCTCAGCTCATTGTGCTTCCTTAAGTACCTGGGAATTAGTTTCTGAGGAGCCGCGGAGAGAGGTTTTATTCAGCGTGGAAGGGTTACAGGAGAGCCGGAGCCTTGATGAGACCGGATGATCAGGTTTCGTCTCTCTTCAGTCTCAAGGGTTTCATTTTATCCCCCCCCCCCCTGGAATCAAAGACGTCGGTGATTGGACTCTGGACGAGAGAAAGGGAACTCGTGTAAGCGCTTGTCTGAGCCACAGCAGTCACTTCATAACTACTAATAAACTCGGCACACATATGTCCAGTACTGTGCAAAAGTTTTAAGCCAAGTGGTTCTTCTGGCCTTCTCCGGTTTTCTTTGCATTCTTAGTTGCATTTGCTCTCGTTTTCAGTCCTGTCCTTCTACCTGACAGCATTTTTATTAGGGGTGTGCCATCTTCAACGATCATTTTGGTTGCATCTTTTTCCCCCATTTTTTTTTCTTCATTCCTTCCATGGCTACTTCCTACTTTTAAATCATTTTCCACAAATTGAAGCATCCAAACAGATTTATATGTTGTATATCCTTGATGTGAAACCACAAATAAAACAAGCACATGTTTCATAATCATATCAAGGTCATATTTTTCTATAAAAGCTACAGTGTGTTGGGACTAGAAATACAATATAGGGTGACCCTATTCTGATTTCCATAAAAGAGGACACATGGTCCAATCCTGAAACACTTCAATCATTTTCTGTTTTACTTAAAGAAGACTTTTGATTTTAACACAAAGTATTCCTGCTCTATGTGTTTAGAAAAGATAGTTAAACTTCAGATCTGCTTTTACAAGTCAACCATTACATAAATGTCTTTTAAAATCTTTGGAAATAAATGGATGAAAATTATTACTAATCTTCTGTATTAGAAAATTAACCTGAAACGATAGTAGTGCACTTTTTAAGTCATACTGGACAGAAATTGTACAAAAATCTGAATTTATATCCTTAAAGAAAAGTGTTTTCAAGATAAAGACACTTAAAACAAAGTTTTACAATCAATTAAATGGATGAACTCTGACCTTTCTCAACCTTTTCATAGTTTTTGCATCAGTGTCTTTTTACATCCACAAGGGCCCAGTTAATGTCCTCTAATAAAATTGTTTGTCCACAAGTCTGACGTCCATAATCCACCGCCGAAAACATTTGTGAATTCCTTCTTTGTGATTGCTTTCCATTATATTTTCATCATAACTTCCATTGGCATGCTCATATTAGCCTACATATTTCACTGCACATGAAAGGACGTGTCAGCTTTACTTGATCCAATAGGTGATATATTACCCCCTTCTGCTGTGGCAAAATCTTCAACCATTAGCTGTTGGTTGAAAATTACCTTCGTCATTTTTCCGTGTATAGCTTGAACCAATCCCAACTCAGAATAGTGAGGATTGAGGCGTCAAATAGCCAATTGAATACTGTAAACTAGGGATCTGTATTAGTAAAAATCTGGTGATACGATGTGTATCACAATACAGGGGAGACGATGCGATATATATTGCTATACTATGAGTAAGACTATATATTGTGATTTATGAAAATCTCTCACAGCGTTCGAAACACTCCAACCTGTTTCATACTTTAACACATCCAGTTTTATTACTGGATCTAGTTGATCCCGTGGAACAAAGAAGGTGAAAAACAGCCACAAAGTACATGTCATACATGGCAGTTTGTGTTAATGGTTCCATTAAAATCCTATAAAATAAAAAAGAAATTGATATTTTTCTTTTGAACATTGATACAATATCAGGAAATAAAATATAGCTATATATCGGTGTATCAATATTTTCTTACATCCCTACTGTAAGCGCATATATCTCACATGATGGGTGGTCTTTATCACAGGACTTATAACTACCAACCATAAATTGACTTATTCAAACAGATTCTGACTAGTGTGAGGGAAACTTGAGTGTTTTCTTTCAAAAGACGCCCCAACCATGCCTCTACTCCAAATGGTTCAAGAACGGCTTTAACTTTAACTCGGGTATGCGTTTCTAAAGCATTTTGGGTGAAAATTGCAGGAATGTTGGGTTTAATCAAGACTGCATCAAGACCCAGTCCCTGTTTTGCTGAAATAAAACCAACTTAGAGTGAGTTTAAGACCATGTACACACGTAGCCGTTTTTTTTTTAAAAGACTAATATTCTCACCACCTCGTTTAAAACAAAGGCCGTCCACACCTAACCGCATAAGCGTGTTGTTAAGCACATTCATAGACATGCCAAACCTGTGGGGGGCAGTAGTTCCCCCAGACCCTATCCACTCAGAGTAACTTTCTCTGTTTTAACTTCTACATACAGCAGTAATTGAGCTTGTAAAAACAAGCAAGGAAAAAGCGATGATGCCAACACATATCTGAGGGCACAAATGCTGTTTCTGAGTGTAAAAAAAAAAGCAGGTCGCACAGGTGATGTCGGAGCATTTTTGTCGCGGAAAGTGATGCTGCAGAGCCGGAAACCCCAGTTATTTCTGTCCAAACGCTTAAAACGGGTAAGCAGCACGTTACAGGAGCAGCACGTCATACGCAGCTGATAGCCACCACTGTAGTCAATAGAACCATTTCCACCAGAGGCGAAAGTAGCACGAGTCTGCCACGTCTGAGGAGCGTCATGTCGCAGCACTTTTCTAAATATACGCGGCAGTCCTATTTTCTACGCAGTACGCCTCTGAAACATTTTGGATAGGGGAGACAGGAAATATACGGCTCAGCATCGGAAATTTTCCAAATAAAAGACGTGCTGCTTTGCGGTTGCTTTACTTAAAAAAAATGTCACTACCTGTGCGGCCCGGTGAGAAGTCAGTACCTCGCGGGAGGGTCTCATTTGTGTGTCATCACACAAATGAGCGATTTTGGATATTCCCTGACATAACATAAACTTATTGGCGAATATAAAACGGATATAACATAAAACACCAACCTTTTGGAGCCATGTTGTTGTCTTTTCCTGGTTATTATTGTCATTGACGTTTATATATGTCTATGGTTGTTGTGTTTACTGACGAAACCACGCGTGATTTTGCTAATCTCGCGTGATTTCGTGCTCTCTGTGACAGCTGCTTCCCTCCTGCTATGCGCCTCATGCGCACCCGGTGGAAAGGGCCAAGCAGCAGAATACGCAAGTGAAACGTGCTGCTGCTGTAACGCGCCGCTTACTCGTCCCGTGGAAAGGAGGGGTTACAAAGATCCGTTTTCTGTGTCGTTAATCTGCGTTTTTTTTGGGTGGATGACGGGCCAAACCGTAGGAAAGCAACTTCGTTTTTGTGAGATACGTGTGGACAAGGCATAAGGGGCCCTGGAGTCAGTTATTACCACTGGTAGAAAAAAGCCAGGCGGCCATGAATTCAAGGGAAAACCCCAGTGGTCTCTTAGCAACAGCATCCGCCCATCCCTATCCCTCCTCTGCCTCTTCCTCAACATGTCAGGAAACCTTTGCCCCCTCTCTGGCTCCGGGAGGCGCAGGGGAAGTTTCCCTGGGTTTCTTTTACACCTCTGCTGCTTCCCGATTGGCTGAGGCCTTCGGCTGGCTGTCAGCCGCCTCCCTTAAGGGAACCTGGCTGATTTGGAGGAAGAGGGGAGAAAAAGAAAAAAAAACATAGAATTAGAGGGAAAGGAAAATCAATTTTAAGCTCACACGCCCCACTGGGTGCCAAAGCTACTTCGGGGATACTGAAGGATGCCTGAGCTGACAGGATCTGACTTCCAGAGGTAGAGAGGTGACAAAGTCTATCAGGAGTGGAGGGCAGCGGGGAGGCCTGGGAGGGCTAACCTGTTCTCTGAGACGGCTGACCTGGCGCCGTATTGAACCGATTCATCTCTCAGCACCGCCAAAGGTGGCACCAGGGAATCAGAGGCAAAGAAAGTTGTTACGGGGGGGAAACAAAAGAGAGGAGAGGAAGGGGAGGGATGGAAAAAAAGAGAAGAAAGTGGCAGAATTCAGAGGTGTAAATGATGAATTACTTTTCATCAAGTGAAGGGAAACATACTCCGGAACAATCCAGAAAACGGAGCAGGGAGACTCTGACCTCGTGCTTCAGAGCAGCCAATATCTTCATTCAAGAAGACAACCATGAAATTACACAGAAAATGGGATTGTCATGAGCGGGCCCTTGAAAATCTTGCTGTACAGTCATTACGGCGCCGGAGAGAGCCTTCATCCACACATCATACCCTGTAAGAGAAGGGAATCGGGGTGTGCGTCCGCCGGGACAGAAGCTCTGAAAATGAGCCGGTCGAGGTTGGTTTAATGAAAAGAATCATTTCCCTGTTTCCTTTACCTCAGAAAAGCTCCCCGCGCAAACGTGTCAGGTATTAAAACATCTTGTTCGGGTCTAAATCCATCCTCGGAGGAGCACTAAGAAACGCTGCAATTAAAGAGCTCACGTAGAAGACGTTAAGAGACAAAAAGAGGTTTCGGGGAGCAGATGCACGCACGGCGAACGCAGCTGCTAATGAGCAATCAAATAATAATTAGGAGAACTAAGCAGAGGAAAAACAACACAAGATGTTCAGGTTATTCTCTTAGAGGGAAGTTAATAAAACATGTTAAAATCTCCTTTTTTTATTGTGCTCAGGGTGGAATATATTAATATTTCAAAAGGAAAAGGGCTTTAACTTTTGCTTTAAAGTATTTAGGAGAAGTGTCTGGAAGATTTTCTCCATATTCTTATAGATTTCATAAACCTTCAGAAAACACAGGGCTTTGTTACTGGAAATCCATAAAAATGTTAAACGTCATGTCTTAGTTGGGTTTTTAAGTGAAAGACCAACACAAGGGAGCAAAAACCAACAAAAGCCTCTTCTCAACCTGATACCCCTAAATAAAATCTAGTGCCACCAGCCACTTGTGGGTGATTTAATCCCAGAATAAATCTGGCCAGAGAACATTAGTGAACAGCCAGCATCATTAAGTCATCAACAAATGTCTTTTATTTTCCCAAGGAGGGGAAATTCAGGCGTAACCAGGGATGGGCTGGTGTTAAAATTCAGCCCTGAAGTTTGATTCAATGAGGCCTTTTGTCAGATTGCACTAAGGATTCAACAAAAAAACAAAATTTTAACCAAAAATACCCTTATTAGTAGTATAAAGACGTAAGATTTAACATCTAAGATATAAGAACTAAAAATTATTGGATGGTATGACAAAAAAAAAGATCAAAACCTTTGAAGGCTGGATGTGCATAAAAATCAAAACCCTCATATTCATCTGGCTGCTTTCCTGGCTCAGTTTTGCCTGATCATAACCTTGTCTTTTCATGTGCATCCTTTCTTTTAGACATGTCTGCTCCTATTTCTTTCCTATTTTGTGTAACGGGTAAACAACAGTATAATTGAGCCATCCGGCCAGTCAGCACACAGGTCATTTAATATTCATAAGTGGGCGGGGAAAAACAGTCTTTCAATTATAGGGCTTTATTATGGGATTGTATTTGGCCATTTATCAGGACTCCTGTTCCATTTTCAACCCCAACAAAGTTGCATATGCTATATAAAGGCTCAAAGAACACTTTCCAATTGTCAAAAATGTTGTTCTAGAGCGCCTTTAAAGCATGAAGCTCTACGCAACTTCCTCTAGAAATAATTCAGTCTTCTTCCGAGATTATTATTACTGAAACTGTAACTGGAAACAAACGGATACGATACATTCAATAAGTTTTCTACAAGCTTAGAACATAGCATCCGTTTCCTGTATTTACATTTAGCTGTCCTGCCCCGGACACATTTGACCAATAAACAGACTTGACGATCTACCTTGGCTTGTAGTGACAGATTCTAGATTGCTTTAAGTTTTCTCTGCGAACCACAAGTTACTAAACTCATCAACTGATTCCGACCAAAATAAGCGAACTATAGGTGTGAGAACAGCCTTAGACATGCTTTATGGAAACTATTTCTGCCTTGTGCTTTCATCAAGTTCGTGATGAGCTGTAAGACACTCATAATGTCTTACTGGGGTGAAGGGCACTGTGAGGTCCTAAATTCAGGACAACAGACACATTGTTCTCACAATGAATGTCGTTTTTCATTGAAGTAAGGCTGGAAAGTTTAGACAGATTCCTTCTATAGGAAAAGTGGAAATTCTGAGTTTGGAGGGGGTTTATCTCCGAATGCCTCTCCCTGAATGCTGACTGCTCTCTCTGAGCACTGAATTAACGAGACGGAGAAAAAAATAGGACTTCTTTCCACACAAGCAAAGTGTCCGTGGAAAGTATTTTTGAAGGATCTGTAATTTTCCAAGTGCTCTGCATTTAAATGTCCCTTTTATTCCTAAACAGCCTTAAGACACTTTGCAAACTGCTCGATTCACATAATTAGATGGGGCCGACAGATGACTCTCTTCCTGTGCCATGGAGCCATTAGAAAAGGGGTCATTCTCCTCGCAGAATGGCTACTGTTCTCGCTTGTCATTAATTTGCCACTTCAAAGCAGCGAGAGCATGTGACGCCGCCGACAAATGAAATAAGTTACACTTATCTCAAACGGCTATTACAGCTGCAAACTTCTCAACTCCAATCACACTCACTTTTTTAGTCTCTATAGAGCGTTGCTCGTGTTCTCTGGTTTATGTCAGAATAAAGCAGCCGTGGAAATCAAACAGCAGCGTCATCCCTCTCTCCATTAGAGAGAGGAGAAATTCCTCTGATTGCATGTAGTCATGGCCACAGATTTTGGGTGCGGTTTTTCTTTATCATCTAGAACTTTATGGTGAGAGATTTATGCTGTCCAAGAGAATCAGGATTGTCTTCTAATCAGAATCATGTTGCCACCAGTACAGAGCTTAGTCAACGCCAGGAGGACATGAGTACACACGGTTGGGTGAATACTTTTGAGGGCAAAAGAAGCTCCTCCCATTCATGGTAACTATCAAGGAAAAACTGAAATCCTGCAGAAAGGATGGTACAAGACTGCTGGACAGGTGTTTCAGCCTTTATCACAAGAGGCCACAAAGACACAACGCTCCGTACGTTGCCTCTAGTCGTTGACAACTCACCAGCCACAGCCATGTTTCACTTACTTAGCATTGCAAAATCTGGCTAGCATTAGACATATATGGCATGTCTTGGACAAGGGTTAAACAGATCGGACGCCAGGATGGTGTCTTCAATACTCAAGAAAACGCCTCAAGAAAAGTCCAGTTCTAGCTTGATCCTCTTGACTGTGAATCATGCAGTGTGGTTTAAAAGCAATGAACGATGTCCACCATGGCAGTCCCGGTGTCTTTTTGCATTAAATCCACCATCCAGTCGTTGTACACACCGTCTGTCGTCATTGCGTCACACCCTTGACCCTAGAACCTGGCTAACCCTAAAGCCCAGCTCATGCTTTGCGTAGACAAATCTTTTGTCGTGTATACACTCGTGACAAATCTTCGGCGTGATTTTCAGGTCAATGGCAATCTGGTGTGGCGGGCCCTCCGACTACTTATTGAGCACTCTCATGACCAAATCCAGCCTCCGACAGTCTTCAAGCAGTGTCAGAAAATCTACGATTCTGGTCGGCAATCGACCAATGAACATACACCCAGGGAGTGACACGAAAAGCTAGTGACGAGAGTACACTCTACGACAGTAGGAGTATCAATATTAGCAACATTGGAGGATACAGTAACAACAAAGAAACCAAGTTTATTGAGCTTTGGCAGCAAAGACGATGTATATGACATTTTATCGTTAACATCTGGGGTATCTGTCGGCTTCTGGTGACATATGCTTACTGGCGATGTTTCAGATTCTCAAAATAATTCTAATATCAGACAAATATAGTCAGAGTAAATACAAATAGCAGTTTCCAAACGATGGTTACATTTATAAAGGGAGAAATTGTATCCAAACCGTCCTCAACAAGTAATTACTCTCTAAACCAGATACCTGGTTGTCTCACCCCCTGGCAGCAACTACGACCATCGAGGGTTGGTTATAACTGGCAACGAGTCTTTTACATCTCTGGGGATTTATTTTGGACCACGTCTCTGCAGAATTGTTCAAAGTCAGGCACATTGGAGGCTTTTCCAGCGTAAACAATATGTCTAACCCATTAGTGTTCACATGTCCCTCTTTATGTACAAATACATATTATAGATCATTGTAAAGCTAGGATTCTTGAGATTCCAATAATTTTGCCAGTAAAGGACACGATCATAACAAGACACAGCAAATGCATTTGTCAAATCAGTCAGAAATAATGTCCAACTCACTGTTCAAAAGTTAATATCGACAAACCGACCCGTCTCTAACAAAAATGGTCTTTTTATATCCACAAGGGTCCTGTTAATGTCATCCGATTAAATAGCTAGTCCACAACAAGTTTTACATCCACAATCCAACATAATCTGCCGCTAATCTATTTCTCACAAGTTTTTCTAAGCGTTTTTGGTCAAAGAAATTGCAGGAAATTTAAGGGGTTAAGATCATGCAAACAGCATCTCAATTAGTTTAAAGTCAGGACTTTGACTGGGCCAGTCCAAAATCTTCATGTTGCTTCTAATTTTTCTTTTTTTTTTTGAGCCACTGTCACTGGTCTTTGGCTTAACCTAAAACTCAGTTCAATGTCCCGAACTGATCGCTAGATGTTCTCCTTTCGGATTGTCTCCAGTATTTTCTCTGTCGTGGACCAGAGACTCCTTCCCCTGGGTGGCATTTTTTTCAAAAGATATAGAAACAACCATGGACCACCTTACGCCTAGACTTAAGGGTGATTTAGACAGAAACCAGAGTACCCTGAGATAATTCAACGAGCATGGCTCACAGTGGCTAAATTTAGATGAGACATGTGGGTTAAATACAGTGAGGACAATGACTGTCTGAGCTGAAGCAGCCAGAAGAAAAGATGCCGATGGACATCCAGTTTGGATCGGTGAGGAATGTGAGAATTCCAAGGAACAAGAAAAGCTGAATTTGGACTTTTGAAGACCAAAGACATAACCAACAAAAGACTTGTTACAGACTTGATTACAGACGTTTCAAGCGCTTCTAAGACGGCATGCAGTTAACATGTTGTATGTTTTTACAGCAGGGAGCCAGAGTACCTTTATATAAGACAATTTATAATGCACTTTGCTTCACTTGATTTTATTGTCCCTTCAGGGAAAATCTTTGCCTCGCAGCAGCCATTAAAAATACAACAGAAGACGTGCTTCAAACAACTTATATGAAGGGATGGGGCTGCATAATAACACAGTTGCTCATTACGCACTGATTAAAATAGCAGAGGAATGTCACTACATTTTAAGTCTTAGTTCAGATGAAGTTTTCAGATCATCTTTGTGTAAACTGGCCTGGACTAAAGTGAGGTAAAATACTAGGATACCGGTGAGTTTAGGTTTTAAATCTGCAGCAGACAGCAGTGTCCTCGTCGTCCTCCTTCTTAAGTTGTAATTTGTAAAACGTGTGGAGCACAATGGCCTTCTGTCCCGAGCAACAGTTTATCAGCTTCCCCTCCCTGTGTCTCTACACACAGCTCTTTGTCGGAGCCCCGCCGAGGCACGAGCTCCCAGGCCCGCCAAGGTTTCCCCTTTCCTCTCTGAGAATGTTTGAAATGCTATCAAAGAGCTGGCGTCTTCATCAAAGAGTTCCACTTTAAAGAGTTCCACCTTTGCGGTTGCCCCCTCCCCGTCCCAACGCCTTGTCTCGCTTTAATCTGGCAGGGCTTTGGCAGTCAAAGGTAAATAAGTGTGAAATGAGACATGTGTTTTCCATCGTTTCTCTTTGTCACACATGTTCTCCGTTCTCCGTGATTAATATTCCACCTACTTCAGGTCCCCCCTCTGTTCTTGGCGCTCCTTGGAACGTCTCGCGCAGGTTGGCCTGCCAAAAAACCCTCCCCGGCCACCTGGAATTACAGAGCCTACGCTTCCTGTCCATCTGAGATCCATTCAACCCATCACAAAAGATTCTGACGTTTGGATTTCATCCGTCTGATCGATTGTTTATTGGTCCTGGCTGGACAGTGGTGATTATTTAAAAAAACAGGCTAACAAAGTTATTTTCGGTGTCTTGAGAACATCATAAGACAGGAGGTTTGAAATTCCCCCGTTTCTTTCTGTAAATCAGGCGATATTCCTGAGATGTTTTAACACATACGAGCAGGGGAATGTGGCTAAAGAGGTCTGGGCAGCTGGGAATCACACGGGGAATTCACAGCTAGGGGCATCTGCACCCATATGATGCGCAACCCCTCAACCGCCCGACTCCTAGGTCACCCCGAGCAATATTCATCTGAAGCAGACGGTTGGAGATTTCCCCCTCGCCGTCCGACTCGCCTTCAGGGGCTGGAGGTTGGCAGCGCCGCATCAGTTGTTTTGCTTACCTTCCACTCCAAGAGACTTCTCCAAACGCCGCTTAGTGTTTACCTATTTATTTCATCATTTGTTTTGGCATGCCTGTCAAATTCAAGGCTGTCTGGGTAACTATCCAAAAAACAGCTCTTGATGGACGTGCGCCGCATCTCATGATGATGGGCTGTTTTTTTTAAATGGCACCGATGAAGTTATTACTGCAGTCCTTCAGGACTGACAGAGAGGTCCGGTTGACGTTTGCTGTTCTCTTTGGACAGCTTGATATAAATACATGGTAAAAAGAAATTACACCCCTCTTCCTAAGGTTTATTATTTTTATTCTGGCTGTCAAACAATTAAAAATTTTAATCGAACTAATCACAGGGTAGCTGTGAATTAATCCAGATTAATCACAATGAACATTACTAAATATGACTGAAAAACTACAATTTCCGGTGTAAATAAAGGACAAAACTGGATGCTTTTGCTCTTTTTTTTAAAGGAACCACAGGAGAGATCCGTGTAACTTTTGTTTTGAACTCCAAAATCACATTTTACACATAGCTTTTTTTAACCCGGTTATCCTTCAGTCAGTTGCTAAGGCAAACTAACGGGTTAACAATTTCTGAATCTAAAGCTCACCGTTTCTTAGCAATATTGGACGACCCTGAGCATCCTCTTCATGGGACTATCCTACAACAACAGCGTTTTCAGTCAGAGGCCTCAACAGTTTGGCTACTACAGGAGATCCTTCCTGTTCACAGCCATCAGGATCTACAACAACTCCTTGAAGAATTAAATATAGTATGAGCTACAACACTTATTTTTTCTCTGGGATCAATAAAGTATTTTTGAATTGAATTGTATTCTTCTGAACAATAGAGGGGTTATTTGTTTATTAACAGGAGCGCAAATGGTGTGGAACCGAACCTTAACATAACTCCAGTTCCCACTGTTATTATTGGTGGTGATCTTGCAGCTGCAGTGTTTGTTAGCTATGTTAGCTCGTTTGTTAGCCAAAGCTTACCTGATGTGAAGTGATCGCTGCAGATTGTTGAAATTTTTTATCATCTGCTCGTTCCAATCGCTTCTTCTGATCGTTTAAAACACCTGATCGCGTCTCTTTCTGCAGACTAAACTTACAGTAGAGCAGGGAGTGATGTAGACCGACAATCCCTCTACCTGGGCTGCAACTGAGAAGAGACGTTCAGACGGAACCGTTAATGCAGTTCGGGTCTTCCATGCTGTTTATGTGAGGAGCACTGACTGCAGCACGGGCTGAATTGTAGGATTAACAGGGCGATCATCCTGTCCATGCGTTAATTGCGTAAAAAAAAAAAAATCGCGTAATTCTACATATTAATCGACCTGTGTTAACGTGTTAATTTTGACAGCCCTAATGTTTATCAGTGACCTCATGTGTACAAAAGATACACAGCAATGCTCTTATTTAATTAGCAAAAACCAACCCAGAGTAAAAATGTTGTCTAGAAAACTAAATGCACCCTTTGCTGCTTCCACAAATTTTAAATACTGAACTACTCATCAGCATTGTGAACACCTGTGTGGAACCAGGAGTTGAATTGTTTGCCGCTTTGGTGTGTACAGGTGTATGTTACCACAATGCCATGGGGATCAGACATCAGCAATGTCCTAAGAGAAGCAATTGTGGCTTCCCATCAAGCTGGGAAGGGTTGCAAGGCCAATTCCAAACAACATCTAGAAAAGGAAAGAACGGAAAACACTTGAGTTTTCCAGGACTTGACATTCCTGCAAATTCACCCCAAGGACAGAGAAACTATAAATCAGTTAGCATGTTAGATCTAAAAGTTTATGGCAAGACAATTGGGAAAATACAAAGGCAGGGGTTGCGTTAACCGAATATTGTATGTGTTTGACTGTTTTTTTTGACAGTTTAGTATTCATACCTTTACCCGCTTTGTCCAAATGCGCAGACATTTTCAACTTTTCGCATGGAGTATTGGTAACTAAATCAATCAAAGAAAAACAGATTTCCATGACAGCATCTGAGCATCATCTTGGACCTGGACGACGTACTCGATTCATCTCGTTCACCGGGAGCTGACGGCGTCACTTCAGTTGGAGAAATGTTCCCTGATTTCAAACTTTGGCTGAAGTGGCGCTTAATTCCAGTCTCCAGTGTGGCAGCGGGGTGCTGATTCAGCGTTCAGAACATCTAAACCCCCATGAGAATTCATCTGTTCGAGGCAAAATTCCCAAACTTCAAGACAAAAATCCCACCTGTAATATTTGATTACACACAAGTCGGCCCCGCATTTCAGTTCCATGCAGACCAGGAGGAAGTTGTGAGACTCTGCGTTCAGGCCACAGCAGGGGAACTGTTTGTATTTTAAGTGCAGTCGTTTAATTTTATTTTATACATGTAGTTCTCTGTTCAGTGTAATTAATATTTCAAATAAATAATAAACAACTTTTGAATATGTTTTTAAAAATTGACGCATAAAAATAGATTATGACCTGATTTCTTTTGACCCCATCAGTCAAAATGACGGAAAACAAAAATGTCTAGCGCGACCTCTGATTGAAGAAAGTTGTTTTTACATTTTTTTTGTCACATGGGTCAAAATCATCAAGAATACTCGCCTCACTTTGGGCCATCCTCATTCTAAAAAGAATATCTCTGCACGAAGAACGTGCTATAGACCATCGTAAAGGTATTCGGCCATAAAGTTTAACGCCAAAGCCATATGGAGCAAATCGGCAGAAACACTTTATACACACTGTCAAGCATGGTGGTGGAGGGCTCATGATGTGGGTTTCTCTTGCAACCACAATGGTCTCAGCGTTAATGAACTGAAGCAATGCTTGAAGGGAGAGCTGATGCTGCTAAAGTTGGCTGTAAAATCATGGAGTGTGCTTGCTCTTGGGTACACAGCTCAGATTCGTAGCATTTATAGAATAGGTAATCAATGCTGATGATGCCTTCTTGGCGTTGAGGGAACAAGCTTTTATAAAGAATCTCAGACTGATTATGACTAAACTGAAAGAGGATGTGTTTCCTTTCCCAACATTTGAGTCGTGTATAATTTACCCAAAAGCCGGATTTAGCTGATATTTTCCACCAGAACCTCTTTAATAGTGAATGAGGAGCGTCCTTCATCAGGTCATTACAATCAAACATTTGTTTGGAAGTGGGCTGCTGCTCCCTCCTCCCGAGAGCTTACCTTCATATTCCGAGTCCTTGTACCTTGGCAAGCAGGTCCGTCCATATGGCAGAACTAAACGTCCATTATGAGCCAATCTCATATATCACACACATATTTGATAAAGCTGGATATTCATCACTCGTGTGGCACTTTTTTTTCCCTTTCCCCACGCTGACTGCTAAGTACTGACAGATTTATTGCCTACCTACAGCGTCACTGATCCAGAAATATCAAATGTGTTCTATGAATGTGCCAACTCTCCGTCTTTTTGTCATTGAGGCCCAAATGTTACACGCTGGTTGCAGACATGAGGGTTTGACATGTGGTTCTCAGAGCATCGTTTGGGTTCCATATGCTTGTTAAATCCCTGAGCACCACTAGTGAGAGATACTTGCGGCTAAATCCAGACTCAACCCGTTGTTTTGCCTTTAGTTCGGGGTTCTGTTTGGTCTGCCGGCAGTGCTTTGCTAAAGTATTAGCATTAAATTGCAACCACGGACTTGCACCACACAAAATTGCTTATTCTTAAACAAAGATAAAACAGAGTCCTTAAAGGGATATTCCACCCCTAATTGAAATTTAGTCTGTTGCCATCTACCCCAGAGTTAGATGGGAGAGAAAAAGCATTTTAAAACAAGCCCAGTAATTCTTCTAATCTGGCAGCAGTCTGTTTGCCTACCAGAAAAGTCCTTAGTCGCTATCTTCATCTCCCTCACTAAAGCCACTGAAGTCGTCTTCTTCAGTCTCTTTATGTCCTTCTAAAGCTTTTGTCGTCTTTTTACACGGACTCAGTTGTTCCCGCTGCCTCCTCCAATGTCTTACCATCGATTCATTAATGTCCAGCTAACATGCAGTAGCTCTATTCCCTTCTTTGACGGCCAGCTCCATTACCTTTAACTTAAAAGCTGCATTTCTTTGTGTGTTTTCCATGATGAGGTAGTGTCTACTTCCCCCACGTCTGTCTCACTTTTGCGCCTCCCACTATAGTGCCCCCCGGAGGTCAACAGCCAGTAAGAAAATCAATAAATTAGCCGCATCGTTGTATAGGACGCAGAGTCCAAAGCTTGTGAAAAAAGTAGTGGCTTATAGTCTGAAAATTACTGTACCAGTGCATCACGTTTGTCGTCGCACTAGTATGATCCAATGGTAGGCTTTTGGGTTTAACCCCGCCTGCACAATGAGACTGCAGCTGGTGGTGGAAACGCTCTCCTGAATACGCCAGACCATAAAACGACGTCCCTAACCGCACCAACTAGTGCTGTACCGCTCAGTGAAGACGACACATAACTACAAGGGTCTCAGATGAGGTTCCCCTGCTGAGCCACTAGATTCTGACTATTTAAGAGGACATTAGAGTAGAGCTGTTGCTCTCTACATGGGAGGGAGACCATTTTGGTGGTCTGGGAATCACATAGGGACTGTCCTATGGGAGTATTTCTGACATTTCGCAGTGGACGGAGACCTTGTGGCAGATTCAGGAATTGCTGGTAATTTCAATGCTGTTATTTAAAGTATTGATGGAGTATTTCTCAATAATCTACCCCCATACTCAGAAAAGAGTGATAACCCATAGTAGCCATTGCCACTAAAGAAGCAATTCAATATCTAACACTTAGGCTGCAAAACATATTAAAATTGCTCAAAAATGAAGGAAAATATACATATTTTCTGTTGGTTTACAGAAAACAACAAATAGTAAAACAACTGATTAGAAATGATAAAATAGCAACTACCTAGTGCAGCAGTATAAAAAGGAGTAGGTATTCAGACTTTTTAGTCATGCAGTGTTTTCAAATATAATCTGAGATGCAACAGCCTGTGCATATATATGAGAGTGCACGTTATCATCTGTCATGTCATAATGATCAAAAAGCCTAACGAGTGACACGGATACGATGACTACCTATGTGCACGTCTTTGCAGGAGTAGCACAGAGAGGCTGCCTCGGTGCTGCAGTTTATTAATTCAGCTCTTAATTAGTCATAATTTTATACAACTAATTTGCTCAGGACGCATTAAATAAACATAGACGTCTAATTAGAATATTGTGTTAAACTTGTTGGATGGGGTGCAGGCGAGCCGTGTTCATTATCAGGCGAATACCTCAGCAACTGATACCGCCTTGAGCAGAACAGAGTCAGACGGATTTGCATACACAAATACTCCTGTTCTGTGTATGTGTGAAGATGGTACATTAATAGTACAAGCTGCAATACCTGGATAAGAGAGTGATAATGTGGAGGTCAAAGGTTAAAGTCTAAATTTATTGTGTAATTTTGTGACTTTATGAGGAATTTTCCTTCTCCCGAATTATTGATTCCACTCCTCGTTTGTATCTCTGCTAATGAAATGTGCTGTATGCAGAGTTCCAGTCTGGAAAAGTCTGGGGAAAAAGTTTTTCATAATAGGTGGTTTCATCCATCAATCAGGTTATTGTCCATCCAACCAACCAACCAACCATCCATGTATCCAGCCAACCAACTATCCTTCCATCAGGTTATTATCCATCCAACCAACTATTAGTTCATCCATCCCTCCATTATTCCGTCCATCCCTCCGTCTGTCTGTCAATCTATCCAACCAACCAACCAACCAACCAACCATTAGTTCATATATCCCTCCATTAGTCCATCCATCCAAACAACCTACCAGCCAACCCAACTATCCATTCAACCATTAGTTCATCCATCCCTCCATTAGTCTGTCCATCCATCCATCCCTCCATCCATCCATCCATCCAGCCAACCATCCATCCCTCCATCCATCCATCCATCTATCTAGCCATCCATCCAACCAACCATTAGTTCATCCAACCAACCAACCATTAGCTCATATATCCCTCCATTATTCCATCAGTCTATCTAACCATCCAACCAACCATTAGTTCATCCATCCCTCCATTAGTCCATCCATCCATCCATCCATCCATCCATCCAACCAACCAACCAACCAACAATTCAACCATTAGTTCATCCACCCCTCCATTAGTCCGTCCGTCCATCCATCCATCCATCCATCCATCCATCCATCCATCCATCCATCCATCTATCCATCCATCCAACCAACCATCCATCCATCCAACCATTAGCCAACCAACTATCCTTCCATCAGGTTATTATCCATCCATCTATTCATCCATCCATCCATCAATTTATTGTCCATCCATCCATCCCTCCATTACTCCGTCCGTCCGTCCATCTATCCAACATCCATTTATTCATCAAACCAACCATCTATTGATCCATCCATCCAACTAACCATCCATCGAATAGTCATCTTTCCATCCATCAGGTTATTGTCCATCCATCCATCCATCCGGTTTTATATTTAAAGCTCTTCCATGGCAAAAATACCTGCTGTTACTTCATGATAAAGTCACAAGTCACCCCAAAAAGAGATTGAGAACTTTATAAATTTAAGTCAGGAAAAGTAACAATTATGAATAAAAAAAATCAGTAGAAACCCTGTTTGTATATTTAGAAACAAAAAATCAAGCTGGGAACAAAATATTAAACATTATCCTATAGTTGGACTTAGTTTTTGTTTCTTCACCCGCCCCCCAAGACATTGGGGTTCAACTCAATTAAAGAGCCATCCTGTGATGCATAAATCCAGACCATCCGATCTACCTGCAGTCATTGAGATGTTTAGCAGCCTGTGGCAATCATCAGCAGGCACCAGCCGTCGGGCAGCAGTGCAGACGAGCAGTAGGGCAGCACATTAATGAAATGTTAATGGGAGATTTAAGACCGAAATAGCCCATGTAACCAGGACTCCTGTGCGAGTTCATTAGTATCGCCGCATCACGCTGGGACAAATGACAACACGTCCAACACCTCCCCCACCATCCAAGACCACAGGGCCGCAGATATCATGCAGGTAGATGGTTTTGGTGGTGGGGAGGGGGGTGGATACAACCCCCCAATGATAGGCCTGACCTCTGCATGGTGGATGCTGGGGAGGGGGTCAGCAAATGATTTACAAACGAAACACAGGGGCCAAAGCTCGACTAAATGGCTCTCTGTTTGATTGATGGAAGGGATGAAGGGCAAATTTGGGTTCTGTTCCTGTTGTTCTGATCAGTCGAGTTTTGTTTGGTTGGTTTATCACTACAGGGTGTCAGTGTGGCCCTTGTGTGGTCAACAATGCATTGTTATTGTTGTCAAACGATGATGGAAAGACTGCTTTGAGGAGAAATATGACATCAGCTTAAAAATCTGATGTGATTGCACGAAATTTAAATAGATGGATATCAACATAAGAGCACACTGGGTGTAGCTACACTCAGCTACAAATGGGAAAGAAAGGTTAAGATTCACACAGGCCCACTGAAACTGGACAATAAGACGTTGGAAGAACATGTCCGGTCCGATGAGTCCCAGTTTAAGCTGCTATATTCAAGTCATAAAGCTCAAATCCTCTCAGATTGCTTTTTTGTACATGACAGTGTGTTCACTGTACTCCAGTCTACTCCGCAGTCGCCATATTTCAATCCTCAATACAGCCCCTTTGGGATGCAGTGGAACTGGAGGTATCCCATATAGACGTGCAGTAGATAAATCTACTCATCAACTCTGTCTGGTGAATTTGGACCAAAATCTCTGAGGAACGTTTCTGAAACCTTGTTGAATTGATGAGTTTTCAAAAAAGGGGTTCCAACCTGATACTAACCAGTGAGTGAACGGTCCCGAATGACTCGCCAACCTTACGCCTGTGTTGGGGCTACAGTGGCTGCTTGATCCTGGGGGTGATGCCATGCAGGTCTTAAGTCCTGATAGCAAGAGGAAGTGCTAGTCCTCAATGTCACCTTTGACATTCATTCATTGTCTTGTTTCGTTGAGACGGTCTCATTGTGGTGAGATGTCAAAGTCTGAATCTTGGATGTTCCTCTCTCCAGTGATGCTCTGGTACCCCTTTTCCACCAAAAAAAGAAGCAGCGCTAGTTCGATGCTGGTGCCAGAACCAGTTCTTAGTTTATTCTTAGCCAGTGTTTCGAAAGAACCGGTTGGGATTTTCCAAGAAAACCTTATAAGTAGTCGGTTGCCCGAGCCACCTCAACTGATTCCTCTTGATACAGTTAAGCAGTGACTCTAATTCAAGCTCTCACTTATCCCCAAGACGGAGTCCAGCCATCCTACAGAGGAAACTTATTTCACTCTGATCACATTCTTTTGGTCATGATCCATATTTCATGACCATAGAAGTAGCTGCACACCAAGAACATCTACTTTTGTCCTCATTACTCCAGACTTTCCTCCCTTTGTTCTAGTCCAGCTTCATGCGACCCCAGAAACAAGGCATCAAGATGCTTGACTGTGCTGCTCTGTTGATTTGATTATGTGGTTCATGAAGGATGTCCATCTCTAAATACCGATGTTAGAGTTGCGGTTACACCAACAAAACTGAAATGCTTTACTATGAACTTCTGAAAAGCTGTCACTTCCTCATTAAAGTGCGCCATAAATCTAAAGATTGACTTGAAATATCTGTTTACAGTAATGGCGACCTTTTAAGGGTCATCTCTTTTAAAAATCAACCAAGAGGTCAGTGTCGTCCACCATCCGTCTAAATGAATATTGCTCAAGATCACTCGGGTCCGATCTTGACTCGGCTTTTATTTAATTACGAGTGTATGAATGCATGTCTTGCTTTGCTGTAATGCTGTTATTGCACATCATGAAAAGTGTAATTGAGACCACACAGGGCATTATGGGGCCACATTAAGGCTGAGGAGCTGAGTGATGCGTCTGCGCTTGACACGCTGCTCCCGGTTTCTTAATTAGAAACTTAGATCACAGCGTCGGTCCAACAGTCGCGCAAGCATGTTTGGATCTTTGGTGGGGGAGTGTCATAGATGGCCCTTGAGCTTCAATATACCAAAGTACGTCAATAAATCTTCCGACAAATGTCTACAGATTCATGACTAAAAACCTTGAGGAAGATAAATTAAAGCTCTTAACCTGGTAATGTCCTCTAATTAGGGGAAGCTGTAATTGGTTTAAGCATTAATCAGATTTGAACCAGCCGTGGTTAAGTGTTGTACAAGGTTTCCTCTCTAAGTAAGAAAATAGTTTTTGTAGTGAGAAATATATCTGTAGTGTTGGGGGCCTCTGAAGCACATTACGGATGTACTCTGCTGTGGGTTCAGTGGGAATGTTATCTGTGATTGTGCTTTACCTTCTATATTATGTGGATTTTAACTGACATTACATTTATTGGTCTGAATACAGAGGAAATGTGATGTATGAAAAAAGAAAAAACAGAAATACCCCCTAAATACTCCATAAAGTCAGTCTTCATTGAACTTACTTTTGCATATTTCACACAACTCACATGTTTCTTTGCAGGACCTACAGATGTTTTTTTACAGAATCTACATCTTACTTGCTGGACCTTAGAGGTAACTTTTAGAATTTGGTTTAAAGTAACATTTACCAGATTCTACTGATTGTTTTTTTTTACTTTCCCGAGTCACTTTTTGGAGCTTACAGGGGGCTTTCCAAGGCTTACAGTTTACTTTTAAAATAGTTTACAGATTCCTTTCATTAAATTTAAGTTTTTTACCGGTTAAAGGTTACTAGTGAATACCCTACAGATTACTTTTGCATGACTTCCAAGTTACTTTTATGTAACTTTGAGGTTTTTCCTCCAATTAAATTTATTGATAAACAGCAGAATTTACATCTTACTTCCAACAAACTAGTAGATTACTTTCTGGAATTTATGCAAGTTACTTTTGCAAAATTTCCAGATTACCTTTTTTTGCTATACTGTTGACATTCACAGAACTTCCGTCTTACTTTCTTAGGAGTCAGGCGTTATATTCCTAAACCTACTCTAAAGTTACAGGTTAAGATAAACTCTGGAAATTGCAGATTACATCTTTGAATTTACCCATGAATATGCAAGGTAGTTTTACATGAATTTAAAGGTTACTTTCCAGAAGTTGCAGGTTAGTTTTATGGACCTTGCAAGATACTTTTACTGTATTTACTGGTTATTATTTTTACCCAATTTCTATGCTACACTCTGAAAGTCTGCCCCATACCCAGATTGGACTGTCAGTTTGCATGTCAGGACCACCAGAACTTTTTCAAGCCTTGCCCTGCCCTGGCATAGTGAAGCATTTTTCAGGTCCTCAGGTGTCTACCAAGCCATTGGGGTCCCAGCATCTTTATTTTCAGGCAAGATTTTGTTTAGCTCTGTTTGCCATTCCATAGGCCTGGGACTCGGGCCATGAAGTTACTTTTGCAGACCTTACAAGTTAATTTCTGGAGTTATTAGGTAACTTTCTGGAGCTTACAGGTTGCTTTTATAGGACAAGAAAATGTACAGGTTCCTTTCATGTAGCTTAAATGTCTCTTTCTGCCATTTTTTACAAGTTACCTTTACTGAACATCTGTAGCATACATTGTGGGTCACTTGGACAGAACTTCCAGGTTAGTTTCGTGAAACCTATACTGTATTTTCCAGAACATCAGCTGAATTTACAGGTTACTTTACAATATATTCTTCTTAAATTCTGGGGATTACAGATTGCACTCTCGAATTCACCCTAAAATTTCATGTTTCTTTCTCAGATCTTTCAGGTTACTTTCACAAAGCTTGCAGATCTTTTTCATTGTGGGCTCAAATTACTTTTGCACACCTTAGAGATGACTTTCATTGACCTTACAAACTACTGTAAAGGGCTTTTGTGGAATTTACAGGTTACTTTCCAGAACCTGGAATTTACTTTCTGTGAGCTTTCATGTTACCATACACTGTTAGGTTACTTACGAACACCCCTATAGGACCTGTTTGTTCCACAAAGTGAACTCTACATTTTTGAAAGTAACCTGTAATATTTTTGAGTATCCGGCAAGTTCTGTGGAAGTACATTATGTCTTTTTTTCCTTGAAGTAACTTTTCTTCACTTCACATCAAGCAAAATAAGTATTTTTACTCTTCAAATTTGTGAACAGAACAAATCACAAAGATTTCTACGGTTATGTGGTTGGTCTCTGTAAAACTGTGCTTCCTTGGCCTTGCTTACTGAGGCTTAAGTCATAATAATTTGTCACTTGAGCCCGCTGTGCCGCTCTGCCTCTGTTTACATAATTAAAACTCTGATGTAGCGTCTTGTCTTGGCTGGCTGGTGACATACAGTACAACTCCTCCACAGTTTCAAACTGTTGCCTCAAAGCAAACTTCATTTTGAACAAAGGAAGGATTTTTTTTTGCATAATGAACAAAATATGTAGATTAGTAGTGAGCTTCCATTGTTGTTTAAATTCACAGCAGCGACTGCCGGCAATGCACAATGATGCAATAGATTAAACATCACCCTGACTTTCAGATAACAAGACCTGAGAACGGATGAGGGAGTCAGTGGGGGAAGAAAAATCATATAGATGGAAGAGAAAGGTTGTCACCTTCACCTTGCATACTTGTCATTTGCACAGCATCAGGTCATTAAATTCACATTAGGGATCTCTGAGGGACCTCAGGATGCTGTTAGTGCACCTAAAACTGTGTGGCAGTAAAACGAATCACAACTTCCCGCGATGGGGGAAAACACACATAATAGTGGCTACGCAGCACTTTGCATCCTGACTCTGGAACATTACCATCTCTCATGTCTGGTCCCCCCCCCCCCAAACACACTTTTTTCTGGGGTCCATAATGGATATCGGGGCAACAGATAGACAGTGGCCATGTCCATTTGTCCTTTCCCTTGAGGGTAGAGCTGGATCTGAGTCAAAGTTTTGTCCCTCTGCCACTGAGATGGCATTAACTCCAGGTCTCCTGGGCCCGCTGCGTGAATCATTTATTAACAGAAACCTGCGACGGCTGTTTCAAGTGTCAGATCGCGTTAGGCCAATGTCCCCAGATTATTCAAGTCATAAAAAAGTAGCTCTGGTGGCACTTTGTCACGTGGACCACTGACTCAGGTTCAACGAGTCGCATAGATTCAGAAAAACTGAAGAATTTTAAGACAATAACCCCAAATTTCATGTCAATAGCAATAGCCTCAAAAGTAAAACCTTTTCTGGTGGTTTTAAAGAGATTTCTCAAACTCTTTTCATTTTACATCAGTATGGACTCAAACCTGAGACCTGATCTGACATTAATTCAGCAGCTGGGTGGCAGCCATGACCTTCGGCTTGTTTGTCTGGCCACGTCTGACATTGGCCACTCGATTTGCTTGGATATTATTGTTTATGAACACCAACGTAGGCGGCTTTATAGGTTGGTGTTGGACACACAGCTGCTGTGTTTGGCTCTTGACCAGGGGCTTAATAAGAGCGGCATTACCTGGGAGCAGCTGCCATCCGATCCCATGGTACTCAGCCCAACAATAATGGTTGAAATGTGAAAGGAGTCAATGATGATCATCTGGGTTTGTTGGCGTCATGGATCATCAGTCATTTGGTCAAAGTAAAATTAAGCAATCTGACTAAAGACCTGCTGCACCCTGTACACTGATTGGCACCCCTGATAAAGCAGAGTAAAAAGCCTGAAGATAAGTTCATCGTTCTTTAATCTCACACAAAAATCTCACCCATAGGTCTCTGGACTCAGATGGGAATAGAAGGTGTTATTAAGAGGGCCTATTCCTGCTTATATGAATTATGCCATTGAATAAATAGATAGAAGTAAACCATAGTTGTTAAAATCTAACCCAAAACCTTTGAAAAGGGTTAAAGGTTTAAAGAGTCCACAGATACTTTTAAAAGACAATGGCAGATGAAATAATTTGCATGGAAGTAAACTACAGTTTCATTAAGACCTAAAATTGCTCTTTGAAAGACGTTAATGGTTAAACAGAGGCTGAATTGCCTACTGCTACTTTTAAAAGACAATAACGTGTATAAATAAAAGTGTCATCTGCATAGAAGCAATCCCAAACTGGGTCTAAAGCCATCTCAGAACTTTGGAAAATTTCAAACACACTTAGAGGAGAGTCCATTACTACTTGTAATCATGACGCCTCTGTATAAATATTGGTACGGATCTAAATGATTATATTATCTCCATAAAACTGAACAGCGTTCTGCAACCTGTGGCTCTCTAGTCCAGCCGGCTCTTGATGACTTTAGTCAAAAATGCTAATAATCTGAGCAATGTTTTGAAATATAAAGGTAACTTAGAAAATGCTAGTTTTATCTTTTTCCTAAGTGATTTCATGTAATATACAAGTTACATATTTACAAAGAATGAGTACATTTAGAGTACAGAATGTACTTTTTTATGGTGTCATTTCTTTTGGTCAATCGTTTTGGGTCAGTTTTTACATCATTTTCTACAAAAGTTGAACGTCCTGTTGAAGAAAATGTACTACATCTAAAAACAATAAATAAATTGTTCTTTCATTTAAAAAAATAAAAAATAAATCCAATAGTAGATATAAAAAACCAACTCTTATGTCTCAAAGAGTAATGTAGCTCCTGTGGCTCAACTAACCATAGCTGAATCTAGAATATTTATATAAATATGAATTAATAAGTTCTTTATTCGAGCATTTAAAAAAATGTAAAATAGAAATAAAAAACAAATGTCCGCAGGGAAGATAAACAAAAAAAATACAAGAAAAAAACATATATAGTAATCAAGCCTGCTGAAAAAAACATTCGTAGTTCGAAAAGGAGTAGGAAAAGGCTGATGCTTATGAAATCCTACCCCAATTGACACAACCAGAATACACACATGTAAATATTTATATATTTAAGATGTTCACCTTGTCACAAATACCCTAAATCCACACACAAAATCATATTGAATGTACAGTACTCCACATCACCCAACAGTATAGCATAATATCCCCATTGTGTACTCAAAACTGTAACATCCATGTATTTTTGCAATAGTGATTTTTTTATATAATATTTTAAATTGATTCATGTTAACACAGCGTTTCAAGTTCTCATCCATACCATTCCACAAATTCACTCCACCATGCACCTTCGCCTCATTGTTGTACGTGCCTTGTGTATTTTAAAATTTAGCTCTGCTCTTAACTCTTTCTTTGTAATTGATTATTTCTTGCTCTGTGCATTATTTGACGGGGTTTGAATTTTACAAGATCTAAAAATAATGAGTTTGTGTTTTCCAGATATCCCACTTTATGAATAATTTTTTTTGTCTTGTGCAAAGTGGCTGTAAAGTGCATTTGTAAGTATTTCCCCAAAATCTCCACACAGTAATTCGAATATGATGCGACCATTGAATAGTAAAGTATTTTTTAATGATTACTGGTTTAGTACATGCTTTGTTCTTGCCAACACAGCAATATTTTTTGCTATTTTTAATTTTATGTCTAATATGAGGCTTTCAGTAGATTTTTTTTAATCCAACATAACACCCAGAAATTTGTATTCATACACCCGTTCAATGCCTATATTATCTACCATTACTTGTATTTGATCTGTTACTTTTTGTTTTCCAAACCATATAATCTTTGTTTTACTTACATTTATTGACAATTTATTCATATCAAACCATTGTGTTAAATTATTAAGTTCTGATGTTATTGTCTGTAAAAGCTGCTGTAAACTCTCCCCAGAACAAAAAATATTGGCATCATCAGCAAATAGTATAAATGTCATTATCCTTGATATTTTACATATGTCATTTATATAGATTATGAATAGTTTGGGACCTAAAACCGACCTTTAAGGAACACCACAATTTATGTTATTATTAATTGTTGTTTGTTCTTTAAGTAACTAATTATCAGTTCAGTCCAACTCCTTTGATGCCTTATTGTTCCACTTTTATGAATAACTTTTTACATTTATTTTTAAATAAATTTTTTTTAAATGGTATTTCGAAAAAGAACCAGTAGAAAAAGACAAAGTACAAATGTGAATGAGAGGCTTTTGAATTTATTCGATTGCGTTTTTTGCAATCATCATGCCAATGTCCATCCAATCAGTTGATGTTTTATTTTTACATTTTAGTGAAGTTTTTATCATTTCTTTTACTAAAATAAGTGTTTTGGCTGTAACCAATAATGGTAAATGCTAGTAATCAAATTGGCTTCTATCTTTAGGTAGTCTGGCTCAGTCTGCAAGTAATAGCTATTTTCTTGTAGCCATTTGCTGATTTGTGAAAAGCAACATACATCTGCCTTATCGGAACGGTATATTCTCTCGTCTTTCCCATTTTGCAGAGTGGTAAAGATTGGACATCTTAATCCCCAGGAAAACATACAATTATTGATTAACATTGATAAAATACCTACTCTGATTAATGAAAAGAAGTAAATGTAAAATAAAAAATGTGTTATGTTTAATTTCGAGAAACCTTTACGGGTCCCAGAGATTGTGGAGGGCGCTGTATATTAAACGAGGCTCTGCACTGACAGTTTCTGACGTTTTGAAGATGATACACACCACTCTTGCTTTTCAAACCATTTTCTCTGCTGCTGCAGCTTGTGTCAAACACTCCAAGTATTGGTTTATCCTTTTTTGCTTCTCATTTGTCATCTTTACACTTGAGTTGATCGCAGCAGCTCGATTCCCCTACACCCCCCCCACCCTTCAGCCATGTCTCGCAGGCAAGACAGCTGTGAAAACACTGTTGGATCTGTGCAGGCGGCGCTGAAAACGTAGCCGTAGCATCTTCCAATTTTAACCAGATTTTCCAGGGATATTAGAGGAAACAAAAGATGTCACATCCTGGCATCCGAAGCTCCAACTGATAACTTTGAATAAAAGGAAAAGATTTTGGATTGCCTCTCTACGTTTTAATTTGAGGAGACACTTAACTTCCCCATAAATTTGCATTCTTTATTCTCACGTTAAGAATGCACAAGAATGGCTTCCTTAAGATGTGGAGATGCGAAGCTGGGTGGATTGTGAGTCGCGCAGAGAGACAAAGAAAAGTTTGTTCTTTCTCGCTTTTAATCTGCCACAGAACTTACTTTTGACTAACTGAAGCCATGTGGAAATGGGGGAAATTTACTACATTTGTCTTGAGATATAAACACAATTATGCAGATAGAACTGTAGTTAAAAGAAATCTACCTAATCTTTATTCAAGTGAGGATGTTTACTGGAGATCAGGTAACAGAATGTGCTGAATAAAGCGGGAAAGTCGTCTGCTTGCTTTGGTTGTTTGAATGTTTGCTGATGCTATTTAAGATACTTGTTAAGGTTATTTTTTATATTTTGCTTTGTTTAGTCCTCTATTTCTTGATTTCCTTGCAACATTTATCCAATATACGATGAAATAAGACATTCCTGCTGTCTTTGTTCCGCTCTAGAGTTCCAGACGGCTGGGATTGATGCAGCTGGTCTTATTTTTCTAATTTTGAAACAATGGGTTGGAACCCATGGAACCTCGGAGGATTTTTGGGGGGTGTTTTCTACATGCATTCACATGACTTAAACGTTTTCCACATTTTGTAACGTCACAATCACACTCTTTAAATGATTTCATGTAATAGACCAACGCAAAACAGTACTTAGTTTTAAAGTGTGGAAATTATGCATTTTTGGTTTTGTTACAAATACAAATCTGAAAAGTGTGACATGCATTTGCATGTGGTACATTTGCAGGACTGTTGGGGTATGTTTCTCCCAGCTTTGAACATGAAACTTTGCAAAATAGCACAATCAGATGACCCAGTCAAAGTCTGGATTTTGGTCCAGACTTTGACCGGGTCATTAAAACCATCTATTTGTTTTCCAGCTTGATCCACCCCAGTCTCAAGTCTTTGGGAGAGTGCTCCTTTTTATTTTTGTTGCTTTGATTCTCAGAATATAATTTCAGATTTTGTGTAAATTTTGTCCTGTGTGACTTAGAAATTGAGCTATTATTGTTATAGGTTTATTTTCTAATTAGATTATTAATTCTTTTATATTTTGATTTTTAAGTCATTTCTGTAATGGTTAATTTCTAAAAGCCGATCTGAAGTTCATTTAATTTTTTCTTTTTAACCAAATAGAACAGGAACACTTTAAATATGTTAAAATCAAAAGTCTTTATTTTAAACAGAAAGTGATTGACGTTTTTAAGGATTGGACCAAGTTTCCTCTTTTATGGAAATCAAAATATAGTCGCCCTAAATTATACTTCTATTGCCAACACACATTTCCTTTATTGCTTTCATGGAAAAATATGACCTTGATATGATTATGAAACATATTTTGTCGGTTTGATTTGTGGTTTCACAGAAATAAGACAGGACATACTTTTGTTTGGATGCTTCAATTAATTGGAAACTGAATGGATTTAAAAGTAGAAAGTAGCCATGGAAGGTATGATGAAAAAAAAACAAATGGGGAAAACAATATGCAACAATAATAATGGTTTTAGAATCGAATCGTGAGGCACCAGAGATGGCACACCCCTAGTTCTGACCCTCAGGGTGCAGGAAGCCATGATATTTAGTTTAAAAAGCCAACACTGTGAAACGCCTGCCACCCTCTTTACTACATCCACATTATATGTTTGCAGTGCACCTGATTTGTATCCATACCTGACAGGATTTCCTTCTCCTACCTGAATAATGTGATTAAATCAATAATTTGCACTAAACCTGCAGTCAGGGTATGAAAACCGGCCTCTTTAAATCACCAAGACCTGAAGAAAGACGGCAGAGTTTCTTCCTCTGCTGGTGGATGGGCACCGGCCTCATTTTATTCCTGCCCATGTATAAAACACAGTGTGGGAATAGATTTGACTGATCTATCCCATCTAATATGCGACTTTCTTTCCCTCTTTTTTTTTGCTCATAAGCTGCAAATGGCTTCATTAAAACAAAAGCACGACCATAGGGAGCACATAAAACATGCTGCTGCTACCTAATACGGTATTTATGACTGGAGCTAAATGTAGAGTGAATTAAAGTTTAAAGGATTGCAGTCAGGTAGACTCGCAGACGTTTGTGCAGGAATGTCCATTACCAAGATGAAAGAAGAGGGGTGTGTGGGTACAAGTATGTGTGCGTGTTGGTGCAATTCCCTTGTGTCCGCCGGTGGGACATCAGCTGCTCAGCTAGACGGCTGTCTGGAAGCAGACACCTTACAAACGTGCACACTTGGAGTGAAAAATCGAGTGACATGCTCGCCCAGGAGCCGCAGCCTTCCTGTATTTACAGAAATAATTAATATCACCACAAGTGACTTCCCAGCCCTGAGCTTTCCTCCTCCATCACCTCCCTCCTTCAGCTCCATTTTTACTTATTTTCTCGCTGGAAATTGAACAAATAAAACCAGTTAATCCCAGAAACGGCTTGTCTTCTAACTTTAGTGCCTCTTAAGGCCTCTTTAACATATTTTAAATTTTGCTTTGTTTGAGTTAAATGTCTAAGATCCTCAAGTAAAGTTTCATATCACACAAAGACGACCTTAATAAATACAAAAAGCATAATCAAATGATGATTTCATTGATAACAATTAAAAAAAAGCTATGCAGACCTACTTGTTGCCACACCTTTGCCTGATTACCATGGCTGGTGGAATCAAGAAATCACTATAGTATAGAACGCCATGCCCAAAATTGTTGCACATGCATTATTTCAGCATACTTTAGACTACAAGCGGTAAGATTTGGTGTATTATCACATATTATGCACCCATTACCTATGTGCACGCTTTATAGAATCACAAGAAATGTTAGCAGACGTTTTCCATGTATCATTTTTAGCAAGTCGAGTCGTAAAATTTTGTTACGTCGTGTTGAATTGTTAAATCAAATGCATTAGGGCCATTGTAAATAAAAGGGGCGAAAGATGGAGTAAATTTCTGTCAAAAGATTTTGACTTTGATTTAATACATTTTCAAGAAAAACCTGGAAATAGTCTGATGTTAAAAAGTCGTAAACTTTTGATATTTAAACTAAGATATTTTCTGAAATTGTAAGGTCAGAAAAAAAATTTGAAAAATACTTTGCTGAGATTTTAAATCAGTCATGTCCGACAGAAAATGCCAGCCCTATAATAAGATTTCAGTGTTAAATTTACAAGATGGGCATCTGGATAATTTCAAAGGCATAAGAGGTTGATGCAGCTCTTTTTAGGGATCAGAACAACTTCTCCCGGGTTTGGACTTGCCATGAACGAGTCGAGAAAACAGAACGCTCCGTCATAAACTGTATTTGCTATTAAACAATCAAAACAGCATCACTTTTTATAAACTGTATTTTCTTTGAAGCAAAGACCTGTCAAAACCGCATACCCAGACCCCCCCGTCCCAAACACAGGTATGTTGTTTTGATCAAGTAGGCTAAACTGACAGACGGCGCTGTAAAAATAAACTGCCGGTATGCTATTCTGGCAGGGTCGGCCACATCGACAGAACACCGGTCTGACACGAAGTAGGCTAAAAGATCTAAAGCAGCAACACATTAGGACCAAACCTTATGAAGGTGGAGTATCGGAGAAAGTTGTTTCCACCCCCAGCAAAATGGGGGTGAATGCCACACATACTCATTGTCTTTGTTTCCACAGTTAGTCTTTGATGATGTTAGAAAGTCCATAAATTATGATTACTCCCCTTTGTGACGCTGTGTTGAATTTTACTAGACGACTCTTTGTGATTTGCCGCTAGATTGTAACCAATACCCCATTGGAGAAAGGGATGGACATTAAATACTGTATGTGTTCCTGTTAGAGGTGGAAGGTAACGAATAACATTTACTTGCGTTACAAATTCAAATTCTTTATTGATCCCAGAGAGAAATTAAGTAATTACTGTAATTGTGTAGGTTTTTTGTGTAATTGTAATTTTAAAGTCGTTTTTAAAGTGTAATTTTACTACGTTTTGTGCTTCGCTACGTTTTCCAAATATATCCGTTACTGAGTTATATATATATATATATATATATATATATATATATATATATATATATTAGGGCTGCCACAAACGACTAATTTCATTTCGATTAGTCTACCGACTAATATATCGACTAATCGATTAGTCTAAATGATTATTTTGTTTAAGAAGAAAAAAACTATTTAATTCCACATCATTTTATTTTCAGTAAATAGTATCATTCAATTCACAAAACTGAAAAGATTTAATTTGAATAAAATTGTTATTTTATTTATTAAATTCTTAATTCACTAATTAAGGAATTAATTAATTAATTAAATAGTATTAATTAATCATTTATAAAATTTATAATTCACTAAATTCTTCTTTTATTTTTAAAATTCTTAAACAAGTTTCTTAAACAAATTTGTTTAAAAATAAAGAAATTGAAAATGTTTTTGTTCTATGCAATTTCTCTGTGTTGCTGTTAAATCTTTCAATAAAGATTTTGAGAGAAAAAAGTAGCAGCATTTCCTCCATATCCAAATACATCTCTGTCTCCTTTTCATTCATTTTTCTGACATGAAGACAGGGGGCTGCCATCTTTGAATCATGTGAGCGGAGAACGCATTTTGATTGATCACTTGAATATTTGCCCTCAGCACACAGATCACGTAGAGCCGATACAGTGAGATCAACCGGTTCCCTTTTCACCTCAACCCCTCATGGGGCAGAAAACTTACCAGAAATTAGGCCACACAGCGAGCTATCTGCTGAGCAAACGACCTCCAATGACTAAGCTCAATAGATTGCCTGGCAGAGGGTACAAACTACTCGTTTATTTTCGGTTTGCCTAAAATATACCCACACTTTCAATCCTTTTGGTCTAAAACGTTTACCGACCGCCTCCTCACTTTCTTCTTTTTCAGCCGTGATTGTTTTTTTGTTTTTTTGTTGTGGGGGAGGAAGGCTGAGCATCAGTGGCACTGGGAAGGCCGTCATCTGAGTTGAGTAGAAGTCTGCGGCTAAACCGCGCAGCGCCATCTAGTGGTTTGGGAGAAATATGTGGTTTTGCAAACTTTATGCACGACGGCAAAAACTGACATTGACAATATTTCATATTCGACCTCATCGGTTAGGACTACTACTCGCTGCAGCACTTATGTATACAGTGGCTTGCAAAATTATTCGGCCCCCTTGAACGTTTCCACATTGTGTCACATTACAGCCACAAACATGAATCAGTTTTATTGGAATTCCACATGAAAGACCAAAACAAAGTGGTGTACACGTGAGAAGTGGAACGAAAATCATACATGATTCCGAACATTTTTTACAAATAAATAACTGAAAAGTGGGGTGTGCGTAATTATTCAGCCCCCTGAGTCAATACTTTGTAGAACCACCTTTTGCTGCACTTCCAGCTGCCAGTCTTTTAGGGTATGTCTCTACCAGCTTTGCACATCTACAGAATGAAATTCTTGCTCATTCTTCTTTGCAAAACAGCTCCAGCTCAGTCAGATTAGATGGACAGCGTTTGTGAACAGCAGTTTTCAGATCTTGCCACAGATTCTGGATTGGATTTAGATCTGGACTTTGACTGGGCCATTCTAACACATGGATATGTTTTGTTTTAAACCATTCCATTGTTGCCCTGGCTTTATGTTTCGGGTCGTTGTCCTGCTGGAAGGTGAACCTCCGCCCCAGTCTCAAGTCTTTTACAGACTCCAAGAGGTTTTCTTCCAAGATTGCCCTGTATTTGGCTCCATCCATCTTCCCATCAACTCTGACCAGCTTCCCTGTCCCTGCTGAAGAGAAGCACCCCCAGAGCATGATGCTGCCACCACCATATTTGACAGTGGGGATGGTGTGTTCAGAGTGATGTGCAGTGTTAGTTTTCCGCCACACATAGCGTTTTGCATTTTGGTCTCATCTGACCAGAGCACCTTCTTCCACATGTTTGCTGTGTCCCCCACATGGCTTGTGGCAAACTGCAAACAGGACTTCTTATGGTTTTCCTTTAACAATGGCTTTCTTCTTGCCACTCTTCCATAAAGGCCAACTTTGTGCAGTGCACCACTAATAGTTGTCCTATGGACCGATTCCCCCACCTGAGCTGTAGATCTCTGCAGCTCATCCAGAGTCACCATGGGCCTCTTGGCTGCATTTCTGATCAGCGCTCTCCTTGTTCGGCCTGTGAGTTTAGGTGGACGGCCTTGTCTTGGTAGGTTTACAGTTGTGCCATACTCCTTCCATTTCTGAATGATCGCTTGAACAGCGCTCCGTGGGATGTTCAAGGCTTGGGAAATCTTTTTGTAGCCTAAGCCTGCTTTAAATTTCTCAATAACTTTATCCCTGACCTGTCTGGTGTGTTCTTTGGACTTCATGGTGTTGTTGCTCCCAACATTCTCTTAGACAACCTCTGAGGCCGTCACAGGGCAGCTGTATTTGTACTGACATTAGATTACACACAGGTGCCTCTATTTAGTCATTAGCACTCATTAGACAATGTCTATGGGCAACTGACTGCACTCAGACCACAGGGGGCTGAATAATTACACACACACACACATATATATATATATATATATATATATATATATATATATATATATATATATATATATATATATATATATATATATATATATATATATATATATATATATATATATATATATACAATGGCTTGCAAAAGTATTCGGCCCCCTTGAACTTTTCCACATTTTGTCACATTACAGCCACAAACATGAATCAATTTTATTGGAATTCCACGTGAAAGACCAAAACAAAGTGGTGAACACGTGAGAAGTGGAACGAAAATCATACATGATTCCAAACATTTTTTACAAATAAATAACTGAAAAGTGGGGAGAAAATAAACTGTCTGGTTTTATTGTTTTTCCAACATGCACGTGTATACTAATGCTGGGCGATTTGTTGGGATTTTTAGAGTGATTTAGAATATGTAGAATTAAAAAAAAATATTCCTATAGACCTATTAAGATGTTAGAAGTTAATTTTCCAATACAGAAAATACTTTACTGCAAAACGAGCAAGGATCAACTGCTGCTCAGAATTAACAGGAGGTTCAGAGAGTAAATCTAATGATGGACACAAATAAAATAACTGTAACCTAGAAGTACGAGTACTGAAAGTATTCAGACCCCATTAAATGTGTCACTCTTTGTTTCATTGCAGCCATTTGCTAAAATAGAAAAAGTTCATTTTATGTCTTATTAATGTACATTCAGCACCCCATCTTGACAGAAAAAAACAGAAATGTAGACATTTTTGCAAATTTCTTAAAAAAGAAAAGCTGAAATATCCCATGGTCATAAGTATTCAGACCCTTTGCAGTGAAACTCATATTTAACTCACATGCTGTCCATTTTTTCTGATCCTCCTTGAGATGGTTCTGCTCCTTCCTTTTGAGTCCAGCTGTGTTTAATTAAACTGATTGGACTTGATTAGGAAAGGCACACACCTGTCTATATAAGACCTTACAGCTCAGAGCAAATGAGAATGTAGAGGTCAAAGGAACTACCCAAGGAGCTCAGAGACAGCACAGAGCTGGCTATGGTTACAAAAGAATATCTGCAGCGCTCAAGGTTCCTAAGAGCACAGTGGCCTCCATAATCCTCAAATGGAAGACGTTTGGGACGACCAGAACTCGTCTTAGACGTGGCCTTCCAGCCAAACTGAGCAATCGTGGGAGAAGAGCCTTGGTGAGAGAGGTAAAGAAGAACCCAAAGATCGCTGTGGCTGAGCTCCAGAGATGCAGTAGGGAGATGCGAGAAAGTTACACAAAGTCAACTATCAACCTTCACCAGTCGGGGCTTTATGGCAGAGAGTTTTTCCAAAAGCACATGGACTCCAGACTAAGTGAAATAAGACTCTCTGGTCTGATGAGACCAAGATTGAACTTTTTGGCGTTGATTCTAAGCGGTATGGGTGTACAGTGAAACATGGTGGCGGGAGCATCTTGTTGTGGGGGTGTTTTTTAGGTGCAGGGACAGGACGACTGGTTGCAATTGAAGGAAAGATGAATGCGGCTGAGATATCCTGGAAGAAAACCTCTTCCAGGGTGCTCAGGACCTCAGACTGGGCCGAAGGTTCACCTTTCAACAGGACAATGACCCTAAGCACACAGCTAAAATAACAAAGGAGTGGCTTTGGAACAACTCTGTGACTGTTCTTGACTGGGCCAGCCAGCGCCCTGACCTAAACCCAATTGAGCATCTTTGGAGAGACCTGAAAATGGCTGTCCACCAATGTTCACCATCCAACCTGACAGAACTGGAGAGGATCTGCAAGGAAGAATGGCAGAGGATCCCCAAGTCCAGGTGTGAAAAACTTGTACTAGCGCAAAAGGGTGCTTCTACTGAGTACTGAGCAAAGGGTCTGAATACATAAGACCATGTGATATTTCAGTTTTTCTTTATTAATAAAAATTCTACATTTCTGCCAAGATGGGGTTCTGAGTGTACATTAATGAGAAACAAAACAAACTTTTTTGATTTTAGCAAACGACTGCAATGAAACAGAGAGTGACAAGTTAAAAGGGGTCTGAATACTTACTTACCCAGTGTACATTAGGGCAGGGCAATTTTCAAAAAATGAAAACTATTAGTTTAGCAGCTGCTATGTTTATTTGACAAGTGTTAACTTTAACATGTTTTAATATCTGACGGGTTTAACACGGTCTCATCAAAAAATGGCATAGTTTTGTCTCACAAACATTGAGATGGTACCTGGCAGTTTGGTCTTCTTTGGGTCATTTGGGGAAAGTCACAGCACTTGTGACTGTGGGTGTTACCCATTTTGATTTATAAATTTGTAGTTAATAAGCAGTTGCACTTTTTTTTAAAGTTATTTTATGAAAAAGCAACTACTTTGAGATTTATGTCCCATTTTCTTTCTTACACTACTCAGGAGAGACCGTCTTACCGCTGTCAAAATAAAAGTAAGTAACTTTTACTCTGAGTACATTTTAAATAAGCTACTTTTTACTTGTACTTTATAGGGATGGGCATTCGATTAAACTGTCTTCATCGATCATCGGGGGAGTTAAAGATCGATTTTCGATTAATAATTGATATTTTTATATTAAAATTCATTGTTCATAGGCTATATTAGAATGCAGTGAGAATAGAAAAATAGCGTGTTTCCTCATTGAGATCTTCATTACAAGTGGGACACCTCTTGTTGAAGTTAAACGGAATTAATTCACGGTAGTTGCACAAAGAAAATATGCGCTATAAGCAGCGGAGCCGACAGCTAAAAGACGGTGCTCATTAACACAACTGACACTAATATTTTTTTTCTTCTCCAAAAAAGTAAAAAAATAAATAAAAATCATGTTAAACAACAACTTAATAAAAAAAAAATATAATATAGGTCTGATAGTTTTGTGTTACATTTGGAAAAAAAAGAGTCGAGAAATAGGATAAGAGAGATCAGCGTACCTAACAATAAATTAGGCTCATTAACAGAGTAAATAAGACAAAAAAAAGAAACCGTAACTTATATACAACTTTAGCAGCAGTCTACTGATTTTTGTTGAGAAAGATCCTACATAAAACAATAAAGGACTATACGGGCGTTTTCACACCTGATAGTCCAGTAGTCAGTTCAATGGGGGACCAAACTTTTTGAGCAACATATTTACCTCCTCACCTGTGGGGGCGCTGCACCAAGAAGCACTGAACGCGGGGACACTTCCTGTTCCGTAAAATGTAAACAAACATGCAGGGCCATCAGATTTCAGCGTTTTTAGGATTGCTCTGTTTCAGAAATGGGCTCAGCATGAGCAGAGAACAAGGCAGAGTTGTTGTTTTGGTTGTATTTACCCAGAATGCCCTGCACTATTGTCCGCTTTAATGTCGCAGTCACACCTCACCGAACGAAGTAGACTTTCTGGGCAAACTGACAAGAGTACGATTAAACAGGACTGGTGTGAATGCACCTTAGGTTACTTGTTTTAATTGTACATAGGATGCCTTTGTTTTTACTTTTATTACTTCTTATTGAACTTATTTATCTCTTTTTGCACCTTTCCAACTTTCTGCATCACCACACTGTGTTACTGTTTACGCTGTTGTAACTAGTGAATTTCTCCACTGTGAGATCAATAAAGTTTTATCTTAGCTTATCTTAAGGCAGCTAATATACTTTTAGCAATCTGGTTCTGGGCAAGCGGGTTGAAGCAAAAATATATCTGGTCTAGGACCAGCTTTTTAATTATTAATATTGAAGAATTCATATGTCCTATTTGCAAGATTTTGTGCAATCTTATAAAACATATCTTACAGTCTATTAATTAATAATTTCATCTGTTTAAATATCAAAATTGTTGAAATACTTTGTACCAAGCAAGGGGTCTGAAAAACAATAGGTTTTTGGCATTTAAAGGGTACATCTTTTATAAATGTAACTTTTTTGGCAAATTTTTGCTGTCAGAAATCCTGTGCTTGTACAAGCAGTTTGAAAAAGTGCCTTATTGTGATGCCACAATTAGCTAGATCACCTATCAAACCCCACCCACCAAATCCAATTACATGCCATTCTCATGTGTTCTATATGAAGGACTGACCATGCCAAAATTAAAAATTAATAATTACAGAAATGAATACATTTAGAAATACGATTGGAAATAAGTAAATTAATATTTAAGTAAACAAATAAATATGTAAGCATAACTTAAAGTAAATAAATATATGAGGAAATAAAATTTAAACGAATAAATGTAGTTGGGAATGTATTTAAAAAAATTATGTATTTCCACATTTATTTTATTTATTTACTTACAAATTTATTTTCAAATTATTATTATTTTTTCAATTTTGACAGGATCGGTGGCAAACCTGCAGCCTAGTAACAAGATGGGTGGGCGTGGTCTGTAACCGCTAATCTGCATAAAAGTGACAGAGCGCTCTAAACAGCTCATTCTGAAAGGGACTGAAATTGACAAGATCACTTTATGTGAGATATTTTGTGCAAAACACTTTTTTTAACATGTTTTGTACAAACCATAGACCTGTTATAACTTGATTTAAAAAAAGGCATATGTCCCCTTTAAAGGCTGGAATTGAATCAGTAAGTGATGTTGAAAATGTTTTAGCATGTATTATTTAAGTGTTTGCAGTTCAGAAATTCAAATATAACTCGGATTAAGTGTTTTGACTCTGCCATGTAAGTCCAATGCTTTGTTACCAGCGTTACCAACAGTTTCTTACATGACAGCTAATCGAAATAACCGACTATTGATATTCTTGTTTTACAGCCACACCTCTTCTAATATTTAGACTTTTCTTCTGATCCAGTACTTATTTACTTATGGTGACCATATTGGTAGGAAATCATCTAAAAATTGGCCACAGGTCAAATTATCCGGGTCACACAACGACTCAAAATTAATTAGCTAGAAAAGTAAAACATGGGACCCGCATTGGTCCCTGGGCTATTTTAGCACTTAAAAAAAAAAACAAATTAGTTTGAGGCTCACATGCTACTTTTGTAGATCTGCACTGTAGTTTGTTAACCGATAAGGGTCTAGAAAGATTATAAATAGTGTTTTTATTTATTTTTTTTCAAAAATGAGATGATATCTTGCACACCTACAGTAGCACACGACCATGCAATCTGTTTATCCTGGCTGTTTCTTGCTGATATTAAATAATTCAGTCTGGTTTCGCCGTGTTTGCTTACATGTAGGTAGTTAGATAGTTATAGGGGGAGTCAGAAGGAGGTCTTCAGAGGACTAGCAAATAATTCTCATGAAACATATTCATATATTCTTACATATATTCCAGTTGGTTTGCCTTACAGCGATTAGCAGCCCGTGTTCAAAGTTGACCCACTTTTAGTTTTACTAATGCACGTGCGAGTGTGTGCACAGACATCCTGCTGCTGTTTTATGCAAGAAAAAGGTCTGTTGGGTGATACATAACCTCGGCTTCCACTTGGGTGACAAATCCATTTTCTCCCCCAAATCTGTAGATTTTATAGACTGCAGTTACATCTCTGCAGAGAACAGGTATGGGCGTAAATATTTGAAATGGCCACGGGGCTCGAACAGCTCAGACAGCAGTGTCACATCCACATCTGTAATGTCTTACATCCCCACTCTGCTCCTGCTCTGCTCCCTCGAGGAACGTCCACCTTTTTAGCTCACAGATGGGTCGAGAAAAGGTCCCCGTCCCCCCTCCCTTCCTTTTTCACGTGAGCCGTGTCGGATGTAAAAAATTGTGACACAAAGTGGCGCGGTCTCATATTTGTTTTAGCTCAAAGCGGCAGCATAATGGTGCGGCTCCGGTAGGCGGATCACCGGAGGCGGCGCGTCGGGGGGACAACCTGGGATCACCGTGCTGCTGGTTTATGCATGAACCATGTGCTCACTCCGCGCTGACAGACGGAGCCGACGCTAACGGAGGAGACATCCTAGTTTTTGTGACGCCAGGAGACGACGGGGACGGGGCCTGGCCTTCATTAAGAAATTATCTATTTTGAAGCAGTTGTCATACCGGCTACCTGTCTGTTAAAGCCGTCTGTCATCTGTGGTTGAGAGATGAGGAGAATTGTAAAATCATAAATCAGGGGAGAAACTTTGAACATGTTTGAACTTTAGACATCAAATCTGTTTGATTCAGGAGTGTATTTTAAATAATAGCATTTCACAGCAGCTTAAACAAAATGTCATCTTTCAACCTTATTTTATATCAGCACAAAACAAGTGCCAGCATGATCCTTTAGGGATCACAGTTCATAGTCATTCTAGGATCCAACATACAGTTTACTATAACATGCCCTGACATGCTGACAAGACAACCTTCTTGCAAGGTGCTTAAACCTTAATGTTACAGTGTGGAGCACATGATGTTTTACTGTCCATCAGGGCCGCTCTAACATGACTGCACCGCTCCAGCAAAGATTTGAGTCAGAACCTTGGGGATGCAACATCTTTAAGTTGATTATCTACTGCATGCCAAGCTTTCAGCTAATAGCTCCGTTAAGACCTGATTTTTTTAAATTTAATTTTATGTGCAGCTACTTGTAGAGCAGAGCACTGAGTAAGAGGTTAACTTGCTTATACTGTTGATAACCAAATTAAATCAATATCTTAGTAGTAGTTGTTGTCATACTTATCATTGTAATGTTAATATGACATTTCAGCTCGTATTTATTTGCTTGACCAAACACAAAAACTAAATATTTCTAGAGATAAAAACAAAATACAAGCGGAAAATAAATAAAAAGCTGATTTCTTGCAGATTTATTCTCGCATATTACAATATCATGGTTTCACTTTTTGCTGACTGTGTGCCAAGGAAGCTAAGTTAAGATAAAGTTACATTATGTAAGCTAAAGTTGCCTTGGTTTAATTTAGATAAATAGGGAAAACAACGTGGTTTAAACTAAGGCAAGCTGAACTAAGCAGGTTTAGGGCAGTCTAAACGGAGCTATGTTAGGGCAGAATTATCTAAGATAAACTAAGGTATGGTTAGCTAGCATAAATTAAGGTTAGCAAAACTAAGCAATTAAGGTAACCTAAGCTAAGTGAGTGGAAACTAATGTAAAGCTAAAAAATAGGCTAAGTAAAGACATGCTAAGCTTACATAAGAGAGAAAAAACTTATTACTTTAATTAAATTCAGCTATGGTAAAATAAATAATGTAAGCTAAACATAGGTAAGCTATGGTTATCTAATCTAAGCCAAGATAGTATAGGTTATGCAAATGTAGATTGAAATAATCAAAGGTTTCTAAGCTAAATGTAGCTAATAGAAATGCAAGAAAATGTCCATCTGGCAATATATTGCGATATTTTGTCATAATATTGTATCGATATTAAAAAGCAATGTATCAATTGTTATTTCAGTTTAAATTTTTAGAATTTGAATTGAACAATACAACAATACACATCCCTATTAGCTAACGTAAGTTAAAGAGCAACTCGCCCCCAAATCAAAATTTTTTGGGTGATAAACTGTATAAATGAGTGTCTAGTAGTGCTGTCTACATGTCTGGTCATTATTTTTGGTATTTTAGTACATTTTAGTAAAAAGTGTGGCGCCCTCTTCAGGTTAGAACTCCACACTGCACTTGAATTTGGATCTGTCATGCTTACTTGCTCAGCCACTATGGCTGACATCAGCCAGTACGGCTGTATGGCGTCCCTCGGGGCTCCAGGCAATGCCTCCTTTTGCCGCATTTTTCAAACCGGACATGTAGGTGGAGTAAGACTCTGGTAGAGGGGTGAGTTGCTCTTTAAACTTAATTACAAAGCTAAGCTTACGCTAAACTTGGTTAACAACACTTAATGTAGCTAGTGAAAGCTAAACTTAGCTAATAAAAGCTAAACTTGGTTAACAACACTTAATGTAGCTAATGAAAGCTAAACTTCATCAATAAAAGCTAAATTCAATTCAATTCAATTCAATTCAAAATTACTTTATTAATCCCAAAGGGAAATTAAATGTTGTAACTCATTAAGCAAGTTCCTTCAAAGATTTGTTGTAGATGCTGATGGCTGTGGGTAGGGATGATCTCCTGTAGCAGTCTGCAGATCTGAAGAAGCTCTGAAGATCTGAAGAAGAATTTGGTTAACAAAAGCTAACGCTAGCTAACAAAACCTATACACGGCCAACAGATGCTCAACGTAGATGATGTAAGCTAAGTTTTGCTAACAAAAGCTAAACTCTGCTCACAGAACCTAAATGAAAGCTAAATTTAGCTAACAGAAGCTAAACTTAAACAAGATAAGCTAAGATATATTAGTTTAAATGAGGCTAAATGAAGTTAAGCTATGGTAAAATAAGCTGAGCTAAGGAAGGGAAAACCCTAACCCCTAACCCTGGCAAGATGAAGTAAGCTAAACTAAGCATAAGTAAAATAAACCCTAAGATATATTAACCCCCCAAAAATTGAGGATGCTAAAGCAATCTAAGATAAGTTAAACAACATAAAAATTATATAATTTTAAATAAACTGAGCTAAAACAAAGCAAACAAAAGCTTAGATTTAACCATATTTGGTTCTGAAATGACTGCTCATTTAAAAAATACTTTTTTATTGTTTCGTTTGATGTAAGTAGCCTAATATATAGGCTACATCATTTTTTATGATAATCTACGGTACGTAAAGTTTTTAGGTGATTGCTGCTCAGGATTCTCTGTTCTTTTTTTGCTGATTCGTCTTAAGAAATCCAAAACTTTCCACTGAAAATAATTATGATTGAAAATTTAAGAGTGCAAAAGAACATCTAAATTCCAAAGAAAAACCTGCAGAAAGCATGAGGATCTATTGATCAAAAGATTATACACAAGTTAAAATACTTTGCTGCAACATATAAAGAATGAAGGTAGGATTTTTGCACATTAAGGCCTTTATTTCCAGTAGGATTATCTTTTTATGCATGAAATACATAAACGTCGGTAAAGTAGATCTTGTATTGAAATTATTAACTTATTATACACATGTGGATTCAGAAGTTTTCCTCTGACTATTCTTGTCAGCATCTTATCACTGGAATTATACCTCCTCAGATATACCCCAGTACGTTTTATCTGTACGAATAAGTCTACTACAAAGTAAGTTTTTATATTATATGCAGCATTAATTCAAACACAAGAAATCTGCCCGGAAATCAAATCCCCTCTGAGCATCCTCTTCCCCCTGTTCCTTCTGACAGCCCTCTCCTTAAGCAGGTCGCACATCCATATTTGAAGGCGCCACCGGCTGCGTAGGTAAAGACGAGAATTTGTAGTGACAAGGGGAGGGCATGGGCACAACTGAGGTACCTTAGGAAAGAGACAACCTCTTGCTGCGAAGGCAAATGAGCCTTGTCAGTCGGCAGTTGGTGCAGTAATTATAAAGGGTGCACGAGTTTCCCAGGGACTGCAGGAGAATGGCATAATGGATAAAGCACTAAGAATTTTATAAGCCAAGAAAGAGGGGAAAGAAAGAAAAACCTAACATCTTCTCTCTTATAGGTAATTTGGTGTTTATCCGTCATTAAAACTGTGTTTTCATCCTTTTATAAAGAAATTCTACATTTTATCGCTGCTTACTGAAGGTGTATCAGGATGTTCGGTGTTATTGCTCAGGGAACAGGGATTTGGAAGTCAATATATCTTGTTTTAATAAAGACAGAACAATCATCTTGAGGCTTGAGGGTAACAATTATTGCAGCGAGGAAGTAAAACGCACCTGTACACGTTCGTCTCGAAACCAATTTGTTTAATTCAAACCAAAGTCGTGTCATTTTTGAGGAAAGCAACACAGTGAATTAACTTTGCAGAACAACCTTCTGTTATTGAAGTAACCTGAAGATGCATCATCGAGTTAATTGTCTGGATGAGGCGGCTCTCTGTAAAGAGTTTTACTGCTCCTCCGTGTTTCGTTTAAAACTGCTCTACCTTGGGAAGAATTATTTTAGCAATGATTTGGTTTTATTTTGCAGCAGAACCAGAGGTACCTGAATAAAAAATATGCCCAAAACTCCCAACTGCTGTGTGTGAGACAGACTGTTTGGTCAATATATGACGGTAAGTCCACCCCTAATGCTCTTGGACAAAACCTAGGACACTCTGTAGGTCTCTATAGACCTCAGTTTGCATATAGAAAGGTTAAAGTTTTTCTTTGGAGGTTTGCAAAGAAAAATCTATCCATCCACCCCCTTCTGAATGACGAAGCCTCTCACCCTTAGCTCTAAGGGGGAGCCCAGACACCCACCGGAGGAAACTAATTTCAGCCACTTGCATCTGCTATCTCGTTCTGTCACCACCCAGAGCTCGTGACCATAGATGAGGGTAGGAACGTACCGCCACCGGTACATCAAAAGCTTCGCCTTTCGGCTCAGCTCTCTCTTCACCACGACAGACCGGTATGGTGCCTCTATCCCTGCAGACACCACACCAATCCATCTAGCGATCTCCTGCTCCATTTTACCTTACTCACAACAAAACTCTGAGATAGTTGAATTCCTCCTCTTGGAGCAGGACCTCAGACTTGAAAGTGCTGATTTTCATCCCGGCCGACTCATTGCTTGGATGCAAACTGCTTTAGTGAAAGCTGGAGATCACAATCTGATGAAGCCAACAGGACCAAAAAGTAGAACTCCGATCCTGAGGCCACCAACACGGATCCCCCTCAACACCTTGGCTGCACCTAGAAATCGGTGACAACGGGCAACCTTGGCGGAGTCCAACTCTCACCGGTAACAAGTCTAATTTACTGCTGGCAATGCGCACCAAGCTCTGACACCGAACGTACAGGGACCTAACAGCCCATATCAAGGGAAAAATGGTATCAAAGAAAAATCTTTAATCTCTAAAAAGAATATGAGAGCAAAACTTTGGTTTTTACTGTTTTATATGAAAGAACCCTGAGACTGGGACCAAAGTAGAGACAACCACAGTGTATCAGCACAAACACTAAATACCATCTGTGGTGGTGGTGTGATTATTTGGCCTTGTTATGCAGCCACAGGACCTTGGTACCTTGCATTCTTTGGGTCGACCATGAATCCTCTGTAAAAGTGTTATAGAGTCAACGTTGGTCCATCTCTCCAACAGCTGGAGCTTGACCCAAACTGGGTCCTACAAGCAATGAAGCAGCGTTGGCAAGAGTTGGCCATAATTCCCATTACATTGTGATGTGATCTAACAAAAAAACAAACAGCTATTGACTGGTAATACTGTAAAAGTTGTTCTACGATTCTTCTGGTTCTGGTGGTTCCTCGGCTGTCTGAATATACATGGAACCAGAACTGTAGAACTGTGTAAACACTTAGAAACTTGAGGAAAACTACACCAATTTCTGATCTTAACAAAATCCTGTAACATTTGGCCTAAAGTACATCAAGTTAACTTATTGGCTGCAAAGGCACAATTTACTACTATATAAATTGTAATTATGGACTTTAATTATTAACTCAATATTTTATTAATTACTTCAGTGTTGCAGCTGGAGCTGGTTTTAATTATTGTATATGTTGCAGCAAAGCTTGGTTCATCAGTCATCCATACAAATGTACGTGGCTTATTTCCAATTTTCAGCATAAATCTGCAATAAAAACGTTCAGTGAAACCTCAGAGTACTGAGGATATTATTCACCTACAGAACAAAGTACCTCAAATCCAAGCAGCCTGCATTAGCAGGGCATGTTCTGCTTACTTTCCACCCTACAGAATACATTTTTAATCATGCTGCACGCTCACTCAGTAACACTGTTGTTCTTTATAGGAAAAAAATCTTTATTTTGAAAAACAGTTTGACAGAAAAACAGATTTCTAGATACTCATACATTTTTGGTTTGTAAAACATTGACTTTACAAATGGAAACCTTGGTCTGAATGAAGCCTCTCACTTTTCACTGGTGCCTGAGTCGTTGTTCTTCTTAAATGGCTGTCAAAAGGCCAAGGAAGATCTTGCAGTGGGTTTTGGTTTCGCAGAAGTGGGAATACCTGGTTTATTTTGCCACGGAGGAAACAATGTTGAGTTTTGATTTTAGTTTAAAAAACATAGAAAAACCAATTAAATTAAATAGATTCAAATATAGTCATAAGTAAATAAAAGATTTTATGAAATAAATATTGATAGAATAAAACTACGTAAATAGAATAAAATTACATGAATAAATTGAAAATAAAATACAATGTAAAAAAATGAATTGAACAAATAAAACAAACAAAAAAATTATTTAAGATTAATAGAATTAAATAAATAAAAATGAATAGAAACATTAAATACATAACAGAGAATAATATTAAACAAATAAAAATATAATAAAATGTATTACAAATGACATTAAATAAATAAAAAAACTGAATATAAATAAATAAAAAGCACATTAAAATTAAATTACACAAAGTGAATAAAAAGAAATTTATAAAGAAAATAACATTATTAAATGGGTTGTGGCTACACAGCAACTATTTATTTATTATTATCTGAAATTTTCTGCATTGCTTGAAAGGAAGAATCCAGAGAGGAGTGCTGAAATGTCAAAAAACAACTAAATATTCATGGTGATCAGAACAACTGTAGCAAAAGCAACAGGTCAAAACAAATCTGGCCAGATATAAAAAAAACAGGCATTAGTGTTGTTTTAGCAACATCATTCTCCCCTTTCAAATAAGCCAAAAACTTTATTAAAAATTATTATATTATTGTATAATATATGTCACCTGAAAACTCAGTTTGAATTTGGAAATGAGGTCCAAACGACATGAAAAACTGTTGTTTTATTAAAGACGATGCATAAATCAGGACAGGTCCTGAAACTGCAAGCAAAGCAACCACAGAAATGTTTTCATACATCGTCAGAGATTTTTAAAAACATCTGTTACATCCACAAGTTGGATTTTTATTTTTATTTGTGTGTGTGTGTGTTTTTCTAATTCAAACAGGCTCAAAAATATGCATACGCCCTGACTAATATTTGATTACTTGTCCCTAGCTCGATGAAAAAACCTGGACTTTTTTTCTATCACTTCTGTCAAGAAGAGTGTTCCAAAATGCATCCAGTCAGGGGTGTATGAATAATTTTGAGCCTGTGTGGATCAGAGAAAATGGAAAAGAATGTCAAACTTTTGCAAAATTGTTATTTTGATCATTTCTCCCTGAAAAAGAGCAGAAAACTCCTTAAAGGTCCAAATTAATACCAGTGTATGTGAACCTCTGACCTGATCTGTGGTAGAAAAAACTCAGTTTTTACTTGAATAAAAAACGTTTAGTATTTGAATGTTACATCTAATACCGGGAGGTTCAGTTCCCATAGAGCTATATTTGCTTTAGGGAGGAAAACATGATCTAATTAGAGGTTTCCTTCACCTCTAATAATGGTTCTCTCCCTCCTCCCTTCTGCTTCTGCTCTTATGCACCTTGTTGGAAAGTATTCAGAAATAAATTAAAAGGATGCCGGTTGTTTACCTGCTTGGAAAAATGGCGGAGAGATGAGATAAATTCCCCCCACGGGAGTTGGTTTCCTCGCAAGAGCGATGCATACCTTGTGTTTGTTTTACTCGTGTATATCTGTTCAGGTATGCGTTGCCCCTGGAGCAGAATCTCTGGAAACAGCCGCTTGCCTGCTTTGCATCCCGGCGCCTCGCCCCCACCCCCCCCTCCACCACGTCAGATGTAAAGCTCGCCCTTCTTGTCCGTGTCCCGGGGGGGGCTCACCTACAGCTCACGGGTCCTTCAGCGACCAGTGTCCTGATTTCAAGTGACACCGGCGTGGGTCCTCAGTCTGATCCTGTCAAGGAGTCGGCTGAACCGATGGCGGAGGGCCTATTTATATGCCAGTCACCTGATGTCTCGCTCGCCGACAGGAAGGGAATATTAAACTGACAGCAGCATATTCTGAGATGTCTGATGGCCCTGAGCCTGCAGACACCTAGGATATCAGCTTTTAACTTTTACATTTACCTTGATGAGCTGCAGTGATCTTGTAAAACCAGCAGGTTAGTTTGTTAGTAGTGGCTAAGGGTTATGGAGGGCTTCCATCCCAGCTCTGCTGCTTCACTGCTACATGTTGCTCATCACTGTTAGATTCAGCTGGAACCTAATTATCATTTTACTGTTGACTAAAAACTGATCTGAGGTCAGATATACCCAGAATACACAGCTATGAAAAGTATTCAGCCCCTTTAGACTACTGGTTTCTGCTTATCTGTATATGATTATCTGTTGACTATCCATCCACCCATCAATCCATTCGTCCATCCATCTGTTGACTATCCATCTTTCCATCCATCCATCCATCTGTTGACTATCCGTCTGTCCATCCATCCATCTGTTGACTATCCGTCTATCCATACATCCATCCATCCATCCATCCATCTGTTAACTATCCGTCTGTCTATCCATCCATCTATCAATCCATCCATCTATTGACTATCCGTCTGTCCATCCACCCACCCATCCATCCATCCATTCATCATCCTGTTGACTATCCGTCTGTCTATCCATCCATCCATCCATCTATTGACTATCCGTCTGTCCATCATCCACCCACCCATCCATCCATCTATTGATTATCCGTCTGTCGGTCCATCCATCCATCCACCCACCCATCCATCCATCCATCTATTGATTATGTCTGTCCATCCATCCATCCATCCATCCATCCATCTTTTGACTATCCGTCTGTCCATCCATCTATCTGTTGATTATCCGTCCATCCTTTCATCCAACCATCTGTTGACTATCCATCCATCCATCCATCCAGCTATCTTTTGACCATCCACCTGTTGACCATCCATCCATCCATCCGCCTGTCCATCCACCTGTTGACCATCCATCCGCCTGTCCATCCACCTATTGACCATCCATCCATCCATCCGCCTGTCCATCCACCTGTTGACCATCCATCCATCCATCCGGCTGTCCATCCACCTGTTGACCATCCAGCCATCCATCCGCCTGTCCATCCATCCATCCATCTGTTGGCTATCCGTCTCTCCATCTATCCATCCATCCTTTTACCTTATTGTGGAGGAATTTTGACCCAGAAGTGTTTTAATTTAGTATCTGTATAATATTTAGGTTCAGACTTTGACTTGGCCAAGTGCCTGCAACCTTTACAGTCCAACAAGTCATTTATTCCTTGAGTGCAGCTGAATAAAAATCATTTATAGTTGCAAATGTTTTACATTACTTTTTTTCAAAAGGTAATGTAAAATTTACCTTTGGGGATTTTTAAAGAAGCAGGATTTAATTTAAATCTTTAGGTTTTAAAATAAAGAAAAATATATAAAACTTTTTCATCTATATTTATGGGATGTTTTTTTTCTGGAAAACTATTTCAAAAATCACAGTTTCCTACCTAATAACAACAAATCTAGATAAATAAAAAATGGAATTTAATTTTAGTATGATTCTGTCGTGGAAATTCAGTGCAATTATTCCACATAATAATTGATAAACTGGTAAAACCTTTATTTGTGTAATTTTCCTGGATATTGGAATGCAAATACATCTAAATGTATTACTTTGAAGCTCTCCATCACATGTTAATATCTACACCCTAGTAAAAGCGTGTATTAGTCCTCATACGGCCCTCAGTTTATATATATTAGCCATATATTTATTGATCTATCCATCTATTTTCCTTGAATTAGTGGGTGGCTTTCCGGAAGCCCCTCAGGCCTGGATCTCTCCCTCCAAACTGAGGAACAGCGCCGACCGATGAAGGACAGATCGGAGAACCCGTACCGCTGCAATCACATTTACTTGGCCCTTATCTGCGTGTTTGACATTTCGTCTCAGTGGCCCGACAACCAAAGCGCAGATCAAGCCCGACCGCGAGCTGTCAAATCTCACCGCTTGGCCCGTGCCATGTTAAACACTCAACATCTGGGCCCGCCGTAAACACTCGTCCCCCCCCTTTGTAATCAGCCCCACATGTGGCTGCACATGCTCGCCGTCAGGACCATCGCAGAGCCATCTCGTGTGAAGCGGAGCTTCAGGATTACGTTTTGATAAATATTTGAACTTCAGCTCTCCTCCTATTATAATTAGGGCAGGTTTCAGATGGGCCCCCCCGTCCGTTTGATCTCCACACCAGCTCGACTCGGAGCTTAAGATGGGACATTTATTTAATAACAGCTGCACTGCAAAACCCTGGCAGCTGGCAGTTAAAAGAAACCCCTCCCTGGGATTATGTTTCACCTCAAAAAATCATCAATCTGGGATTTTAATGTACTCCAGGAGTCATCAGGCGATGAAGTAGTTCAGCTTACCTTTCCCTCAGACTTGAGCAGGTCTCCATGCGGCCTCCAAAGACTTCTGGGATGCATAAATAACCAGCCAAGTGTTGCATGTACTCTCTGAAGGTTGCAGCGATTAAATCCCGTTGGTGTTGTGGCTACATCGTGTTGAGCTTCACTTTCTGCTCCTGTGAGTCCAGACCTGGATCACTTCAGACCATCCAATGAGACATAAAAATACTGAAACACTCGTACTCTGGATTTACTTTGAAACTGGAGCTTTGGTGGAAGGAGCAGGAGACAGTTTTCATGCTTTAACTCCTGGCTTTTAGCAGATCATCATTGTCGGGAGGTCAGTTTCATTGAGTTCTTGTAAATATGTATTAAATTTATCTGAATAATGTTAAAACTACTAATGATATCAATATAGTTTCAACATTATTAATATGAATATTTTTAACGAATCAGCAATTTTTATTTATTTAGACATTGTGTTAAAGATGGTTTTTATTGGTCCGCGTGACCCTCCATCCATCCATCCATCCATCCATCCATCCATCCACCCATCCATCAATTCATCCAACCATTTGTCCACACATCAATCAGTCCATCAATTTATCCATCCATCTAATCATCCATCTATCTATCTTTCCATCCATTAATTCATCCATCCACCCACCCACCCACCCATCCATCCATCCATCCATCCATCCATCCATCTATCAATTCATCCATCCATCCATCAATCCATCCATCCATCAATTCATCCATCCATCCATCCATCCATCCATCAATTCATCCATCCATCCATCAGTTCACCCATTCATCCACTCATCCATCCATCCATCTATCCATCAATTCATCCATCTACCCATCCATCCATCAATTCATCCATCCATCCATCCATCAGTTCATCCATCAATTCATGCATTCATCTGTCTATCCATCTATCCATCCTTCCATCAATTCACCCATCCCTCTACTCATCCATCTATCTATCTATCCATCCACCCAGCCATCCATCCATCCATCCATATGCCTGACTACTGTGCAATTTTTTTTATCCTTTTAATATACATATCCGCCATAAATACCTTGTAAACTTTACATTTATACTATAAAAACAATCAATAAAGGACTGAAAGTTTTAGAAATTTAAGCTTAATGTGTAGGAAGTCTGTATAAAAGTTTCCATCCCTACTTCCCTGAACTCTTCTGAGCCCCCCTCAGGTTCAGGGCAGATGTTCTCAATACGGAGATCAGTGAGGGATTCATTTCACCGTCTTTGTTTCCTTCTGTTCTCTCCAACCGCCGTACCAGTTGCAATAATTCAAGAAAATAACAGAGATGCATACAGGAGGCCATGTGGCGCCCTGATGCATGAGACTGACAGAAAGACAGAAGGGAACCTTGTTGAGAGTTATTACTTCAGCTTTCAAACAGCTGACTGAAAGAACTAACATCAGCTTGGCGTTTTATTTCAACTTTTACAAAACATTCCATCTGTACCACGTTCTTTTTGCATTCAATGTGAAATCCATTCATTCTAATATAAACTGTGATACCTCTGAAGCTCCTTACATCAACATCTGTCAGGCTTGGTTTGTCACAGTCAAAAACCCATACATCATCCCCAGTGACGACACCTTGGAGCGCCGGACCGTCTCAGGCGGGCCCTCGGGGGGTCAGTCTCTTAAATGAGATTTCAGCACCACTGACCCGTGCTCTGCTCCCCTCACCTTTCAGCAGGAGAACAGGAACGACCTTTGACTCCGGGGGAACTGTGAGCTGCCACCGTTTTCCTCCAAGTGGCGTCCCGTCAGCATCAATCGACCGTGGCTAAGTCATGAGGACAGACCGCTGAGGTGAGGCTCCTTTAACATATCTGATCGGAAACACTATGCATGGTGACGTTTTTGACACCGAAAACCTTCCTGCTTCTATGTCCATAAGTACAATTTTTAGGCATAATGCTGCAAAGCAAGTTTTGGCATTTGCAAGTTTCTACCACAATCACCTGAACAATGTATCAAGTTCACATGATGGGACTGATTGCCTTGTGGTGAAGATGACAAGGACAGAAACAGGGGAACCAAGGCAACAATGAACATACAAAACAGAACATTAATGATCAAAGTCATAATAAAAAAGGCAATAGTTTTATAGCATTAATGGCCATACCAGTGACATGTGATACCCAGCTGCTAAATGTTCGCTGTAGGATATTCACAATGGTTAATACGCATTAACACGCTTAGTGGAAAACATTTTAGCACTAGCACAGAAGCGAACATCCACGGTCTTCCTTTTCTCTACTCCTGGGGGTACAGCCAATCAGCACCAAGCAAAACAAATCGCCCTCCTGGATCGTCTGCTTTACAAACGTGTCAAGTAGCATTGCGCCAAAGTATTTCAGTAGACCCCTCTGAAGGTTGCAGATGCGGATAAAAATGGCAGCAGTGTATGGACTGCCAAAATTCTCAAAATTAAATCAATAAATAAAACATTGTGAAATGAATATCTACATGAATAAATAACAGACACATATAATGTGACATAGAAATTGTGGAAATAAAACTGAATGCATATAAAATTATAAGCTTACTAGTATGAAATACTTTTAATCTTATAAAAATGTATTTATTACTATAAAACATGTAACTGTATTTTTTTCTAATAATTAAATTTCTTTTTTAGCCATTTTTATTTAATTTCATTTGTTTTTATTCAAAAACAGCTTTTATTTGATATTTTGTTTTTTTCCAGTGGTGTATTTATTTATCATTTTGACTCTTTTCAACTGAATGAGTCCATCTGCCAATCAGGGTCACTGGGTGGGACCTGCATGCCCATTGGCTGGTGGTTAAAGGTTGATCTTCATGGATATTCGCTCTCTCCCACTGTGAGCAGCCTGCTGTACAGCTAGCAGCAACATGCTAAGTCGGAGTTGCATGAATTCTGTTCAGCTCCGTTTACTCTAGCAGATCAAATTGAGAGGAGTAATTTATCAGAGGATGTCATCTTGAGTCGTTTGGATGATATTTTTGAAATTATATCAGGCCCAGCACTCAGACTTGGTGCTGTCTGACACAACCATTGGAGTTCTCAATCATCTGTGCTTCTCTTTTGTTTTTTGTGTTTCATCTCTTCTCATAAAAAACAGTTGTGATCAGAGATTGGAAGTCATAGAATGGCTGCGTCAAGGACTGGTGACCTGCCTACCTATAGTCAGAGCAATAGCTAAGAAGATTATGATCCTTAGAAAAGTCACAAACGAGTCATAGCAAGGACCCAGGTTTATCGTACCACAACGCACAGTGAGGGGACTGGTATCTTGGGGTCAAGAACCGTCCATAACTGTTGCATGCTGTCAACGTGCCATTAAAAAAGCCACGAACTGATGCAATTTTCCTAAACTCTGAGACTTTAACTGGAGCTGTGCGCTTTGGTCAGATAAGACCAAGATGTAACTTCTCAGCAACAAATACTCGAAGTGGGTCTGATGTTGGAACATGGGATGAATGTGTGGATTTCCGCTAAGTACGATGGAGGATGTGTGAGGCTGCGGGCCTGTTTCTCTTCCTAGGAGCCTGAGAACCTTCGTGGCGTCATGAACTCATAGAAATACCTGAAAATTGGTTTTCAGCAGCTCAGAAATGGTTCACAATGGTTATTATGCAAAGTGTTTAATAAATGTTAAGGACACATAGATTCGCCTACGGAAACCTTGGGATGTATTTCCCTTCCTCTGCCTAAATCTGCAATAGAAGATTCAGAACAGCGGTTAGTGGCATTGACGTAGTTTGTGCAGATCTCCAAAAAACAACAAACGTATAGAAACGGGCACTACAGCAGAGGGTGTACGTCTTCTGCTGATGTTCCTCGTTTGTTCCTGTTTGATAAGCTTCAGCGGAGATGAACACTTCTGAATGTAATTTTTCTTCTTTGTACATGTTCGGTTCAAACGGGTTGCAGCCAACTCTGTGCGTTCGGGGCTCTGAGGCAGATGAGGACTGGCTTCGGCCGAAATACTGCACACAAGTGTAACCACTTCACACACAGGCACAGAAACACTCTATAGCGGAGAGCTTTAATGTGCACATTGTGTGTTTCTTTCTCCTCTGACATCTTGCGAGTGCTGTATGCATGTCATTAATTGAGTCTCCAGCTCCCTGGAGTGGTTAGCTCTGCTTGCACTGGGAAGATCGAGGGGGAGATAGTCTTTGTGTGTGTGTGTCAGCGTGTGCTACTCACACACACAAGCCCTGACCGCCTGATGATTATGCTTGATCAGTGTCAAACACAAACTACTGCAGCGGGTGCTTTGAAAGGGAATATATTGTGCACTCAGGCTTTTTTCTGGCCCTTAGTTCTGCTCTTACTGAGCATGGTGATTTATCCAATTCAGCCAGATCTGAGAAATGTAATTTTTTTTATTTTCTTTTTAGGTTTTTATGTTGAGATTCAAGCAGCTCGGGCTGCAAATTCATCCTAATTTCAAGATACAACATAAGATGTCTTTACAAAGGGTGTGAAAAAAACCTCGGGTGAGTTCAAAGATCAAATCCGATTCCGTAATGCACAAACGTCGACAGCGTATATTTAAATAAACATAGAAACGTTCAAGTTTACATGAGGTAGTCTTACACGCTCAAGTGCTGAAGGATAGTTTATGCTGCTATATTGTTTAAAAATACATATCTATTATACCAATTAATAGCCTCCAACAACATACAGATCAACAATAAAAGCTGAACTGAACACCAAAGGGTAAAATATCTACTTAAAGTTGTATCTCTAAAACTCAAACTTGGTGTTTTAGTAAGCTGTATTCTGAGAGACCTAATTAGTGTAAGCAAACGTAGCTTTACCACACTGGTAAAGTCAGTAGGTACCAATCAGAAGGAATTATGTAGTATGGTCCTGCAATCGTAAAGAAATTTATAAATTTTTTCCAGAAAGGACGGACAACTTGGACATAATTTCGTCCACATGCACAGCGGAGATGGGTATGCCTGGTTTGGTTTCCAGAAAGCATATATTGTGGCAACATGAGTGAGTTGCTGGAGAGAGTAAGTGAAGGATGCCTTTAAGACTAATTTGGCAGCATTTCCAGTACTTGACAGAGTTTGACCGGGGTTTCATTGTTGGGTTTGCACAAGCCTCAGTGGTCATATTGCGCCACTACTGCAATTCTAATCAGTCCTTACCACACATTATTGGATTAAAAGTGTTTTGGTACTCATGAACATGCTGGTTCAAGCATTGTGCCTCTCCCAGGTATTTGCACAGGCCCGCCCATTCAGGTATCGGACTGCTCAAGACACACCTGTGTAAATTAAATTGTAACCTTGCAATGTATTTACCCAAGACAACCAGCAGAGGGAGCTGTAGGCTACTAATCGGGACCTTTGGAGGCAGTAAAGAAGATACTTTGATATGGTTGAATGCCAAAATGTACATTAGAGCTTGGCTTAATAAAAACAAGAGCAAAGCTAGCACAAGCAGAGACGATGCTAATACATCTCCAGTCTTAGACAAATGCAACCTTGAGTGACATTTTGGTCCACACTTCATACCAGTCGGTGGCGGTAATGCACCAATTTGTTGTTTATCAGCTGCCAATAAACATCACAAAGAAGAAGGGCACAGTTTTATTTTTAGGCTAATATGAGCATGCTAACTGTAATTATGACACAACTTTGTAAGAAATACAGACAAGGAAGGAGATTACCAAGGTTTTCAGCGGGAAAATACGTTGGATTTTAGAAAGTAAGGCTTGTTGTGGACTAGCTATTTTATTGGAGAACATTCAATGGACCCTTGTAGATGTAAGAAGACCGTTTTTGTTTGAGATGGCTCTATTTTGCCAATGATATGTAACATCGAACGGTAAGTTGGACTTTATCTTGTTTTTTTAATTAGTTTGACAAAAGCGTTTACTGTGTCTACAGTTATGATTGTATCCTTGATTGGCAAACGTCATTGGAATCACAAGAATCGTACCTTGAGTTTGATTTTGATTAGGGACTTGGACCCATAGGATGGTCCAGTGGATCGATGTTCTTACAATGACTCAGTAGAGATGCTTTTAGTCTGTTGAGTTAGTTGGCTTGCTACCTCAGTCTTGAGTTAAAACTTCTGGCAATCACAACAAAACCTTAGTTTTCAGTCAATTACTACAATTACTGTAAAATATTTGTGAAATCAGTCTCGATGCAGCTTTGAACATGTTGTTATTCTCTGAACAACTGCCTCACATTTCCTTAACCTGCTGCTCAATAAACCTGTCGAAGCTCAAAGATGTAGATCCCAGGGGAAGGAATGAAGGAATATCCATCCCACGTGCCGGACTTTTGTTGACTCCAGTTTGCAAGTAACCCTGCCATTTTTGCTCAGTGGATTGACATCTGTCTTTATGTTGGTCCAGGAAAAGGAAGAGAGGCAAAATGAAGGCTGGTTTTATTTGTTTTCTAGAGGTATTGGAGTCAGGAGAGGCCCAATCAGGGGAGCGTTTCTTGTGGCGGGGCGTCCTTCTCTGCTGAGCAGAATGCGATAGGGGTAAATATTTGTATCTCAGCGGTCGACGAACAGTGCTGAGGTCAGTCGTCTGGAATCCCTGGGTTGTTTGGAGACCACTGTTGTTACAGTTGGGCTTTTTTGGGGGTAAAAAGAGGAGTCATGGGAGAGAGCACCAGACTCCCAGAGGGAGAAAACGGAGCCGTTTACTGCTAACTGAAAAGAATATAGCGTGAAGTTTGTGGACGAGAATATGCAACTGATACAAACCAGAAAATTATGATGCGTTTTGAAGCACCACTCTATTTTCCTTCCAAAAAGCCAGACTCCCCTGGGATCCTTTTAAGTGATTTTGATCAATAGCTGTCCGGGCTTTCTGAAGTTTTCTTTGTCAGCTTTATCTCTCAACCCAGTCCTGAAAATGACAGCATGCTGTGCAGTTTGCCAGCCACACAAGTAAAGGTGAAAAGAAGTGCCAGGCCTAAACATTACTTTGCAGAAGTTGAACAGTATCTGAATGCGGCAAAGCTCTGACACAAGAATTAAGAGGTGTTTAATCCTTCAACTGATGCAGTTTTCAACAAATTGCTCTTTCATAATCACCCATTTGGTGCTAAAAATGCTATTTACTAAAGTAAGCTAAGGCATGGTATGCTTCATGTTATTAAATCAGATAAGGTAAGCCAGTCAAACTGAAGTAAGCTAAAACTAAAATACGTTCAGTTGAAGTAAATTAAACTTAAATGTAGGCTAAAGTTTAGCAAAACTAAAATAAACTGAAAGTTGACTAAAATAAGATGAAGCACAATAAACTAGCATAAACTAAATTAGGATTAGCTGAGCTAATGTTGGCAAAACTAAGCTAAAGTACACTAACCTAAACTGAGATAGGCTAAAGTAAGCTAATGTAGTATAAACTAAACCAAATGATAAAAAGAGAGAACTAAGCTAAGTTGTCACCTCAGTTAAGGTATCGAAACTAAATTAATTAAGGTGAAATAAACCAGGCGAAGATAAGCCATTCTAAGATAAACTAAGATGAAATAACAAAGGGTAAACTAAACTAAGATGAACTAAGGTAAAATATAGTGCATTAAAGGTTGGATATGGAACACGAACACCATAGCGACATCTAGTGTGTGGAGGTTGTAGTTGCAACAATAGAACAAGGTTTCCAGCCGTTGGGATGCCAGGTTTGCTGCCGATACGTGAAGTGACCAGCATGCACTGTGTCCAGTGACAAATCGTACAGGGTAAGGAATAATTTCGACTAATAGGTTTATTTTACAATTTGAGTCCATCTATTGTACGCTTCACCTAAACTCACTGGGGTTTTTGATCTTCTCTGGTCGCACCTCCTCTGAGCAGGATAACAAAATCTCCGGGGCTCTGAAGCAGCTGCTCGACTTTGACGTCGTGCCCGTCAAAATCAATATTTTATTATATTTTAATTCAAATATAATTTTTTAAGGAAATACTGTACTTTCATTCGCCCCATGGAGGTCTTTATTTATTTGTTTTATATCTAGCCTTTTATGAAATTGTTACATATTCAACCTTTAAAGCAGGATAAGGTAGATTAAACTAAACTAAAATATGCTTAGCAGAGGTAGGCAAAGCTAAAAAAAGTGACTCTGGGCAAAACTAAAGTAAGCTAAATTGAGCTGCGCTGAGTTTACTCATGGTTTTGTAAAAACAATAAGGTTGAATAAGCTAAGCTTCACAAAACTAACCTAAGGTGGACTAAAATATGCTAAACTTAAGCTAAGATGAACTAAATGTTAAAAAAAAGCTACGATAAGGCAGGCTAAGCTAACTTGGATGGTTGAAACGAAGACAGGCTAAACTAAACTAACCTAATTTAATCTAATCTAAATTTAATCAAGCTAAGGTTGACTAAGGTAAGATATAATAAGGTAGGCTAATCTGAGCTAAAATAAATGACTATACGTAAAATTAGAGGAAGCTAAATTGGGAAAACCTGAGTTGACTTATGTTTGGGTAAAATTAAATAAGGTTGACTAAGCTAAACAAAGCTAACCTAAGGTGGACTAAAATATGCTAAACTTAAGCTAAGATGAACTAAATCTTTTTAAAATATGTGAAGCTAAGCTAAGGCGGGCTAAGATGAGCTAACTTGGACTGAGCTAAGCTAAGACAGGGTAAACAAAACTAATTTATGCTGAACCAAGGTAAGATGGGGTAAACTAAACTTTCTTAAGGTAAGCTAAGTTTTAACGTCGTGTAAGGTGGGCTAAACTGAGTTAAACTCAGGCTGAATGCTCTATGGTAAACTAAACTACATTAAGCTTAGATAAGCTCGGCTAAGGCTGGGTAAACTAACGGAGCATTTTAAGCATTTTTAGGCTTGAATGAGTCATTAGTCAGAATTAGGTAGCTCAACAAGCAAACAATAGAAACTATTTTTTTAATTGCCAGGTGGTGGACTAACAGCAGCAGGTTGCCAAAGGAAACCACAGCAAGACCTAAAAGTCTGGAGAAAGTAGGGTCAAAGAAACATCCAGTTACTTGTAAACACAGTAAAAAGATGTGCATAAAACCTTTCCCACCCTTTATCTGGTGGAGGAGTCGCAGCTTCTGCTGAGGTCAACAGTGTCCCCCCCTTCTCTGTTAGGGAACGCCGGGAACATTGCTGAAAAAGAATCAGTGTGAGTAGTGGTGTCTTTATCAACAGATAGAGCGGTGAACGAGCTTAGCGGGGGTGTCATGTTTGATTGGAGTTTATTAGCGCTGCCCGTATTGTTCCCGTTCGTCAGACAAGACTACCAGGTAATGTGGTGATAATCACTGCAGGAGCTTCCATCTGCTCGTTCAGTGGGGTGGAGATGCCCTCATTCCCAATCCATTTTCCCCTGGTGGTGTTTGGGGGAGTGGTGCTGGGTTGGGAAAGGTGGATGTGTTTTATTTACCCAGGAGTGTCGGTGCGCCATTGCAAACCAGGTTGTGTCTACTTGTACCGGCTAATGACTCAAACCCAGCTGGCCTCAATTGGGAGCTCGGCTCTTGAGTAATACATTTTGCACTTTGGCTCCCGACCAAATGTGTGGCATTTTGGTGCTGTACGCTACCCTGAGCAATATCAGTCAGGTGTTCGGTGTGTAAAAATCCATAAACATGCCTCGGTTGGCACTCTGGTACGTCGTTTGAGGAGGTCAAGGGCCGACGCGTGGAGGAGGGAGAGGAGGTCCGTAGCTGACGGGCTGTTTGTGAGAGGCAATTCTCCACGCTTGTAATTACACGTCTTTAATTGATAATGCGGAAAAACCGCATTGATTTGGTGTCAGCTGAAGGAGCGCAGCGGCGTGGCCTCTAATTGCTTCTCAGTTCTGCAATGTCAGGTTCGGTTTCCGCCGTCGCATCTCTGGCAAGGACGCAGGCGCTGGGATCACACCTGAGGAGCCAGCTTTCCACTCCAGTGGGCTTATCTCAGGAACATCAGGAATAAACAGCTATATCATGGAGATCTAGATGGGAGGACTGTTCTTTAAGTGCAAGTAGGCGATTAAGGTAAACAAAACAGATGATGAGAAGAAAGGGAATGGACCCAGCTTTCAGCTGACGTCGTCGCTCCCTCCTGCGTGTCAGCGACCGAGTCGAGCCATCACAGGGAATTTCCTCTTTGGGGTAAATCGAGGCGCAGGAAACCGAAGGCTTGTTACCCGACTCTGCTAATGCAGCTAATTTGTAGACATGCAGGAGAGCGCTGTCGCCGAGGCGTTGACAGAGCGGGACCAACTGGCTTCACGCAGGACCTGGTGAACAGCTAAATGGGTTTAAGGTGGAGGAGAAACAGAGCTGGGAGCGTTATCCGAGCTCCGCGCTGTGTTTTTTGGAAGATATGGTTACAGAGTTGAGGGATTAGTCCGGCTCTTAGGAGGAGAAGAATGTATACAGTGCCTTCCAATAACTGTTCGGGGCTCTTGATCTTCACATTTTATCACGTAGCATCAACAAACCTCAGTGTATTTCATTGGGATTTTATGTGCGAGACCAACATGAAGCAGCGCATATTTACCCCATTAAAAAAAAAAATCTGTTGCTTTCAAAACCCCTTTAAATTAAATTTAAAAATACTTTGTTTATTTCATAGGGGAATTAAATGTTGTCATTAAGTATTTTCAAAGAGTCGTTGAATCTCCAGCAGCAGTCAGTCTTTCAACAAATCTGAAGAGACCTCTGACTGAAGACTTGCTGCATCACAGTTTCATGACTGTAATGACACACTTACAGCTCTGTATAATTCCACTGCAACATCAGTTATTGGCAAGCACTGCTAATCGACCTAATTTGCTTTTGACACTCCCTTTTAAATCTCTGTCTGGCTGTTTGGTCAGAGAGACATTGGAGTAAGGGATATGATCCTTGACAAATATGACGACTGGAAGAGATGGTTTTAACTTTCTCCTTCTCTCTCTGCATCCATGAAGCCTCCTTCTCAACTGCTCTGTGATTTGGAGTCATTGTTCAGGTGCTATTCGAGCTTTTTGGATGCTAATCAGCTAAATTAAATCCAACCCAACTGACCTAAGAACCTTAAACATGCTATCTCTGTGGTGAAACATGGGGGTGGCAGCTTCATGTTGTGTAGATGCTTTCCTTCAGTGGGGACCCTGTTACAACCACAATCTTAACTTTGTGTTATGTTGATTTTATGTGCTAAACTAAAACGATTCCCTAAAAACTCATCTAAATAGCACGTCTAGTCTACCAGTGTGTTATTAAACGTCAGTGTAAGCACAGTGAAACACGGTGGTGGCAGCATTATCCTTTGGGGGTGCTATCCTTCAGAGGCAGGGAAGCTGTTATGAGTGTAAGTCCAACAACCTTAAACATGCAGCCAGAGATAGATTCATGTGTTAGAATGGTCTAGTCAAAGTCTAGACCTAAATCCAAATCTGTGGCAATCTGTGAAAAATCAAGTTCAGATGCTCCCCACACAGTTTGACAGAGTATCCTTTCCTCTCCAATCCATGAGGAACAGCTAGCCCACAGCATGATGCTGCCACCAGCAAGGTTCACTATGCGGATGGTGTGTTCAGGAGAACCCGGAAAACACCATCCGCATGGTGAACCTTGCTGGAAGGCTATTAGCTAAACTAGGTTTTATTTTGTAACTGAGGATTTTTGCTCTTTTTTTCTTTTCTTTCTAACTTTCGAACATTTGTTATGGCACGTAACCATGGCAACAATTAAGCTAGAAAAATAACTGAACCGCGACCCAAAACCCCAGAGGATCTGGCTGAGAGATGTAAAGAGGGAGCGGCAGACGCAAATGTGGTGGATCAGCGGTGCTAGTCGTCAACTGATGGTGTCGTCCAAGACATGCTACCTCTGCTTCCTCTGTTAGCATGTCACGACTGTCATGAGACTTCAGACAACAGTCTTCAGTCAGAGGCCTCTTCAGATTTGCTGAAAGACTGACTGCTGCCGGAGATCCTTCCACAGCGATTCTTTGATGATACTTGGATGATATGAGTCACGAAAACATTCAACTGAACACAATGAATGCCTTACTTTGTGTTGGTGTTATCAGATAACATCCCATAAAACACACTGAAGAATATGTTAATACGTTACTGTATTCATGGTTTGCATTCAAGGCTCTAACCCGTTTGTTTTTGATAATAACGTTGAAGCGAATCTGCTCATAAAAAGGCTGCATGGTTTATTCAGTTAATGCTGCCGTGCAAATCTGGTTCTAATTAGATTGGTTCACCTGGAGTTTCCAATAGAGCGGCTGCACAAGGCAGTATGCTGTGACTTCTCCGCCTGTAGATGGAGCTACACTCTTCTCTTCCTCCTCCTGTCTCCCATCCTCTGTCTGCACACAATAAACACATTGTTCTCCCTCCTGTGGCATCTCTTTCACACACTCTCTTCTCTCTCCTCCAACAGATTTGGTATTTATGTTAATGCACACCTCTATGAATCTCTTGCCTCCCAGTGGTTGCAACCACTGTGGCTTTTCCTACTCGATTTTGTGTGTGTGTGTGTGTGTTGTTGGCTGGATGTGAGCTTGAGAAGGACGCCGAAGGGGTTGGAAAGGTTTTTAAGGAGTCAAAGGACAATTCCTGGGATGTTTCTTCCCTGCATAAACAGGAGAGGCAAGGAAAAAGGGAAGAACTCCTGGTATGAAGAAAAAATGGATCTTTACTTGCTTGTTGTCTTTGTATTTATTTATTTATTTTTTTTGGTTTTTTTAGACAAGCAGGAAAAACCAGCGGGAACAACAAAAACTGTGGCTAAAAGACAAAGTTATGTGTCCGGTTTCAAAGCTGAAGCAAACTGTTGGTGTGTAAACAGCAGCTGATGGAGATCCTAAACTCCTTAAAGCTCTTATAATCTGTAGTCGATTCTCATTAAAGTGTAATAACAGAAAATCAGAACCTCTCATTTCTAAGGTAATAATAGCCCAAAATCTATTCCTACTCCTTTAAACCTAAATAAAGTGTTTGCTGACCTGGTGATCCGGACACCTTCCTGCTAATTAGGTTTAAAGCGAATAATGCTGCAGCAGCTCACTATTTTAATAATCTACTAATTTATGGAATAACCAGAGAAAACACAAAAAGCTGTTTTTAAAAATAATTTCCTTTATTTAAAGAAAACATCTTGCCAAGCTGACCTGAAGTATTTCTGGTAACTGTGGAGGAGTTTGGACCTGCTCTGGGTTTACGCTTGCTTAAAATTGGCCACGTTGGAGGGTTTTCCATCCCGAACGGCCTATATAAGGTCAAGCCACAGCATCCCAATCGGGTTTAAATCCAGACTTTGACTAGGTCGCTCCAAAACCTTAATTTCTTCTTTTCTTGTGGTGGACTTGCTCTTGTGCTTTGGATCGTAACTCAACTGAGCTTGAATTTTCAACTGAGGTCGGATTTCATTCTTTTATCAATTACACCGAGTGGTTCAGGTCCTAAAAGCAAAACCCATTTTCTTTAATCATTCCCATCACAATACAGTGGCTTGCAAAAGTATTCGGCCCCCTTGAACTTTTCCACATTTTGTCACATTACAGCCACAAACATGAATCAATTTTATTGGAATTCCACGTGAAAGACCAATAACAAAGTGGTGTACACGTGAGAAGTGGAACATAATCATACATGATTCCAAACATTTTTTACAAATAAATAAGTGAAAAGTGGGGTGTGTGTAATTATTCAGCCCCCTGAGTCCAATACTTTGTAGAACCACCTTTTGCTGCAATTCCAGCTGCCGGTCTTTTAGGGTATGTCTCTACCAGCTTTGCACGTCTAGAGAATGAAATTCTTGCCCATTCTTCTTTCAAAACAGCTCCAGCTCAGTCAGATTAGATGGACAGCGTGTTCAGAGTGATGTGCAGTGTTAGTTTTCCGCCACACATAGCGTTTTGCATTTTGGTCTCATCTGACCAGAGCACCTTCTTCCACATGTTTGCTGTGTCCCCCACATGGCTTGTGGCAAACTGCAAACGGGACTTCTTATGGTTTTCTTTTAACAATGGCTTTCTTCTTGTCACTCTTCCATAAAGGCCAACTTTGTGCAGTGCACCACTAATAGTTGTCCTATGGACAGATTCCCCCACCTGAGCTGTAGATCTCTGCAGCTCGTCCAGAGTCACCATGGGCCTCTTGGCTGCATTTCTGATCAGCGCTCTCCTTGTTCGGCCTGTGAGTTTAGGTGGACGGCCTTGTCTTGGTAGGTTTACAGTTGAGCCATACTCCTTCCATTTCTGAATGATCGCTTGAACAGCGCTCCGTGGGATGTTCAAGGCTTGGGAAATCTTTTTGTAGCCTAAGTCTGCTTTAAATTTCTCAATAACTTTATCCCTGACCTGTCTGGTGTGTTCTTTGGACTTCATGGTGTTGTTGCTCCCAACATTCTCTTAGACAACCTCTGAGGCCGTCACAGGGCAGCTGTATTTGTACTGACATTAGATTACACACAGGTGCCTCTATTTAGTCATTAGCACTCATCAGACAATGTCTATGGGCAACTGACTGCACTCAGACCAAAGGGGGCTGAATAGTTACGCACACCCCACTTTTCAGTTACTCATTAGTAAAAAATGTTTGGAATCATGTATGATTTTCGTTCCACTTCTCACGTGTACACCACTTTGTTTTGGTCTTTCACCTGGAATTCCAATAAAACTGATTCATGTTTGTGGCTGTAATGTGACAAAATGTGGAAAAGTTCAAGGGGGCCGAATACTTTTGCAAGCCACTGAATGGCAAATTCTTACAATGCCATTTTCCAGATGTGATACACAGATGTCAATTCCTATTTGTATGGAGATGGTAGAAACTTTACGCTAACTGCGTGTCACAAACGGCACCTTTCTTTAATAAAATGAGGCTTTTTGCCTTGGTTATGATTAGGGATGCAACTTAAATTGAATTTATTATTCACCCAAACACAGCTTTTAAAAGCATACCTATTATGAAATAAGCTTGCTTCTTCAGGACATCAGTTACGTAAGAAATGGTATTTTAATCATTAACCTGAACACATTTGCACTGTTTTCAATCATAATAGCAAATTTATTGACATTTACTGATCCCCTCCAGGAATCACCAGTCCAGCAAATAGTAAAAGCGGCAATACTGTCAGTTTTGGCTGTTTTCAGACCTAATTAATTGGAACTTATTGTTGTCACAATTTTATCATGATTAAACCTCTTTCTCTGATACAATTAACAACACGATAAATACCCAACCCTAGTTGTAATTAACATGAAAAAACTGACAAATTTGCATGTTTTTCATCTGAGAGAGGCCTTATGTCTTGTGACAGTTTTTCCTTGCACACACTTTCTGAATTAGATGGGTTTTGGGATAAAAAGTCTACTGCATGATCCTTTCAGTCATTAAACAATGTGTTTATTCATTGTGAAACTGCAACATTTTGCACTTCATCACAGTTTTGCCAGTTGTTTGTACATTGCAGAAAATGACCCTTTCTGTGACATTCCTGCCCTCTGTTTATAAAGCCAAAAGCACAGCAGGTTGCTTTATGTTGAGTTTTTTTATTATTATTATTCCAGTTTCTTTCAATATTACCAGCAGCTGTTAGATTTTACTCTGTGTCACAAACAAAGCTGCTCTTTGAGAGTCATTTTTTTCCATGGCTGTAAATTACATAAACAAATTAAATAAACATACATAAAATTGGCTTTTTTGTTTCTGAATGCATAACGCCTCATTTAAATGTGGGGATCTGCTTTAGTTCAGAGAGATGAAAAATATTCAACTTTAAGAACAGTTTAAATCATGATCTTTCTACTTTATTTCTCAAAAAAAATTCTAACAATGTCAGACTTTTCACTGAAAACATGAATGAATTATATGTTCTGCGACATTTCTGTCCTCTTCTGTTCTGTTTCTTCTCCAGTTTCCTTCAAAATACGTCATGGTGTCACATTTTATGCTAATGACGTGTTTGTCTTTGAGAAACTGAAGCTTTTTGGCCATTCAGTTATCAGATTTGACTCTGAATGTAAGCATAATACATACATTTATTGTGAAACGACAACATTTTGACCGTTTGTTGATTACCGACATAATTTCCAAGACAATATTCGCTTCTTTACTAGAATAATTAACCAATTATGTGACTTTCCTGCGACTGCTGTTAAAACAAACAGGTTGGTTTATTTCCTATTTCTTCTCTTCCATCAAAATGACAACCAGCTATCATATTTCATGCTAACAGAGTTTCACAAAAAGCGCAGGTCTTTAATAATCTGTTGCTTTTTGCCCTGGCTTAAATGTACAAACATATGGGAGACTTTTTTTGTTGAAATAGATAAATTATATTGCACTTTAATTAAATGTGTGAACATTGCATAGAGGGATATAATTTATTCTGCCCAGCAAATTGAGGTCAAAATCTTCCTTTGTGCGCGCTTTGTAAATTAGACGCTCTGCAATTTTGAATCACTGTGGCACTAAACTAACCTAGCTATTAAATGTCCCATCATGCCTGTAAGAAGCAGTTCTCCTAAGCCTTAGTTATATAACTTAAACATAGAAATATTCTACTTTAGGCGAAATTCGATGCCTCACCGGATAAATAAAGCAACGTGGTAATTTTCACCAATCAAACGGTGTGTGAAATAGAGCTACAGTCAGGTCACTGTTGATCCACACCCCTAATAGAATAATCAATCTTACTTTTGGCAAGACTGTGCGATTAATTATTAAGGAATGAACATTTAACAGCTAACCGGCTCGGCTCGGCTTCCAGAGAGGAAAGCGCCCAAGCTGCCATGAATTGATTATCTCCACGGTTATCTGCTGACAACACACCTCTGCGCGCCCCTCCACCTTTAAGACAATGGTATCTTTCCAGTTTGTCAGTCACAGATTTATTTCACGTAGAACAGTCGCAGGAGGAGGATTAACGGTATCTACTTATACGAGTGTGATAAACTCTTATCTGCCGCCTTCCCCTGAGCACTCTGTGGGTGCACGTTGACCCGTTTTCCTCCGTACCTCAGCGATTTAATCACTTAACCATGCATAATCTGACCCCTCACCCCATTTCTTAAATCCTTGTGCAGTCGGGACGTTTTTCTCTCAGCTTGAACGGTACCTTGCAAAAAATGTGCATGCAACCTGAGGTTTTTCCACATTTCTTGGCTTTACTACAACAAACGTTACGATTTTATGTGACAGGCCAACAAAAAGTAGCGCATGAGTGTGAAGAGGAAGAAGAAATGGGTGAAAAGGAAATGATTTTAAACATTTAGGATCATTTATGAACTGCCAAGTGCCCTTTACTCTGATTCCCTTAAATAATAAAATCTAGTGCAATGCTGCACATTAGATGGAATCCCCATGGTGGTGGCAGCATGATACTGTGGGGAGGCTCATCTTCTACTGGCACAGTGAAGCTGTAAACTGTTAGAGGACGGTTTGGACAACAACCATAAACATGCAACCAGTGATCCAAAGGATGGTTTGGATCGAAGAATATTCATGTGTTGGAATGGCCTAGTCAAAGTCCAGATCTAAATTTAATTGAGAATATGTGGCAAAACGTAAACCGTGAATTTGACAAATGCTTTCCAACCAATATGAATGACTTTGAGCCCCTTTTTTCAAGGAATAATGAGCGAGCGTTTCAGGCTGTAGACTGTAGACCCCCCAGGTTGGACTTTGACTAGACCTTTCTAACACTTGAATAAAGTGTAATCTAAACCAGGAGTTAGCTACCTTTACAATCTGAGCCATTTTTACCTTCAATCCAACTAACTAAAACTAATCTAGAGCCGGAAAACCTGTACGACTCTTGAAAGGAAGATTTATATATACCAACTAAATAAAATCAGTGTGTTTTTAGGGTTAAATTATCCACATTTTGGCTTTTTTAAAGGCTTTACAACAAGAGGATGCATTTATTTTCTTAAACTCAATGTCCCATATCTATGGAAAATTAAAGAAAATACGTTTGTGACCTTTTGACCAAAAAGAATATAAAAAGTCTCTGGAATCATCTGTTGTTGGCTCTTTATAAATGTACCCTACTCCTAACTTACAGGTTGCAGACCCCCTCGATGTAAACCATCCCATAATATCTCTGGTTGTATGTTTTAGGGTGGTTCTCCTGCTGGAAGGTTTTCCTCTAGGATTCTCCTGGATTTACCTTCATCCATCTTCCCATCATCTCTCACCAGCTTCCCTGTCTCTCCATCCCCCGTCATGATGCTGCCACCTCTGTGTTTCACCCTGGGTATGGTTCGTTCAGGAGTTTGAAGGCAGTTAATTCCGCTGGTTTTTATTTAGGGGTACAAAATGTGTAAAAGTTCAATAATTCACATGCTTTTTGCAAAAAAAGATGAGATGGAAGAGGCGAGGGATGGATTTCATCCAGCTTGATTTGTACAAACGAGACATCGGTTTATAAACGTGTCACTGCGGAGGATTCAGAGGCACAGCTCATCACAAAACCAAAACAAGAGCTGAGGATGTGGGTGTGTGTGTGTGTTCGAGAGCGGGGGGGTTTACATTCAGCAGGTAAACTTTATGTTCGCTCGGCGGAGGTTTACACAGCATAAACGCGTTGCTTCCTGCTCATTTAGCCTGATGTAAACCGAGCTTCGTACCCAGCGGGACACCAGAGGCAGGAAACCCGATGCACCGCGGCTCCCTGGGTGGCACTGCCACCAGTGTGGCCTGGAGAGTAGCTCGATGACAGTTTGTATCCATTAGGCTTATGTGTTGGCCCTAATGTAAAGCGCTCACTTCCTCTCACCTGGCTGAAGTATTTGGAAGTGTTTCTGTGTTCTGGGAGAGTTTCCTCCCTGCAGCCAGCAGTGGGTGGTTCTGCAGCGCTTGGGAGAATGCCTGCTGTCATATGGAGTTACGGGGCTTTCACTTGGCTCGGTCTCATTTACATTTCTGCAACGCTTGCTGTGCTTCATTACAGTTTTGTTTGTTTGGAAGCTGAAGAAATGCAAAAACCCCGAGCAAAGACAATAAATGCGAACGCTCGCCGTGGAAGGTCTAACAATGAGTTGTTTCCAAAATCAGCCGGAGAAGAATTTAAAAAAAGGAGGATTAGTGTTTTCTAATCTGTCCAGCTCAGTTCATGTTCGTTTCAGGTGATTAAAACACCCTGAAAGTTGTACAGTTGTGCCTTAAAGTTTTAGCAGTGACAGAAACATTGTTCTCTGATTAATTGTGCATGTCTTCTTGTGTTAGCAATGCTCACATACAAAGAAAACCATGCAGTCTTCATGTTATTGCTCCAAAATGGCCTCACACGCAGGAAACTGCTGCTGAGAGCATTACAGCTGAAAGATCATTCAGAACTTTATGATGAGAGGCTCTTGTCCAACACAGTCAAGCAAGCTCGGGATTCATATTGCCACCAGTGCAGAGCTTGGTCAGCAGTGGTAGGAGGAGAGTGAATTAAGACTTTTGAAGGTAAAGCAGCCACGGTTGTCCAAATTGTATCTACTGATTTGGCCTTATGGGACTCAGCTGTAGACACACCGGTTTTGTAAAGAAACTGAGAAAAGGGGATCCAGAAAACTGAATTCAGGAATGCTGCTGGTGAGTTAGTCATGACCATTTAAGTCATCCCAGTAGCTGGTGGTTAATGGTTTGTCCTTCTGTCTCTATGTTCTCAATCTCATCTAGTCAGTAATATACATTAGGGCTGCACAGATTAGGGAAAACACGCTGTTGAATCTGTTGGAAAGAATCCAGATTTTCCTTACTTGCTTTTTCCTCTACATTAACATTAGCATACCTTATCATCTCAGTCCATATATTTATGTTGAGAAATGCAGCAATCAGGTATTTCCTAACCAATTTCTTTTTTTCTCTAAAGTCTTATCAGCTGACACAGGTGCTTTTGCAGGTTGCTTTGCTCAGAGTGATCTGTTACAATGGGTGATATATCAGATTGCTAACTATTTAGTTACCAAACAAAATATTTAGCTTAAACCTAAATATGTAGTTAGCAAGCTAAATATTTAGCTTCAACCTAAATATTTACTTAGCTAGCTAAATACATAGCTTCAAATTAAATATTTAGTTAGTAATCTGAATATGTAGCTTGAAACTAAATATTTAGCTTCAAACTAAATATTTAGTTAGCAATCTGAATAATTAGCTTCAAGCTAAATATTTAGTTAGGAACCTAAATATTTACTTAGCAAGCTAAATACTTAGTTTCACATTAAATATTTAGTTAGCCATCTGAATATGTAGCTTGAAACTAAATATTTAGCTTCAAATTAAATGTTAGTTAGCAATCTAAATATGTAGCTTCAAACTAAATATTTAGTTAGCAATCTGAATAATTAGCTTGAAGCTAGATGTTTAGTTGCCAAGCTAAATATTTAGCTTCAAATTAAATATTTAGTTAGCAATCTAAATATGTAGCTTCAAACTAAATATTTAGCTTCAAATTAAATATTTAGTTAGCAATCTAAATATGTTGCTTCAAACTAAATATTTAGTTAGCAATCTGAATAATTAGCTTCAAATTAAATATTTAGTTAGCAATCTAAATATGTAGCTTCAAACTAAATATTTAGTTAGCAATCTGAATAATTAGCTTCAAGCTAAATATTTAGTTAGGAAGCTAAATATTTACTTAGCAAGCTAAATACTTAGTTTCACATTAAATATTTAGTTAGCCATCTGAATATGTAGCTTGAAACTAAATATTTAGTTAGCAATCTGAATAATTAGCTTCAAATTAAATATTTAGTTAGCAATCTAAATATGTAGCTTCAAACTAAATATTTAGTTAGCAATCTGAATAATTAGCTGCAAGCTAAATACTTAGTTTCACATTAAATACTTAGTTAGCCATCTGAATATGTAGCTTGAAACTAAATATTATCTGAATATGTAGCTTGAAACTAAATATTTAGCTTCAAATTAAATGTTAGTTAGCAATCTAAATATGTAGCTTCAAACTAAATATTTAGTTAGCAATCTAAATATGTAGCTTCAAACTAAATATTTAGTTAGCAATCTGAATAATTAGCTTCAAGCTAAATATTTAGTTAGGAACCTAAATATTTACTTAACAAGCTAAATACTTAGTTTCACATTAAATATTTAGTTAGCAATCTGAATAATTAGCTTCAAATTAAATATTTAGTTAGCAATCTAAATATGTAGCTTCAAACTAAATATTTAGTTAGCAATCTGAATAATTAGCTTCAAGCTAAATATTTAGTTAGCAAGCTAAATACTTAGTTTCACATTAAATACTTAGTTAGCCATCTGAATATGTAGCTTGAATCTAAATATTATCCGAATATGTAGCTTGAAACTAAATATTTAGCTTCAAATTAAATGTTAGTTAGCAATCTAAAAATGTAGCTTCAAACTAAATATTTAGTTAGCAAGCTAAATACTTAGTTTCACATTAAATACTTAGTTAGCCATCTGAATATGTAGCTTGAAACTAAATACTTAGTTAGCCATCTGAATATGTAGCTTGAAACTAAATATTTAGTTAGCCATCTGAATATGTAGCTTGAAACTAAATATTTAGCTTCAAATTAAATGTTAGTTAGCAATCTAAAAATGTAGCTTCAAATTAAATTTTTAGTTAGCAATCTGAATAATTAGCTTCTAGCTAGATGTTTAGTTGGCAAGCTAAATACTTAGCTTCAAATTAAATATTTAGTTAGCAATCTGAATAATTAGCTTCAAGCTAGATGTTTAGCTAGCAAGCTAAGTATTTAGCTTCAAATTAAATACGTAGTTTGGAATCTGAATATGTATCTTCAAACTAAATATTTAGCTTCAAATTAAATATTTAGTTAGCAATATGAATATTTAGCTTCAAACTTAAAATTTACTTTGAAGCTAAATGTTAAGTTTGAAGCCTAATATTCAGATTGCTAACTAAGCATTTAGTTTTTAAACTAAATATTTAGCTCCAAACCAAATGTTTAAAATTTTTGCTACAAACTAAATATTTAGCTCAGAGCTAAATATGTAGCTAATATCAGTATGAAACTCACTTGCCAATAAGAGGAAGCTGACTATCAAAATAAAAGCTGGGTCTTCCGAACTTCTGTATAAACTCCAGCTGGAATGGTGGTAAAGTCATTGTGGCTGTGGACCCATTGATAAATGTCTGTTTTGCATTAAAAACGGCTCATCCTTTGTTTAGGCTGAAATGTTGTACATGTTGATGATAAAGAGGGGACTTGAGCAACAATTTTAGCCAGACATTCGCAAGACCCCACTTTTATTTTGATATTCCACTTCTGCTTATCAGTAATTGATATTTAGCTCCAAACTGAATATTAAATTTGGACCTAAATATTTATCTTGCTAATTAAATTTTTGCCATTAGGAAAGTGTTGGAGGAAACCTTCCTCCCAACCATCCAGGAACAGCATGGTGATAATCCGTGGATTTTCCAGCTAGTCACGAGGCAACGTGTGATCAGGAACTTCCCCAAATCTTCCCCCTACAGAGACCCTGTGGTTAACTTTAGGCTCTATTAAGACCTGAGCAGGTCACCATCAGTCCTGAAGTTTATATCCAACATTTTGTGTTCATAAAACATATTTCTGGGATGTACTTTCAATAAACAGACACTGGTTTAGTTTTTCTTTGCACAGACATAATCTATGCAAATACATTATAAAACCAGCCTGATGGAAAAATGTAATATATTCACAAGCGGGGCCATAAGTTGAAGCTTTCTTTGCACATGTGAGGGATAAAATACACCTCTTCCTCCCAGCTCCTCAGAGTGTGGGTAGCAGAGGATGCATGTAACCTCATTCCACATCCGACGTTCGCTGACAAATACATAGTTTGGGGCAAATTCCCATTTCATGTTCGACTACACCGCACATCTCAAATTAAGAGCGCGGCATTATCATCGACAAGGAAACGCGCGGCGTTAATATTCCTGGCTTCGCAGTTGCCAGAGAATTAGTTCAGATCCACGGCATAAATTAACGGTGGCACAGTTTTAAAAAATCGGTAGCTCAGGGCCATGCTCTCAGAACAAGGCTGAGAGTGCCATGCCGTAATTCACCGTTTGTTTTGATGTCTGTCTGTAAAGAGTTTGTTTCCATGATTGTATGTTTGTTGGAGAAATCTCATTACCTGGAGCTCATGGAGCTGAAATGCAAAAAGTCGTGTCGTTTTTGTTTTTGATATCAATTTTCTCAGACGATTCATGCTCCCAAACTCGACGTTTTCTCTGCACATTTTCTTAAATGTGCCTTCTTACCTGCAAATAAAAAAGCTTTCTCCCTTCCTGCTCAAAAATAGCAGTGAAGCGTGTTGCATAACGCCATCTTGTTATCCCAGTATCTGTATCTGGCCTCTGCAATCCCTTCCTGGCTGCACGTTAAGTGCTCACCTCAGAGCGCTTGTCTACCTCAGCTGTGGTGCCAGGTGCGTGGTTCGAGCGAGGCGGCGTCTCAGTGATGATTTACTGTGGATAAAGAGCTCTGGGGCCTCAGGGGGGTTCTCCTGTGTGACGCCCCTACAGTATCTGATCACAGAGCTGCTCTCCTTCCAGGCAGGATGGGGGGGCTCTCTCACCAGTGTTGGGCGGAAAAAGGCATGAATGTATTTGGTTTTACTATAAGCCTACGTGTGAATGAGAGTGTTTATTTAGCAGCAGTGGGGAAGTGCGGAGGCAGTAAAGCAGCTTTTTGAGAGGAATTAACTATAAAGTAACATACTGTAGCCCCTGAAGTGACATTGTTTAAAAAGTGCAACAGAAAAAACACATCAAGAAATAAGAACTTTAATAAATGTTTGCCTCGCAAATCAAATTATTTTATCTTCTGCTAAGCATTTTCACATTTTTTTCCTAATAAACCTCAAACATCGACGTACTTCATTGTGAATTTACATGATGGACCGACACAAAACTGCACAGGATTATGAAATAAATAAAATGCCTTTCAATAAAAAATGTGAAATTTTCTTGTATTCAAACTCCTTTTTACTCTGACACCCATGAATGAAATCCCACTTGCAGCCAGTCGCCTTCAGAAGTCGCCTAGTTAGTAAATAACATGCATTCCTGTACAATCTGACTCAACGGACGTCTGAGAGGAAAAAGACTACCCACCATCCCCACCATAAAACACAGTAGAAGTAGCATTATGCTACGGGAATGCTTTTCTATGAATCAAGGAAGCTGTCAATGGGTTAACGACTTGAGGCTCAACTAAAACACCCCAGATCAGCTGCAGATCACTGTGTTGAAATAAAGCTCCTTTCCAGAGAGAAGCTCCCAGTCCTCCAAATTGCGCATACAGGCCAATTACTGAGATACTAAGCAAAGCCTAGGGATTGTATTTAGGTAAGAATGAGAGCTGGAGCTAACTAGAGCTGTTCGGCTTAAAGTGATCAGCAAAAATCACAGATTTTATTTTTTTGCAGATGATTCTTTGTCTCGCACACAGGGTGCTCTGCCAGGTTAATATGGGATTTGAATATCATGTCTTGGTCAAAAATAACACAGAGGTTCTTTACGTTATTACCAGAAGCCAATTTAATGCCACCCAGATAAAGTGATTGACTAAGCAGTTTCTTTTTCAGACCTTCTGGTCCGAAGACGGCAACTTCTGTCTGTTCAGAAATGAAGGGCAGAAAGTTTATAGTCATCCAGGTTTTTATGTCTTCCAGACATGCCTGTAATCTACCTAACCGATTGAATTCATCAGGATTTATGGATAAATATAGTTTTGTATCATCGGCATAACTGTAGAAATGTATCCCATGCTGTCTGATGATTTTACCTTTTGGAAGCATATACTATATATATATAGTAAAAAGAATTGGTCCAAGCACAGAACCCTGTGGTATTCCACAAGTAAGTGATTGAGTGTGAAGATTTATCATTTACATAAACAAACTGGAATCTGTCGGTCAAATATGATTTAAACCAGCCTAGTGCTGTTCCTTTGATCCCTGCAACATGTTCAAGCCTTTCTAAGAGAATATTATGATCGACTGTGTCAAAAGCAGCACTGAGATCTAACAAAACCAGAACAGACACCAGTCCATTATCTGAGGCCATGAGAATATCATTAGTAACCTTCACCAGTGCTGTTTCAGTGCTATGATGAGCTCTAAAACCTGGGTTAAGAAAGGAAGGTTAGATATGGGTCTGTAATTAACTAAGTCGTCTTGATCGAGAGAAGGTTTCTTAAGTAAAGGTTTAAGTACAGTAACCTTAAATTCTTGCGGTACATATCCATTTACTAAGGATAGATTTAACATATCTAACATGGGGCCAGTAACCAAAGGGAACACTTCCTTAAATAATTTGGTTGGGATTGGGTGCAACATCCAAGTTGAAGGTTTAGATAAGGCTAATATTTTTGGTAATTCCAAAAGCTCGACTGAATCAAAACAGTCCAAACACAAATGAGGTTCAAGTCAAACAGCTATATTGAACAAATTTTGATCTGGAAGAGAGTCGATGCCGTTGAGCTGTAAAGTCTTACATGTTTCTTTTCAGGCTCCACCTTTCCATGTCGTTACCTGTCACACTGCATTGATTTCCCCTCATTCAGTGTCAGGGGAAGTGCTCTCTCTGGGCCTTCACCGAATATTCGCTTCCTGTCGCATTGTACTAAAACCTTGAGGCAACCTGTTCATATGTCTGAGCCCCACGTCCCTCTGAATTAATTTCCTTCTCAGCGGAAAACCTTGAGTATTGTCGACTTAGCAGGAGTTGGATGTTATAAACAGTAAAAATGTGTGTTTGAGAGCTGCGATGGGCTGTCAAGGCCTAAGTCTTTCCGGCTGGAGGATGAGTTGTCAGGGGACTCATTCTGCTTCCTTATCGGCTGTAGTGGAGAGAGATTAAACCTGTTGCTGAGGTTTCTGAGGTGTTTTACTCACAGGGTCAAAGAACGTTTCTTTAACTTACATATTAACTGTCAGAAGACAAATTGTTCAGACTGGAGAGGGTGTCATAAACACATTAAACATGAACACTTTAGGTGCGTTAAGTCTTCAAAATCCCATCTACATCTGACTTTTTTTGGACTAAAACATATTTGTGGGTAAAAGTAAGTTCTTTTAACTTTTCTCTAAAAAGAGGTGGTCGGTTCTGTGAGAAGTATTTATCTCAAGTCGAGGAATTCGGTTTCCTTGTTTTCTTGATTACAAGTATTGGTAAGATAGAGCAGGAGATGAATAGATGGACCGGTGTTTTGTCTGGATAATGACGATGTTACTTGAGTTCTGTCTGAGGCAAAAAGCCAAGCTTTCACTACATTTTGGTCCTTAGTGATGGTCATGAGGTATAGGTCTTGGGTGTAGGGCCAGGTCCCTGGATACAAGCAGCAGAAATTAGGAAACTTTATCATCCAGGTGGAGCTTGGATTAGAGTTGCTGGAACTGCTCATCAAAAAGAGTCACTTGAGCGCACAAATTTGATAACAGACTTCATAAGTTTTGATATTCAAGGCTGGAGTCCAGCTGATTATGTTGACAAAGCAAACAGGTGAGTGTGAAGATGCAATCAGTGGAGGTTCTCAGGCTGGACAATTTCAGGTACCTGGGGTAAACCGATCGAGGTGACATTGGCGATGGTGGTCAAATTTAAGTACCTGGGATCAACTGACTTAACTGAGGGTGCTGAATGTGAAGGAGCTCTAATAAGCTCAAGTGAGCAAAAGTGATGGTACTGAAGGTGGATGAGTCTAAGTACCTGGGTTCAACTGTCTGCAGTGATGGCTCTAAAGGTGGACAATTTAAGGACCTGGGATCAACCATCTGAAGTGACAGTACTAAAGGTGGATGAGTTTAAAGACCAAGGTCAACCGTCAAAAGCAAACCAGTCCAAATGGTGACCAATTCAAGTCCTTGGGGTCAACAGTCCAAAGCGGCTGTACGGAAGTGACAGCACTAAAGCTAAGTACAAAAGGTGGATGGGTCTAAGCACCAGGGATCCACCATCCAAAGTGACATACTGAAGGTGGATGTACCAGGGACAACTGTCAAAAGCGAACAACTCCAAACTGGTGACTATTTCAAGTTCTTGGAGTCAACAATCTGAAGTGACAGTACTGAAGTTGCAGTACAAAAGGTGGATGCGTCTGAGGACTTGGATCAGCCATCAAGAATAATGGTACTGAAGGTGAATGAGTTTAAGTACCAGGGTCAACAGTCCAAAGTGACTGTTCTAAAGGGGAATAAGTTTAAGTACATGGGTCAACCGTCAAAAGCATACAAGTCCAAATGGTGACCAGTTTAAGTCCTTGGGGTCAACAGTCTGAAGCGGCAGTACTGAAGGTGGGCGAAAGAAAGTACTTGGATCAACTGTCCAGAGCTGAAAATGGACGAATAATATTACCTGAGGTGGAGTTAGCCTTTGCTCTCCAACTTTTTCATCTTAGCCTTAGCCAAACATTCTTGATTGTGGATATATTGGACAAAAAGTGTTGACTATGGATCTCCTAGGGTAAAGCAAGAGACGAAGATCCCAAAGAAAGTTACTGGATCCGAGTGTTGGAGGATATGCAGAGATATTGGTGTGACAGTGGAGATTGGTAGGGAATCGATAATCTGCTAGGGACACCCCCTAAAGTGAAAAGTTAGAAGAAGATGGTAATGATAGAGATGTCATCAAATAATCTAGCTGTTTCAATTTCTCTCTGATTTCTATTTTCACTCAGAGCACAGCAGATTGGCTTCAGATTATTGTTGCAAATGCATTTGCCAGCAAGACGCTACTTAACCCAGATTATTGTAATAGTGATAGACCCAAAAACTGGCCAGTAGAAATTGCTCTTGTTTCCTTTGATTTACTTTGGCCTGCAATCAGCAGATCAAACTCTGGAGTCTGTTTCTTTCCCCTGTTCATTCAATGCATAAAAACAGAAAACTCCAATTGAGATGAATCTGTTGATACTTTTTGTTGGATTCACATCTGCTTTATCAATGTATAAATATTTTACATTTAGGTCTTAAAATAAAGCAAGTTTTGCTCCAAATCTAAAATAAACAACAACAGAATAACCCTTCAAGAAGCGAGATTGATGCATTTTTAACCAGGAAGCACCATAATGGCTACATTTATGCGAACCTATGTACATTGGGTTTGAAAAGCACCTTTAGTGAGCTTGCATAATTCTTAAATATAGACTGAAGACTGACAATTTTCACCAGACAGTAGCAGCACAGGTGGTGTTGTTTTTTTAAAACATTTGAGCGTGGACGCTAGTTGTGGCTACAGTAATGTAATATTTTCTTACATTGTGTCATATTTTAGACTTGAGCAGACCTACGTTATGCAACGACATCCTGTTTGCTGGATGGAAACGCAGCAGTTTCCTAACAGAAAGGTGCTTCCTCTGTTTAACTGTGAGTTGAGTTTACCTGAAAAAGGGGGAAAAAAATCAAATTCAAGAGAGGTTTTCAAAAATAATATACTAGAAGTGTTGGAATAAATTACACTCCAGATGTTGGGTTGTTATTTTAGTTTATGTCTGAATTTGAAATGAAATAAAAGGGTCAACTCCCTCCTGCACCTTGCTGGCCACAATCAGATGCGTCAAAACAGCTCCCAAAAAAGGTCAACAGCCCAAACTTGATTGCTGTTTTAACCTGACCAGACACTTTAGATTACAGCCTGGAGGATCCTGCAGAGAAGGGAAAGGATGAGGACTTAATCTAAAGTTCTTAGCAGAAAAGCAAACCCTTCAATTAACTGGTCTTAGACTCCAACTTTTCAGGGATCATCAACGTGTTACAGTTAAAGTTCAGTCTGAGTCAAAGTCCAGCTTGAGCACCCTTGTTGCTCATTCATCATCAGTAATTGGTTTTCCAGTTGCCTCTAGTGAAAGAAGCGAACATCTCAAGCCGGGAGAATGCCCGCATACATTCTTCGTCAAGATTACAAACAAGAACACAGCTGCTGTGTTCTTCGACATCCACGGGGCTGTGCTCTGTGGATTCATCCTCCAGACTCAGACTGTCAACACAATCTGACCAAGATCACAATCCTGCAAATCTGATTAGCGCTATCATCAAGCCTCCTGACCCTGAAGGCGTTGCAAGTCTTATCAGTCTATAAAACCGTTAGCATGGAGCTAAACCTTACATTTGGTCTCTGGTATAGCACCAGAGTGAGCACAATAGCTGTATCATCGTCTGTTTTCATTTTTTAAATTGATCAATGAGACATTCTATCCCCCCGAATAGACTTTCTGTTTAATTATCTCAACTTTCCTCCCCGAGCTGTTTGCCTGTCAGCAACTTCAGCCTCAGCCTCACGCTCTGCTGAACAGCCCTCCATCCTTCCCCAAACAACTTCAACTTGGCCCGGGCCTTGAACGCCTCTCCAGGGGGGCTGACAGCACTTCTCCTCTCTCCCTGCTCCACTTCTGACTGGTCTCCAGTCCCTGCTGGGCCAAATGAGAACAAGTCAAAAGTAAGAAACTCCCCCCAAATAAGTTAGTGTCGGTGCCGTGGAAACGTTTCGGACCAATTGGAGTAGATGTATATGAAGTTAACAGCATCATTTTTAAAGTCAAACTAGGTAATTCTTTAGATATAATGATTTACTGCCCTCATTTGATAAAGTTTGATAAGAAATTAACCAACTTTAGCTGATATCACCACACTCCTGTAAAATTTCACAGGGATGGAGCGTACTCAGACCATCGTCCAGAGGCCTGGTTCCTCTCTCTCATGCCTCTTTTTTCCACTCACCACATAAGTTTAGGTCTGAAGACAGAGATAGCATGGAAGAAAGTTGAGTTTGATGAATCGGTTTGTATTGATTTGACCCACTGTATTGGTTTCACCATTCGGCTGAAAGACCCCTGTCACAACCCAGCTTCAGTTTTTCTGGCAGAAGCAAGCAGATTTCTTCTTAAAGTTTGAAGAGCTCATGATGTCATGAACGAAAGTGTATTTGGAAGGAAAACCAAACCACAGCATCACAGATCCTCCACCCAGGGGTTATTTTCTTAAGGCAATCCGTCATTTTGACAGATTAGTATTCACACCTCTGACCACTTGGTGGAAATGTGCAGACATTAACATTTTTAAGCACAGACTACAGGTAACTAAATCAATCCAAAAAAGATTCCTATGAGAGCATCTGAGCATCATTTCAGACCTGGACACCGTACTCAATGCATTTAGCTAATTGTGAGCTGACAGCGCGTAGAAGAATTACGGAGGCTTTGGAGCATGTCGATTTCCTCCCGCTGAAGCGATAACTTGCGATTCAGTAAAAGACACAAGCATTCTGATCACTTCAACTGGAGAAATGTTACCTGATTTCAAAGCTTTGGCTGAAGTAGGGCTTAATTCCAGTCTCCAGTGTGGCAGCGGTGCGCGGATTCAGCCTCCAGAACAACATCTAGCCCCCATGAGAAGTCATCTGTCCGAGGCAAAAATCCCAAACCTCATGACAAAAACATTTTAAGCAATCCCACTATTTGATTATGCACAAGTGGGTGAGCATTTCAGTTCCACGTAGAACAGGAGGAACTTTTGAGACTGTGTATTCTTCGTATTTTAAGGGTAGTTTAATTTCATTTTTTGTGTGTAGTTCTCTGTTCAGCTTGATAGGTTGAATATCAATTAAAATTAATGTAAATTTTTTTTTAAATTAACAGTAAAAAATGGGTTATGACGGGATTTTTTTTGGCAGCCGGTCAAACTGACACACAACAGAAATATCCTGCGCGACCTCTGGTTCCACCATAGTTTACAGTGGGAATGCTGTTCTTTTTAACATTATGGCCCTTTTCCATTAGTTCAGTGGTCTCCAAAGTCAAGCCTCAAGGGCCAGTGTCCTACATGTTTTAGATGTCAACACACATGAATCTAATGATTGGCTCATTACCAGGCCTCTGGGGAACTTGAAGACATGTAAGGGAGATAATTTAGCCATTTAAATCAGCTGTGTTTGATCAAGGACACATTTAAAATGTGCAGGACACCGGCCCTTGAGGCATGGAGTTGGACACCCCTGCACTAGTACCTGCTGAACACGGATTGACTTGGCTCTACCTGGTTATAATGCCGGGCTGAAAATCACTAGACTGTCGGTCACTGATTGGCTAGAGGATGAGGTCAATGGTCGCAACTCTATTGATGGCTCCCTACGGGTACCAGCGAGCACCAAGAAGATCAGTACACTGTACGGCAATGGCTTACAAGGACCACAAGGAGTGGTTCGACCAAATGAACGCCATTTATGGGCATCAACTGGCCAATAATGAAAGAAAGAGTCTATTTGACTCCCCATTCCCATTGTGGATGATGGGGAACGTTTTGTGACTTTAAGAAATGTTTATCCAACTCGTTTCATTGGTGGTGAGCTTGCTTTGAAAAAACAAGGATAACAGATCATGTCACGATAGTTTTCGGACTCTGAGGCCGCTGACAACATGACGACCCCATCCAGTAGAGCTGTTACTCAGTTGCAATGGAAAACCACCCGAACTGTGTAGAGATGAGCCGAGTCTCACTCTTATGATAGACCCACCTTGATTCTTTGTTGCTGAAAAACTCAGACTTACTAACATCGGCCCAGTTTGGCAAACTCAGCATTTGTGATGTTAGGACAGTAAAAAAGGATTGCTTCCCATGCAGGTTGGGCTGTTGATGGTATCTAATAGTTATGGAGACATGGAGCCCAGAAACCTCCCTTACCATCCTCCCCACTGTACTGTAGGTGGTGCAAAGATAACCTCGTTCAACCTTATTTGTCAGGGCTCCTGTTGTTTTAAACATTTAGATTTTTGCACATTCTGCCCGACTCAATTGGCCTTTTCTAATGTCTTTCCTATCTTAAAGAGTGGCCATTTCCTATCATAAAACGTCAGTTTTATGCTACTGCAATAAAAGGTTTCTTTGCCCATTGAAGTGTTTTTAAAAGCAACATTAGAAATATCTTTTGCTCATATGGGTTACATATGATTTAGATTTTTTTTTCCAGTCTTTCAGAAATAAACATCTCTTAAGTCAACAATGTCAAATAGTTGAGAAATTATACCAAAAATGTATCTTCTATGCAAATTTTCTAGATTTTCATGCTTCTTAGACTTCTAAAACAAATTTAAAAGTCAAGATTAAAATCTCAAAAAGCTTAATTTCTTTCCCCCTGATCTGCGTTAGTCTTTGCAAAAAAGGTGTAGCAATATCAATTGTGTGTATTTTAGAGGCACTCAATTATACATTCTTTTGAAAGTTTAATTTAGACCATTATTGATTTTAACTAGACTGAGTTTTTTTTTTTGCTGTGTAATTACATTAAATTCTTAAATGAATTTAAAAAGTGGGGTTATAATTTCCTAAAATATCCCAAAATATCACAGGTTTCCCTACTGTGACACATTTTTTTGGATAATAAAAAGACTTTTTTTTTCTGTGACAGAAAATCTTTTGTGTTAAGTAAAACCTCTGATATTCTCAGTTTGCAAATTGCTTTTTGCACAGCACACAAGTTTAAAGGCACCAAATTTAGTTTATGATTGTAATAAATGTCTTTTTTTTTTTAAACATTGAAAAATTCAAAGGAGGGGATACCCTATTTTTTCCTCTTTTTTGGGAGGTCTGTTCCTGTCTTGCATTCAGGTTTATCTGACAACCGCTCCACCTCCAGCCCTCCTTTAACATTATAATTTTAATCTTTTTATGTGTATCAAGGTGGTTTGTGGGAAGGGGCTGGCAGACAAGAAAGGTGGGGTAGACGGTTATAGAAGTGTCACCCCTCCTGCACTCCTGCTCCTCAATTTAAACCGTCGGGGTACATTTTTATGCAAATAAGAGCACCGCTTTTTCCCCCCTTCCCACGACGTTTCCCTAATAGCTTCTTACAAATGATGTGCCATTACAAGGAGGTTTATTTAAACAAATTTAATACCTCTTTAATCAACTCTCGGCGAGCGGCTTTATAAAAGGTCACATGCCACATCGGGAAGGGCTCCATCTAACCCTCCCACCTCTCACATCACAGCATTATTGGAGGCAGGAATGGTGATGGATTATTTCACAGGCAACTCATTTTCAGCAAATCTTTACATACATTTTTATTCTGTTGTTAAATTTAATTTCTTCGGGTGACAGAGAAGGAGGGTGCCTCCATCGATTGCCTCGCATTGATGTACAAATGCATCTAATCTGAGGGCAGGAGAGAGTGTGACCCTTCACTGTCATGTCTGATTATGTAAACAATGGCTGCACACAGTTACAGTATCCACAGGCATCAATTATCAGTAATTCCCAGCCAACATGTGTATATGGGCCCCATATGGCCTTAACTTGCTGATCTAGTTTTATACTGGGCCCATTTAAGCTGTCTATAGAGCAGCCATATCAGGAAAACTAGTTGAAATTGTGCAATACTTTTAGCACTCATATGGGTCCCACTTGGGACCAAAAATGGTGCAGAGGTGGTGCATGCTGCAGGATTTTCTCCCGCTGGAGCGATAGCTTGGGGGTCAGGAAACGGCTCGTTTAGAGAGTCTTTCTGACTTCTGATCACTTCAACTGGAGAAATGCTCCCTGATTTCAAAACTTTGGCTGAAGTGGCGCTTAATTCCAGTCTCCAGTGTGGCAGGGGAGCGCGGATTCTGCTTCTAGAACAACATCTAAACCCCCATGAGAAGTAATCCTTCTGAGGCAAAAATCCTAAACTGCATGACGATAAACTCTTCAGTAGGGCTGGGCGGTATGGCCTCAAATCAAGCATGTGCTGTAATGATATTTCTTTCAATATATTCTTTTGTTTGTATATGTCCAAATGACTGTTTTTGAGCATTCTCACTTCCAGATACATTGCAGCAGAACAACTTCAAAAAAGTATATAATGCCATTTAAAGAACATTTATTGTGAAAAATGGATTTTAAAAAAATTACAATCTTTTTTCCAAAAATGCAGCACAAAAATCCTCATAACATAAATAAAGATGCAGATATTTAAAATAAAATAAAAGCTAAATGTTAGGAAAAACCAAATCAAGGAGCAAAATATGAAAAGAGAAATAAAATGTTTTGTTGTTTCTGTTTATAAATTTAATATCGCACAGAAATAAAGCTGCACATACTTGAATTAAAAATACTTCACAACTGATTGAAATTTGCAATATCTAGTGTTGATATGAACTCTGAGCATCAGTATTTATCCTCCTTACGTATCTGGTACGAAGTACGTAGGCACAGCTTGATGACATCATCAAAATTTGCAATCACGGTAGGCCGGTATATTCAAAATCTCTGATACAGATAATTTCTACCTTATACTGTTTATATTGCGCCCTACTACTCTGCAGCAATTCCACTTGCGACATTTGATTGCGCACAGGCTGGTGAGCATTTCAGTTCCATGTGGAGCAGGAGGAAGTTGTGAGACTTTGCGTTCTGGCCACAGCCAGCAAACTGTACGTGCAATCGTTAAATTTCATTTATTTATACTTTTTTCTCTGTTCTGCTTGTTAGGATTGAATAGTAATTAAAAGGAATAAAAAAATAAATACTATGGACTATGTTGTCATTTAAACAAATTGACTTGTAAAAATAGATTATGACTGGATTGTTGTTGTTTTTTGGCCCAGTCGGTCAAAATGACAGACAACAAAAATGTCTAGCGTGACGTCTGGTTGGGAGTATACGTGGATTTTGCCCAGGCCGAATGGGTGACATCTGGATCTGCGATCAACACATTTATGACCCTTAAGAGACATAGTTTTCTGTCCTGCCTCAAACCTACACAAGCTATTAAAATAGTCATTATCTAACCCATGGACAATCCCATTTGGGGCCCAGTTTTCATATAGTTGCCATAGATAATGGCTGTGTGTGTATGTAGGCTCCATATTGTTTTTGCACAGGCTTGATGGGTACTAACTGAACCAAACAAAACTGAATGTTCTTTTCTGGATCTGGAATCAATACATGTATGACCCTTATGGGACTTCTTTTTTTGGCATCGTTTCCTGCCCTTTCTTCATGTTCTTTTATTATGGGACCTACTTGGGTTGGCTAAAAGACAACAACATTCAAAAACCCCGTGTGGTTTCTGTGTCGTCGGTAATGTGGGTTACATCAATTTAAACTCTGCCACGTATCCAAAAGCCATCTGGTTCCCACTTTCTAACAAGAGTTGTACTCCACCAGAACCTCTGGATGAGCCTACCTATGTTGGCCATGTATGGGGTTTCCCAGGCTGGATGTGTCCCTCTGCGCTTCTAATATGGCACCCTCTGGCATTGATTAAATTCGGCAAACCAATGTAGGTTTCAGCTGGCTGAGTTTGTGATAAGTAAATCATTTCAGGATGGGCAAAACATCTAGCACCTATATGGGTCCCATTTTTTTACCATAAATTGCTTCAAACCAATGTAGGTATTTAAAAACAAACCCTGGGCAATCAGCCTATTTCATACTCACACTTGGGCCCCATATATAAATATCGGATATATTTATTGCGGTCATGCTGTAAGATGAAAAAAAGAGTTTGAGTATTTAAGAAAACCTGAAAAAATTATTTTGAGGTCTCCGTACAGCATACATCCAGAACTTTCTGGTGGTACTCTGTATTCTTTTGTCCACCCTTGTACTTGACTGTCCTGAGACACTTTTCAGCCCCTTTTTATGCTTCGGATCAATAGAATTTCATTAAAATACTGTGTGTTAAGTTCATCGTTGATCCATTTTGATTAAGTTAAACGTTTGCGTTCAACTTGAAACTTTTGGCACCTTTCAGGATAAGTTTGGACACCATTGGTTTAGAATTCGTGCAACAAAATACACGAAGTTTAGGATCGTGACGTGAAAAATTGTAAAAAGGGTTTTGAAAAATTTAGCATGGCACTTTATTTGCTTACTGTGGCAACACATTTTTTATTCAAAGTATTTACTCAGTTTGCGAATATGTAGGATTATATGTGCAGAAATGCAGTTGAAAGCTGCACCCAGCATCTTAAATCACCGCTGCATTCCCCTAACTGCTGCTCTGCTGTTTGATTGCCGCTGCTACACGCACGACCCCGACTAAAACCAATAAACAAACCAATCTGAATACGTCGGGCAGCCAGAGCCTGCACCGCCCGCGCTCCTGAGATGGAGATGTTTCAATATGCAAAATACGGGAGTGGGTGACCCCAGAAGGCCTCGTAGCACCACCCACAGGGCATATTACTGTTTAACATAATAAATCAGTCCTTTTTAAACATTGCAAACACCACATCCTCCCCTGACTCAGCTTGTTAACCTTGCATGCTCTGCTTTGCCCATTAGTTAATTTAAAAACAGTTGATATATGGTCCAGGTGTACTCCTACCACCTTCCTCCTCCCGCTTTGCCTGATCACATCGGCCGAGCAGAGGCGACTTAATTTCTCCGGTTTAACCCCTTCCTCGCTAATGCCTGTTTCTCAGGGTGGCATTTACACAAAATGAATTGCTTGCTTAGACACAGCTAACTAAATAAAAGACAGCAGGGGCTGATACTATGAAAAATGGATTTTCATTACTGTTTCATTGATTCTAGTAAATAAGGGCCCCAGGCTTTAACCGCAAAGGCTGCAAAACGGTAATAATTTAATCTGAGGTGACACAGACTAAAATGTATGTGGACCAAAAAAAATAAGAAAAAAAGTCATCCTTGAATATTAAACAAGAGCCTCGGGACAAGAGAAAAGAAGGGAGGCGGGGGGATTCAGATGTATGCAGATTGCCCGTCCAACCTATTTAAAAACAAGAATTAGGTATTCCTGTCATAAATCACGTCCGCCGCCACGGATACGCCTTGTTACGCCGGTGTTTAACGGAAACCTGAAAGGTTAAAGCGCTTGGTGCATTAAATTGTACAAGGATAATTAATACTTTTCTCTCGGCTGTTTGTAAAATATGGAAAATAGTCGGCTGAACTGTGACGGCAAATTCTGCCTCTGAGCGAGTGGCGAAAAGAGCAAACACCTTCTGGGCTGAACATCCGAGCAGGCCTTATTATAAACAGGTGAAATTAAAGCTAACCACTGCCTTTAAGTGCAGCTCCCTGAAGGCAACAGCTTGACCAAATAATCTGTGGTTTGTTACAGAGGTTGCACCCTGATGTGTGTTCTCCTGTCGTCTACATGCACGTTGGTGTCGCTAATTAGTGCCTCTTAGCAGCAAACTAGTGCAAACTCCCTAATTTGACAAGTCTGCTGCAGAGGTGTTGACCTCTCTTTGCGCACCGGCGTCAGCTCCGTCAATGCTGACACCTCGCTGATGGAGGTGTTGCAGCTACCTGGCTCCGTCGCGCTTTCTTGCCGACAGGCCGAGTGCAGGAAGTGTACCAGGGAGGCCGTTTTAAAGGGTTGCATTAAAGAAAGTGTGTGTGTGTGGGGGGACACAACAAAGTTGCGGGTCATTTTGCAAAGAGCGGTTCGCGGTGTGAGCAAAAGACGACTTGACAAGTGTCCGAGCCCATTACGCTGCGTTAGTCCGCTCTCCAGTGCGCCTTTAACACGCGCCGAGATGATCATGTCACGTTTTGCAGATAATAGCATCAGCATCTGGAGCGAGAGCAAAGGATTTCACTGCACTGATAAAGGTACAAGCTTTAACAACCTAGATTATCTAGGTTACATGCTTTGGTGTGCAATCCTATCTTTCCGTCTGACTAGCAGTGCTGAAGGTGCTCAGGTTTAATGCATCAATTCATGTGTGGATTCAAGGATCTTCTGCCAGAGATAACGAGACCACTCTCCATGCACTCCTACTTTTATAAGCGGGTGCAGCTCTTAGTCACTACCCGACTTTCTCTGCAGCCGTGCTTGTTGCAGCAGAGGAGGGGAATGATAGTTACACCGATGATGACACCACACTCTGAGCGATGTTTTAGTCAGCCGTCAAAGCCGCTCAGATCTATCCCCGCTGACCTTTTCTGCATTGGCTCCAAACTCTGAGTGCCAGCCTTCAACGGTATCGCTCCGATTAGGCCGAGTCGTTTACTGAAACACCAAATTCCCACTGACAGGGATTCCTCCTCCTTGTCATGCAGTCGCAGGGAAACACGATGAGGAAAAATAAACGTCTTGCATTCAATGTTTAAAAACAAATTAGTCTTTATTGCAGCAGTTTAATTTGTGTTTATTTAGAAACAAAAATTTCACCTTAGGAAATAATAATTAAGAAAAATCAACAGTGACACAATTTTAATTGAAAGCAAATCTCTAACCTGCTTGCTGCTTAGACTATTTTATAGATGGTTTTAGTGCTTATTTTTAGGGACACTCACACTAAAGCAGGTTGGTCTACTTTCAACAGACCGGAGTTTTGTTTGCTCAGTTAGTCCGCTTTGTTTGTGCTCATAAGAAAGCTCATCTGAACTCTGGAGTGGACCAACCAAGTGAAACTGGGTCTTGGTTCACTTCCAAGTAAACTACGATGTGTTTCGCTTACTGTGGAAAAACAAACAGAATAACCAGAGAACCAAGGGGAGAAGTGATGTATGAATTAGAGACATGTTTGTGATCTGAAAACTTGTAAATCCTTGCTTGGTATCTTTATAACCCCGGCAGCACATTGTAGTCTGTCTTTTTTCTTCTGATGCATTCGTCTCTTGTAAATAGGGCAACAAGCTGGATACCTCATTGCCTTGCTTATGAGAAGCTTTCTAATAGCCAGGGAGTATATCTTTGGACCTAATGTCCATGAATAATTTTGTCCCAGTGAAAATCAACATTTAAATATGCAGACTAGCATCCTATCCTATCTACAATGAACATTTCAACTATCAAACCTTACCCTCCTCAGGAGAAACTAATTCACACTTTCCGTACATGTAAATGGGTGCACCTAGCTGCACCTATACATAAATGGAGTCTTCCCATCTGGAACGAACATTGTGGATGGTGGACTTATTACCGTTATGCCCAGTGCATTCTAACATTAGTGTTTGCATCCAAGGCAAAACATTAACATGCCAACATTAGCATTAGCATCAACAGCACAACAATAAGATACCAACATTAGCATTGGCGTCAACAGCACAACAATAACATGCCAACATTAGTGTTAGCATGAACAGCACAACAATAACATGCCAACATTAGCATTGGCGTCAACAGCACAACAATAACATTCCAACATTAGTGTTAGCATGAACAGCACAACAATAACATGCCAACATTAGCATTGGCGTCAACAGCACAACAATAACATTCCAACATTAGCTTTGGCGTCAACAGCACAACAATAGCATGCCAACATTAGTGTTAGCATGAACAGCACAACAATAACATGCCAACATTAGCACTGCACAACAGCACAGCACAACAATAACATGCCAACATTAGCATTAGCGTCAACACCACATTAATATGCCTATTTTAGTGTTGGCATCAACAGGACAACAATAACATGCCAACATTGGCATTAGCGTCAACACCACATTAATATGCCTATTTTAGCGTTGGCATCAACAGCACAACAATAACATGTCAACATTAGCATTAGTGTCAACAGCACAACAATAACATGCCAACATTAGCATTAGCGTTAACAGCACAACAATAACATGCCAACATTAGCATTGGCGTCAACAGCACAACAATAACATGCCAACATTAGCATTAGCGTCAACAGCACAACAATAACATGCCAACATTAGCATTGGCGTCAACAGCACAGCAATAATACGCCAACATTAGCGTTAGCATCAACAGCAGAACAATAACAAACCAATATTAGCATTGGCGTCAACAGCACAACAACAACATGCCAACATTTGTGTTAGCATGAACAGCACAACAATAACATGCCAACATTAGCATTAGCGTCAACAGTACAACAATAACATGCCAACATTAGCATTGGCGTCAACAGCACAAAAATAACATGTCAACATTAGCATTAGCGTCAACAGCACATTAATATGCCTATTTTAGTGTTGGAATCAACAGGACAACATTAATATACCAACATTAGCATTAGCGTCAACAGCACATTAATATGCCTATTTTAGTGTTGGAATCAACAGGACAACATTAATATACCAACATTAGCGTTAGCATTAACAGCACATTAACATGCCAACATTATTCAGTTTCATTCAGTAAAGTTACTCGCTGTGGGTAGAGTAGCCAGAAACTTCATTCAAGTAAGAGTAGCAATACTACATAAAAACTATTACTCAAGTGACAAGTAAAAAGTATAGTCAAGTAAAACTACGCCAGAAGTACATTTTTTTCAAAAGGTTACTCAAGTAAATGTAACTTGAGTAAATGTATCTAGTTACGACCCAACTCCGCATGCATGCACATTAGCATTAACATCAACCACACATTAATACGCCAGTTTTACAGTTAGCATCAACAGGGCCTTATCATGCCAACATTAGCGTCAGCATCAACACCACCACACTAACATGGCCACATTAGCGTTAGCACCTCCCGCTATATCTGTAAAATACTATTAGTGTTAGCAATCTATTAACAAAAAAAAATCCGCTCATAACAATGCTAACATTAACATTAGCATTCATATCACAACATTACCATGCCAGCATTATTGTTAGCATACACAGCAGTAGGTTGATATGCTAACATTACCATTATCCCCAGTGCAACACTAACATGGAAAAATTAGTGTTGGCATTCACAGCACAATGTTGGTATGGTAACGCAAGTGTTTGCTTCCCTTCGATTTTTACATGAGTCATGCATTTGCAGTCATATTCCACCAAATTCTGCACATTTGAAAGGATATTAGGATTATATAGATTTATAAATCGATCAAATAATGCAAGTCCATATTTGTGTAAAAATTACCTCTCAGCTACGTTTCTGGTGCTCGTCAAATTGCTAGCTTGCTGAACTGGTTGGGTGTGTTTTTGTCTTAAAATGCTCATTGTTCATCAACTTAATTTCACCTAGTATTACGGTACAGATAATGGATGGATGGATGGATTAACTCTTGAATAAATTATTTATTAAAACACACAACATTTAGGACATTAATGAGCATTAACACATCTTAGATCAATTCTAGAGTAAAACGGTAATCCTTGTGCCCATGTATCTGCAAGAACAGGGCCTCTGAAAGACAGCTAGGTTCCTCAACATGGATTCCAATTGTTTTGTGGTTTGTGGCCGAGTTGCATAAGAAAAGGAGCCTAAACCGACCCTCCTTCCCCACCAACACACACAACAGACCCCCAGGTATCCTCTTATGTCACAACATCTGGAAACGCCTGTACAACCGCAAACCTGAAGTTGTGCAACCTCAAGGCGTACAGTGGGACGTCACACCTTCCTCAAAACGGCTGTATCTACTCAAAGCTGTGGTGGAAACACCTTGTCTTGATTTACATAACATATTCATCTCTTTCTCACACATTTCTTTCGTATTACAAAGCATCAGTTTCCCACTGTCAGAACGTGACAGACACTTTTACAGCAAAGTGCTGCTAAATGTGAGCATATTTAGCAGGTACTTTGATGTAGTGAGCAGTCTGCACTGTCACTTTACTGCCAGATATGAAAGCAGAAGCTTTCTTCAGTATGAAATATTCAGTGGCTTGTAAAAGGGTTCATTCCTCTGGAACTTTTCCACACTTTGTCGTGTTACAAGCAAAAACTTTGATGTGTTTCATGGAGATTTTATGAGATAGAGCAACAAAAAGTAGAGAATAGTTCTGGAGTGGAACATCTACGATTTTAAAATCTTTATAAATAAAAATCTGACAGGTGTGTTAAAGATCTAGAGCAACTAATTACCGTCGAAACCCATCACAGCCTAAAAATAAAATAAAGTTTATTGGGTTTTTTGCTATAGACCAACATAAAGTTGTGCATTATTTTGATAAAGGAAAATGATCAGTGGTCGTCTTAATTTGACATGCATCTGCTGTCAGTGCCCTTTAACTTTCATACCCCTAAGATATAAATACCTGAAACATATATAAATAAATAAAAACAAAAATGTACCCTGAACACGCCATCCCCACAGTGTAACACAGTGATGGTAATATCATGCTTTGGGAATGTGTTTCTTCATCAGAGGTTTGTTACGACAAGCGTATGTTCTCATTGTCGTGAAGTGGTAGGAAAAGATACGTTTTTACACAGAAAAATCTGGAAAGTGCAACATACATTTGTATTTCAACCCCATTTACCCTGATAACCCTAAATAAAATTTAGTGAAAATGAAATCCATGGATACAATGGCAACCAGACTCCTGAACAAACCATCGTCACAGTGGAGCATCATGATGTGGGGATGCTTTTCTTTGGAAGGAAATTTACAACAACAAACTTTAATTCCTCTTAATAATGTCCAGTAGAACCAGTTGACTTCAAAACAGCCCTGGTGACACAAGGTGGTGGCAGCATCATGCCTTGGGCCCCACATCTATTACTTTACTACTTAGCTCACAAAAAACCCTAATAAAAACATTAAAGAGGGAGTTTCTAATTTGACAAAATGTGGAAATAGATCAACGGGTGTAAATAGTTTTGGAAGGCACTTGAATTAAAACCCTTTTAAAGTGATGTACAGTCGTGGCCAAAAGTTTTGAAAATTAAATAAATATTGGAAATTGGAAAAGTTGCTGCTTAAGTTTTTATAATAGCAATTTGCATATACTCCAGAATGTTATGAACAGTGATCAGATGAATTGCATAGTCCTTAGAATGGCAGACTTGACATGTTAAAGGGAGGGTGATGCTGGAAATCATTGTTCTTCCATTGTTAACCATGGTGACCTGCAAAGAAACGCGTGCAGCCATCATTGCGTTGCATAAAAATGGCTTCACAGGCAAGGATATTGTGGCTACTAAAATTGCACCAACAATTTATAGGATTATCAAGAACTTCAAGGAAAGAGGTTCAATTCTTGTTAAGAAGGCTTCAGGGCGTCCAAGAAAGTCCAGCAAGCGCCAGGATCGTCTCCTAAAGAGGATTCAGCTGCAGGATCGGAGTGCCACCAGTCCAGAGCTTGCTCAGGAATGGCAGTAGGCATGTGTGAGCGCATCTGCACACACAGTGAGGCGAAGGCTTTTGGAAGATGGCCTGGTGTCAAGAAGGACAGCAAAAACATCAGGGACAGATTGATCTTCTGAAGAAAGTCTGGTGAATGGACTGCTGAGGACTGGGGCAAAGTCATATTCTCCCATGAAGCCTCTTTCCGATTGTTTGGGGCATCTGGAAAAAGGCTTGTCTGGAGAAGAAAAGGTGAGCGCTACCATCAGTCCTGTGTCATGCCAACAGTAAAGCATCCTGAGACCATTCATGTGTGGGGTTGCTTCTCATCCAAGGCAGTGGGCTCACTTACAATTTTGCCCAAAAACACAGTCATGAATAAAGAATGGTACCAAAACACCCTCCAACAGCAACTTCTTCCAACAATCCAACAACAGTTTGGTGAAGAACAATGCATTTTCCAGCACGATGGAGCACCGTGCCATAAGGCAAAAGTGATAACTAAGTGGCTCGGGGACCAAAACGTTGAAATTCTGGGTCCATGGTCTGGAAACTCCCCAGATCTTAATCCCATTGAGAAGTTGTGGTCAGTCCTCAAGAGGCGGGTGGACAAACAAAAACCCACTAATTCTGACAAACTCCAAGAAGTGATTATGAAGGAATGGGTTGCTATCAGTCAGGATTTGGCCCAGAAGTTGATTGAGAGCATGCCCAGTCGAATTGCAGAGGTCCTGAAAAAGAAGGGTCAGCTCTGCAAATACTGACTCTTTGCATAAATGTCATGTAATTGTCAATAAAAGCCTTTGAAACATATAAAGTGCTTGTAATTATATTTCAGTACATCACAGAAACACCTGAAACAAAGATCTAAAAGTAGTTTTGCAGTAAAACTTTGTGAAGACTAATATTTGTGTCATTCTCAGAACTTTTGGCCACGACTGTACATCTCAGATTAGTTCTATATCAGAAATTCTGTATCAGAGCACGACAACCAGCTGTTTGTTGGATTTCCTTCATCCCTCTCTAAAATAAATGAAACATTTCCAGGCAGTGTTTTCAGCAGTGCATATATCTTATAATTACCACCACAGAATCCTCCTTGATCCAGTTAACCTAATGACGCATCTAGAAGCTCTTCACGAATGCAAACCTTTAATTTTTAGCGAATCGCTCCAAAAAAGCAGTGACACATGAGCACCAGCCTCTAATTTCTTTTAAAACAATAATCACTAAGACGGTACGCTCTCATCGAAAAGCTCGACACCACCCGAGGTCGGGCAGTGTTGCTCGTTGATCCGCTGCGACACTCCTGATCCCAGGAAACCAGCGCAGAATTCACCGGAGAGCCTCCGTTCCATTGGGATAAGAAGCCTCCTAGTTACTTCAGTGCAACGGGCGAAAGTATCTAGGGCGCCGTGGATGTGGCCCAAGGCAGCAAAGGGGGGGAAATATGCTGTTTCATCTGTGAGATTCAAAAGACTTGTGCGATAAAAATTTAAAAATAATTCTCTATGTACATATTAAACCAGCAGCTGCACATCGGTCTGTTTTGCAACAATAACGCTACTTCAACCGCCGTCTGCTAATCACTAATTTATTCGCCCCTCGCCTGCAAAACAATCGGTCTGTTTGCTCTAATTGATGACTGGCAGCTGAAGGATGTTGGGACAGAAAATGTGTTTACAATGAAAAGCTGTTTGTGTAGTGGAGGATTAATTGGTAGAGCGTTTGCTTAACTGGTGTCCTGAAATCCAACAAGTGAAGTTTGTTTAACCTCATTCTGGATAATATTCTGGAAACTGAGCATTTTTACATGATCAGGATGGATCTGTAGAGTTGTTGACTTGGTAGCTGGTTAGCATGATTTCAATTAGTAATTAGTACTGTCCTGTTGAGGATTGGCAACCCTGTGGTGGATGGTGGGAACTCTGTTGTTGTTGGTTTTAACCATTACCTGAAGGCCTCAGTGCTTCGGTGTCAGGTATCTTACTGGTGAAGCAGAGATCTAACAACAGAAGCTGTGGGAGACATTTTCACATCCCCCAGGTCTGGAGAAATATGGAATGATGAGCTATGGAAGTACGGAGTTAATCCTTGGACCATTGTCAAAAGGTTGTATCTGTATGTCCATCCATCCATTCATCTATCCATCTATCCATCCATTGGTCCATTTAACCCCCAGTCCGTCGTAGCAGATGGCCGCTCGTACTGAGCCAGGTTCTGGTTCCGGTTCTGCTGGAGGTTTCTTTCTGTTAAAGGGGAGTTCTTCTTCTCCACTGTCGCTACATGCTTGCTCACTATGAGGGATTGCTGTGAAGTCAACGACAAAACGCAGGCAACTTTGTACTGTCGCTATATGTTCGTCTAGGAGAAGTGAATGCTGCAAGTCAATGACTCAATGAAATCTGCTGGGATTCCTTACATATAAAACTTTTTGGATTGATTGGAATGTATTTACAGTTGAATTGAAATTACTTTTCCTATAAAGTGTCTTGAGATTGTGTGTTTTGTGAATTGGTGCTATATAAATAAACTAAATTGAATTGGTCTATCATACAACCATCAATCTATCATCCCTCCATCCATCCATCGGTCTATCATCCGTCCATCAGTCTATCATCCATCCATCCATCCATCCATCCATCCATCGGTCTATCATCCATCCATCGGTCTATCATTTATCCATCCACCCATCCATCGGTCTATCATCTAACCATCAGTCTATCATCCATCCATCCATCCATCCATCGGTCTAGCATCCATCCATCGGTCTATCATCCATCCATCGGTCTATCATTTATCCATCCACCCATCCATCGGTCTATCATCCAACCATCAGTCTATCATCCATCCATCCATCCATCGGTCTATCATCCATCCATCGGTCTATCATCTGTCCATCCACCCATCCATCGGTCTATCATCCGTCCTTTCACCCATCCATCGGTCTATCATCCATCCATCCACCCATCCATCGGTCTATCATCCATCCATCGGTCTATCATCCGACCATCAGTTTATCATCCATCCATCCATCCACCCATCCATCGGTCTATCATCCATCCATCGGTCTATCATCCATCCATCCACCCATCCATCGGTCTATCATCCATCCATCCACCCATCCATCGATCTATCATCCATCTATCCATTGGTTTATCATCCATCCATCCATTTATTGGTTTATCATCCATCCATCCATTTATTGGTTTATTATCCATCCATCCATCGGTCTATCATCCATCCATCCACCCATCCATCGATCTATCATCCATCTATCCATTGGTTTATCATCCATCCATCCATTTATTGGTTTATCATCAATCCATCCATTTATTGGTTTATTATCCATCCATCCATCGGTCTATCATCCATCCATCCACCCATCCATCGGTCTATCATCCATCCATCCATCGGTCCATCATCCATCCATCCACCCATCCATCGGTCTATCATCCATCTATCCATTGGTTTATCATCCATCTATCCATTGGTTTATCATCCATCCATCCATTTATTGGTTTATCATCCATCCATCCATTTATTGGTTTATCATCCATCCATCCATTTATTGGTTTATCATCCATCCATCCATTTATCGGTTTATCATCCATCCATCCATCGGTCTATCATCCATCCATCCATCCATCCATTCATCCATCCATCCATCCATCCATCCATCCATCCATCCATCCATCGGTCTATCATCCATCCATCCACCCATCCATCGGCCTATCATCCATCAGTCTATCATCCATCTATCCATTGGTTTATCATCCATCCATCCATCCATTTATTGGTTTATCATCCATCTATCCATTTATTGGTTTATCATCCATCCATCCATTTATTGGTTTATCATCCATCCATCCATTTATTGGTTCCATCCATCCATCGGTCTATCATCCATCCATCCACCCATCCATCAGTCTATAATCCATCTATCCATTGGTTTATCATCCATCCATCCATTTATTGGTTTATCATCCATCCATCCATCCATTTATTGGTTTATAATCCATCCATCCATCGGTCTATCATCCATCTATCCACCCATCCATTGGTCTATCATCCATCTATCCATTGGTTTATCATCCTTCCTTCCATTTATTGGTCTATCATCCATCCATCCATCCATCCATCCAGTTAATCCCAGATTTTCCAAAAACAAATTTGAATTATTTATTTGAATTATTTGAATAATAAATTTTTGAATAATCATTTTTAAATCCTAGAAATTAAACCATTAAATGTTGCAACAGCAAACAAATTATGAGCCAATCAACTTGATTTGATCTTCCTCAAAACACCACCAAGCCCAACATGAACCACACTGGTGGTGGCAGCATTATGCTGTGGTGTTTTTCTTTTTTTAGATGGAGCTGGATATTCTGACAAGGTGGATGAAATTGTAAGTATTCCCAAAGTGCCAGTCAGTTTTGAAGATGAAGAAATAGTAAATTTTTCAGCAGCACACTGAGTCCCAGTGTCGATTTGAATAATAAAAAAAAAAAAGATTACGCTTGTGAGTTTGGAATGACCTAAGCAGAGTCTAGACCTAAATCTGACAGGGAATCTGTGGGATGGAGGGAAGAAGCAGGGTGGAGTGAGGAGATAATATCAAGATAATCCAACTCCTCCCAGAAAAGACTGAAGGCTGAAACTGAATGAGTCGGCTCTTCATCTAAGAATTAGCGTTAAAAGGTTGGCATGCAAATGCCTCATCAAGTCTGTGTCTAATCATATTTGACACCAAGCTAAAGTGACATAAAGTTGTTGCTTAACATGTTAGTGCCTGAAAAAGACATAAAGCCCTGACAGTGGGTACAACAACTTGGGCCAGAACCTTGAGCTGTCCTCCTGTGAAAGGGAACACCTATTAAGTGTCAGAATGGAAGTAAAGCTGTCACAGGGTGGGTCATGTAAAAGCTAAAGAAAACAGTGGGATTTCTTTCCACTTCTAGGTGTCTCCATTACTGATTCTGTTTTCCCTGGTTGGACTGAGGTTAGTGCCACATTTGGAGCTGTTGGATGACCACTCCAGTTGGAGAATTCCCCAGCTGCTTCCATGTTTTGGCTGATCGAGGCAGTTCTGCCAGCCCTTCCAGCTGCGTTGGCAGGGCATTGACCATCATTTGGACAGGCTCCTTAACATCCAACTGGACCCCGAAACACACGGGCTGGGCAGGTTCATGTTAGCGCCTAGAAAACAGGAGTTACTGCTGCCTCTTTCAGGATTCCTGTGTAATCTGGAAAATTCTGGAAACATATGGAATTTGATCAAAATTATTTGCATGTCTGATCAGGGTTTTGAAAAAAATAGAGAAAAATTAGATTTTGCCACTTAATTCATTTTCCCATCTTACTATATCCATCCATCTAACTGCTTACATGTTTATCAATCCATTCACTTATTCATCCATCCATTCGACATCTATCCATCTGTTACTGAATCCATCCATCTGCTTTTCCATCCATCCATCCATCCATCCATCCATCCATCCATCCATCCATCCATCCATCCATCCATCCATCCATCCATCCATCCATCCATCCATCCATCCATCCATCCATCCATCCATCCATCCGACCATCCATCAGACCATCCATCTGTTACTGAATTCATCCATCTGCTTTTCCATCCATCCATCCATCCATCCAATTTTCCTTCCATCCCTCCACCCATCCATCCATCCACCCATCCATCCACTGTTCCATCCATCCACTTTTCCTTCCATCCATCCATCCACTTTTCCATCCATCCATCCATCCATCCATCCATCCATCCACTTTTCCATCCATCCATCCATGTGGACATGACTAATCTGTAGGAATGCTTTTTAGGAGGATGAGTTTCCTGTCATGTCTGTGACTGTTTACCAAAAGAACAATTGTTATATTGGCCTTTTCAGTTTAAACCTTTTGAAGTAGTGTAGCTTTGGTTCCCAGCAGCATTAGTCCCAGTCCCCCTCTGTGGAGTCACCACTTCCCTGTTTGTTAGACCCGGTCGTTGAAGTGTGTTTTCCACCGTCTGGTGTTGGAGCGCATAAAGAAGCAGTTCAGAACGTGTGTGTCCCGACACCCTTAATCCCTCGTGCTTCCTGTTGTTCCTCATTGTTTTCACTGCTAACAAACCTCGCTGCAGTTTGCTTTGAAGAGCAGAAACATCCACATTTTCAGGGCGCCTCTTGGCCATCACGTCCCTGTTCTCACCTGCCCAAACAAACTAACGTGGAGCATGAAACCCTTCCAGCATGTGAGGGGAAACCTGCAGAGACAGAGCAGCGTGCAGGAGCTGAAAACCCCACATTAACATGGCCTATCTTCTGATAGATGGTCTCTGACTACACGTGCAATGCCTTAACCACCTCCCGCCGCTGGTGGAGGCACCTGCGTGATTGATGCCCCCTATTTAGGAGGAGGAGAGAACAAGTGCACCTCCACCCCCGGGGAGCAAGGTGCCGGACAGCTGTGGGTGGCCAGAGGGGGGAGACAGAAGGGTGGGGAAAAGGTGGGAGACAAACAGAGAAAAAGCTGAGATGACAGAAAGAAAAAGTGGATGTATGAGAACGAGAGCAAGCGACCCACATCTGTTCGTCATTATCCTCCTGGCCCCCTCTCTGGTAATCGCTCCATCTGACATAACTCACAGCAGACCTCACTTTGACTACAGATGGGTGTCCAAAGGGTGGGGGGTAAAAGTTATTCAAGGCAAATTCTGCCAAAGGTACCACCAACTCTGTCTCACTCCTTTTATTTCCCAAATCTCACAGCATTAAAGGAACATTTCCAGTACTTTTCTGTCTCCTATTAGTGTTAATAACACTGTAACCACCACTTTAATTGCTGGTATCTGGCAACGCTGCAAGATTGTTTAGCAGAGGTCTGACTGGGCAGGAAACGCAAACAGTGGAACGGTCAGACAGGTTGTAAATAAACCCCTCGGCTAGCCAAATTAACCAAGGCTATTTTAATTTCAGAGCCAAATGAAGTGGTTTACATAATGTGGCCAAACTCTTGGCGTGTTTAAAGCCTTATCGATCATTTGGCTGACCCTGCGCCGCATGGATCCTGCTCCCAGATTGCAGCTATTAATTTGCGCAAAATCATGAAAAGACCAAAGTGGTTTTGAACTCGACTCTTTCTTCACACCGCCTTGTAAAGGAAAATATTCAGAATACTTAAAATCTTTCACATGTATGTGTTTTAAAAAACAACTGCAATGTATTTGGTAAATATTTTGCAAGTTCGGAGTATGGATTTATTCAGCCACCATTATACTAATAAAATCCATTGCACTTTGTTATTTAGCCTCTCTACCTCTACTGATTTATTTCTACTGATAACCTGAAAAGAAAAACCCTGCCTAATTGTACCATTTTCTGGTGAAATTTGGTGGTGGCAGCATCATGCTGTGATTTTTTTTTTTCACCAGGGACTTAATTCCATGAAAAGATGGATGGCGCTAAATACAGAGCAACCTTTATGGGTGTATTTTTCGGTACGGCCCTGTCGGGTCGGGACGCACGTGTACCGAACGAATCCTCCTGTTTTCTACCTGAACACATGCAGAATGTTTATGTGCGCCACTCAGAGCGCAGTACTTTAAAAAAGTGACACCAAAACAAAACAGAAAGGACTCCCAGCTATCACTAAACTCTGCTATTTCAGAACATTAATGGTTTCTCATGCAGCTACAGTAGAAAAAGAAAGATGGACCGAACCAGAACTTTGTCAGTTAACGCATCTTTCAACAGCAATCAGGTCCATAACACGTTCTGCTCTGAACTGATTGATTCACATGAAACAATGTCAAGCTGAATGGAAATATCACTGATATTAGAGAAAAACCAGCTGACGTCCACATGGCTACCAGTAGCATCCAACCAACCCAAACTCCATATTTTGGATAAAACGCAAGTCTGTGGAATCCCCTTTGATGACAAGGGATTTACCCAACAGCTGCCCATGCTGCATTCAAGTACAGTTGGGAGACAAGGCTGTCAAATAGCAAAACAAGTCCAAAGTGATTTAAGCATGCTTTTTTCTAGTATTATTTGAACGTTTCTAGACATTAACACAGACAGTTTTTATATTGTTCTCTACTCTGGCTATGTCTGCTTGTACTGTTTTATTTTCTAAAAATCCAAACAATTCTCCAGTCAGTTGTAAATATTCAATGTTTTTAAGTTATAAAACCTTATGAAATCACATTAATATCAGGAATTAAAAGTAAAGGCTTCAGGAAAAAAGATTTTGTTTAATTTTGATCCCAAAAAAAAGTCATATGCACATTTGAATTTATTTTTCTTAATTAAAGTGTACCGAAAACGTCCCGAACTATGACTTTAAAACCCCAAATATGTACGGAAACGTGGTTTAGTGTTCCATTAAACCCCAAACAACCTTGAAAGAAAACCAGTTTAAGGCAGAAAAAATTTCAAGACTGGGGTGGAGGCTCACCTTCTGATAGGAAAGTGAACCTAAACATGCAGCCAGAGCTACAATAGGATGGCCCAGTCAAAGTCCAGACCTGAATCCCATTGACGATGTGTTCACAGAGGGTCGTCATCCCCTCTGACTGAACTATTTTCAACATAAAAACTGTGCAAGTTTGGTGGGGACATAGCCTTAAAGACTCGCCACTCTTTCCGGATTCTTATTTGAGAATGATCTCGAAAACACTGCGAAAGGTGTCACAACAAGGAATGCTAATGCTGTGTTATTATAATCAGATTCTCCTCGGCAGGTCATTGAAATCTTGAGGACGAGCACAGGCTTTTGAAGCTTCTGGCCGCACTTAATCACGATGTCTTGAAATGAGATCTGTAGTCGCGCCGAGGAGCCCCCAGGAGCCCCCAGGAGCCCCGGTGGCCCACTTGTAGACTCAGGAAGGTCAGGCCCCTATTGTGCTCCTCAAGACTCAAGTGCTCTTTCTTAATCACAGAGCTGCTTCCGCTCGCAGTCTTGCAATCATGCAGATATTCATGTTCTGTTGTTAAAGCAGCTGACCAGAAGAAGCTACTGAATATGCAAGGTGTTTTATTTTTTTATTTATTTATTGATAATTACATCCTGATAAGGTGGAAGCTAGTTGGGTTTTTGGCAGGCTGAACAGAGATTTCGTTTTAACTTTGTGGTAAATTTTTTTTGCATTGTTCCAGTTGTTAGTGTTATAGGTCAAAAGTGGACTTTTTTCTTTTTAAATAAATTGATTTCCCTAGAGTATGAAGGAATCCTATAGTTTAGCAATAATATAACTTTGGATGCTAAGCTTATCTTGGTAACCTTGTGCTAGCTACAGGTAAGTATAAGAGTGAGAGCGAGGAGTCACGTGCCGATTTGGGTTGATTTGGGCGGGGTCTGAGCCTGTCGGCCATGACGGTAGGAGACGCCATCGGCAACGCCTTCAGAACCTCACAGAAGTGGGAATAAACATTCCAGAGTTCTTTAATTTGGGTGCATTTATTATTTTTGTGGACGAACATTCACTTCAGCAGGCGCTAAAACAAGTTCAATGCAGGAAAATTAATGCATGAATTTAACTGAGTAGTACATGACCATGCACTCGCACAAATGCGACCACATACAATTTTATCTCGCACGTTCTCAAAAAATGGTCGCAGTCTGGAACCGTCAGCTACTTTTTAGTTAACATTAAAGTGGAACTGAACCCAGGAGGCACTGAGGGGCGTGGCCAAGTGTGGAAGATGAGCGGAGGGGGGAACGTGGGGGTGTGTTCAGGAGGACAGTGGCACTTCGCTTAATCTGACACTGAAACATGGACAGTGACCAAAGCGACGTTGGCAGTTTTGCGACTGATCGATCTGATCGACGTTCATCTGTTTTGAACGTTAGTCTATATTAGCATCACCACTCAGAGACTGGACCCATCCTGTCTCCCTCTGCCTCAGCAGCACCGGCAGCACCGGCCTCGGGGAGCGCTGACTCAGCGCCCTGAGCCAGCTCATCCGCTGGGAGGCTTTATGGAGCCCAGCGGCCCCAAGCCATATCAATTCGAGCCGCTGCCTCAGAGCGCTAAGTCAGCTCTCCCCAAGGCTGGTGTTGCTGAGGCAGACGGAGACAGGATGGGTCCAGTCTCTGAGTGGTAATGTTAACATAGGCTAACGTTCAAAACAGTATGTTAGCTATGCTAACTAAGTGCTTATATGATAATAATGGTAACCTGAAAAACGCAATCCAACTCCAAACTCGCCACGGGGCGAGTTTGTCTGAGAGATGGTTTCATACCCAAACCCACGGGGCGTGTCTGTGAGACCATGCCTGTGACTTCAAGAGTGAAAAGATGTAAAAAGATGTACCGCTCTCCGCCAATCACAAAATTCAAATGCAGTAGCCACCGTTCAACCCTAAGAGGGCAGCACTAAGATGTTTTTAAACCAAAAAGTGTAGAATTAAACAAGTTTACACGAAAATGTAAACATTTTTCCCAGAAACTGAAATATTGTATTGGTAAAGACCCATGTATACAGTTTAGAAGCAAAAAAAAAAAAAATTGTTTTGGGTTTAGTTACTCTTTAATGGTTGGCCATTGAGCATTTTGGAAGATGCAACAGTTTGTTAGATAGTTAGCTAGGCAACAACTTCAGATGCACTTCAGGGTTTGCAACAACATTAGGTAACCTACACTTCAAAGCTTTAAGAGAAAACAACATAAAGACATTTTTAGAGAACGTACATGAGTGGAAATACAGAGAACACGCTCTCATCGACTGGGGGGGTGAGATCGAAAGTAAGGTATTTTCTTCTTATTGCAGCCAACCAAGAAATCCGGCATCTCCTCGTCAGGTCGATACTTGCTCTCCCTGATGCTGTGTCCATTTCGGTCACCTAAAAAACTGTATTCCCTTGTTCCTCTGTTTTCCATATTTATCGTGTGTTGTACTGGAGCAGTTTTTAACACAGCACTGACTTCCAGGCATGGTAAAACAGTGCGCGGAATTGCGAGAACCTCCTCTACTATCGAGTTAACGACACACGTAAACAATCATGTTTTGCCGCCGGAATCCTGCCAACATGGCGGAGAGGGTGAGGATCTCGCGATATTCCGTTATATCGAGGGGAGGAATGCTAATGTTAGCATTGTAATGCTAGAATTTTAATGTACTCTAGATAGCACATAGATAAAATTGGTGTCACTATGTTAATGTCTTGGCTACAATTTCTTGTGATGTAGATCCCTATGGTAATGTTATTGTAATTTTGATGTGAATATTGAAGGGGATGCAAACACATTTATTAGCATGCTAATCTGTTGTAGACAGTAACACTAGTGTTACTATATTTATGTCTTGCTGCAGATGCAAATGTTTTGTTGTGCTGTAAATGCTAAAACTAATATTAGCATTATAATGTTGATGTGGATGTTACTGGATATGCTAGCACGTTAATTATTAGGATAAAGTGGTGTAGATAGTAACAGTAATGTTAGTGTATTAACGTCTTGCTGCAAATGCAAACGCTAACGTCACTACATTAACATACTATAGATGCTGACACTAATGTTAGCATTTTATTTATGTGAATGTTGCTGTGGAGGCAACATGTTTATTAGCGTGTTCTTCTACTGTAGATGCTAGTGCTAATATTAACAATGTTGATTTGGATTCTAACACGTTTGTCCATATTTTAATATGCTGTAGATAACACTGATAATGCTTTTGTGCTTCTGATGCTGTCACAAATTTTACTACATTAACGTTATGCAGAGGATAGCAACGATAATAGCATCATAATGTTTCTGTGGATATTATCATTTGTTGCATGTCAATTTGCTGTAGATGGTAACGCTAGTGTTGCTATGTTAATATATTGCTGACGATGCTAGTGCTAATGTTAGCATGCAAGCATTGTTATCTGGAAATGGAAACTTTCTATTGGATTTTAATGTTGTGGTTTTGAATGCTAACACCAATGTTAGCCTGCTGGCTAATGTTGCCATGTTAAATATGCTATCGCCACCACGCTAAAGGTAAAGGTAATCATAGATTACAGTTTTGTTAAAATTGTCCAAGCAGTAATTCTCTAGACATTTCATATCATTTCAGAATTTCACAATTCTTACAATTACTTAAAAACTTTTTGGTTAAGTTTAAGTTGCAGCTATGTTAGAGATGCATTAAAATAACGGAAAAAAGACTAATTTTAACAGAATATCACATTCTTTGTTTAATGCTGATCAAACAAACAAAAAAAAAAAGTCACATGCACATTTGTATTTATTTTTCTTGATTAAAGTGTACCGATAACTTACCGAACTGTGACTTTAAGACCCCAAATAGGTACTGAACTATGATTTTGGTGTACCTTTACACCCCAAACAACCTTGAACGAAAACCAGTTAAAACCATTTCAAAATGTCACAGTTCTTACAATTATTTAAAACTTTTTTTGTAATGTTTAAGTTGCAACTATGTTAGAGAGGCATTAAAATAACGCAAAAAAGACTTCATTTTAACAGAATATTACATTTAAGATGTCTGCACACATACAGCTTTAAAAACTGTTGATTTTTATTTTATTTTAAAGCTTTTCATGCTTAATGTACATTGGTTGGTCAGATTAGTTAATATAATAAATACAGCTCATGCTGTAACCAATAAATGGAAGGATTGTTACTGTGACAGATGATGTCAGTCTATGGTTTTTCAGCATAAACTCTTATTTAGCAGTGCAGATTGTGTAGTTGCAAAATGGAGAAAAGGCTGAATAACCCTTTCCATTACATCCTTGATATAGTGAATATAATATAGTGACCAAGTAAATGAAGAAGCGGACATTTCAAACAGAGTAGTAGACCTGATATGGAGCACCACGTGACTGCTCACCTTGACCTCCATTTATCAAAACGCTGTTTGCTTGGGCTGACAACGCCAAGGCCACAAAGGAATTGACTTCCCTGGCAAGATGGATGCTGCTTGCTTCCCATCTGTGAAAATAACCTGGAAGCTGCTGTCAGATGGGGTGCAACAAGATGTGTAAAGTCCTGGAAAGTCTGGGGTAAAATTCACGCTTTGTAACCACCTTAAGCAGGCAAATCAGTCTTTTTTTATGCTTTTCAAGATTTTGCTGAGTTTTAAAGACATATCTCTATATGTACTCCTGTGAGCCGCTTGTTTTAAATCAAAGTATTTGAATTTGGGTATTTTAGACTATAAAGTAAATTGCTCCCTACAATGTGATTCAGAGGCAAGCTCCCAAATTCCATAATTGGCTTGGAGGACATTTCTATTTTATTGGGCAGCAACAAGATGCGAGTTCATGTGTTTTTAGGTTAAAGTAGGTTAACAAATTTAATTGAATATGCATTAAAATTGAGTTTCTTGACATAGTTTGTGCTTCTAAGGAAACTACAGCACTTTTTGTGGTATTCAGTCACCACAAACCAGTAGGCGAAAGGTGATCTCAGGGTGTTTAAGGCCTGCAGACCTCAATGATTCCTCAGCTTGTAGAGATCTTCTTTAGAAGAAGAAGAGAAAAAGTTAAAATGAAAAGCAAAGGTCAGAAGTACAGCGTTGCTTTAGCTGCTGAAACTAATTCTGCTTATAAATATACAGCTAAATGATAAATAATCCTTTCCTGGACCACTTTGCCGTCTTGTTGGAGCAGATCAGCTCAGTTTCACTGCCCACGTTGCTCCATATTCTTTGGCTTTTGTAGGGCAGCTAACACGTGATACAATAATATAATAAGGTAAGCTTCAGTTAAGTACAGGAACGGCATATTGGATATTTTATGACTTGAAAAGAAAGCATAAAACTGCCTCTGGGAGTTGGTGGGGAGTGTAGGAGGGTGTTCGAGGATCGTACATGTGAAATCTTCCCTTTGCTTTGCTCCTGAGCTCGAGTAAGCCAACATTTCCTCCCAGTTTGGGTTTATTTTCCTACAGCCATGTTAAACCTGGAACATCAGCCCCCTCCTGTATGACCCCAGGAAGCCCCATATTACTGTTTCACATTGTTCTTGGATTTATGGCGCATATCTGCAAACTTAAATTCATTTCGAACCGAGGGTCGTGGCAGTATGGATGAAACTTTTAGGCTCTAAGTTTGGCTTTAAAACTTCAAAGACCACCTGAGCAGAGGTCAGCGTGGAGCAACCTGGGAATGGCGTGGGCGCAATCTCAGCATCCAAGCTGGTATTTTCTTTTTTCTTTTTCCTGTTGCTGAGGAAAACAAACCACCATGGAGCCCCCCTTTCCTCCCCCTCGGGCTCTCTCCCACGTTTAGCATGTTATCCTCCACATCTGTAATAATACAGGGTCATTTGTTGTGATTACGCCTTTTATCTGCAACCTGCATCTTAGATCCACAACATCCTCTCCGTTACACCTTCCTCCCCACGCTGATGTGTTTACGCTCCTGACGATAAACTCTCGTCTGGGCATGGCTGTGCCTAATTCCCCCGCTCACATTGGGACTCATATGCATAAACAGCAACAATGTCCAATAATATACATGGGGCTGATAATCAGAGACCACACTGATAGGTCTAACCTGCAGCTTTTATTCATCTGTAGAGGGATTTTAGTGTCAAAGAATTGCTAAAACTTTCAATATGTAACCAATCAGGACTGTACGTTGACTTTTTTAGCTTATAGCACTGGTGCTACAGAGGTTGCTGGTTTTGTAGCTCAGACAAAAAAGTTGTAGCACCAACACAAAATGTCTTTCACAATCACTAAAAACCAACTGTAGTACATCTCATTACTTAAACACACAAACGATAGAAATGCAAACAATGAACGCACAATAACCAGAAATATTTACTAACATGTTTATTTCAGTGAAAATGCTAACACATTAGCTTTATTTATATTAGTGTGGATGTATTTAATACATAGGTGTGTGCACATACATTAAGATATGTTAGCAATTTAGGTCATAATGCAATCTATAGAATAGAATAGAAATTCCCGTAATTGTCCCACACTGGGGAAATTCAAGCGTAATAGGAGCAAAGTGACAGATTAATACAGAAATACAAATATAAAACACAGAATTAGGAATAAAAGTGTACAGTAAAGGCAAAATTACACCAATAAAATACTGTTATTAAAAATTCTCCAGTTCAAGAAATGTGCAACTGAGCAGGATAATTTAAAAATATTTACAAAATACACACGTCTACTTGTTTGTCAAAGAACAGACTTTTTACAAAAAGTAAAAAACTGTGCACACAACAGAGATGTGTAATAATGGACAACCGTCAGCATAATCTTTGTGAGTCTATCCTACAACAACAGTGTCTTCAGTCAGAGGCTTCTTTAGTTTCGCTGTAACACAGACTGCTACAGGAGATCCTTCCTACCCACAGCCTTTACAGGCGTTTTCAATAACTCCTTGAAGAAATTTGAATAGTATGAGCTACGACAAGACTGAATTTTCCTTTGAGTGAAAAAAATTTTTTTTGTATTGAATTGAATAACGGCAGAAATGTTATTTGAAATGAGACGACAAAATAACAAATAACAGCAAGCATGTTAACACTTATTGAGTTTGTTGGGAGCAGTGATGGTTATACAGTCTAACAGTTGCTATAGTAACAGTAGATCTTCAACATACTTTGGTGCTAAGCCATTCAATGATTTATGTGACCCTGGAGGTTCAGGTCTGAGTCCATTACTACCCCTAGATTTCAGGCCTGATCAATAGTTTCTAGCTGTATTAACTGAAGCTGTGTGATGACTGTTGATCGTTCCTCTTTAGGTCCAAAAGTAATTACTTCTGTTTTGTTTCTATTCAGCTGGAGAAAGTTATTGCACATCCATCCATTGATTTGCTCGATGCATTGATTTAGGGTTTGGATGGGTTCAAAGTCACCTGGTGACATTGTAATGTAGAGCTGAGTATCATCTGCATAGTTATGGTAGCTAATCTAATTGGTTGTTATAATCTGGGCTAGTGGGAGCATGTAGATATTAAATATTTAATATATTAAATAACTCAGACTCCTTGTCGGAAGCTTCTGTATCAATTATGCCTGAAATATTGCGGGCTCATCTTATACAGTTTCTTCTGCTAGACCAGATTTTATTTCTCCCACGATGGTAATCATCTCTCCGCATCAGGCGTGGTTGGATTTAGGATGGAGTGATTTCAGAAAGACGAATGGTACCACCACTCTCCAGTTGTTGTTTTGTGATGAATGCACACCTAAAAATCCAGCTTCCGAACTATGTCGGATTCTCTAAGCATGCGTATGCCGTCTACCGGAGGACTGGCAACAGACACGCAGGAATTGTGGGAATTATTGTAGGATATAAGGCTAATTATGTTGATATAGTAACACTTGGTTATCACAATAGACTACAGCCCATATGTAGCATTGAAATGCACCATCGCTTCATCTGTCGTGGTTCCTTCCGTTAAAAAAAAAACAACCAGCTTGCAAAGCTGTCACACGAGTGCTACAAATAAAAATAGTTTATCACACAGACAGTTTTCTTTGTTGCAGTGTACAGCCCTGCCAATATATAGAAATTCAATTAAAATTGGTTCAGTTCATTTTTTTTCAAGCTAACAAGTCCAATTCAGTTGGTCATTTATGCCACATGACAAAAGTTGTTTAAGGAAGCCAGACCCAGAAGTTGCTGACTGCAGCAATCTCTTTTTCTGAGCAAGTAGGGGAAGAAATAAGGGTCCGGCTGGAGGCAGTAAAAAATACGGAAGATTTGGGTTAGAAGTACTTTTTATGAGTGAGAAGACCAATCAGAGTTTAAAAAGAGACTCAGCACAACCCAGGAGTATTGAGTCAAGATTATATAGGTCTACTGCCGCATCGTAAATAACTGTTCTAAAGGAGACTTGGCTGAACTTGGAAGCAGTGGAACAGAGGCATTTCTATTTTAAAAAAAAGAACACGTAGTTAATTGTTGGAGTAATTAAAGTTTTTTAAAGTAAAAAAATGGAGAGTAGCAAGAGAAAATAGTGTCCAGGAAGGAGACTCTACTGAATAACAGAGAGTTTGCATTGTTAGTGGTAGCAAGCATTAGGCTAAAGGGTACTTTCTGTGGGAAAAGCAGAACTGAACAGATAATCACTTGACCAGGAGTACTTTCTAAGATAAAACTGATAATGAATAGTTAATGGCAGCAATACTTCAGGCAGTAGCTCTGCCCAAGAGAAGAATTTAGCCACAGGTACTTTCTATAACAAGAGACCACAAAGTTAGTGGCAGTAATAATTGAAAATAATGCCAAATTGGGGCATAGAAGGGGGAAATGAGAAACAGTGGTGAGTATTAGTTATATAACCTTTCTAGTTCTGTTTTCTCTAAAGCATTAAGATGTTGACACCTACATGCCTAAATATTGATTTATTTATTTTTTTTAAGATCAGGACAGACTCATCAAGCAACAATTTTACTCTTCAGTCCAGTAGGGGGCGATATTTTTCTGGTTTCAAGTCTCTTAGTCATAGATTTATTTATATATATATATACATAAAGTTTGTCTGAAGTTAACAGCTCATAAGGCAGAAGAAAAGTATTGAAGCTAAGCTAATCACAGTGTACCACGTGTACACTTCCACTTGTTTGTATCTGCTTCAGTCGAATTGTAGCTTAATAAAATCCAACCCAACAAGCGTGTTTGTTGGTTCTGTCAACGTCTGACGGGCGAACAGCCCAAAAACAAAAACTGCTCCGTTTTGTTGGTGGGCTGGAAAGCATCGAGGCATCTCCCAGATTGAGTCTGAGCTTTGAGGAGCTGTTGGGGGATGTGACAGTCCTGCACTGGAAGAATAATGCAACTTGTCATAGCAGCAAACTGCAATCCGAATGAAGTGACAAGCAATAGTAACCGTGTCAAACACGTCCAGTGTCAGAAAATAATAAAAGGCAATGACTTTCTTTGTGATCTGCCGCACAGAAATAACACAAATTAATCATTTTGTGCTCCTGTTGTCTTGTTTTTTTTTATCTACTTATCTCATTATTATAATATTTATTAACTTGTCAAATATTTTCCTGCTCTTCTCTGATCCCTATAAGCTCATTTTCACCTTCAGTACGGGTCGCTGAAAGCTACAGCAAAGCCTGAAACACACTTTATATCTTTTTCAATCTCCATTATCCCTTCTTCCACACCTTAGAACCGATTAAAGCGCTCCTCGCAATCTGCATCCAGATCTAACAGGATTAACCAGATTTAAAAAAACACTTTTACATTTCCAGACAATTACCTTTAAAGACCCACTTCTGTCTTTGTCAGAAAAAAAGGTTTCTCCCATCTTTTTTTCTCTGCAGATATCAATCAGTGATGCGGCGGTGAATCAGAAGGTGGGCAAATCCAGGCAGTAATGATCACTTAAACAGCCATGAGTGCGTGGTTTAAGCTTTAAGCTTTTATTCAACCCTTAAGGATTGTTTTTGCCTCGAGGGTTTGCTCACCCAAATTACAAATAAAAAAAGAAAAACACACCATATTTACTCTCTTTGAACATCTGGTAAAGCGCGGCAGGCAGATGCAACAGATTTGCTTTCATACGAAAGGATTTTTTAGGGATTTTTTTTACTCCTACTGAACAGTATTAAGTCTAGTTCTAAATTCAGTTTAAAATGAATCCATTCATGTTCATGGTTCACCAATTCAACATTTTGAAGTACGTTCACAGCACCTGCATGAACTGGTTCTCATACATTACTCATATTTTGTTTAAAATGAAAATTAAAATGCCTATATGTGGGTCTCAACGTTATTCATTAAGTGGATTTGTTTTATTTTCTCCTGTTTTGCTCACATAAACTGCATTTTATAACGTCTAAAGTCCTGAAACACCTGCTCTCGTTCACATATTTTAATGGTTTAAAAAGAAAAATCTTGACTAGAGTTTGCACTAGACTTTTTCGTTGTCTGCAGTTGTGTGACTGGGTCTAAAAAGTCTGGTCATAATCTAGTTTTACCTGTCAACTTTTAACATATTGCTAATGACATATAAAGAAGGAAATCAAACAATTACACTTAAAACTTGAACAGTTGACCTGCTGTGGCCCTGAACACACGGTCTCACACCTTCCTCCTGGTCAGCACCACCTTGTGCATAATCAGTGCGATTGCTGCTGGGACTGTTGTCATGAGGTTTTGGATTTTGGTCGTAGACGCGCTCCAAAGCCTCCTGTAACTGTTCAGCGCCTTGTCAGCTCCCGGTTAGCGAGATACATTGAGTACGGTGTCCAGGTCTGAAATGATGCTCCGATGCTCGCATAGGAATCTTGTTTTTCATTGATTTAGTTACCTGTACTCTGTGCGTAACGTTGAAAAGGTCTGCACCGCTGCAACCAAGTGGTCAGGCGTGTGAACTGCACTCACTAAAAAACCTGTCAAAAACAGAACATATTCGATTAACGTGACCTCTGATCTTGACCGAAAAGCATCCCTCTGGACCACGTTTGTAACTGTGGTCACTAAGAACCCTCGTATTGCTACAGAGTTTTTCTTTTGCCCTTTGAAATGTTACTGCACAGTCAAAAACACAAAGTATAACCGAATGACTGGCACATACTCGGTGTTTGGTCTTTGAGCTACGCCTGCCAAACTGAAGTGGGAGTGTATCAGGTAGGACGTTTAAATTAAAATCAGAGGACAATGTACTCGCCTGCTGCAGATTTGTATCTATTTAATTGTGGGTATTGCACCCTCAGCAGGGTGTAAAACTGCTCCTGGAGGATGCATTGGAGTTTCCCAACCGGTCTACATGTGTTTTGTGGACTTAGATGAGGAACAGGATGCCAAATTGAAATAATTTTGGTGAATCTAACTGACTTAAAACAAGAGGAGTTTGGTTTGATTTAACTTCAGACAGCAAGGGAACAAAAAAAAAGGTGTATGTATTTTTATTTGGTGTTTGTAAACTTCTGGTTTCAATCGTAACTCAATTAATGAACCGAGATCAAACTGTGTTCAGTCCAGGTACTGGTTAGGGGTCCGTGTTGCTGGTCCTGAACCAGAACAGGAGTATAGACTGGGGTGAAGTTAGTGTACCTCCATATTGTTCACCTGCCTAAACTATGGAGGGTTTTAGCAATGGGGTAATACTACTGTGGAATATGAACTGGGCCGTAGAATGCAATTATTGTAAATGTATATATAAACCGTCTGTGGAAAATAGATAAAATCACTTGTTGCTCTGTGGGAAGGCTCCAGAACAAAACTTGAGTTGATGAAGATTTGGTAAAAACACAATTTACTCACTTTTTAACTAAACTGAGAGGTGATGCTGGGTAATATGAAGACCTAATTGCAAAAACATGTTTCATTGGGTGATGAAATGTTGTGAAAATACAACAAAAACCTAATTTAATTTACCATGTTGTATAAATATAGAAATATTAAGGCTCTGTGCTAATAGGATGCCTCTGGGACATTTATAAATGGGGCAGTTAAGCTTAAAAAATATGCTAATGCCAACGAGAAATTTCACACTGGTCTCTGTTATATAGTGGACCAGTAATATCAGTGGTGTTTATGTGGTTGCTGCGGAAACAGGCTGAGGAAGATTATGGGTATGAGTTGAGATCTGAGTCCATTTGCTTAAATTTAGCAAATCATTGTCCTTCCTAAAAACAACAAACTATATTAGTGAATTCCACTCTAAATGTTTGAGTAAAAACAGCATTAGGAATTTTTACAATTATCAACACCAATCTTAAAAGTAATAAAGGTTTTCATCTTTGATTGCAGTAAATAAAAACTGTAATAAAATGTGATCTGTAGCATCTGTTCTTGGGCTTAAGCTCGAGTGTACCTCAGTTATGCTGCAGGACAATGATTCATAGCAATTATGATTGCCCGAAACAGCAACAGAAAATAGCTATTTTTTTGGCCTAGTCAAAGTCTTCACCTCAATTCAAATGAGATGCTGTGACATGATTGTAATCTGCTGTTTTAGGTCTAAACCCTTCAATCTGTCTTAACAGTTCTGTTAAACAAGAGTGGGTCACAATTCCTCCACAATGATGTTAGAGACTTATCAGCAGATATCAGAAACCATTGATGTCAGCTGTTGCTGCTAAAAGTTCAAATGTTCATCCTGTGAAATTATGTAAAGGATTTGTTTTTTACTTCGGCAGCAGAATATTCACCTTTAAAAAAATTTCTTCGGAAATTCACCTGCAAAAATTCGACTTCAAAAATTCACCTTCAAAACTTTACCTGCAAAAATGTGTCTTCATAAATTCAACTTTAAAAGTTCAACTTCAAATTCCCCTGCAAAAATCACTTTCAAATATTCCCCTTCGGAAATTCGACGTAAATAATTTTTGAGCAATAATTTCTCTTCAAAAATGTACTGTTAAAAATTCTTACACAACAATTGACCTTTAAAAATTCCCTTTCAAAAATTCGACTTCAAAAACTCTACCTTCGAAACTTGATTTTTTAAAAATTGACCTGCAAAAATTCGCCTTTAAAAGTTCAGCTTCAAATTCACCTGCAACAATCACTTTCAAAAATTCACCTTCAAAAATTTGCCGCAAAAAAATGTTGAGCAAAAATTTGTCTTCAAAAATTCACCTTTAAAAATTCAACTTCAAAAATTCACCAGAAAATAATGTCTTTAAAAACTCACCTTTAAAAGTTTGCACTCAAAATTTGCCTTCAAAATTTGACCTGAAATATTTTGCCTTTAAAAATTCACCTGCAGATGTGACCTGCTGACCCAAGCCAAAGCAATCAGCTCTGGATCTAGTCAAATTGCTTTTAGCCAATCAAATTCTGCTCCCTTGATCACATGACACCAGTGCATTGGGCTGGGGCAGAGGTGCGTCTCTCACTTTACTGTAACCCAATGTACTGGTATCACGTGATCAAAGGAGCAGCATTTGATTGGCTAAAAGCAGCTGGACTCGATCTAGAGCTGATTGCTTTGGTTTGGGTCACCACAAGGTCACCACATTTGAAGGCAAATCTTTGCAGGCGAATTTTAAAGTAAAAAACAACAATAATATACGTAATTCCACAGGATATTTTAATCAATGTCCAAAACTAGTCTGATTATAATGAGACTACATTTCTTCCACACACAACCAGTTCACAGGTTAAGGGGGGGATTATATTTTCATGTTATTTTGTTGTTAAGAGAAGAAGATCCTGGACGCTGAAGGGAGACTTTTATCTCTGCTTTTTAAGCTAAAAGGTGTGTATTTTTTTTCTCCTGGTGCCTTTGAATCGTCTCATCAGTCGTCCACCAGAAGCCGGCCGTTGTTGACGCTCCAAACAGCCTCTCAGACCGTCGCAGGTCAAAGAGACGACTTCTGAAAGTAGCAACTGTGACACCATTGTCGTTCCCCGTGATGAGGAGCCAGATTCAGCTCCAGCCTCGGGGGCAACAAACAGAACCCATCTCATCTCCAGTCCACTCCATGTGATTGTACCCTCATAATAAAGCCATTGATATCTGCAGGAAAACGACCGTTCTGATGCTGGATTGAAGTCGTTCTGCTTTATTCTGTGTCAGAGTTGTATCTTTTGATGGTGATGATGATGATGGGGCTTTAAAGCGTTTCTTTTATGAAGACAATAAATGAGTTTTAGAGTTATGTGGTTATTTACACCCAAAGCAGACGAATGGAGTTAAGAAAGAAGTAATTTGGTAGTTTTTGTGGACATTTAAGACCCTAATTAGATTTTTTTGTTTGTTTTTATAGTATCACCAGATGATAATTTTTTATAAAAGAATAAAGGAGTGAATCAGGGAGGGTGGCGGGAAACTGGATTTGTATCGAACTGGTCGTGATTAGAGCTGGTTTGTTAATGGAAATCCGAGCGGGGAGAGCAAACAGAGGCGCTTTTGAAGCAAGTTTGAGAAGTGGAAAAGTAGACGGACGGCACATCAATAGGGCCGGTTCAGCAAACTGAAGCAAAGCCGGGCAGAATGAGTGTGTGTTGTTCACAGCAGGTGGTCTCGCTGTTCCTCGTCTTTTTTTCCTAAAGGCAGGAGAAAAGCGTATGCTTCGATGTGTGCGTGCATTGTTTTCCCTCCGTGTTAGCATCACCGTGCATCCTTGCATGTTAGGCCGTGTGTGTTTCATCCTCCCAGGCGAAGGAGGGATGTGTGCAGTATGGATCGGGTCAGTGCAACCAGGCATGCTTTCAAACGAGAGCTACCAGACGGGATCAGGGTTCCCGCGCGGGTCTGTCGAGTGTGGAGATGCGTGGAGGGAAATAAAAATACTGCTTCGATCCCGGTCGTGGTTGGTTTGGGTTTAGGAAAAACAAAACAAAACAAAAAAAACAACAGATTGGGTGAAAGCATGTCAACTTTGTTGTGATTTGCCCCTTCAAGCAGGTTTGTGGTCATCAAGGTTGCTCTCAGTTTTGGCACAGCTAAAAAGTTCTGCGGGTTTGTCTAAGACGCTGCCAACACAATGTAGGTGTGCTTGTGTTTGGATACCGATGAAACACATCGACAACAAGCAGCTTTGGAACCTATTTCTGTAAACATTTCATCTTTTTGTGTAAAATTCAATCCAGATTTTCTGTTTTGGTTAAATTAGTAGATGTCCTGCGCTTTGAGAATCTTTACACTCTAGAAGAAACCAGTTATATAAAGCAGCAGAGGCAGAGTGAAGAGGTTTCAGCAGCATAAATGTCAGGAAAAAATATATAATTAATGCCATCCCAGAGTCCCGTTCAGAAGTATCCACACCTTCGATGTACTGTGAAAAGATTGATTGTGACAAATATAAACATCACTGTAAAGAACGCATTTGTCTTCAGCCATCCTAGGTTCAATATTCAGAGTGTTAGCAGAGTACCAGAAAACTGGGTGTGCACCTTTTAGCTCAACTGGAGCGAAACATTTTTTAAAAGACATCAGGTTTTAATACCTGTTGAGAAAAGTGAAAACCCTCATTCTGTTAGCTCTGATTTGTTCTTTTTTCTGCAGTTTTTTTTTTGGTTGAGGTGTTTCATGTTTGGAAAAATATTCCCTCTGCTTCTGGATGCTGTGCAGCTTTCTTACTTTCGGAAAGTTATGTCGTGTAACCTTGGCAACAGATATTGTTTTTTCACACCTGGAGCTGATTTGCATCCCCAAAGGTCAAATAATGCCTAAAACGACGACCACAAATCCTAGAGGAGTTGAAAAGGGGGGTTCATTGATGCAGAGCTGGACCAAAAAGGAGAGAGAGAAGGAGGGAGTTCAAACCATCTCTTCCATCCATCATAATTAGGATCATATCCCAGACTCCAACATTTTTCCTCGGCTTTCTAACCATAGAGAGAGATTTAAAGAGGAGCAGCAAGAGGAAATGAGGTGGATTAGCAGTGCTTGCCAACAACTGATGGTGTCATCCAGGACACGATGCTGTGAAATATCTTATCGCCTTTGTTTTCCTGATATTGAGCTGTTAGGATGTCATTCATCCAGCAACTATCCTAAATCAGAGGCTTCTATAGATTTGTAGCAAGACTGACTGCTAGTGGAGATCTTTCCTGCCCTACAGCATCACCATCCACAACGACTCGAAGATACTCGGAGGATATGAGTTACACAACATTTAATTTCTCGTTGGGATAAATAAAGGATTTTTGAATTGAATTAAAAACATATGTATGTTTAATAATACACTGCTATTCCTAAGTAGGGATTTATGTTGGCGTTCTCTTGATAGAATACCTTTACAGAGCCTCCTGGGTGCTCTTTCTTCACTTTTTCACCTCCTCCGTGAATAGTTTGGTGCAGCTCTGTGAGGACAAAGCGTGGCTGCAAACACAGAGGCTTTTCTTGAGCGATGGAATAAGAACATTTTATTTTAAAGTTTTGCAGGAACCACCAACTTTGGAGTCTCGAAGGGGATTTTAATGTCAACTTTCACAAACTTGGTGCTTCGCTTTGCAACTAATCTCTTTCAGAGAGAGCAGACTACCCTAACAGGGACCTTCACTCCTCTTTTATTTTGAAATTTATTCTAAAACGCAAACAGTCCAGATTGGTTTGATCTAAGGTAACGTGGCTGCAACTCTTGGAGTTGGTCCATCTTTACTACTCGTTCTTCTTTGCAAAACATATAGATCTCCGTCAGACTGGACGAAGAGCATCATTCAACAGTTTTCAGGTCTTTCTACAGGTCCACTGAGTTCAGGCCTTGGGCTCGTCTGGCCCGCTGCACAGCTGGAACCACAGCTAACAAAAAACTTGAGCAGAGCTTTTAAACATTGAGGTACAGAAAAAAGTCCTGTTGGATCAAATTTTCTCTTTTCGTGCTACGTTTGCATAGAACACAGGGAGACAGTAGTGATGCAACATTAAAGCTTTCCCCCTGTGTTTTCTAAAACGTTTTAATTCGCTTGTAAAATTGTGCCTTTTTAATTTAGCCATAAAACAAAATGACCTTGATGAGCGGGAGGCGAAAATGGCTGGTTGAGGTCGAACTTTAACTTGCTTTAGATTTCTAGGATGTTGTTCCTGCTGGAATGCGAAAACTTCACCTCAGCCACTAACAGGTTGTTTTTTTTTCCTGGAATGTCCTGGATTTACTTCCTGCCCTCTATCCAACTGCAACCCCACAGCATGATACTGCCACCACCATGTTTCACTGAAGTTGCTGTGTTTAGAGTTCTGAATAGGGGTGTGCCATCTTGGGTTCTTTAAGATTCGATTGTTAAACAATTATTTCTGTTGCATCTTTTTTTTTTTGTTTTTTTTTCTTTATTCTTTCCATGGCTACTTTCTACTTTTAAATCCATTCAGTTTCCATTAATTGAACCATCGAAAAAAATGTATGTTCTGTCTTTTATTTATATGAAACCACAAATTAAACCGACACGTCCAAAATATGTTTCATAATCATTTCAAGGTAATATTTTTCCATCAAAGCTACAAGAAATGTGTGTATAGGATGACCATATTTCAATTTCCTTATAAGAGCTAATAAGAGCTTGGTCCAATCCTTAAACACTTCAATCATTTTGTTTAAAGACAATTTTTTAATTTAACGTATTTAAAGTCTTCCTGCTCTATGTGGTTAGAAAGAATAAATAAACTTCGGATCGGCTTTTACGAGTCAACCATTACAGAAAGGACTTTAAAATCTCTGGAAATAAATAAAAATAAATAATTACTCTTCTCATGCATCAGAAAATGAACCTGTAACAATAATTGCTCACCTTTTGAGTCATGCAGGACAAAAATTACACAAGAATCTCAAGTTACTTTCTGAGAATATAAGTATTTTGTTTTCAAAGTAATATTTTAAAAAAAGCAGCAATCTCACAAAGACACTTAAAACAAAGTATATTCTCCAGTCTTTAATAGTTGAACTCTGACCTTTCTCAACCTTTTCTTAGTTTTTTGTGTCAATGTGACCAACATAATCTTTGGCTCTTGTCAGACAGAAACAAATCTACCAGCTATGAACACGCTGCAATCCGTCACACATTTGTCCCCACCGGGGCGGTAAAAAAGAGATTTCTTTACCGGTTCGTCTATAAAGCTAAACTTGAGCTGAGGTTTTGTAAACAGTAGCCGCCCTGCGCTGCAGCTCGGGGAGGACGCCACGGACAGCAGCTGAAAAGTGGACGTGTCCGGGGGAAAGAGGACGATGCTGCTAACATAAAACACAACAAAGACGCTCCTTACACAACTAAAGTGCAAAATATTTGCTGTATTTGGTCAATTTTGGTCCGTCCCCTAAAAATGTCTGTACGGCACGCCGGGCTTTTATTTTGTAATTGTAATTATTATGAAAAATTTAAAATATTGCTATCAATTCGGCGCGTTTCAAATAGCAACTAATCGATTAAGTAGTGAATTGCACACCACTAGTTCTGAAGCCATTTGATTTTTTTAGATTTTCTTTTAGGGGTATTGGAGTGAAAAGGGACTTGATACGAATGCACACTTTTTAGATTATCGTTGAAAGCCGCATATCGGTTCTATTACTTGTCACTTAAGAACCCCAATAAAATACTTTGAAGTTTTTGGTTGTAACGTGACAAAATGTTGGATGGTTTTAGGGATTTGAAAATCTTTGTTCTTCCATTTAAAAGTTCTCAACTCCTAGAGGATTTCTGTTACATCATGAGCTCCTTCCTTCGTTCTCTGGGATCTGTGACTGATCTCCCGTAAAGTCTTAATTTCAAATATCACTTAAACACGTTTTGTTTTTTTGTCCGTCGTCGAGTTGAGTCCTCGTTTTCGGAGCAGGACGATGGAAGTTTTTGACTCCTTCCACCATCTGGTGTCACCAGACACTCTTAAAGTCTTTTGTCTCCGTTTGCTTCGGAGAACCAGCCCCCCCCACCACCACCACCACCCTTCAAGCCGTCCAGCAGGTTCCCCTCCAATTGTGAGCAGGTGGCTCCGAATGAAAAATGTAGTGAAGAGACTGTTAGACAAGCTGACGGTTTCATCGTGACATCGTGCTTATTTTTACTCCCGTGCAACGACAACGCAATGGGAAGTGACTTATTACTATTAAAATATACATGGCACGGCTAATGCGGTGTCTAATTTCAGGTAGGAGCAGAGTGGACTTGGCCCCAGTACAGCGGCTTAAATACAGCATCAAAGTGTTCCCATAGAGTTGCACAGAGCAGAGTGTTTGAGAGCAGAGGGGGACTTTAGCACACCAGATGGACTCTGTCACGCTCCGGCTCGAGGCCTATCTGCCGGCCTCAGAATTTCATTAGTGGCTTGGCCCCGCTCGCAAGTTTGAAGAGCATAAGAGGTTCGATCAGAGGATTAGCAGCACATCTGAAGCAACAAATGGTCCACTTTTACTTCATGTTTTTTTTTTTCCGTTTTTCTTCACCCTCCCACCTCCACAAAGCGCTCAGACCTGGCCAAAATGTAGGAGAGGGGGTGTGTGGCGGTACAGAGAGGCGTCATGTAGAGAAAAAAAGTCTGAATCCAGTCAGACATTTTTCTTTTTGTTCTTTGGTTGATTTCTTTTTTTTTTTTTAAGTTTAGCAGATTAATGGCTAAACATTAGACGTCGTATAAAGACATTTTTGACCTTTAAAACGACATATATCCTGGACAGTTAACCTGGAAAAAAAAAAATCTATTAGAGAGTCAAATTCAAGAAAACAGTAATCACGTTGCATCAATCTTCTTAAGTACAAAGTTTGTGGCCCCCATTTTGATTAATATCTCGTGACTATAGGTGAGGGCCGGAACATAAACGGAGAGCTTTGCATTTATTATTATTATTATTGTTAATGTTATTGTTATTTGTGCGCCTAAATCTACTTTTCATTTATTTTAAACTTTGCTAAATAAATCAAACGTTTTCAAAGGAAGGGCAACCCAAATTCTGTTCTTATTGCCCAAGAACCCATTCTTCCTTGAGACTAATAAAACATGAACCTTCCTGGGAAGGCTGTCCACTATGGAAGTTCTTGACCATTCTTTCAGAAGCCCATTTATGAGGTCAGACATTGATGCTGGATATGAACACCTGGCTCACAGTCTGCTTTGATTCCTACAAGATCTTCTGCCTGGTTGAGGGCGGGACTTTGTATAGGGCATTCATATTCTTCCAAGGAAAACCCACTCATTCAAAACCTTATGGTTTTGTTGTAAGAGGAAGACGTCATCTCCAAGCCGTTCCCACAAGTAGAGCATTATAGTAAAAGTCAATATGTAGGGACTCTCCTATGGAACTCAGACAACTAAATTAATACATAAAAATATTTTTAAAAAGTGCATGCAGATAAATTAATAAATATAATTTAAAATTCCAACAAAAATGTAAAAATAAAAATAAATAAAATAAAAATGATTTAAAGATGTAATAAAAATAATAAAAATATATAAAAATTAAATTAATAAAAATAACTTAAAAATCTAATAAAATAACCAAAATAATAAATAATGAAGTAAATAGTACATAAAGAAATATAAAAATGATGGAAAAATAAATTATTTTTTAGAAATAAAAATATATTTTAAAAAAGAATTAAAAACCTATTAAAAATAATGAAAAATAAATAATACATAAAAATGAATACATTAACTAATTAATAAACAGAAATAACTAATGAAATTATATAAATAAAAAGTGCAAAAATAAAAAAAGATAAATAAATATTACATAAATACATAAAAAAAAGAAAATAATGAAGAAAAATTATGAATATAACAAATAACCTAAAAATACAAATATTTAAAAAATCAATACATACCAATAAATTAGTAAAAAATACATTTTAAAAATCTAATGGAATAATAAATACTGAAGAATGTATGTTACATTAATACTTAACGAGAGATTTATAAAAATAATCAATCTCTTAAAAAAAAATAAAGTAATATAACAAAATAAAAATACATAAAAAGTCATTAAAATGGAAATTCATGAATTAGTAATTAGAAAAAACAACAAGCTGGTAGTCTTGGAGAAATCTTGCAGGGCAAATATTACCAAGCCTAAGGTGCTCTGACAAAGTATGTGTTAATTCATTAAAAGTTGGCCTTAATTTTTGCATTGTAAATGTTTTTGTTGGGATTAGCTAAAATAAAGTAGAAAAAGGCTTAAATCGACTAGAAATCCCTGATTGAACAACAATCTGACTTGTTTGAGCTTGTTGAGTTGCTTGAACGCACCGTTAAACAACAGCATGCTTTTATTCTTGTTTTATCCACCTTACATCCCCCCCCTCTTGGTTTGATCAATGAACTCAATTACAGCCATGTCTTGAGGTTCCTCTCACCACGACAGCCTCTTACCCTCTCCCTCCTCCTCTTCCCTCTGATGATGCATCACTTGAGCCACACCTGGCACCTCCGACAGCCCCCCGCCAACCTTTCTAAAAACCTCTTCAATAAATAGTAGGGGTACGGTCGGAGCAAGCCTGGCTTCCCGCTCCTCTCTCCGTCTCCTCGTGTTCCCACCCGGAGCCTAACAGCTCCACTGGCCCTGCCTACGTCTGATTCCTCTCCGCAAGGGTAGCCTCTAATAGATTCCCCCAACTCCCATGTATTATTAATGCTTACTGCTCTCCAAGGTGGCAGTGACAAATAGGGAGCAGAATTCACTGACTAGCGGTGAATGTACTTTTTAGTCATGCTTGAGCTTCCCCCTTAGTCCATACTACTGCCAGTTGGAAGATTTCTCTCTTCCTCCTGCGCTCGCTCTTCATCTTTCTTCCCCTCAACCTTTTTTTTCCTTCTGGTTGTAAAGCAGCAAAGGCTTATTGGCCAGTAAATGTTCAGCTTACTCAGTGTACTAAAAGAAAAACAACCTGAAATGTACAAGGCTGTACATTGAACTCGCTGTTTAGATGGTCAAAAACTGTTTTCAATATACTACAGGATAAAAAGATCTATACAAACCAGCCCGGCCCAATGCGAAAACGAAATTGCCCCCCTAAATCTGGTGATGGGTCTTTTGGGATTTTGACCCACTCTGCTATGCTGAATTGTGCGAATTCAGCTACATTAGAGGGTTCCTAACACGAGCCACAGCATCTGGGTCAGATTTAAATCCAGACTTTGACTAGGCCACTTCGTCAATGTTATATAGATAAAAAAAAATGTATAGAAACGGTTGTATTTGTATGTTTTGAAATCATTTACTCACATATTAGGGATGTGTATTGGCAAGAATCTGAGGATACGATATGTATCACAATACGGGGGGACAATACGATATATCGCGATACTATGAGTAAGACGATATATTGTGATTTTTAAAACTGGATTTAGCCGTAGAAAAACTGTCACATCATTCTAAACACTCCAACCTGTTTCATACTTTTAACACATAATTTTTTATCACTAGATCTAGTTGATCCACTGGAACGAAGAAGGTGAAAAGAGCCACAAGCTACCAGTTTTACTTTTAATTTTACTACAAAAATGGCTGTCATCATTAATGGTTCCATTTAAATTCTAAAAAATGAAATAAAAATAAATATCGATACATTGCTTTTTGAATATCAATACAATATCGGGACATAAAATATTGTGATATATCGACGTATGGTATATTTTCTTGCATCCCTATCAAAAACATTTAAAATATCGTATTCTACATGAGAAAAGTGAAATGGTACAGTGTGGCAACCTTGCCTGAAGTTTCTGCAAAAAAACCTTCTGTAATACTGTTGTTTTTCAGTTTATTAGAATCAATCTTTGTACAGATATTGTTAAGATTTTTAACCATGACTTTATTGAGGTTTGAGCTGTGCAGCTACATTTTTTCAGAGATATTCATCCTGAAAGTACTCATCCTAATGATTCTCACTAAGGTTCCCCTTATTCTTTGACCAAAAGTAACAAATAGACCTTGTGGTTACAGAAATATGCTAATTTAATTATTGGTATGTCATTTTTTAAGCAGTAAAAAAAAAAGGCATCCCAAAAGCCTTGGAAATTGCTTTATAATCCTTTCCAGACTGATGGAGGTCAATGACTCATCTGTTCCGACTTTTCCTTTAGATCTGGAATTGATGTGTTGCATTTTGAGATCTTTTAGCCTGCTTCATGCTGTCAGACAGGTTCTACTAAAGCAATTTCTGGATGCTGCAGGTCCGGCGCAGGGTTTCTGTGGGTCATTATTACGAAGCATTAAATCAGATGAGCTGATTTCTGGGGCAGTAATCAGGTCTGGGTGTGGATAGAGAAAACAGGTTTAATTAGATAAATGGAGTCAGGTTGGCCTGAATAGCTGTTTTCCCCCCCATTAATAGAAATAAGTAATCATTTGAGAGCTGCTGTTAGGATTCACTCAGATTATCATTCAATCGTTTGTTTGTACTTTACCTTTTCTGACTTTTTTTTGTTGAAGTTTAAGCCTTCGACTTGTCTAACATGTTTCATCAGCTGGATCAGTAAAAAAAAAGAGACAGTGGTGGTTGATGTAAGTTTTTTTTTTTTCATGTTCAGGAACATTTTGTCTCATTTTTCCTCATCAATAAAATCAGTCTAGTCACATAGAATTCATCCTAATCATTGTATCTGCGGTGTGTTGGTTGGTGCTTCCAGCTTGTTGACTTCTCCAGCCTGGTTTTTCACCTTCGGCTGCAATCATTCAGTTCAAATATTGCAGGAAATGGACATTAGGTCTCTGGGTTTACCTTCTAAGTCCTACTGTGAAATCATACCACCTTAACGACGAAGCACACATCAGCCGCTGACTTTTTTTGCAGCCTTCTCCAACCCATATTGTAACGTAGATCAGGCTACGTTTTACACAGTATTACTTGTTTGGGTACACAGAAGACGCTGCAGTAACAATGGTAGCAGATTCAAGGCGCTGTGGCTTCCCAGCCTGGAGGGACGGCATCCGCAGCGATTAACCCAGATCTGTGTGTCTCTCTGGGCCCTCACCTCTCCCTGTTCGCCCTACCTGGATGTGACAGAGCCGGGATCATCAACGTGACGCCCCAGAGCAGCTCTGACTCTGAGCCTGTCAGACGGTACTCAGGGATAAGTCTACCTGGAGGTGTTCGCCTGTGTCTCTCTCCATCTTTCCACTGAATATAACCTGAAAGAACAACAAAGCATATGTGTCCCCCCCGTCCCAACCCCCCCCCCCCCCCCGTTGACGCCTTTATCCCGGCGGCTCCTAAGCGAACGCATCCTCCACCTTCACAGATCTCCTGTCCAATTTAGTCCTGGACTTTGACTATTCCAACCTTTAAAGGGGACTTATTATTCCTTTTTTAAACTACTTATAGCAGCTCTATGCTCTCTACAAAAACATGTTAATGAAGATCTTTGCATAAAATCTCTCACATAAAGCGATCTCAGCAGCTCAATTCTTGACAATTTCAGTCCCTTTCAGAATGAGCCGTTAAGAGGGCTCTGTCACTTTTATGCAAATTAGAGGTTGCAGACCACGCCCACCCATCTTGTTACTAGGCTTGCCTCTGATGCTGCCAAAATTGAAAATAAATACATTAAAAAAATACAGTTGGAAATAAGTAAATAAATGTGTAGGTAAATAAATAAATGTGGAAATACATAATTAATTTTTAATATATTTATGTATTTCCATTTTATTTGCTCATATATTTATTTACTTCCAGTTTTTCCGACACATTTATTTATTTATTTTTTTTTTCCAACTTTATTTATGTAGTTATTTTTGTTTTTATTGATTTATCTTTCATTTTTGCAGGATCAGTCCTCCAAATCGAACACATGACTATGGCAGGGAATTGGATTGTTGTGACGTCGCAATAAGGCACTTTACCAAACGACTTGTAGAAGCACAAGATTTCTGACAGCAAAAAATAAACTGAAAAATAATGGATGGAGGGTTTCTATTCGTGTTAGTTTTTATAGAGGCATCGGAGACCCCAGTGGCAACACAAAAGTGAAATTTGTAAAAATATGTACCCTTTAATATTCTTCTAGTGAAGTGATTCTTGCGCCGACTTGGATTCATGCTTGGAATAAAATTACTCCTCATCTTCAGGTTTCCTGCTAGACACCTTAAGTTTTATAGTCAAAAACCCCAGTTCCATAAGAAGAACAGTATCCCCAGATCATGATGCTGCCACTACCACTGCCACGTCTTTATAAACTGTTTTTGATCTTGTATTTATACGACTGTCCATCTTTTTTCATTATAGTGCCATATTTTCTCAGGTTATTGATGACTGTCCTGACTGTATCACGGTGTCTTTTTTTTGTGCCCTTCTCCTAACTGATACCTTTGTATGTAGGATTCTTCGTAACCTCTTTAGCTAAAGGATGCAAATTCTCCTATGAATTGGTTAGTTTAGTTGTATTTTGCGCTTTGTTTTGTTGCTCTGCCTTCTTCCCTGCCTAATTGACGGCAGATGTGAACTCAAGAACACTGAAGCTGAATTAAAAGCATTTTTTAAAATGATTTTCACATTTTCTCCTCTTGGTGAACTGTTTGGTTTTAGGTTTTTATAGTTTAAGGAGAAATTTCATTTAATAAATTAAGAATTTGTAATCATTTTTCATCATTTCACGCTCAAGTTTCAACAACCTGCCATTTTTTTAAAGGTGTGTGTACACCTTTAAGAGCCACTGTATGAAATAGGCTGTCATATTTAGCTGAGTTTATTCTGCAATGGGGTTTTTAAATTCATGACTGTCTTGATATCCCTATGTTTTTCATTAGTTACATGTGTATATTTATAATTAAATATTAATTTGCTCCATCCATCTTTTTATAAACTCGGATTTAACGACGAAGTTACCTTGGTTCTTCAAAATAAATTATATTTAGCTTATTAAAACACCTACCTTAACCTTTCCTATGTATCCAGAATACCTCCAAACCACTTAATCTGCCTAGCGACAGTAGACAAAAATTCTGATTGGCTTATTTAGATCAAAAATGACTAAAAGGAAAGAAACACAAATTTCTCACGCGTTCTTTTAAGTGCAAAAGTATTCAAACACCTTGAACTTTCTGCAGTTTCGGTTGTTTAGACTGAAGTCAGACTGGTTGGAAATCATCTGTGAACTTCGGTTGTTTTTTTTTCTCGATTGGATTTAGGTCTGGACTTTGACTAGGCCAGTCTAAGACATGATTATACTTTAAACTAAACTGTTGTGGTTGTTTTCCTGCTGGTAGCTGCTCTGTCTGCAGCTCCTCCAGAGTCAACGTTGGAGAAGTAACAGTCTGAGACTCGCAGCAAACGTCCTACATCTGAAAGGAAAGCAGAGCTGAAGTGAAACAAAGACTTGAGACGTTTGCAATGGGAGTGGAGGTCTCTGTAAGAGATGAACCTCCTAATATCTGCTTCCTGAAGGTTCAGCACGAGTACCATTCCCTTCCTCCTCGACTCGTCACGTTCGGTTGTGAGTAATTACAGCGAGAGGTCAAACCTTCTCGCGGCGCTTTGGAGGAACGGGTGAAGGAGGGTTGGAGTTGCTCTGTTGTCTCCTCACCGCCGCCGCCTCTGTCTTCGTTCGCCTGGCGCCGTGACGCGAGAACACACTCTCTACAGCTGTTCCCCTGTTGATCAATTAAAAACACGCTTTGGTGAAATAATTAGCTGACATTTGCTCCTACTTAACAGATGTTTCTGTGGGTTCTGCCTGTTAAAAAAAAAAAAAAAAAGGGAAAAATAGTAGAGAGGTGGAGGATTTGAAGGAGGGGGTGCATCTGTGTTGCTTGGTGATTTGCACATTTTCCTGCAGAAGAAAAAGGTTCCTCTGCTTGCTTTTCAAAGTTGTGTACATCTTTTAATGCAATTACGAGAGGTGGGGCCCCTCGCTGCAATGATTTGAATACTAATTTGTGCGTTGATCATCATAGTTAACCATCGTTTACATAATTACCCCGTAATTAGCATCGCATTACTGCAGTATTATTGGCATTAAGCGTTTAATTAGACCCAAATATGGACGGTTGCATTGCTTTGTTTGCCCCTGCGCCGCGTTCGATTGCTGTTTTCACTTGGCTACTCTCTGCCGCCTATCGATTCCGCTCGGATTCGGCGGCGTCATCGTACCTCGAGAAGAGCCCGCTGAAGTTGAAATACACAGAGGAGGAGGAGGTGGAGAGGGAAGCTGGAGGGAGGCGCAGCTCCCCTGACGGCGGCCTGCTTGTCAGGATTAGAGCAACGGGGGCTGTAAAATCTACGCCTGATGAGGTGACTTGCTCCCCTTCTTCAGATTTGCTCACCTCTGCAGAACCTTCCACGGCAGCCGCCGCCGTGCTTCGCTGCAGCCCTCTTAAATTCCCACATTCGAGTGCACGCTCCAGTGCCGTCCTTCCCCCCTTTGAGTTTATGTTTCAGCCTAAATTGGCTGATTTCATTATCATTCAGGTGAAGCTCTCTGGGGGGTTAAGTTCAGCTCCTTTTTCCTCCCTCTGAAGCAGCTTGTACTTTCAAAGCAAGAAGCAGGTGCACAAGGTTTAACCGTCGCCAGCTCTCTAGGCTAATCCCCGTGGTATTTAATGAACTTTTCCTCTCAAACCTCCTATGCTTAATACTCAGACGTACTACATAGTATTACGGCCATCGTGGATAAAAGTAAAAAAAAATGGTAGGCCTTAAAAACTCAGAAATCTTTGGATTAATCTCACGTATTTTCAAGAACAGACTCAATTCTCCGATGTCGAAAAGTGGTACGTTTGGGAGAGAAAACTCAGAAATGTCTATGATTAAAAGGATACATTTTCAATATTGATGCTTTTTGACACTGTATAGTCAGAAATGTGCAAGACATGAAAACTTGAATTCAGACATTTCCGACAGAAAGTTGCAGTCTTTTCTTCTATGTAGGAGTTAAATGTACGAGATGCGCGTCTGGATATTTTCAAAAGTGTCGTTGGTTCTTGTGGCTCTGCCGGGATCAGAACAACTCCTCCCAGGTTTCTCCCAAGCTGCAACATTGCTCGGCAAATTTCTGAGTTTCTTCTTAAATTTATGCTGTTAATCATGGAAGTGTCTGAATTTGATGTCTGAAGTTTTTTCTTGAAAGTTTGTGAAATTAATTGGTGGAAATGTGCTTTTTTTCCTTTTATCTACAATGGCCCTAATACTGCGTCGTACACAACGTTTCTACCTGTGACGGAGGTTTTAAACGGGAAAACATTGTGATTATTTTATTTCGACGTGTATTACCAACCCGTAGAGGGGAAACGTCTGCAGTTCGGGGTATATTTGATGGTTTTCATCCTTTTGTCTTGTCTGATTTCTTTGCGCACTTCCACCCCAAAGCTGCTACAGCGAAAACAAAAGCGACGTTTGGGAAAATAAAGCTCTGTGAATTACCTTTTTTTTTCTTCTGTAATTTCAGATGTTTTTCCTGAAACGTTAAATGAACAGACAGGCAAAAAGAGAGAGAGAGAGAGAGAGAGAGAGAGAAATACTTCCAGTATCCCGAGGCTATTTCTTTAGCTCCAGACGGAGAGAAACAAAATGAACTCTCAAGTTCAGGTTGAGGCTCAGCTTTGCCCCGAGGTCCTACCGATGAACGTGTCTGAGGAGATCCGGCCTGATTCCTCCCCCTTTCCATGTTCCCTCACCTCACACACATGCATCCAACCGTCCTGCAAGAGACGAAGTGACAGCGCAATTTGCATCACCGCTCCTGACTTGGGCCCCGCGTTCACATGCATGCGGGAGAACATAATTGCATCCAGCGCCTCTCACTTGCTCTCATTCATCATAATGAGCAGGAAATCAGTAGCCTTTGTTTTACCTTTACACGCGCTCTCCCATCTGACGCCCTGAATATGTAGCCGAGAGGTTGGAGTGTTTATGCCCGTTTGTAGCCGTGTGTTGCGTCAGGTTTGGATCTCCTGGCGCCACAGCCTCGGGGTCAGGTGTTGGGTTCAGCGCTCTTGCAGAAATCGGGATGACCTGCGCCGCCTCGGGGTCGCGACACCAAACCCAACAAACGGACAGAGGCATTCATGTGAGACGGTTAGACTTTCAAACCTCAATAAAAGCATTTTTCCAACTTTAAAGCAGATTTATTTTAAGTTTGACTTGTAAAATCCTTCTTTTGAAGCCCGTTCTGATGGATATGATGTGGTTCTGTTAGCGGGGGGAAGATAGAGGTGGACTTCCCCCACCGGGTCAAAGGTGATTCTCCTTCAAGTGATGGCTCCCTCTGAAGGTTATCCAAGCAGCACATCCTACGAAGAGGAGATCCTGTAGCAGGCCTTGAAATCACGGCGTGTCCCTCCAAACCAGGAAGCTCCGTGGTAAACCATCAGGAGGAGCTGGGGAGCATTGCTTGGGGAGGAAATGTTTGGATTTTCCTCTCGGACCTGCCATCTCCGCGACCCGATGTCAGGAAAGTGACTGTTTCAAAATAAAACACAGGAAATGACAGATGTGGCTCGTGATCCACCCCCTCATTCTAATCTCCCCACAAGCTCTTCGATGGACTTTGCTTCACAAGCCTGTGGCACATTTTTTTCCTTCCACTCAACTTTCTATGAATATCCTTGGATGCACCACAGCTTCTTTAGGAGCTGCCTACTCAGGAGTCTCGTAGGGAGTTGTGTTTGAACAATTTTGTGTGTTTTCAATAGCTGTAAGCCAAAATAATTGATTGAAAAAAAATTTTTTATACAGATCTGTGTGTAATTAACCACATTTTGAATTAAATTACCAAAATATCTAAAAATTTGCAGGTACAATCTATTTTATTAAGACATACCTGTATTTTATTCCAGCAGGAACGGTCTTTGCTGGTCTTTATTCTGAGATATTCCCTTAGCATCAATTCCTGCTGAGCTCCTTTAAAGACGCATTTATTCAGATTGAGTTTGATAAACTGCAGAAACGTCCAGAACCTGTAGAACGTCAGCCCTGGAGAAGCTGGAACTGGGCGCCGCTCATGTGAAGAAACAGCCGCTGTGTATCGGAAACCAGACGATTGTTTCGGCGCTTTTTAAGTCAAACAATTAATAACTGTCGGTTGAATTAATGTTGAATTATCCATCCATTGTCTATATCGTCTATTCTATGTTGAATTAAGTGGGGCTTATTAAAACAAATGTTTTAGCTCAGATTGTTAAACTAAAGTAGAAGTTTCTGTCGCTTTAGGGAGTGATGTTCGTTTTCCGTTCGTCAGAAATTTGAATTTAAAAAACGGTTAAAATTTCTTCTTTTTCCTCTAAAACCAGTGAAACTAAAATATTAAACGGGCCCCAAAAAAGTGTCATCTGCACTGAATCTCAGACACGGTGACAGATCTGGCGCGGCTGCATGACGAGAGCCACAGAACCAAGAGAGGGGTGCCCGAGGAGACCGTCCCTCTCCACCCATCCACCCGTGGCAGATCAATAGACTCGCCGAGCGCCCAACACGCTGCCGCTCTGACAGCGGCTCGCCGGAAACATCGAGGCGGTGAATCGGTCGAGGGGGTTCGGGGCGCGCCAGTCCATCATGGCGAGTCACGGCGCTGAAATGAGTTGTCTCCCGGCCCAACAGATCGATTGGCTGACACGGGAGCGTCGAGCCTGGTGGAGCAGCCTTCCTAAAGTTATTACCTCCACCTCCCTGTCAGAAATCACGGCGTGATGCATTACATGTGTTCCCTGTTGTGTGGGGTGCGTGAGGGGCGCACAAGCGGAGGGGAACGGGATGAAAAATGCAGTTTCCGCTCCATTCGTCTCGAATATACCGCGGAGTTCTGGCGGGCAGGCGGCAGTGTCCCGCCGCACTTTTGTTTGTAAACAGGCATCCGTCACAGCGACGTCTCTTTCACCACGCCACTTTATTCCTCATTCACGGGGGGAAAATGATGAAGCTCCGGCGCTATCAGGGTGTTAAATATGTTTCATTTTTTAATATTTATCAAATCTCCAAACAAAACAAAGATCTCAAACAATCACTCGCCACAGTTGATTGGCCAACAACAAAGACGGACTGAAATGACTCTGTGGCGCTCTTTAGGCTGCATGCAAGTGATGATGAACACCAGTCTAAATAAGGCCAGGCCACGCCCCTCGAATCATTTGATGCCGATTGATGGTGGCATGCTAATTTTTCAAGGCTAATTTCCAAAATGTGCTTCACACATAACGTCTGGGTTTATTAATCCAAACAGCGAAGACTCATCGACTCAATCCCTAACCCCCCACCACCACCACCAGCACCACCTCTTGGTGCGTGCACCGTTGTTCGTCTGCTCCTGGCAATAATAAATCATGCCGTGACAAGTGCCGCACTCTTAACCTTGATGGACTGAGAATCAGCGACCCCCTTCAAATAAAGGCCTGATTACGCGATTGGCATCGATCATTGCTCTTGTCCTCCTCAATAAGGAGGTGCTTATTCCGCTGCTCTGACCCCGACGTCTGAAACAGAAATGCAAACACGGGATGACACATGAAAGACCTCAGTGTTGGGAGTGTTTCGGTTTGAATTTTTATGTATGTTGACGTTTTAATTTAAAAAAAATGTTCAGTTAGAAGGATCCAAAGTGCAGAGCGAAAGCAACGGGCACACGAGTGAAATTCTTGCAGTGTAATCTTTCTGGTTCGTCAGGAGATGACCATTTAAGAAGGGTGAGTTTTTAGTTGTCGAATCATTTCTGTCTTCATTTTGGATCTTTAGGCAAGGCCATTTTATTTGTATAGCATACTTTCAACAACAAGGTAATTCCAGGTGCTTTACACGATTAAGGGGATAAAGTAAAAACAGCGAGAAAGCATAAAACAGAAATAGTTGACATTAACATGAAAGAACCGAAGCAGCTCCTGTTTTATTTTTACCTCCATCACACATGGAGGCTGGGGAAGCCAGGGGTGCTACCTCAGGTTTGGTACGCTGACCTGTCTGTCAGTGTTACTCATGGTAGGGGAGGTGGTGGGGGGATTGAATGCGGCATGACAGATGCCAATCTGCAGCGATGATAACGGTGTCACCCGGCCGGCTCTCGGTGGCAACCTCTGCAGCCGCTTTTACAGATGCCGGACATTTGAAATTGTCAGATTGCTCCTGAGTAACGGAGGTGTTTGTCCGTATGTGAAACCCCTGAAATGTGTCTTCTTGCATTCTCTGCATTTGATTTATGGGTTAGAGGGAGAAGTGATAACCTGTTAATGCTTGGATGGATTTCTTTGTGCGCGTGTTTGTGTGACACCTACCTTTGCTGTTATGATTTATGGATGAAGTCTTTGATGCTTCAAGTCTCAGGTCTTTTGTGGCTCAGAAAAATAATACAGCATATATCTTCTTTATCATCAGGTTAAGGAGTCTGAGTCTCGTGTGTGTTTGAAGCAGATGCTAGATTGCACATAGACAACATTTAACCCTTTATCTGCATTAACCTGGCAATTGAAGTGGGTTATCAGTTGCAGTACTGCTCATCAGGGGACCCACAAAGAAGAAGTGTTTTCCAAAGGGACTCTTGGCATTTCTACTCACATAACTCCTTTCCTGTTTACACAAATGTGTGTATGTGTCGTTTTTGGTTCACTGAATGAAGAAGGTGGGGGTTGTAACAGGTGTTGAGAGTCTTAAAAACAGCTGTAATTAAACCCCTGCTGAAAAGAGACAATCTGGACAAGACACAAATGAACAACTACAGGCCCATCTCCAATCTTCCATTTTTAAGTAAGATCATTGAAAAGGCGGTTTTTCATCAGCTAAATGACTTCTTAAGACAAAGCAACTGCTATGACGTCTTTCAGTCAGGTTTTAGACAGCACCACAGCACTGAGACTGCTCTGACCAAAGTCATCAATGACATCCGTTTGAATACTGACAGTGGAAAAATGTCAGTGTTAGTTTTACTGGATCTCAGTGCTGCATTTGATACAGTTGACCACATTATTTTACTCAAACGACTGGAGAACTGGGTGGATCTCTCTGGCACTGTACTAAACTGGTTCAAAACGTACTTAGAGAACAGGAAGTACTTTGTGTCAATAAGTAACTTTACATCTGAGCAGACGGGAATTACATGTGGGGTTCCCCAGGGTTCCATCCTGGGACCTCTTCTGTTTAACATCTATATGCTCCCACTGGCACAGGTAATAAATAACAACAATATAAGTTACCATAGACACGCAGATGACACACAGATATATATTAGAATGTCACCAGAAGACTGTACAGGCTCTTGGCAAATGCACTGAGGAAATTAATGACTGGATGTCCCACAATTTTCTGCAGTTGAACAAAAACAAAACGGAGGTAATTGTCTTTGGAGCTAAAGAGAAAAGATTGAAGGTCACCACAGGGCTTCAGTCCATACACCTAAAAACCACCAACCACGTCAGAAATCTGGGTGTAGTGATGGACTCAGACCTAAACTTTGAAAAACACATTAAGGCAATCACAAAATCAACCTACTATCACCTTAAGAATATCTCAAGGATAAAAGATCTGATGTCTCAGCAGGACCTGGAAAAACTCGTCCATGCATTCATCTTTAGTCGGCTTGATTATTGTAACAGCGTCTTTACAGGTCTACCTAAAAAATCAATTAGGAAACTGCAGCTCATCCAGAACTCTGCTGCTCGAGTTCTCACTAAAACCAAAAAAGTGGACCACATCAGTCCAGCTCTGAGGTCTTTACACTGGCTGCCTGTCTCTCAGAGGATAGACTTCAAAGTTCTGCTGCTGGTCTATAAAGCTCAGAATGGTTTAGGACCAAAATACATCGGTGATCTCCTGACCCAGTATGAACCTACTCGACCCCTCAGGTCATCTGGATCCGCTCTTTTATCAGTTCCCAGAGTCAGAACCAGACATGGAGAAGCTGCGTTCAGCTTCTATGCTCCACATGTCTGGAACAAACTCCCAGAAAGCCTCAGATCAGCTGAAACACTCAGTTTATTTAAATCCAGGTTAAAGACCCACCTGTTCTCAGCTGCTTTTGATTAGGTTTTTATTCTAAGTTTTAAATCTGCACGGCTTCTTTTAAGATTCTTTTAAGATTTATTTATTTTTTTCTCATTTTAATTCATGGTTTTTATTCCTGTACTTTTGCTTTTTCTGCACCCTGCTGTAATGCTTTTGATGTTTTATGTAAAGCACTTTGATGTGTCTTGTAACATAAATTGTGCTATACAAATAAACTTGCCTTGCCTTGCCTCAAAATGGCAGCAGTTCACACAAATTGGCTTTAATCAGTGGTTTTCACTCACTAGGTAAATATGATCCAAGAAATGGGGAGAAATGAAACACAATTTAGATGTATAAGACGTTGTATTGAATACCTTGAATTCTTCTAAAACATTAATAGTTTTGCCTCCGACCTGCTGGTCAAAGAAATTACGTTTTTAACCACTGAAAAACCAATGGGCTTTCAGTTAGTGGATAGCTTTGCAAACATAATAACGGTTATAAATCCATTTGCGTAATGTCTGGATCAAAGTCCAAATCTTGTAAAGTAACATGTGATTTTTAGGGTGTGCTTGAAATGCTCTTAGTCCAATCAATAACAACCCAGCCCATTCCCATTTTCTACCCTAATGGTGAAGAGATTCAAAACTGAAACAACCAACCAATCAGTCTATTAGACACTCACCAGTCAACCACATCCACGCAGGCAACCTACCAACCAAACCAAAAACCATTAGCAGGGAACTAACTAGAAGAAATACCAAAATCAGTCAATTCAATCAAATGACAAAGCAACCAAAACAACTGCAGTCATCCAGTACCAAACCAGCCAACTAACCAACTGATCTAAATACACCAACCAAGCCAACCAACCAGCCGTAAATGAATAATTATCAATGGAGCCAACCAACAACAGTCGAGAAGCTTTCCGCCCAGCCAACCGTAAGAGAACAAACAACAAACCACCCTTTCCAACATACCCACTCAAACAACTACACTAGACTAGCTTTCCATCAAACCCCAGTAACTAGTGATCATTTAACAACTAACCAAGCAAGTAAGTAGCCAATTAGCCAGCCAACCAATAAATCATAATTAACCAAACAACCAGTCATCCAACCAATCACAATCAAATAACCAGCCAAAATCCGCAGACCTCAATTATCCCAAAAACCCAAATCACCAACCAACTACAAAGATAACAATCCAGCTAACACCAACCAAGCAACAAAGCAGTCAACAAACCATAAGAAACAATTTTTCAATTGAACGCTAATCAATGACCAATCACAATTAGTCAACCAGGCAGCTAACCCAACAACAAATGACAAATGAGAGCTTTTCACCAAATCCTGATCACCAATCAGCCCTAATCAAGTGACCAATCAATCAAAGAATCTGCAACAGAGCTAACCATCAGCTTAGCAACTGGAACCAACCAACCAAACACAACCAATTATCAGTTGAACTATTCACCTTGCATTTTTCACCAACAATTTGCAATAACAAAAGCTAACAGCCAACCACCCAGCTAGCCATAAGCTACAAACCAAACATACAGTCCTTCAGGCATATGAAATCTGCTAGCTGCAATAAACCAACTATATCAACCGACAAAGTAACCAACCAGTTTACCAACCAACGAATCAGCTAAATAGCTATCAACCAACTAATCCAGGGATCTGCTAACCAAACATCAACTCAGATCTTTGCTGCATTTTTTAAATCTTTGTTTTATGTTGGAAGGCCTAGAAAGGTTTGTCTGTCTGAACGAGTAGCTCCTTCGGTTCACCTTTACTCTGAATTCACCTTCTCCACTCATTCTACATATTTTCTAACATTAATATTCATATGTTTGACTGCAACAATATGCCCCCCCCCCCCCCCTCCCTTTGATTATATGTTTGCCCGTAAGCTCAACACCTACATTACCCATTCAACTGCATTACTCCTGAGCATCATATCCATTTAAAAAACATGAAATACCAGCACATCCAGAGACCCTGTCAGCACCTTTTAAGCTGGGAGGATCAAGGTTGATGCAGTGCACATCTGCAGTCCTTTCTATGTGCTGTATCTAAACATCTGTTAGTTCAGAGTGTGTTGGTTCAGTTGCTGCTCCTTCATACACGCACTCGGAGTGAAAAGTCCAGCCCTGTCTTCTTCCTCCTCCTGTTTTCTGGCCTCTCTCTCAGCAGATTTCCCTTCACAAGCGTCTCTGCTCCTCCCACACACTGGAGATCAATTTGTCTTGCCGACAGGAATCCATATTTTTCTCATCTGAGGTACTACTTCTTCCACAACTTCCTCCCCATCTCCACCCCCTAGTCCACCCCGCCATCACCCCTCTGCAGCTGTCCGTCCACTGCCCTCCCCCCCAGCCGAGTCCAGCTGAATCAGCTCATCACGCAGAAAGTAAAAAAACCCCAACAATTTCCTGTGTACCTGCACATCTAAGCAGAAAACACAAAACCTGTCCTCCTGTTCCTGTTCAATTTACAGTAAGTGACGAGCCAACGGCGGTCCCTGCGGCTGCTCTCCAAAGGTGTTCAATCACTCTGCAGCAGAACCTGAAGGGGCAAAAAATAAACAAATGCACTCAGGAGCGGGCAGAGGAAGAAAAAGTAGAGAAGACTTGATGTCAGCAGGGGAGAACATGAGGAAGGGAAGCGTTTTACAGCACATTTTTCTCTCACCGTTGTCTACCTTGGTCTGAAGAAAGACCAGCGGGCTCCCTTGTGGTCGCCGCCGCGATCAATACTACACAAGAGTTGAATTAGACCTGAAGTGGAGCGCACATCTACCTTCAGGGAGCCAGAGGCTGACCTGAAATCCCTTGAACATTTACTTTCTTTCCACCGAGTTAACCAATAACTGGATGAAATGAGAGGGAAAAGAGCAGCTGTCTTTCCTGTTTCTTATCTCTACTGCTTCTTCTTCTTCTTTTTTTCAATTTTTTACTGCAGTGTCGGTCTACTCGTCTTCTCAACGCCGCTCTCGGCGCTTTAGACTCTTCCATATCTGTTTTGTTTTGAAAGAGTTACTTGAGCAGAAGTGAAATGCACAATTAGCTGATATCCAGAAGAACTGGGACGCACATGTGCAGACGAGAAGGCACGCATGTGGAAGCGCCGCACATATCTTTTCATTTAACTTTAATTTAATCATGTAACACCGCCTCATGCTTCTGCAGCACTTGGACAAATGTTTTGAAAGCCACAAATAGTAAGATATCACAGTTTTAAAGTAGATATAACCCTATTTGATCTCTGCTTTTGTTACATACCTGCAAGTCAGACGATACGGACAGTTCTGTGGCCTTTTTTCTGTTTTACACTCTTGCCTTATCCACACATAGACGAGTATCTCACAAAACGAAGATATTTTTCTACGGTTTTGCCCGTCGTCCACACGAAAACGCAGATTTATGGCACCGAAAACAAATCTTTTGAAAAACTCCGGCCAAAGTGAAGATGTGCATTTTCTCCGTTTTAAGCGTTTGCGTTTGGACAGAAATAACCGGAGTTTTCGGCTCCGCAACGTCACTTTCTGCGACAAAAATGCTCTGACATCATTTGTGCGACCTGTGTTTTTACACTCAGAAACAGCATATATGCCCTCAGAGATGTGTTGGCATCGATTGTCCAAGCGCTTTTTGTTTGCTTGTTTTTACAAGCTCAATTACTGCTCTATGTAGAAGTTAGAAAGTAGAAAGTTACTCTGAGTGGATAGGATTTGGGGGAACTACTGCCTCCTACAGGTTTGGCATGTCAATGAATGTGCTTAACAACACACTTATGCGGTTAGGTGTGGACAAAGATTTTTTTTTTAATAAGGTGGTGAGAATATTCTTTCTTTTTTTTTTTCTGGCTATGTGTGTACATGGTCTTTGTCTGCGGCAGCGCATGCAGCATGCTGAACTGTGCAAAACTCACTGTTACATTTTTTTTCCACCTGCAGTAGAACCATCCTGTGATGTACCTGCCTAAGGCAAGGCAACTTTATTTGTATAGCACACTTTCAACAACAAGGCAATTCAAGGTGCTTTTCCTCATCAGGGGATAAAATAAAAACAGAAATAAACCAACAGTAAAAGCATAAAACACAAGACACATCAAAACATGGGACATTCCAGCTATTATTAATCACTTACTCAAAGGCAGCTCTAAACAAATGGTTATTAGCCTTGATTTCAATGAACTCAGTGTTTCAGCAGCTTTGCAGTGATCTGGAAGCTTGTTCCAAATTAGAGGAGCATAGAAACTGAAAGCTGCTTGGTTCTAATTCTAGGGATGACAGTGACAGCAAGTCTTCAACATACTTTAAGCCATTCAGTGATTTATTAACTAGTAAAAGTATTTAGAAGTCTATTCTCTGAGCTACAGGGAGCCAGTTTAAGGACTTTAGAACTGGGGTGATGTGCTCTACTTTCCTGGTTCTAGTGAGGAACACGAGCAACAGCGTTCTGGATCAGCTGCAGCTGTCTGTCTGCCCAGGGGTTCAGCACAGTGTACACTTCAGGAATGGATGGATAATCGGATGGATGGATGGATAAATAGTTCATGGTTCCAACCTCTTCTTGTTCTGCCAAAGGTTCATTCGATCTACCAGGGGAACAGGAATGAAGCCATTCTGTTCAGTTAGGATCTAAAGAAAACAAAGTCTGCATAAGCAGATCTTTCTCATGTAGACAGTAGCATAGAGATAAAGTCTTGATATTTATCTGTTCTCCTTTCTCCATCTTCTTTTTTCATATTTCCTTAGCAACATGAACCCAGTCCCTCTCCTGAATCAATAGAAGGCACTCAGAGCAGCTGACGCCCCTCTCACACCTGATACCTCGCCCTCACCCAGTACACACTCCCTCTAACCTGGCCAGGGACCAATTACACCACCCTGAGGGAAATACCCACAGTCCCCCTGTTGTCTGGAGTGATATCTCCCAGGATTACAGGTACTTAGCTCCCATTATGTCTGCTCTATTACCTGCTCTCGCCTCTTAACACATCCTCTGAGCTCGCCTGTTTGCACAACAATCCCTCCCGTTGGACGGCTACCGTTTCACTTTCAATTAGCTCTTTGTGCAGTTGGATAAAGGTAAGTGGAATCTAAGAGGAGGGGACTGCAAACAGGCACGCTCACACAGATTTCCCTGCTTTTTTCTCTCTCCAGGTACAAGCTGTCTCACTAACAGCATTTTCACGCTTACACATCCAACACCAATGGTGTCTTTCTCCTCACCATCCACACCTACAGACACATGCAATCTTTCTGCCAAAGTTTCTGTTCCTGTCAAAAGGTTTAAAGAGTAAACATGGCATATAAAATTGCTTTTTTTTGGTTAGCTTTACCACATTATCAAGCCTGAACAGCTCAAACCCACTTTCTTCCTTCCAGAGATTGAGGAAGAAACATAATAACTTGGTAGATATTCTGTTTGTTCAAACTGCTGTTGGTCAAGATCAACAAAGACTGTGAAACTGATTTAGAAACCATTCAACATCAGACAGCGTCAGATCTAGAACCACCAAGAGAATGAACGTTAGTTTGATACAGCAGTAGAGGTTTTGTCTGGATGTCTTGTGGTTAAAAAAAACGAGGCACCGCTTGCATCTAATTTAACACGATTACGAGACATTTAATACTAAAGTGTTACGAAAACACTGTTCATTTAACAGGAAGGTAGGTGGATCTTCAGTTACGTTTGTTTTGATTGTTTTTGGAGCCAGGTCTACCAGTGATTGTCACCATCACGCAGTCTCTCCAAACTAATGTTGAATGTCCTCCCAATTAAACCCAAGCATTGCCATTTTGTCCCAATTGACTTCCATCATGTACCTATGTACCTGACCCCTCTCTTATGGTTTATGTTTTTGGTTTGATCTTTCATTTAATTTGTATCATTTATTGAAAAATTTTCTGCAAGTTGAGCGCTCTTTCTACTGCACAAAACAAGCTATCAGTCATGAAATTTGGTACCAAACCCAAAGGTACAGTATTAACTTCCAAATCGAGGGATGTTAATTTTCCAAAGAGCACATGCAACCGCAGAGTTTACACAGGTTTTATTTGTTAATACCTTTGAAGTAGAAAGACTAATACAGTGTACATAATGCACATCTGATGCATCTAAATGAAACCCTATGTATGATTTTATTCATCCCTTAAATTTAGTGATTGGAATTTAGCTTTAGCAGATTTTCATGCTGAACTCCCCCCAACACAGATGTATACACAGAAACAGTTTTCCTTTGCATATTCTCATTTGCAGCTCGTGTCAACACACCTGTATGCACGCTTGCTACTCTCCTGTTTCCTCCACAGACGTGCTCACTTATACAAATTATCTCCATGTTGCCATACACAGACTCAGTCTAACAGAGACACACATTCTCCAAACGCTCACTCACAAACACTCGCTTTGTTCACACACACAAACACACACTCGCAGACAAGAGGTAAGCCGATCTCTCTGACAGACATACGACTGGCAGCTTGGAGAGCCGAGGGCGCTGAGAAGGTAATTACCCGTGACAGACGTACCTGTGTAGGTTTCACCTCCTCCCCGCCTCACTCCAACCTGCACTTATCACAGTTACCATCTCACCGCAGCCACTGAGCGGATCTAATTGGAAGATCAAGGTGTTTGAGGGATTGATTTCATGTCGCTTCTGGTTTCTTTCCTCCCTCTCGACTGAGCGCAAAGCTCCTTTTCTGCCACTGGAGGTGCTGCTCTGTGGTGTGGTGCAACACTGGGAAGCTGAATATACCCATCTAGAGAGACATATGTTAGACAAAGCACACTGAAGGTAAAGTTACTTGTTCGTTAAAAAGAACGAAGTTATGAGCTTGTTTAATGTCGTTATTTTACACAATTTGAAGCTTGTGTTTGAAAAGTAGGTGTTGAATCTTCTGGTATCTTATTGTTGACCTGCTACCCTGACAAGAACATACACCTTTAATATTGTGGAGGTGGAAGCAACATCCCCAGGTATACCATCTGGTGTAGTTGCCCACAAAAGCTGAGATCTTCCACAGCTTAATTATTTAACATCCATCCATTCAACCATCCAATTAACCAACCATTCAGTCTGGGACTAATCCACCGCCTGTCCAACAGCACCTCCATCTTTCTGTCCATTTAACCACCTCTGATGCCCTCCATCTGCCCAACCAACCTTCTATCCATCCAATGAACCTTCTTGTCCAGCTAACCCTCCATCCATCCAATAAATCATTAGGATGTCAAACTGAGCTTCCATCTTTTCGGTCCTTTTGTCCGTTGCACAAAAAAAGTCTGTTTGTCAACTACCCCTCTGTCCATCTCTCCATACAACGAATCCTACCTCTATCTCTTTAGCTGACCTTCCATCCATCCCCATCTATCCAACTGTCCAACCAACAATCTGTCCATCCAATGAACCATTGGGATGTTCATCCAAGCCTCCATCTCTCTGGCCAATTCATAACCCTTCCCTCCATCCCACCGACTCTTTGTTTATCCATCTTTCCAGCCAAGCTCTTGTCTCTCTAACCACCCCTGCATTTGTTTGTCCATAAAACCAAACAACCCTCAATCCGTCTGTCAAACTGACCATCCATCCATCCATCCATCCATCCATCCAGCCATCCATCTAACCCAACCCTCCATCCATCAAATCAATCCTCTTTCAGTGTGCCCAACCAAGCGTCTGTCCATTCCATAGCCCTTAATTTTCAGTAACGTGTATCAGACTGCATAAATATGCAGGTTTGTCAATTGTCTATTCAAGGAAGAAGCTTCTGCTTTTGCTTGTCAGGGTTTGTGAACAGTTTTTACTAGTTTGCGTCTATGAACACTGTTGCTTTTGTCTGTCCGATACAGTTTTCTTAATTGGTTCTGGGCTTGGCACCAAGTTGTTGATTCAACAAATTGAGGGAAACTGGACAAAAATGGCTTCCATGGGACAGTTTGAAGAACAGATCCACTGCTGACCCAATAGAACACAAAGGCCCGTCTCTCATTTGACTTTTGGGAAAATGTTATGTGGTCTAAAGAGACAGTATAATAAAATAAATGAACTTTTTGGAGTGGCCTAGTCAAAACATGGTCTTTAATCTATGAGAGATGCTGTGGTGTGGCCTTAAACAGGCTGACGAATGTGGCTGAATTAAAACAGTTCTGCCAAGCAGAGTAGACCAGAATTCCTCCACAGCGATATGAAAAGCTTTCTTCCAGTTATCATACACACTTGATGGCAGATGTTGCTGCCAAGGGTGGCACAAGCGGTTATTAGGTTTAAGGGTAATTAGTTTTTCACATGGAGCCAGGTTAGCTTTGAGATGAGTGGCTGACAGGGCTATAAAAGATTGCCAGATTGTTGGCTGTTTCTCTTCTAGGCTCTGTTGATTACTAAAAAGGATGAAAATGATGGATTGTCTTCATTCAGAGGACATATTCTTGAAGAAATACTTTAGGTGAACAGGAAAGCTTGCATCTAAGAGACACTGATTTGCTTGCTTCAAATTAAAATGTTTGACTTTTTTAGTTGTTCTGTTGTTTTCGTGATGTCTCACTAAACCTTTTACGGTTTACTTAAAACCGCAAATAAACACAAAGACTCTGCTTTTCCTGGAAGTCACACTTGGACCAAACTGATATTTGCACATTGAAACTGTGCAGAAAGCATGAAAACATACACCTACTGTTCCTGCACACATCTACAGTCTGTTAATATTTTCATTTCTCTATTAGCCAGGTGTTGAAGGGATCCCTGGGGTCACTTTTCATCAGGAGTCAACAACCTGTTATGAACACCAACTTTCTTTCTTCTCTTCTCCCCCTCCTCTCATCTACCGCAACCGTCTGGCATCCGGCCACGAAAATAAACTCTAAAGCGTTGGTAACAATTAGTAGTTTCTGTACTGGGGGGACTGCACAACAACCCACCTGATTTTCATAGCACGCCCCCCCTCACATACTCCTCATCTGCCACCCTCATCAGGACGCTATCAATAGCCAGACACCTGTTTCCTGCCATCGCTAGCGAGGGCCTCTATGGCTGCACCTGTACGTGCTTACACAAGAGCCTCGAGAGGAGTATTTATGCGGATGGGACTGCAAGGCTGATATCTGGCTCCTGCTAATGCAATCACAGGAAGGACAGGGAACACTTGGCGTGTGTGAAGCAAGCCAACGGTGGGGTGAATTAACTCGAATCGAGTCAGGATGTGGATTCTCAAAAGATTCTAAAACGGGGGGATCGTTAGGCCCTAAAATGACTATTCAGATGATTGAAATGATTGGTGTGCATGCAATCTCAGGAGGAAAAACAGAAAGGAACAATTAAAACTGTGGGATGTGAAGTTGTCCAGCTGCTTGTGCTCATGCAAAGGTAGCTTCTCATCAGTTTTCTGGCATTTTTGTTGACTTTTCTTGCTCATCTCTGAGTCAAGATTAAGTGCTTCACAACATCAACAGCACGCAGGGTAAAGAAAGAAAGTGCAGAGTCAAGCATGGAAGGGCAGGTGATTAATGCCAACACAGTGTTTCCCAGTTCGTGGCCAAAGTGTTATTGATTTGATTTTGGAGGAGCGAGAAAAGGTTAGCCTTTCCAGGCCACGGTCTGAGGGTGGCAGAATGTGATGGGAGGAGTAATGACCCCTCCCACGTCAGTGGCGACTACTGAAGCGGTCAGCCAGGAAATGGAAACAATCCCCAGCCAGCCGCCAAGCAACTTTCTGTCCTTTCAACTGCCGATATGTGTGAAGTGGACATTCACCGGCTATTGAGTGCCAATGAAGGCCTTAATCCTAACAGCCATTTTGAGTTACAAATGGCTAAAATTGCACATAGAGTGGTATACGAGGTCATTTTGACAGTACGTGCTACTTTATTGGACTTAGGATTACTACTGTAGCTTTCTATGATGCTGCCTGTAAAATTGAGCAGATTCTAAATTTACTGACTAAATCCAATTGGTTGTGATCCTAGTTATCTTGCTCAGGATGTGACTGATATTTCTTTGGTGATCTTTTCAAGAAACAAAAACTCTGTTATTTAAAGTCCATTCTGGAAAGCTGATACTGGCAAACTGTACTATCCCTCGTCATAAAGTCCTTATAGTCTGATTAGTACAGTCCTGTAGAAAAGTGTTTGCCTTGCAGATTTATTTTGTTTTGGCTTTTTTGTCATACTTTAAGATTGTTGAAGAAATTTCCAGACATCGATAACCAGAGTATATAGAAAATGCAGTTTTCTGTTGATTTGCCAATACATAGCAAAGACAGTACTGTGGAGGAATCTTGGAGGGTTTGAAGTGTTCTTGACTTTTTCACAATGTTTCCCAAAAATCATAAGAAACGTACTCGTTACCGTCTCCGTCTTTTTAGGCCGTTAGCTTGAATATTTAGTTAGAACCTAAGGATGTTTCTAAAAACGTTGGTCATTCAGAAATCCACTAAACATATGTTATTGATTTCCGACACCAACTCCTTTTAATTGGGAGTTTTTAATGTTAGAAATGTTCTTGAATTAAAATTGTAACAAAACGGTGTTATGGTTATGTTTGGAGTTGTTTTAGGATGTCAGCCAGCTAGCCTAGTTGGAAAAGTTGGAAAAAAGCTTCAATTCTTGTAGTGGTATACCTCATGCAAGATATTGACCTCTGAGAAATATGCAACTTTGTTTAGAAATCTACAGTGTCCTCTAATTTAAATTAGTATTTTGACATTTTAGAAACCTTCATATTACCACAGACCGTAAATAAAGACTGGAACAATAAACGTTAAATCTATCCTTTTGGTATACCTGCTTGTCTTTGTCCTTTCTCTTGTGATTGCCTAATTTCGTGGTGTCCAGAGTCAGTCCTCAAGGCCCGGTATCCTGCATAGTTCAACACATCTGGATCAAATGATGGTTCATTAGCAGAACCTCTGCAGAACTTTGACATGCTGAGGCGTTAGTTGGTCCATTTCAATCAGCTGTGTTGGATCAGAGAGGATGTATATATAAAAGATCCAATAAAATCTACAGTCAGTTCTATACTTTGAACTTTTTAAGTTATAGAACATAACAAAATCAAATTAATTTCATGATCTGAAAGAATTAATTCAAGGGGGGAGGAAAGTAAAAAAAAAAGAAGCCATATGCACATTGGTATTTATTTTTCTTGATTAATGTGACCATGACTTTAAAAACACAAATACGTACTGGACAGTACCAAAAGAAGCTAAAACATAACTACGATAACTTTATGCAAAGTTTAAAAATTGACCTTGATAGTATTTAAAAAAGACTGAAACTATACTTTGCAAATGGTGTAAGGCCTTTGAAATATGATTAGCATTTTTAAAACAAATTACCTGAAGGAAATTCCTTTTTGCAACTGTTTATAGGTAAATTAAACTGATATAAAGCTGAATGTATTACAGTAGCTTGATTTGATTCGAGCGAATGGTACTGCATACGATGAAATTACATTCGAACCAGTTTGCTTACTCCGTATAGTCGACTTATATGAGGTACAACATGAGGTAGCGGTGTTACACGTCTCCCTATGTCAGTGGAAACCATGAGCCATAATGGAAATAAAATACATCCGAAGCACAGCAAAACCCGTAAATAAATGAGCTTCCTTCAAAGCAGGGTAAGACATGTTTCGTTGTACGTCAGGTACATGACAAGATCACACTCCCAGAGTCGAGTTAATTTTCATGCCCTCCCACCCACCATCCCTTCATACTCTTGTCATTTTCAGGGAGAAAGGTGGCTGAGCCATATGACAGTAATTAACAACTGACAAAAATATACCCTCCCTTAACATGAGGTGGGAAATCACAAAAGCCTGGGTTATTTTCTCATTAATTTACCAGCCATGCTGCCTTTTACGCCCAGAGAAGCAAAGCAATGCTCTACCTGAGTTTTGAGCTAAATAAAGGTGTTTGAGGTATTTTAGGGGGCTTCTCTTGACATGAGTGAACTTGATGACACGTCTTCCAAGCAAAACAAAATGGAGTAAATAATTTATTTTATACACAGGTTCGTGTGGAGTAGCAAAACCGGCATTTCGCCCCCACTTTTTGCCTGTTTGGCTTTGAGCGGCATCTGATTGAGGGGGGATATGTGCCATTACGCCTGCATATTTAAAACCACCTAAATGTGGAGGAGCAGGTGGCGCACAATTCACTCTTGTTGTTATTTGGTTCAAGCAGTCAAGATGGCAGATTTCATAATGCTTTCAAATGGCACATAACAGGAAGGAGGCTCACAGGACTGCCAAGAACAGTTTCTACGGGAGCCAAAGAGGAGCAGCAGGCTGAAGCTCCTACCTTTGTCTACAAAGAACAAGAGGAAGGAAAATGTCTCAAATTTGTCTTATTTGGGAATGATTCACTTTTTTCTCATCTAAATTGCAAACAAAAAGAAATGCTTTTGCTTGCTTCGTGAAGTTAAAATAGTTTATTTCCTTGACTTTATTACAATGTTTTATTTTACTAGCTATACAAAACCAATCTTAAGGTTTCCATATAAAGAAATGTATATAAAAATAATGTCCCAACCAAACAATGGAAGTTCAGAAGAACTTCTGTTTGTAATTTGAAGTTTGTGCCACTAGATGGCTCCAGCTTCAACTGGACTGGTAAAAAAATGGAAAATAGGAGGAGGTTTTGCTGAAATAGTAAATTTTAGGCTGACTCACAGGTTTTCACTTTATGCCACAAGTATAGCTTAATCTTAAATCTAATATTTAATGTGTAATAGTAAACATTTGCATAGCGTATCGATATGGAAGGACGCATATATATAAAACCTGGTCCACTAATTCCAGTCAACATTAACTACATTATTTTTTTAAGCTAAACTTCTAGAAATTTATAAAAAGATGGCGTATCAGAGCTTGGCCGCCATCTTCATGTAAACAGTCCTAGTGACTGTGATATTAAAATAACCTGGCACAGTGTACTTTCTATGGGTAATAAAACAGAGTATGCACAATTACTCGCAGCAGTTGCTCGGTTAATGATTCTATCCAGGAAAAAGATTAAACTTAGCACAAATGAATTAACAAAAGGTACTTTGTATGGGGACTAAAAACAGGGTATGCAGAATTACTGTCAGCAATATCTCGGCAAATGACTCCAACCAGGAGAAAGATACAGCTAACCACAAAGGTACTGCAATAGGAGTACTTTCTATAGGTAGGAAAAAACAAGTACGCAGAGCTAATTGCTGGAATATTTCTGTCAATGATTCTATTCAGGAAAAAGATACAGCTAAACACAAAAGTACTTAATCAGGGGAACTTTCTATGGGGAAGAAAAGCAGAGTACACAGAATTAGTTGGAGCAGTAGCTCAGCAAATGATTCCAACCAAGGGGAAAGATACAGCAAAACGCAAAAGTACAGTAGGAGTACTTTCTATGGGTAAAACTAAAACGAGTACGAAGAGCTAATGGCTGGAATATTTATGTCAATTATTCTGTCTAGGAAACAGCAATAGCTAAACAAAAAAATACTGGACATGAGGTACTTTCTATGAGCAAGAAAAAAAGATTATTGATGCAAAGGTTGTAGAGATTTATTAAAAGATGGTGTATTAGAGTGGCGCCATCTTTATGCAGTCAAAGTGACTGTGATCTTAAAATAACCCTACAGGGTGTACTTTCTATAGCTAAAAAAAACCAAAAACAGAATACGCAGAATTTCTGGAAGCAATATGTCGGCAAATGATTCCAACCAGGAGGAAAATTCAGATATTTTCTATGGGTTGGAAAACACTGAGTATGCAGATGTAATGTCTAATATTTCTGTCAATTATTCCATCCAGGAAAAAGATGTAGCTAAACACAAAAGTACTTAAATAGTTGTATTTTCTATGGGGAAGAAAGGCAGAGTACACATAATTACTTGGAGCAATAGCTCAGCAAATGATTTCAACCAAGAGAAAGATACAGCTAAACACTAAAGTACTGAACTGAGGACTTTCTATGGGTTACAAAAAACAGATTATGTAGAATATTTGGCTTCATTAGCTCAGTCAATGATTTTATCTAGGAAAAACATATAGCTAAACACAAAAGTACTTAATTAGGATTACTTTCTATGGGGAAGAATAAAAGATTATGCAGAACTATAGGGAGCAATAGTTCAGTCAATGTCTCTAACCAGGAGAAAAATACAGCTAAACATAAAGATATTTAATTATGAGCACTTTGTATGAGTAGGAAAAACAGAGTCCATAGAGCTAATGACTGAAATATTTCTGTAAATGAATCCATAACAGACAAACATTGAATTTAGCTAATGCTTGGAAAGAGAGACAACTAAACATCCGGAAGAAAAACAAAGCTACTCCAGAAAAACAATGGGAGTAATGGCTCTATTAATCACTCTGTCCAGGAAAGAAACAAAGCTAAACACAGAAGCACTGAGTCAGGGGTCCTTTCTACAGAAAGAAAAAAAGCATGCAAAAAAATAACGGCAGTGATCATCACAAGTAATGCTTGGTTTGTGTGCAGAGTTTACATAAGACCCCCACTGGGTGCCTTCTCTCCCCCACCACACATCAGCACTGGCAGAAAGATTTTCAGTCTTCATGCATAAATCTTAAAGGTTTAAATCTTTTACACAATGTAACAGCAGTTACTTAAATGCACAATCTAAAATAAGATGGTTTTAGTCATTCGATCCAAAATCATCCTAGAAATATTTAGCAGAAAACGGAACACTTTGTAAACTTGTGGTGTTTGTGGATGAAAAAACGAGTAGCTGTTATTGTTGCCTAAGAAGAAGTGTTGGAATAGAGAGTTTAGAGCAGTTTTAAGTTTAAGTAAAAATGTATTTATAGAGCACCTTTCAAGATATAAATCCCAAGGTGCTTTACAAAAAAAGAAAAGAAAAACAAAGTCAAAGGATTACAACTGGCAAACAAAATGCATTACATAATAAGTAAACAAATAACAATTAAGAGAAAGCAATCTTTAAAGATTTTTACTATTAAGGATACTGTCTCTAATATGTGATAGAAAAGACGTCGCCTGGTTTGGACAGGGAGATGATTCAGATGAGTAAATTAAAAAAATAACTCAAACTCTTACAAGGCACGGTGGAGAGATGATGTTCTTGTAGTGAAAGAGTGGAGAAAATGTTGGAGTTTTGTGTCAACCTGGACATTTTTTCTTGTTTATTACCACATCCTCACCAGAAAAAGTACAAAATATTGGAAGTTAGTATCAGTCAAAGAATGTTTTTGAGGTGCTTCTCATGATCTCCTCTGTGGGTCTCAGTCTGGCCGCTTCGTGGAGGAACTCGGCAGGGATACGCGTCTCATCCGCCCGTTCAAATAAGCCCACAGATGTCAAGAGGACTCCCCCACCAACGCCACCGCACACATGCAACACGCACACACACTGATTCGACCCACCTCCAACACTGTTTGTAATGAAATCTAACACTTGGAAGAGGAGAAGTGGACTGACCACCTGTGCATCCAATTGTTCAGCATTTGCAGACACAGACAGGAGAGAAAAGAGAGACGAGGAAGGGGGGGTAGATGGAAGAATAAAAGATGCGCACGCACACACGCAATCACGCACACACACATTCATATGTGCAAAGAATATATAAAATATGGGTAATGATATGGGTCAATAAAAGGTTTTCAGCTAAGGTTCATCTAAGGTGAATATACAAGTTACTTTAATACTGCAGCGACTGCACTGCTGTGGTGGTGGTTTAAGTAAAAATGGTTATATTCCCATTTTGCCATCAGTCTATCCTCCCATCCATCCATCCATCCACCTGTCTGTCCATCCATCCAACCATCCATCCATCCATCCATTCATCCATCATCCATCCATCTACCTGTCTATCCATCCATCCACCTGTCCGTCCATCCATCCATCCATCCAACCAACCATCCATCCATCCATTCATCCATCCATCCATCCATCCATCGTTCTGTTCCTCATCCATCCATCTGTCTATTCATCCATTCATCCATCCATCCATCCACCTGTCTATCCATCCATCCACCTGTCCGTCCATCCATCCATCCATCCACCTGTCTGTCCGTCCATCCATCCATCCATCCATCCATTCATCCATCCATCCATCCACCCACCTGTCTATCCATCCATCCACCTGTCCGTCCATCCAACCATCCATCCATCCATTTATTTATCCATCCATCCATGCATCCACCTGTCCATCCATCCATCCATCCATCGTTCTGTTCCTCATCCATTCATCTGTCTATTCATCCATGCATCCATCCATCCATCCACATGTCTTTCCATCTATCCATCGTTCTGTTCCTCATCCATCCATCTGTCCATTCATCCATGCATCCATCCATCCATCCATCCACCTGTCTGTCCATCGATGCATCCATCCATCCATCCATCCATCCATCCATCCATTCATCCATCCATCCATCCATCCATCCACCCACCTGTCTATCCATCCATCCACCTGTCCGTTCATCCATCCATCCATTTATTTATCCATCCATCCATGCATCCACCTGTCCATCCATCCATCCATCCATCCATCCATCCATCCATCCATCGTTCTGTTCCTCATCCATTCATCTGTCTATTCATCCATGCATCCATCCATCCATCCATCCACATGTCTTTCCATCTATCCATCGTTCTGTTCCTCATCCATCCATCTGTCCATTCATCCATGCATCCATCCATCCATCCACCTGTCTGTCCATCGATGCATCCATCCATCCATCCATCCATCCATCCATCCATCCATCCATCCATCCATCCATCCATCCATCTGTCCATCCATCCATCCATCCGTCCATCCATCCGTCCATCCACCTGTCCGTCCATCTGTCAATCGGTCATTTCGTTCATCCATTCTTTGGTTCGTTTGTCCATCCATCTATCGATTATCCACTCATTTCTTGTTCCCCATCCATCCATGCATCCACTTGTCCATCCATCCATGCATCCACTTGTCCAACCATCCATCCATCCATCCAACTAACCAACCATGCATCCTTCCATCCTTCCATCCATTCTTCTAAAAAGGATTGTCAACTTTGGAAAAGTCTAGAAAATCTTCAATTTTGCCATAAAAATATTATGCTATACCTCCTCTTATCAACTACTTAGTATCTTTTACTGATTGAATGAGTGAACATTTTAAATCTAGACCTGTTAAGAAATACACTAACACTACGATGAGATAATCATGAACAATTCATCTGGACTGATTTCTATAATTGGTTTAAGTTTATCTCTTTTCTCTAAGCTGAATCTCTGTCACTTTTCTTTGTAGTGTTTTTGTGACACAATACTAAAACCAGGTCGTTGTGATCTCATGCATTTTACTATGTAAATACATAAAAGATGGAGACGGTGAGTGATTAATTCAATCTGTGCACACCTTGTTAGGTGGAGAAACACTTAAACACAAGAAAGGAACAATGATATGTTTGAAATAAAGCTACAAAGAGGAGAGGTTTTGTGGTGAGAGATGCCAGCGAACTGCACCATGCAAACAAGAAAGGAGCAGAGACTACTCAGAAATGAGCCCTGACATGGCTTGTCACACAGTCAGAGGCCTTGATCAGGATTTGCTCACAGGACCTCCCACTCAGCAAACACACAAACGCATGCAGGATCCTGTAACCGGGGGTTAGAGGAGCTCCGAGCCACCACGGAGGAGAAGGGGGGGACCCGGCAACATCTGCAGTCTCCGTTGTTGATAGCGGCGCTGCCAGCTTGGAGTCAGATCACAGGACTGGAGATGCTACAGTCTGGGCTCTACCTCTTGGCCAGCCTCCCCCATCCTCAGATCCATACTTCCAAACCTCCTAGCTACCACCTGTTAGTTAATTTGCACCAACCAAAAAGGACACCGTGGTACTCTGCAGTAAAACTCCTTCTCTCCATCCCCTTTCTTCTTCATGGGCATCTTCCTCTTGGAGGTTCGCTTTACACCCACGACAGAGTTTTTCCGGACTTGGAAAGGTTTAGGGCGATGTTTTTTGTTTTTTCTTCCCCCTTCTTCCCCCTTCTTCCCCCTAAATTGCTGCTTTGATGTGAGAAGACTAGAGTCACAAATCCTTGTCCGTTTACTATCAGAGAGCATCCTCTAACTTGGGGCTTGGCAGAGCCCCATATGGCTAACGATTTAAGGTACTTTAATTAGGCCAAAAATTGGTCTAAAGACTCAGTTGCACCCCCAGTCTTCCTCTCCTTCCCGCTCTAAAGAGGTAAATAGATTAAAACATTTTTTCACAGAGATTTTAAAGAATTATTCTCGTTTCATGTCGTTGGGTGGTTGACAATTTCCTGCCACAGGGGTGAGTTGTGGGCGTGGCCTTTATTTTTGAAGCACCCCTATAGGACAAAAACACCCTCAGCTAACGTTTTAGGAAAAATTTCAGGAATATTCAGCCAAAGCTGTTCCACTGGTTGATTATCCAATACCATGAATGTATCAGTGTGCAAACGGCTCAATCTGGAGCAAAATCATTGCAAGAACTTGGTCTTTCTTTCTACAGAAGCATTCACAAGATCACAGTCACATATTCAAGATTCACCTAAATTAACATTTTAAGGAGTAAACTTTCTAAAAACATACATGGATCTACTGGTTTGAGATCAGCCTGTGGTTCTCCTAAGGTTCTGGAAGTCCAGGTTGCTTTGATAGAGACCTTCAAGTCATTTCCATCTTTGGTTCTGGTGTTTCTTATCTTCCTTTTGACAATACTCCGTGGATTCTCTATGAAAAGTAATTGTTTTTTATTTATTTTAACATTGTGATTGCATGATTCAGCCTATTGCAGTGATCTGCTGCTAAACTATCGTCAGCCTTTAGCCGTGTGCATCACATTTAGGTGTCCCCTGGAAACACATCTGTTGTGTGGTGGTCTATTTGCAGCGCATTTTTGTAATGTGTTGTGTCGTTTTTCTAAATGCTGCACACGTGTTGTCAAATTGATGAAAATGTTTTCTCAATTTGCTTGTGTTTTTCCATGTGCTTTCTTAAGTTCCGTGCTGTGACCTTTTAGGACCACCGTAACAGAGAGCTCAGCAGATACCAAATACCAAAGCTTGTGTACAAACAAGAGGTCTCACTTTATCATAAACTGTAGGTTTGTGTCTGGGTCTGGTTAGAACATGTTTGTTCTTCATTTAAATGAAGTTACTCATAGTGGGAAGAAATTCCCCGAACTTTAACTCATGTAAGAGAAGAGATACTTCATAATGTTACTCAATTAAAAGTAAAAAGTGGATTGCAGTAAAAATACTCCTAGAAGTACATTGTTTTTTTTCCAAAGAGTTACTCCGGTAAATAGATACTACCCTCCTCTGCCCATGTTCTGGATCCATCTTTGCCTAGTGGATCTAAATGTTCCGACTCCAGCCTCAGTCCTTTCCTTTCCCAAATCCTTGGATGGGTTTTTCTTGACAATCCTCTTAAGGCTGCGGTTGTTGATGAATCTTGTCCTAACACACTTTGTCCTTCCACTCAACTGTCTATGAATAGGCTTGGAAACAGCTATCTGTGACCAACCAGCTTCTTCAGCAATGCACTTTGTGGAGGGTGTCTATGACCGGCAGTCTTCCCCATGATTGTGTGCTTCTGACCCAGACTTGAGGGACCATTTAGAGGTTTGGACTTAGTTAGCTGATAAACTTTTTACCCGTGAATCCCATCTGTTATGGGAACTCCATTGGATACCCCCGACCAAGCTGAAATGTAGCCCCTGAGAAAGATATCTCCTTTCTGAATCCATTACCTTAACGACCGAATGCTGGATAAGCAGAAAGAAAAGAATGATTTCATTGGGTGCTTACATTGTTAATATTTAGCATTTTAGGTGGTGGTGGAACAGGTTTCCTTCTCCTCAGCAAATATAAAGTTCAGAAAGTTATCCATATCCTCTACAAGTTACTATCTTCCATCCAGGAGGATTTCAGCAATAGATAGCACACTTTTTTTGTGTCAAAATTGATTTTCCTCTCTCTCTCTGCCCTAGTCTCCTTTTAATAGAGGAGTGGATGCTTCAAAGCCTCCTGCTTGCCCAAAGCAAGCTTGAAATTCTCTCCTCTCAAAGCACCATGGCTTCTTTGTAGTGTCTCATCTGGTGAGGGCAGGGGAGAGACGAGAACTTCAGAAGGTACCAAAGGTAGCCCATGAAATCCCTCCCATGTAGGTGTGTGAAGTTTGGATGGTCGTGTCCGACTTGAAATCGATAAAATCCTCTCCCCTTAAGCTTGAAAAATGTTCTTGCACCGCCAAAGATAAGGTATTTCCAGACCCTTGAATCAAAGGCCTCGTCTGTGCAGATTTGGTGTCGGGACAACTTTCTCCAAACAACTTCTGAAGAGTGTTCACAGAAGTTCTGAGTTGTTGTTACATCCAGTCTTCTGCTGTCTGCTTTATTACAAGTTGTTGTTTCTTTCTTTTTTGCTTTCTGTCTGGCTGTCGCCCTCTCTGTCTGTCTCCCACTGTCTCACTCTCCTCTCAGACTACTGGAGGTGTTAAAAAGGAACCAGTGGGGGATCTGGGCTCCATTATGCAGGTCTGTTCCTGCGCTTTCTCTTGGTGCCTCTTCGCACCTCATATTGCGTTTTTTTGCCCATTGAGACGTGCACACACATACACAGGCACACCATCTTCGAAACGTAAGAAAACAAAAAAACACTTATGCAGAGGGAACTGAACTTTGTCCACCTCTGCATATCTGGTGCCAGGTGTAAGGCTAAAAGGTGCCTAACTTCCTCTCCGCTCCCTCGGGCTATGCAGGCATACTGGAGAAGAAGAAGAAAAAAAAAGCTGCTTGTGTTGATGCAGGCATCTATTGCTCTCTGTGTGGGCGATGCTACTGCTGGGTTTCTGTTCATCTCCGGCCTGCTCCCGCTAACGGGATGGAGTTCAGAGCAAAGCGTTTGCAATGATTAATATGCCATTGTCAGACTAATTGCGATCCTTAAGCATGAATAGATTAAATATATATATATATATTTTTTTTTTCTTAAAATTATCCCAGTGGTTTTCTGCTCGTTTCTTCCTTTTGGACCTTTGACCGAAAATCTTCAGAGGTTATCACAGTTCTTTCGCTAAACAAAACTTCAACACACCCAACTGGCAACCGATGTCATTGTACGGTAATATTTGGCTGACCCAAAAAGGCTTATAATTATACACCAAGGCCGTTTTGTAGCAATCAACAATCCTTTGTTAAAGTTCTGGCTAGCTCGCAGCTGTCACCATGGTAGTGGCAGAATCATGCTGTGGGGCTTTTTTTTGCTACAGAATAGACGAGCCAAATATCTTCTCCATCCATCCTTTAGTGCTCAGATGATAGTGAAGATTGACTTAGTCATCACATCTGGAACAATCCTTGAAGGTAAGGTTTTTCAAATCTAAGAGCACTTTACCTGCTGTCAAGCACAGCAATGGCAGCATCATGCTGTGTGGCAATTTTACTACAAAATAGACAAGCTGAATATCTTCCTGAGAGAGGTTTTATGGCCAAATTATGAAAAAGATGGACCTTGTTTTAATGACTGTAAGTATGTTGAAAGTGAGGTTTTCAGACATAGGAGCATCTTACCTATTGTAAAGCACAGTGATGGCAGTGTCATGCTGTGGATCTTTTTTGCTACAAATTAGACAACCCAAAAATCTTCTGGCGAAAAGTTTTGTGGTCAGGTGATTAGAAAGATTGACTTAGTCATCATATCGGGAAGTATCCTTGAAGGTGAGGTTTTCAGATCCAAGAGCACCTAACCTACGGGCAGCATCATGCTGTGGGTCTGATTTTTGCTACAAAATAGATCAGTAGAATATCTTCCTGAGAGAGGTTTTATGGCCAAATTATGAAAAAGATGGACCTTGTTTTAATGACTGTAAGTATCTTGAAGGTGAGGTTTTCAGACATAGGAGCATCTTACCTATTGTAAAGCACAGTGATGGCAGTGTCATACTGTGGGTCTTTTTTGCTACAAATTAGACAACCCAAAAATCTTCTGGCGAAAAGTTTTGTGGTCAGGTGATTAGAAAGATTGACTTAGTCATCATATCGGGAAGTATCCTTGAAGGTGAGGTTTTCAGATCCAAGAGCACCTAACCTACGGGCAGCATCATGCTGTGGGTCTGATTTTTGCTACAAAATAGATCAGTAGAATATCTTCCTGAGAGAGGTTTTATGGCCAAATTATGAAAAAGATGGACCTTGTTTTAATGACTGTAAGTATCTTGAAGGTGAGGTTTTCAGACATAGGAGCATCTTACCTATTGTAAAGCACAGTGATGGCAGTGTCATACTGTGGGTCTTTTTTGCTACAAATTAGACAACCCAAAAATCTTCTGGCGAAAAGTTTTGTGGTCAGGTGATTAGAAAGATTGACTTAGTCATCATATCGGGAAGTATCCTTGAAGGTGAGGTTTTCAGATCCAAGAGCACCTAACCTACGGGCAGCATCATGCTGTGGGTCTGATTTTTGCTACAAAATAGATCAGTAGAATATCTTCCTGAGAGAGGTTTTATGGCCAAATTATGAAAAAGATGGACCTTGTTTTAATGACTGTAAGTATCTTGAAGGTGAGGTTTTCAGACATAGGAGCATCTTACCTATTGTAAAGCACAGTGATGGCAGTGTCATACTGTGGGTCTTTTTTGCTACAAATTAGACAACCCAAAAATCTTCTGGCGAAAAGTTTTGTGGTCAGGTGATTAGAAAGATTGACTTAGTCATCATATCGGGAAGTATCCTTGAAGGTGAGGTTTTCAGATCCAAGAGCACCTAACCTACGGGCAGCATCATGCTGTGGGTCTGATTTTTGCTACAAAATAGATCAGTAGAATATCTTCTGTAGAAAAGTTTTGTATTCAGGCGATGAGAAAGATTGACCTAGTCATCATATCGGGAAGTATCCTGTAATGTGAGGTTTTCAGACCAAATAGTGCCTTACCTATTTTAAAGCACACTGTTGACAGCATCATGCCATGGGACTTTTTTGCTTCCACATGCACAAACCAAACGCCTTCTAGGTAAAAAAAACAGCTGTCAGACTTGATAAAAAGTGTTTGAAGGTTTCAAAGGGAGATTTTCAAAAACTCTTACAGCTGTCAACCACGGTGGTGGCAGCGTCATGCTGTGGGCCAGTTTTTGATACAAAACAGACGATCCAAAAAAAATCGTCTTCAGAAAAGTTTTATGATCAGATGATGACAAAGATTGACATGTCTGGAAGTATCCTCGAAGGTGAGGTTTTCACACCTGTGCCTACTTTGAAGCACAGTGACGGCAGTGTCATGCTGTGGGGCTTTTTTGCTTCCACATGGACAAACCAAAAAAAAAAAAAGAAATGCAGTCAGACCTGATGACATATAACGGGTTTCATTTAATGATTGCAGTTTTATAGGGATGTGTATATGATACGTATCGTGATACAGGGGGAGACGATACGATATATCACAATACTATGAGTAAGACTAAATATTTTTATTTTAAAAACTGAATTTAAATGTAGAAAAACTGTCCCATCATTCTAAACACTCCAACCTGTTTCATACTTTAACACGTCCAGTTTTATTACTAGATCTAGTTGATCCACTGGAACAAAGAAGAAGGTGAAAAACAGCCACAGACTACTAGTTATACTTTTAATTTTACTACAAAAATTACTGCCATCATTAATGGTTAAAAAAAAACCAAAAACAATATTTTTCTTTTCATACAATATCGGGAAATGATATATCGGTGTATCGATATTGTCTTACATCCCTACAGTTGTATGTTGAAGGACAGTTCAAGTAAAAAGGCCAAAATGAAAGACATGAGCTGCAGACAGGGAGTTGTGCTTGCAGCTCACTTCCAGCACCGTTCCAGCCGAGCCCGTGTGTTTCCTGTTTGTAATGTTTGCAGATATATGTCACTATACCCCGAGTATAAGAGCACACTGGAGGGTTCCCTGTAAGAAGCACTTAGTTTAAACTCACACCGAGAAAGCGACTGGAACGCAGAACGCCGGATTTTTCCCTGAGCGCCACTTCCAGGAAATGAAAGTCGACATTAACCACCCTGCCCACATCATCCAGATCTGCTCGTAGAGACTCCAGAGCCGACTTTGCCAATTCAGTTCCTGCCATGAATAAAACATGCTGCCCTCCGTACCTGTTCCAGCGTGTACATGTTGGGGGGGGGGGGGTCGCAGAGGCCGAGCTACACGCATGAAAACACAGTCGACGGGGGAGGAAGGCGGCCGGCTAGCTAGCCCGGCCTCTGAGGCTTGACCCCCGGGATAAATCTACACAGATACGGCGAAGACACCCGTGTGTGCAGATTACACAGAAGCAAACAAAAAGGCCCACACACATTCAGAGAGTACCTTAAAGGCAAGGTTGGAGGGTTGAGGAGCTCTGCTGGCAATAAGGTGAGCAGCTGTGCAGCTCTGTGGATGAAAGGCGAGCGTCAGGAGGCCCGCTCCGTGTTGGGTCTGAATCGTTTCGAGCTGTTTTCTGTGTTTCAAGTCGACCTGTGAAGCTTTCCCAGACAGCTTCATCTAGCTGCTTTATGCTAGGTGGGGCTTTGGGGACTGAAAGATGATTCTCAACGGCTGCGTTTTCATGTGCAAAAATGTCTTTAATTGGATCATAGTTCGGATTAGAATTTGACTGTGTACCTGGGTACGGTGGCCCTGAAAGGTCACAGCACGCAACTTAAGAAAACACATGCAAAAAGACAAAACACAAGCAAATTGAGAAAACATTTTTTCATCAATTTGACAACACGTGTGCAGCATTTAGAAAAACGACACAACACATTAGAAAAACGCGCTGCAAATAGACCACAACACAACAGAAGTGTTTCCAGGGGACACTTAAATGTGATGCACACGGCTAAAGGCTGACGATAGTTTAGCAGCAGATCACTGCAATAGGCTGAATCATGTAATCACAATTTTAAAATAAAAAAAAACTATTACTTTTTATCTCGTTTTCCAACACCACCGACGGACAGAGACGGTGACTGAGCTGTGACTCGAAATCCGTGTCAACAACAAGCATGTCCGGCCCTGTGCATCACATTTAAATAAAAAAATTAAGATCCATGACATCCATCTATCCATTAATCCATCCAATGTACCTCTTTCCACATCTGTAAGTCATCCATCCATTCATCCGTTTGTCTGTCCATCCTTTATCCATCCATCCATCCCTCCAATTGTCCATCCACGTGTCCGTTCATCCATCCATCCATCCATCATCTTTCTGTCCATCTACTGTACCCTTTCCCACATCCGTCCAGCATCCTTCCATCTATTCTTCCGTTCATCACTACACCTGTCCATCCATCCATCATCTTTCTGTCCATCTACTGTACCCCTTCCCACATCCGTCCATCATCTGTTTGTCTGTTCGTCACTAAACCTTTTCATCCATCCATTTGTCTGTCATCCATCCATCCATCCCTCCAATTATCCATCCATCCATCCATCCATCCTTCTATGTATCTTCATGTTGCAGAGGTCTGTCATCAGTATTTTTCTAATATTTTGTAAATTAGATTATCATTGAAATGTTTATTTACGTTATTAACTCCATCACTAAGTGAAACATTATATAGATAAATCTCACACTAACATTTTATTTTAGACCAGCCTTTATTTTCTGTTAATTCTAATGATTTTCAGCATACAATGTATTTTTTTGTATTCTAAATCTAAAAAATAAAATGGTTCTGTTTAGAAAATGTAGTATAATAAATCACAAAGCTGATGATCATGGTTTAATAAGAGCGTTTTTGGTCACTTTGACATAAAACTAAATATATTTCAGAATTCTTCTGTGAATCCTTTTGTGAGTGTTTCTTATGTTGTTGCTGTGGCGTGCCTCGCCCGGAGCCCTTCCCTGCTTCCCTGCTTCCCTGCTTCCCTGCAACCTGAATCCTTTTGGAAAGGGAAGTGAAGTGCACACAAGTGAGATGATCGAATTAATCAGCCGGACTCGTCTTCTCTGTCTGAAACATGAATATTAAGCACGTTAGGATCATGCGTGGACGCCGAGGCGTCGCCCTCGTGAATCCCCGCCGATCCGGACGGTCACTTTGGGTTTGCGTAGCTCAGGGGGTGAGGTGGTGGTGGTGGTGTTGGGGGTGGGGTTGCTTCAATGTGTGAGGCGTTTAGGTGACGCTCTCCATTCTCTCTGACTCAGTGATTGTAGCAGTAAAGTAAGGCAACAGCCCCCCCAACATGTTCCCCCCTTTGATCCAGATTAGTAATTTTACTGACTAATAAGTCAAAGAATTCGTCTGAATTTCCCCGCCGTTTTAGTTTGCATGTTAGCACACTTGGATGAACCGGGCATTGCTGTAGGTGTGAGGTGCAGAGACTCATTAGCATGGACGTCCACGTCTTCTTCCTGCCTCCAAGTGCTTCTTTCATGGCAACACCGGGGATCGAATGGAAATCACAAGCAGCTTTTGACTCAAACAGTGAATCTGTACACATTTAAACGACAAGCCTTGAGGAAGTTGATGAAGCAACATATGGAAGGGGGTGCTCTGATCAGATGAGAACAAAAGTCAACTTTCCGGCCTCGATATGTGCCCCCCTGAACATAGCAACCCCAATGTGAGACATGGAGGTGGCTGCATCATGCTGTGGGGATGCGTTCGAAGAAACTGGTCGGAGTCGATTTGAAGATGTGGCTGCAAAATTCTGCAAGCCGAGTCATTCGGATGCACTTACTTTTGTTTAGGGCTATAAAAGAAAAGGGGTGAAAACACATGCGTGCCACACTTTTCAGATTTTAATTGTAGGATAATAAAAAGAAACTTCAAAATGGTTCATTACCCATAAAAATCCCAACACGCTAAATTAAAATTTTGTAGCTGTGTCCCTGCCGACGAAAGGATCCCACATTATGACGCTGCCACCACCATGTTTCACCATGGGGGATTGTGTGTTTGGGGATTTGAATGCAGGTAATTTAGGGACATTGGAGAAAGACTTTTGAGATTCTCATTTGTAAAATAATGAAAACCACTTCAAAATGGTACACTAGACATAAAATCCCATTAAACTACATTTAAACTTAGTGGCTGTGTCCCTGCCGACGAAAGGATCCCACATTATGATGCTGCCACCACCGTGTTTCATTATGGGTATTGTGGGTTTGTTGTGGGTTTTTTCAAGTAATAAAAAAAGATGTACAAAAAAATGTTTGGGGTTTTGAATGAAGTTTACTTTGCAGCATCAGAGAATAAGGGGATTAAAAACGGATTCATACCACACGTCAGTTTTTTATTTGTAAAACTTTCTGCTGCTCCTTCACATCAAATCCAAAGAAAATAAATGATGCTTCTGGTTGTAGCAGGCTGACATGAAAGCAGTACACATTTCTCTGCCACTCCAAAATATGAAATCTTTGCCCAGAAACAAAGATCAGATGTTCAGGCAGAAATAAAGACGCCGACATCCACGTTCTGTTTTTATTCCCCCTCCCCGATCTGCTCCTGGCTGGCAGGTTCCTGCGAGGCGACCTGTGCAACACCTCTCCTGGTCCAGATGGCGGGTGTCGGAGGCGACGAGGAGCGGCAGGAACCTGCCAGAGCAATCTGCCGCGAGCAGGTGTCGGCTAATTGTCTCCGAGAGCTCAGGCAGAGGCGGGCGCGTGCCAGCTCTACCTGAGTGGAAACAAATATCTTCATTAGGTCTCGTTCTGTCGAGGCGAGGAGGGGGGGCATTACCACAGAAACGGAGCAGCCAAAAACCCTGAACGAGAGGAGGGCGCTGGGCTGGAGCAGACATGCTGAACAAGTGTACCTTTGTTTAACAGAGAAAGAGAAACAATGATTGTCAAATCCACTGGTAGCAAAACACTCCTAGAGGCAGAAGGAAGAGTAAAAGGGAAATCTGGGTATTTCCTGTGAAAACGTGGAAGAGCTGTCTCCAAAATCTCCAATTAGATCTAAAATCAAGACCTCTGCACCAGGATGACACCATTAAACCCAGTGCATGTCACCCATTGTTATACCAGAGGATCCCCTCAGCCACCTCGGTTCACACATGGCTAAGGAAGGCTGAATCCCTCACGCGCTTTTTTGTCATTTATTCAGGTAGCGGCTCGCCGCTTCACAGCCTCCGACATTCCCTTTGTGTATTTAGAGGAGAAGGAGGGGCCGTGGGACGGGAGCATCAGTCTGACAACAGTTCCTTCTCCTCGTCAAAAGATCTCGAGTCATTGAGCCGTTAAAAAAAAAAAGGGGGGGGAAGCAAAGTGGCTCTAATTTGAGCGCTTCTCCTGGAAGTTTTCGTGAAATACCCTTTCTCTGTTCACCAAATTGTTTCATTCTCTGCAGCACTGAGCGGCCGCATTAAACCGTATCAATGTAAATGGATCTACTGCATGGAGATATTCTCTGGTAGAGTGAAGACAGCCTTCAATCACTGGAGGAGATGTGGGACCAAAAAGTCCAAAACGGAGAGACCGATCAGCAGCAATCTCTTGTCTTGGCTGTTAAAGAGTTAGTGTTTTTCCTTTCATGGTGATCTTTAAACCCACAATAAAACATGGCGGTGGAAGTATTATGCTCTGGGGTAACTTTAATTTAGATTGAGCTTGAATTTTGGTGAAGGTTGGTGAGCCATGGGTTTGTAGATGATTCTGTTTGCGAGGAGCCGGGCCACCAGAACTTAGCGAAGCTGATATTTTTATCACTCGGCTCCCAAAAATCCAAGCAGAAATGCAACAACAATAACTCCGGATAGAAAGTACTTCTTGCCTACTGCTGCTGCGTTTAGCTGCATTTCTTTTCTGAATGAAGCCGTTGAAAGACAAACTTTCCTTCCCGATGGAAAGTACTCCAGGCCCAGAGTTTCTGTGTAATGCTGGGTACACACCAAAATATTTTTTACATCTTATAAGTGATAGATCACAAACATGAGGATAAAACAATCTGTTTTGCTCCTATAGTGTGTGGTGCGCCATGATGTGACAAAGACAGCACACCACACACAAACAGATTTTCAACCAGAGTCTTGACTGTGAACACAGGAAATCTTGCAAAATCTCGCGAGACTTCAGAATAAGCATGGCGGACAATATGGGGGAAGACATTTGCAATGATAGTGTTTGGACTGATTCTCACAGAAAATTCACGAAAAAAAAAGAAAGAAATCTCTGCTGTTCACATCTGCTGTCTTCCATCAACTCGCTTTCTGATTGGATATTGTTTCGATTCACGTGATAATCTCCACAGCGTGCGCGCGTGTGTCCTCGGAGTTCCTCCCCCACACACATCAGGATTTCTGATTTACGATCCGCGATCGGGGCGGCTCCGACGTTCTTTCCGAGCGGGTTCGGACACACTTAACACACCTCACACCAAGTAAATGTCAGGTTGCATGGGTATTTTGCTTTTTTCCTTCCACTTAATTTCCTTCACCTCTATACCCCAAGCTGCTCTCTTGTTTTGTCCCTCCTGTTTGTGTTTAAACTTAGTTCTTTTCCTTATCTAGTTTAATCATGTTAGGTTATTCCTTGTCTTTATTAGTTTATTCTGGCACTTCCTTGTTTCTGTTTCTTCTTCTTGCTCTTAGATGTTTTCACTTTTTGTTTGTGTCATTTGTTTTTCTAGTTTATTCCCTCTAGATAGTTTCCTAATTTATTTCTTCCTTCTACTCTCTAGTGTTTCCTTAGGTGTCCTTCCTAGACTTATTATCTTTAGTTTCTAGTTTCTTAAGAGTTTTCTGTCTCCCTACCGTTCTACCTCTCTTCCCAGCTGCTGATTGTCTCCACCTGCTCTCTCCCTCTCACCTGCATCTGATTCCTCTAATTGGTCATTGGTCTCCTCTGTCACTTTCTCATTTCCTCCCCAGTATATATTCTGCTTTCATTCAGTCACTACCCGCTGGTCCATTGTCATTTCTTCCCTGCCTGGTTCCTGCCTTCCCTGTTGCCTGCCATTCATCCCTGGTCTGTCTTCCTGCGTTTCCTGGTCTCCATGTTCCCTGGTTACCCCGTGATTATTGTAAGTGTGTTGTTTATTATTTAATTAAAACCAAGTTCCTTAACTTTCTGCATTTGGGTCCTCTTTGAAAACCGCAACAATGACAGGGAAAATCTGATGAAATAATCTGTAGAACCATCAAGATAATCGGGACAAAGCTAGGATTGTCGGAAGGGGGGAAATCGGCCCAAAATCGGCCCAAAATCAGCCCGATTATCTTTTGGTGTGTACCCAGCAAGTTTCTTGAACCAAGTTGTTAACTTTGTCTTTTCTTTGGTTTTCCTCTCCACATAAAGTACTCGTTTCTCTGTGTTTTCATATTTGGCTCCTTCTCTTTTCTAAATCAACAAATTGACAGAGTAATTGTTGCTTTTGACTTCATATTGTCTCCTAATTTCTTCTATGACATTCGTCTAGTTTCCACTGAGCGGTACGGCACGGTTCGGTTCGTTGTCTTATGGTCCGGTGTTATCGGGAGAGCGTTTCCACCGCCAGTTGCGACAGACTAATATTTTTCGTGAAGTTTTTGTTGGACCCAACCAGTGGACTGTGTTGTGTGACGCCAGTAGCTCCGCCATAACCATTTGCATTCATTTTAATTAATGTTCAAACTGAACAGAGAATCCACATTGTGCCATCACACATCAAGCAGATTAATAAGCTACATGTATTAATTATGAACATTTCATTTGATGTGGTCTGAATCTTTTTTTGATTCATTTAGTTACCTGAACTCTGTACATAAAGTTGAAAATGTCAACGCGTCTGCACATCGCGTGGTCAGGGGTGTAAATTGCAATCTGTCAAAATGACCGACGGCCTTCAGATTTTTCGGTCGCTTTCAAAAAATCTGGAATATATAAGATACGGAAAATATCCGGAAAATATTTGGTTAACACGACCCCTGTTCTGGGCTAATACATCTATGTATAGCTGTTTCTTTTCTTTTCCATGGATAGTACTACTAACTCAGTGCTTCTGTATTTTCCTTTGTTGCTTTCATGTCCTTTAGACCCCTAATCGACTGAGGCAATTGGCCGCTTTTAACGAGTCTGATTCTGGTTTTTGTTTGCTACTGTGAAAAGAAGGTAGTTCCTCCCTACTGTCACCCCGTGCATGCTAAGGGGGAGGAATTGCATTAAACTCAACAAGTATATGCAACTAACTTGGCTTCCTTAGATGCACTTTCTACAATTTAGCATTGTTAAATTTGACTGTAACTGGAGCTAAGGCAATATTTTCCAACCCTGGTCCTCAAGGCACACTGACTTGTCTGTTTTAGAGTTCAGCAAAAGCCTGTTAATCACCTATCAGTTGAAATCAACTGTGCTGAAGCAGGGAAACATCTAAAACATGCAGGAGCGGGGTAGAAAAAAATTGGACTACGGTTTTGATTGGGCACATTCTGGACACTTAACTGTATTTCTCCAATAGATTATGTTGCTACTCGTTTTGTTAGTCGATGCTTTAACGTTGACCAGATATCTTCAGCTTCATAAAGTCCCTCCGAGGATAATCTTTAGTTTTTGTTTTCCTTTCAATAACCTTAAAGAAAGAAAATCCCACAGCTGGAAAAAACAAAGCAAACAAATTTTTTTTTAGAAATGTGGGAAACTCCTGTGAAGTGGAACCAGATGAGGGAAGTTGAAGTAAAATGATTTAATTACTAAAGTAAATTACCGAGCTTTTACAGAGTCCCACCAGGAGTTCAGAGAGCACCACATTTTGATGATATTTTTCAGTGTTTCCATCTTGTGGGACCACTGCTTGGTGCATCAGTCCAGAAGCGTCCTGTGCCGCGGTTCCCCCCCGCTGCCATGGGAGCAGCGAGACCGACTCTATTTTTAAATCTCCCAACAAGAGCCGAGTCTTTAAAAGCTTCCCACGATACCGATTGATCCCCCACCCACCCGGACCTGACTCTCCTCAGGCTTCCCCCTGGTCCATTAAGAGCTGTGTCACCGGAGGAGCTTCAGCATTACCATGTGTGGCCTCTGTTGTTTCTGGAGCAGGAAGTGCCCAGTCAGGTTTAAGTGTGCCGTTTTCCCCAACCAGCCCCCGTTGAGCGCCGACTTTAACCCCGCTTCCTGCTGCTCGCTGCTCGTAGGCTAAATAGCCGGGGTCAAACCCCGACAAGCTCTCGGCTTTCAGACTCCCAAGCTCCGTCTTCCTGCCTCGTTATGCTCCTGTTGTACGGAGCAAACTCTGCAGTCTGAAACGCAGCGCTCGGTGTATGGAAAATCCATGAGGCATTTGCTTTAAGTTGAGTTCATAAAGTTCAGAACAGTAAGGATAAACATGAAGCATTTTTAAGCTCTTGCAGTTGGGTCTTAGCATCTCAGTTATTGTACAAAACCAAATACAGTTTAACTCTAGGGTTTTACACATTAGGACCCCCATAGAGCTCAGAAAAATTAGAATTTCAGAAAGTCATATTTCACATGTCGAGGGAATAATTTCAAGCCTTTATTTCCTGTAATGTTCATGATTCTGGCTCACACAAAATCCAGTGTCTAGAATATTACATCAGATCAATAAAAATTGTATTTTAGACAGAAATGTCAGGCTTCTGAAAGCTATGTTAATTTCTCTGCACTCAATACCTGGTTGGGGCTCCTTTTGCCAATGCTTGTTGTTGAACATTGCTGATCGAGGCGTTCACCGTCTCAGAAGGAGCTCTTGGGTTTTTGTGGTCTGTTTCAGCATTGCACGCTCTGTATTTGGAAAGAAACACTAAAAGCTGTCGCTCCTTCACTGAGAAATCGTGTAATACTTGTTATTTTTGAAAATACGATCGGTCAATCTGAATTGCATATGCAAACTGACAAACTTTAGTCTCCTGTAACAGGATTTTTTTGCCACAGAAAAAGCCGCACCAGCAGATTGATTGAAAAACTGAGTGAATGAGACCTTTAAAAGTTTTTCACTTGTAACTATTATTTCAGTCCGCATGGTGGAAAATGACTTTGTAACCCCTCCCAGATTGATGGTCAACATCAATTGCTTCTTGGAGGTCATTGTTATCACGCATCTGAAATATCCTGAAATTTCTCCGATTTATTATTTTGTTTTTTCGATCGTCCAATAAATTACAGAGTAAACTACAAAGGGGTTATCGCATGAAAAAGTGCTGTGCAAGTAATTTATAGGTTTATAAACTGTACACTCACTGTTTAGTTCAACATGAAAAAACATAAAATACAGTGCAGATCCAACCCCACCATTAAACACGGCAGTAGCAGCATCATACTGTGGGACAGGGAAGCCAATTGTGGATGAGCCGAGCCGTCCTGGAAGGAAAGTCCAACTTCCAGCAGGACAACCACCCTAAACATGCAGCCAGAGCTACACTGGACACGGTTTTCATTCTCCATTTATTGATTTGCTCTCCTTCCGTGTTGTTGGGACATTTATAGGTCAAGTATTCCACAATATTTTCTCTTTTGCTCCTCCGACAGTGATAAAATCCTGACATCTGAGGAAACCCCGCTCTCCCTGCAGTCGTTCGCCGTGCTCTCACTCCTCGTCTTTTTCACATTTCCGTGTCGTTTTACTCCGAGAGTATAAAACGCAGTGTTGATCCAGTTATTTTACACCACTTTTTTTTATATGACAGGCTTTATTGTGCATTATGTTGTAGCTCATTCCTCAGCGCCGTACAGCAGCTAGCTGGTGTGTAATTACAGCTTGTAGCGAGCAGCCAGACGGAGCGATACGTGAATGGGAATCTGTAGGAGGGCTTGATTTATGTGGCGCTGCTGCACTGTATCAGGAGTCCAGATCTTCCTATTCACCTTAGGTCTTAAGCACAAAGACAGTCCCATTGTTGTGTTATGTGCATGGGTACATTGGGCCAAACGGGTTCAAAAAATTCATATTCAAGCTAAATACTCTTCCTTGGTGAATGTTTGGTGTACTTTGCAGGACTCTTATCTGCTAATAAACGAGCAGAAACATCCGTCTTCAACTTAATTCCTGCTTCCTCAACAGGACGTTTCCAATTTAACACCGTTTTCATCCCCTAATCTGTTTCTCTTCATAATCGAAGTATGATTACGGAGCCATAAGCCGGAGCTGCAGCAGCACAGATGTGCGGCGGCGCGCTCGGCTGGACATGAATCGGTGTGTTTAACTGTTGGTCCTCGCAGTACCTTCGCCACATCGGAGCAACTCAAGTGCACCAAAGCAATATGGCGGCATCTGCTCGGCGCCTGGCACAGGTGCTGCAAAGGATCTGTAGTGAGTTTATAAATTCACTCTAAAGTTGTTTTTTTTGTTAGTTTAATCCTATATAGGGAGGACTTAAATCATCAGAAGTAAACACCTTGTTTTAGGTATATAGACCAAACAAGATTGACTCTGATCCCCCTAAATAATGTTCTGTGAAGGCCCCAGATGTCTGTTTAAGAGAACATTAATGAACAAGCTGCATCAGGAAGACCAAGGATAGCAGACAGGTCATAACGTCACTTCCTAAAGGTTTTCTGTTTATGCAATCCAAGCCGATTGCATCCAGCAATCCCTCATATTGAGCAATAGTGGTGTGCCAATTCACTATTAAATCTATTAATTGCAATGTGAAATGGGCCAGATCGATAGCGATTCAAAAGTGTAAAAATTGTTTTAATAATTAAAATGAGAAAAACATCAAAGTCCGACGTAACACCCGGACATTTTTAGGGGACGGACCGGTGGAAACATCATGGCTGCAGCTAGTGTTTCAGTCATGCAGCGTGAAATCTACAAACTACAGCAAATATTTTGCACTTTAGTTGTGAAAGGAGCGTCTTTGAGGTGTTTTATGTCAGCAGCATCTTCTTTTCCCAGACATCTACACTTTTCCCCTCCTGTCCGGGGCGTCCTCCCCGGGCTGCAGCGCAGGGCGGCTGCTGTTTACAAGAAGTTAGCTCAGGTGTAGCTTTAAGGACGAACTGCAAAAAAATTCCCTTCTTACAGTCGCGACTAATGTGTGGCGGGAGTGCAGCGTGTTCATAGCTGGTAGATTAGTTTCTGTGTCTGGCAGGAGCCAAAGATCCTGTTGGTCACACGCAAAACGACACAAAAACAAAAATGCTGAGAGAGGTCAGAGTTCATCTATTCAACTCATGCCGAAAAACTGAAGACTGGAGAAAAACACGTTGTTTTAAGTGTCTTTGTGGGAATGCTGCTTTTTATTTTTAATTATTACTATGAAAAGAAAATAACTAGGTTTCTAAGAATATAATTTCAGATTTTGTGTAAGTTTTGTCCTTTATGACTTGAAACGTGAGCTATTATTGTTACTGGTTGATTTTTCTAATGGAGACGATAAGTAATTATTTCTATTATTTATTTCCAGACATTTCCGTAATGGTTGACTTGTAAAAGCAGATCTGAAGTTTGTTTAATTATTCTTTCCAACCACATAGAGCAGGAATACTTTAAATATGTTAAGTAAACAGAAAATGATTGATGTGTTTCAGAATTGGACAAAGTTTCCTCTTTTATGGAATTAAAAATATGGTCACCCTATATTATACTTCTAGTGCCAACAAACATTTCTAAATTTTATAGTAAAATATAACCTTGCTATGATTACGAAACATATTTTGGGCATGTACTGGTTTTATTTGTGGTTTCACATAAATAAAAGACAGGACATACAATTGTTTGGATGCTTCCATTAATGGAAACTGAACAAATTTAAAGCAGAATATATTCATGTAAAGAAAGAAGAAAAATCCTAAAGATGCAATAAAAATAATAGTTTAATAATGGAATCGTGAGTATTACTGCCACCCAAGATGACACACGTCTAACGTCCAGCATAATTGGCTTCAATGTTGGCTGGTCATTTGAAGGATTCAGGAGACAGAGCAGATACACAGAACCACAGAAAACAGACAAAGTGGTCCAGGAGAACTTTGGAAGAAAATGTTTTCTTACAATCAAGAATCATGTTCCTCAAACTTTACAGAACAGACAACAAGGCTCCGTCTAATGTTAAGGTTCCCAACGTTCTCCTGGAAAAAGGATAGGGTAGATCATGTCGACGTCTTGCTTTAAAATGTTCCCAGTCATCATTTCACATCTAAGTTTCGACATCACATCACTTGAGTTTTGCAGTTCTCAGTTTAGTGAAGACGGACAACTTTGAGGACGTCACATTAAAACTGTGAACACTTTCAAAATGTTCACTTTTAAAATCTGAGTATTTAAAGTTGACATTTTAGAGATGAGAAGTTTTTTTCTTGATTTCTTTGACATAACAGTGATGTTTGTACAAGCTCGACTATTTCCAGTGTCTATCCCATGCTCTTATTTAATGCACTCTTTTAAGCAGTTGTAGAGAATCCTAATTTTCAGGGACCACCGCTGCTGCTAATTGGTGATGCGTCGTCTTTCTCTGTTTGCTCTGGTGAAAACAGAGATTAAATGTATTTGTGGCGCGCTTTTGCCCTTTAAGTCGGCCGCGTTTTAGCAAATCACTTGTGGCCGCCGGACCTTAACGGGCCGCGAGCCGGACATCAAATACAGCCTTTGGGCTGACCTTTGAACGTCCCCGACGGCACGTTTGATGGGTTATTTTAAATCGCCTCCTTCGTGGAGAGATTTCTTAATAATCCAGTGTGATACAGGTGGTACAACGATCATCCGGGTTGAAGTAGGATGTTAACCTTTTCAGCTCAGGTATGCAGATAAAATTAGCCTTACATCAACTGTTTGAAGCCAGTAAGGAAATGTTATTACCTCTTTATGCTTTCAAATTAGGCAGAAACAGCAATTCAGTGGACTGTGATATAAAAAAGTTTCCCCTCTTAGGATTTTTCTCTTTGTTTCTCAAACTACACAAACTGAAACACACAAATCAGTGCTTAAATATGAATAACAATAACTCCAAATCAAATCCACTAAAGGGCATGCATCACCATTTTTCTATTTTTTAGACATTATCGGAGACAAGTGATAAAATAAGAATATTACAAAACAATTTTAAAAAATAAGAAAATATATATATATATATATATATATATATATATATATATATATATATATATATATATATATATATATAGGAGGAGGGAGTCAGGAGAAATGTGAGCAGCAGTTTGGAGACCTAACAAACCAGCACCCTCTTTAAAAGTTTAAAAGCGCTGTCTGGTGAGCCCAGTCAGCTAGCTTTCCACCACAGTGGGGAATGACCGCTTCTGACAGAAACTGTAATTTGAAACACCACAGTTCAGGCAAATTTTGTAGACATTGTAATTGATGCATCTGCACCTTCGTCTTAGAATAGCTGAAAGCAGTGTTTGTGGAAGTTTCACTTTTCTCCACATAATCAGTCGTTATTTTACCTCTGAGGGTTTAGTTGTGCGGCAGTAATCTAGATCTCAAAATGTTATGCAGAGGACATCGTCAGTTTCTCCACTCAGACTTGATGAGTCCGTTTGTAGCTATATTTTATCCACAACATGAACGGAGCAGGGATGGAGTACTCGAGTCCTGGACTCTGACTCAAGTCCTGACTTGAGTCACGTTTAAGAGACTTGTTACTTGTGTTCCCATGTCGGACTCTGACATGTGAAATTGCTTTTGCTAGAATTAGCATGTAGCCAATGCTAATGTTAGGTTGTTATATTAGGTCAAATTACTGGACAAAATTAATAACAACTTCCCAAAGCCTTTGTAAGTGTTTAGGTGACAAGTTTAATTCTTTACCGTTTTCAAATTTATCTTAAGCATGTTTTATTATTTTTTGCATGCTACTGTGTTAGCTTTGTGATAGGGTGGGGGCATTGAGTACAATTTATTGAAAATGAAGTAAACCATGTGTATAGCTGCCATTATTCTAGTCTTAAAAATCTACACTTTGCTCTCCTATTTTTGACTTTCTCTTTGGTGATAATGACTTGTATTTGAAGATTCCTTTTGGGACTTGGACTCGAGAGACAGTGACTTGACCTACAACAATGAACGGATGGCTCTAAGTAGTACCTCCAAGCTAATAGTACACGTGTTGGATAAAGGGGAAGTTAAAATAATAATGTGCAGTGAAACACTCTCCTTCATTTGGCTCAGACACAGAGAAAGACAAGGTCACAGCTAGAACTGGCAAGGAGCATTGTATTGTTTTAATACAATCTCTGAACATAACCAGACTTTTGCTACTCAAAAGGCACAACAGATGTATAAAACACTGTTAAAGAAAATGTTTACCCTCACAAACAGCAGCCTTGGTCGCCTCAGTGGTCTGGCTGTTGAGTCCACCACTCGAGGTGTTTTTGTCCTTGCTGTGGCGTGAGCTGCGTTCCTCCAGGAGCAGAGATGTTTCCTCCTCACCTGTTCATAAGATGAAAGGCAAAAGTCCTCGATTCGTCCATTCATCATATATCCCATTAAAACTGCATTTTTTTATTGTCAAGATTACAACACCGTTGTCCCGCTTTTATATGTCACATGCAGAACAAACTTGTTTGTTTTGTTTTTTTAAGAAAGGCATGGCTGCAAAGCTCTTAATAATGCATATAATGTGTTTTAAAATGACTTCTCTGCTTCAAAATAAGATACTACAAACGTTTGTTTCAATTAAAACATTTTATAACGAATTTACACCAAAGCGTCACGCGAGTGTGATGCGTTTTACGCCCGTCTATTAAAAGGCGTCAATTCAAACCAAAACGTGAAGCGAGCGTCGTACGTGCGGGTTCCCAGCGGCAGACTTCTCTACTAAATGGGTAACTTCTCGTTAATAAAAGAACCCGATGTATTGATTTGTTGAAATAAAATGTATATATGTGTTGGAAATAGCCAACTAATGTTTGTTGCACTTGCTCGTTCGAGTTGGGATCATACCCAGCTCTACAACTATTTCTTTTGAACATACTTTTGAGCTGCATTGCGAGGACTTTTATTTTGAACGACTAGAGGAAGTTTTATTTTGCTAAATCGTGGCTGTTTCCTGTGTTGGCGCATCCATAGCTCGGAAGATTGTTGCGAATAGATTGTTGCGAATACGCTTCAAAAATAGAACTCAAACCTATTTTGAGCGTCGCATGGTGACGCTCGTAATACGCACGTACAGCGCGGCCGGTGTGGTTTGTCCCATTGATAAAAGTGAAAGCATTTATGTCGCGCGCTATGGACGTATTCAGTTACGCTCACGTCACACTCACATGACGCTTTGGTGTAAATTTGGGGTTAGATTTGAAGTATTTGAAGGAGCAGCTCATAGTTCTTCATCTCCAAGTGTCCCTCAGGGTTCGTCAGTGTGGTTGTAACTGACCAATCAGAGCAAAGTTTTGGACGCTGAAGTCTTTGAAATTATTACGATAGAAGGAGGAGTCGTGTATATGCAGAAATAAAGGCACCCCTTTGCTGACCCGTTGGTTTTCTCAGTGTGGATTCCAGTTTAAAATGTTATTTTAAAGTATAATACAAAGATCTGCCTCAAATCCAAAAATAATTCCTAAATACTGACTGAAATCTCTTTTTTTATTTATTTATCAGCTTTTAGACAACAGTGGACCCCCATTATTTGCAGGGATTAGATACCAAACCTTTCCATGAATAGCTAAAATGTATGAATACTTGAGACCTCTAAACACAATTAAGCTACCTATTTTAATAGTACACCAAATATAATGTAATATTCCCTAATACGCACAGTGGAAACCATTTTAGCATTACTGTGGAAGCTAATATCTACAGTCTTCCTTATATTAGCTAATGCAGATAAGGCATGGCAAGTCAATTTTATTTGTATAGCACACTTTCAACAACAAGGTAATTCAAGGTGCTTTATATGATTAAGGGTTAAAATAAAAATAGCAGTAAAACACAGACAAAGCATATAATGTAAAAACAGCAATAAAGCAAGAAGCACACTCGGATACATCAAGGCATTACAAAGCATATAATGTAAAAACAGCAAGAAGCATACACAAAACATGATAAATGAAAACATTACTCATAGGCAGATCTAAACAGATACATTTTTATTTGTGATTTAAAAGAAATCAGTGTTTCAGCAGCTTTGCAGTTTTCTGGAAGTTTGTTCCAGATTAGAGGAGCATAGAAACTGAAAGCTGCTTCAAGAAAAAGCCAGTCAGAGCTAAGGAAAATAAACGGTGCTCCTCGATTGGCTGCTGCTTGTCAGGTAGCATTACACCTAGGTATTTCAGCTTCCTAAGCTCCATTTTGTTAGGAATATTTAGATATGCTCTACAGGAAAAAAAATCAGTAAATAGGCAAGTGTCTATTGTAATTCTAAACTTCCTGTATCTTCAATTCTGATTATTGCTTTAGCTCAGAATACTGAGCATATTGTTGACTTTGTCTGACTCTAGACTTTCTTGTTTTAGAATAAAAAACAAACATAGGAGATCCAGTTTAGGAAGTAAAAGGTTTTTGACCCCCTTGATGTGGCGCTTGACTTGAGGCTGGTTAACACGGCCAGATTTTAAAACGGTCATACGATTTTTAAACATTGAGAGACCACACACATGGCGATAATAAAATAATGGAAATAAAAGTTTTGGCCCTATAGATTTTACCTACAAACTTTTCCAGGTCAGACGGGAAATCTTTCAAAGTTTGTGGACAATATTTTGTGGACTAGTTTTAACAGAGAAAAAAATTACACAAAAAGAAAAGGCGTTAAATAAAGGACAGAGCGAGCATGTCCTCTGCTTGCTTCACAAAGACATGGGAGGTGAGTTATCGTTTCTTTGCCCTTGCGCTATGCAGCGTCACCTCGCTTTCTTCTCCTTGGGTTGGCAGGCTAGATGCTTCCAAGGAAAATCGCTGCCCGTCACCTCGCTTTACGATTGGCTACAGCTCACATTCAAAAGGCTGCATGCTTGTTTGTCTTCGCCACAAACCACACGCGCTGCGACATCGGGCCGAGACAATCCAACATGTTGAATATCCCCGATCGGAGCGATCCCGACGCCCTTCCGAGCACACCACACACGGCAGGAATATCTGCTAGGATTATCTTTAGAGCCATCCCGATAATCGGGGCGTCCCTACGATCGTCGACAGGGGAGACTCGGGCCCGAAATCGGCCTTAAAAACTTCCAAGAACTTTATTTCCACTTGTAGCGTGCTTTGTTCAAACAAAATGCTTTAAATACTAAATAATACAGTAAATAAGTTTTAAAGTTGTGTTTTTTCAAAACTTAATTGATATACTAACAAAGAATTGCTGGAAATGACAAATATGTTCAGTTTGACATTTTCTCAGCACGCTTCCAGATACCTTCAAGCTCTTGTTTAAGATTTTTCCCAGGGCAGCAATTAAAACATCACCTGAGCAGTAAAACATGACTCCTCATTGATTTGTGATCTTTACCATACTAGAAACATTTAAAACAAGGGGGCCTGCATCACCCGCGGTCCCCGCGGCTGTGCGGAGACTTCTCGTGCTTCGATTGTTTAGACAAAGGTGAAATGTTTATTCGTATTACAAGGCTTCCTCCACAAGATGCAGCATCGACCCGAAGGAAGCGTCTGATCGGCTATCACAAATTACAGCTGCTCCGATGCTGTTGAGCTATCGGCGAGCAGCGTGGGGGGACATGCAAACACAACCCGCCACAGAAAGGAAAAGGGGGGGAAAAAAATCAATTTGGTGTAGTCAGATGTTAGGTAAGTTGTCCCCAACGTTTGCTTTAGGGACGGTCACAGTTGCTTAATAAGACCCTGAGCATCTCCAATCAATGGGAGCATTCCATTTCCCCGTTTTTGGATCAATGGGAATGCTTGATGTAACACTGCTGACTTCTTGAGAGGTGTCTTCATCGCTGGGCTGCTCTGAGATTATTCTATCTCACTCTGGTTCTGATTTCTTTTCTCTCATTTTAATGTTGAAGTTCTCGAAAAGTAAGATCGTATCTTGAAGACTTTGTGCTTGTAAATAATGCTGTGTTTTCTTCTGAAATAAAATAATCCGGTTCGACTTGAAGTAAAACGAAACAAGGTTTTTAAAGGATGATTTCATTTATTTAAATAGAAAAAGTAATTACCCCCTAAACTAGTAGTGGGGAATATAAACAGTATATGGTAGAAATTATATAAATTTAGCCAATAGTAGAGATTTTCACTATTCTGTTCCAGGTATGCAAGGAGGATAAATATGAATGTTCTGTGTTCATATTTTATGCTAGATATTGGAAGTTTAAAATTTGTTGAACTGAAGATAAAATGTTGAAGTGTTTTCCGTTCAAATATGTGCAGTTTTTTTGTTTGTTTTTTGCACTATATTAAATGTATGAATACGGAATCAGGAAAGCAGAAAGAAATGTTTTTGTTTTTTTTACATTTTGCACCTGGGTCCAAACAATTTAGAGTTTCCGTAACAATTAGCTTGTATGCAATTTAAAATATCTTCTCCTTTATTTTGTGACATTGTTTGAAAAAATATTTGTAACACACCTTAAAAACTACTTGAAAGTTTTTCTATTTAAAAAACAAACAAAATACTTTTGACAATAAATGTTCTTCAAATGCCATTCTATACCTTTTTAAGGACATTGTTCTGCTGCAATGTATCTGGTATGTGAGAATGTTGAAAAACAGTCATTTTGACATATATACAGAGAAGAAAAATAATTTATTTATTGTTATTGCACATGCTTCAGATTATATCAGAATATAGATTTGAGGCCATATCGATCAGCCCCACCCTAAACCTAATAACTGTTTGCGCCACAGTCAGTGGCAACAACTACAAACAAACAAACGTTTGTGATAACTGGTAATGAATGTTTATCATCACTATGGAGGAAATTTGATGCACTCTTCCTTACGAAATTGTTTCAATTCAGCCACATTGGAGGATTTTACGAGCTGGCACGGCCTGGTACAGGTCATACCACTGCAACTCAATTGAAGTCTGGGCTTTGACTAGGCCCACTCCAAAATGTTTTTTTGAGCCATTCAGAGGGAGCAAAATGAGGCCTGCAGAGCTTTCGATGTTGTTCCTGGATTAGATCGGCTTCTCCTGGGAAGATTCACCAATTATCCATGTTCTCTCCATTTGAGGATAATGTGGGTTATTGGAGTTGGAAATGAATTTGTAATTCTTTCCAGACATATCAAAACATGTTCATCTGTTTTTTTTAATATCTTTGAAGTGTGTTTGAAGTGTGCATTGTGTGTTGCCTATTGTGATCCAGCCTATTCATTGTCAGACAGATTCTGTGTTGATTCTGCCGGTCTGGAAGTAAATCATGCCTGGGTGTTGAAAATTAAAGGGATCAAATCTGTTCCAAAAAGCTTGTTAATCAAATCGGGATTAAGGAGAGGGGGTGATTATATTTTCACACCAGGGTGATGGGGGCTCAGTAGTGGGGATCGAGTACTTTAGTCGGACTTGAGTCAGTTAACTTGAATCAGGTTTAAGGCCGATGACTTGCCCTTGGAGTCGGACTTGCAACGTTGGGACTTAAACTTGAACTCAGACATATGAAATTGCTATTGTCCGAATTAGCATGTAGCCGAGGCTAATGTTAGCTTGTTATATAATAAGTCAGATTACTGGACAATTTGAATAACTCCCCAAAGTGTTAAGTGGACGGGTGACTTGTCGATTATTTATTGTTTTAAAATTTATCTTAAGCATGTTTTATTATTTTGCACATGCTACTGTGTTAGCTTGGTGATAGCGTTGGGGAATTGAGTACTATTTTTTTTTTTTTTTTTATAAAGTAAACTGTGTATAGCTGCAGTTATTCTAGTCTTAAAATCTCCACCCTGCTCTCTTATTTTTGACTTGTTCTCAGGTGATAATGAGTTGACTTGGACTGGGTTCTCTCCGGGTCTTCATCCAAAACAATTAACAGGAACAAAAAAAAACAAAACTAGACATAAACCTGTAGGGGAACAAATATTTTTTCTCAGCCGTTTGGGTTTCCATTCAGTGCCCAACTAGTTGGTCGCGTAAAGGCAGGGTCAAAATGTGTCACTAACCACATTAAACCCTTCGGTTATCCTTATTCCTAGCATGGTCTCTCTTCTGACGATAAACAAATTAATGCACAACCCTAAAATCATCTGGTGTTTTATTCCACAGCCTGTTTTACTGCTACCAGCCGATTTACAAGCACTCCAAATTGAGTTCATACAAATGACATAAAGTCCTATATTCGGTGCATTTCAGTGCACTCCCGCTTCCTCCTCCCTCCTTGCTCCCTGGCCCTCCCCTGTCATATTGATGCCACCTAACCCCACCCCCCCCTCTCTTGTCGGCTCCCCTGCACCACCAGGTATGACTAACTGCTATCTTGCTCCCGCGACTCTTTTGTCATTTATCTTGCTCCGCTATGCCGGCCGGCTGACTGCACAGCACGACAGCATGCGGTGACAATAATTTGCACTGATCGTACCCTTCTGCCTACCCTGCTGTTACAAATGGCAATCGATTATCATGCGGTAGTGTTATCGACTGTCCAACACTTGCATGTGTTTGTACGTGAGGATGGCTTTGTGTTGGTACTTCAAGTGCAGCAGTGCCTTTCGCAAATTATTTTTGTTTATTTTGCTGCTACACATCATAAACTCTGTTATAAATTAATTTATTTTTTGAAATATTTCTCCTAAACCGTTTAGGATCAGTGTGAGTGGTTATGCAAGTTAAGTATGCCCTTTTTGTGGCCCCACATTTCCTATTTTTCTGGGGGGTTTTCACTGTGCTTGCGCCTAAGTGATGAAGCACAAGCAGTTTAATGTAAATTTATAGATAATATTTGAATTAAGACGTCAATAAAGGCAAATTAGTCTACATGGAAATTAAGTCGTCTGGAACAAAAAAGCAACTTTCAAATGGAAAAAACTCTTGTTTTCTTGTAAGAAAAAAAAAAAGACCTGATAACCCACTGGTATTTGTAATGACATCAACACTTCTCTCAAAAATCTAAATTTATGGCAATTAAGCAATTTAATTATTTTTTAAATCTGCCTGAAGAGTACCTTCCTCTTATAAACATGTATAACATGTATAAACATGAAATATAAACATGTAGGACTGGTCCATTGAAAACTAACTGTACTGTAATTACATCGCATATTTGACTTATCATGACTCAAAGGTTGAATATGGAACATTTTCATAAAAAGAAAAAATAATAATACCTCCGAGGGGGTTTCAAATGGTGCAAAATGAAAACATTTGAATTAAAATATAACAAAATAGAATTAAAATATAATAAAATATAAATTTTAACGGGCACGACAATGACGTAATGTTTTACACCTACAGCCAGTAGCGGCCGCCGGGTGCCAGATACAGTCTCTATGATCCAACTATGTGGTCGGTACAACTCGGCTGGTACTGGGAAAAATGGCTGAGTCTGCAAGTCAAGCATCAGCTTCAGAGCCCTGGAGGAGATATCGTTATCCGTCTCAGGAGAGGAGAGACCGGAGAACAACAGAAACTAGAGTAGTTTTAGGGGAAGCCTACACTAGATGGACCCGCATAAAACATGTCCACGGCGTCAAACACACGCGGAAACTGTGACTTTCCTCTTGGATCGGTAAGCTAAGTCACTCGCTAACTTTAGCTGTCAGTTAAACTGCTCTTAAATACATTCCTCACTGGACACAGTTCAAGCTGGTCACTGGGTGTATCGGCAGCGAACCAGGCAACCCAACAGCGGGAATTATTTTTCTATTGTTGTAGCTACAACTTAGACCCACTAGATGTCGCTATAGTGTTCATGTTCCATATCCAACCTTTAAGACTCGATTATCAAATTATTGAAAATAGTCAAAGGAGTTGGGAGTTCAGTGGTCTGGAGTTTTGAACATTTTGACTTTGGACTTGTGGGTCTTGATTAGGAACTCTAATTTGGACTTTCTGTTGACTTGGGACATGAAGGGGAACCTGCACATCTTGACTTAGGACTTGTAATTTGCATGTGTTGACTTGTGATTAGCACATTAAGATTGGGACTGGACTTGGTGCTTTTACATCTCAACTTGACCGCTGGGCATCTTGACTTAGGAAAAGACTTGGAACTCATTTGTCTCCACTTGACTTGTGGATGTTGACTGAAATTCAACTTTGGACATGCACATCTTGACTTGAGACTTGAACGTTTTGATTTGGGACTTGTGAATTTTCATTTGGAACTCTGGTTTGGACTTTCAGGTGTGGCGTGGGACCTGAGGGGCAACCTGCACACCTGAAATGGGTCTTGACTTCGTGCTTGTACATCCTGACTGAACTTGGTTGACTTGGAATTTGACTTGGGACTTGAACATTTTGGCTTGGTGCTAGTGGGTTTTCATTTAGAACTCGACTTCAGACCTTCAGGTCTTGACTTGTGACTTTAGGGGGTACCTGCAGATCTTGATTTAGGACTTAGACGTTGCATGTTATGACTAGTGAGTTGCACATTTTGATTTGGGACTTGACTTGGAACTCACTTGTCTCCACTTGGGACTTGTCGATATTGACTTTGAATTTGACTTTGGACTTAAATGTTCTGGCTTGGAATTTGGGACCTGCGAATCTTGGCGAAAGATTTGATTTGGAGCTTGCATCGTTTTACTTGCATGTCTTGATTTGTGATTTGAATCTCCTTAGTTGGACTCGAGACTTGATTTTCACGTAAACACTTGGGTTTCGTTCTTTTATTGGGTACTTCAATTTTGACTTGGAAAATAATGACTTCTGATTCTCAGTCCTGAGTCTTTATCTCCTGCATCTTGCATCACTTATTTTTATGTAAAACTTCTTCAATCTGCTTTACAAACATTTTCTGCAATCGGAGAATAGAACGTTGATTAATAAATCTGAAAACCAAGAAATAATTACACCTGTCAGACGGTATGGATGATTTCTGAAAACGGTACTGTAACTACGTTGAATATTTAGTAATAACTTTAGACTCTATTATCAAATTATTGAAAATAGTCAAAGGAGTTGGGAGTTTAATGTTCTGGGCTTTAAAATTGCTCATTTTGACTTTGGACTTGTGGGTTTTGTTTAGGAACTCTGGTTCGGACTTTCAACTGTTGACTTAGGACTTGAGGGGGAACCTGCACATCTTGACTTGGAACTTGCATTAGTTGACTAGTGACTAGCACATCTTGATTGGAACTGGACTTGGTGCTTTTACATCTCGACTGATTGAGGTTCTGATTTTCATGATGTACCTTGATCCTCTCTAAATTTCATGTTTCCTTTAAAGCTTTAAAAATGAACCAGCTGCCTTGGAAGATTATCATCTTCATCCATAATTAAGTTGGACAATTGCTTTGTTTCACCTCCGTTAGTCTGCATTGAACTTCCACAATACTTTTCCTTTGGTTTGACTTTAAATTCTTTGCTTTAAAGCGTTTGTTTTTTCATCCTCCTTTCTTTCAGACCAGCTACTCCAAACAGTCCACTGTATATCTCTGCTGTATTTATCCACTTCACCAGCGGTGCGACCTCAACATTGGCTCCCTGCAAATAGAGTGTGTGTAATATTGATGACCAGGATATGTGCCGTTTAATCAGCTCTATCGACCCGCTCGGCACCGCTGCCTTGTGCTGCCGGGGTAGAGCGGCTCTTAAAACAAGAGGGAGCGTTTGATTCCTCGGTCGGGGCTACATTAACGGCACCGGGGCTCCTCTCTCCCGTTACTGCATTCTGCTCTTGCTCAGATCAATACTCGCAGCAATTGCTCAAATTAAAAGGGAAAAAATAGGTTTGCTGAATCCTCACCCGGTGGCTTCCCGTGGACTCGCGGCGGCCGCTGTGGATCGCAGAGCACTTACAGGAAGTGGGGAGGAAAGGTGTTCGAAGGGCTGATTGATGGGCTGTCTCAGCAAGGCGCTCACCCACTCAGACTCCACCAGACTGCCAACTTAGTTTCTGTGCAAGACTCTGTTAAATCACAGGGAAAATGTGCAGCAGCTCCTATTTTACACCTGAACAAAGCATCCATCTGAATCCTGTCAGGCTCACCTTGTCTGTCATAAACCGTCTTCCATAATTGGCCCACTGTTTTATCTGCAGGTTAAAAGGCATAATGTCCATGTTTTGATAATACTGGCGTGTCACACAGTTCTTTCTCCAACCTTTTTTTTTTTACCCTGTAATCACTCTGCGAATACCTTTTAGAAGTTCAAAGTCGGTTTCAGCCAGAGATGGAGTCGTTTCATGTAATTGGTGCCGTCTGACGTCGAGGGCGAGCCGAAGGAACAGGACCTTTATTAGTACAATCGCAGGCAGGTTCGGCTTGCCAACAGTAATGTGTTCCAGGCACCGCAAACACACACGTATGAGCACACACGGCGCATCAAACGGACGGTATCAAATCACCAATGGGTGGGTGTCTGGCTCGGGAATGCAATTACCCCGGTATGGAGACGGCTACATACATAGAGAGAACATTTGGTCCAATAAGGTGAGCTAGTTCAGTTTTCTTTGGGTTGGAGAAAACTTGGCTTTTTTCATCAGCAATATAAGGAGGTGGCTGTATAATATTACCACATACTTTAAAGAATCTGGGGCAATCGCTGGCAACAAGTTTTTGGTTTCATCGGCTGCAATAAGGACATATTTGGTCGAGACCCAGATTATCACACTGGTTAAGGGTTGGGTCCCTTTAATAATATCTTGTTTTCGATACCGGTACTTGAGCAATGCTTTTTTCGGTACCTACATTTTTAAGTCTAATTGTAAGAACAAAAAAACAATTTATGTACTTTTTTCCTAAGTAAACTTAGCCAAAACACAGCAAACCTTCAATGCGAACAGTTAATAAACATCTTTCCTTTTAGAGCAAGAATAAGACACCAAATGTAAATGTTTGTATAAAAAAATAAAACGGTAGTATTTACCTTTTAGTGCAAAACAAAAGTAAACTGTATTAAGATAAAGTCCAAACTATTGAATATTCTTTGGTACAGGAAAATGAAACATCCACTCTAAAAATTGGAAATAAAAAATGTTTAGATGCAGCGGAGGAGGAAGGTTGTGGACTCTGGTCTGCTTCTTTTTATTTTTTTATGCAGTCGAAGACGGTGCGTGCTTCAGCTTGCAAATTGATGTTACGAGTTGCTTTAATAAATTGCTGGTATTTCCATATTCGGCGACACAGATTTGATCACTAATGTTGCATTTAGCTCTGTTGCCATTTACATTCACAAAATGGAGCCAGACTTTATATTTCTTCGGCATTTTATTATTTTGGAAAAGTACTGAAATTTAACCCCGAAATTTTTTTTTCATTTTCTCAAGAACGCCCCCAGTTGCTCTTGCGAATTGAAAGGCAGCCGTATTGACTTCGTAGAGAAAGCTGTAGGAAGCTCCGCCCCCCCCTCCATGAATGTCTAGGATTTCCAGATTTTGTACGAACCCATTGTTCATACCAACGTTTGTGACCATAGCGTTGCTTTACTAAGGTTCCCACTGTCTGACGAGAAACAGTTCACATCATGACAGATCCTCCACCGTACGTTATCTTGGGGGGGATGCTTTTGAGTGTTTTGTTGCAGAAAAGCTCAATTTCAACACCCTTCTAACCAAAGCCTTCCACATGTTTACGTTTGTGATGGTAGGCGCGGCTTCCAAACAACCAGCCGTCGTTGCTATGCAGACTTGGTGACCCCTTGCAGTGTTTTTATTACCTCCCTTCCTCCTCACTGTGCAAGGGGAAAGAAGAACTTGGGTTCTCATGCTGCTTTGTTTGTTACCGTTCCAGCGAATTCAAAGTGCTGCAACTGTAGATGAGAAATGTTGGCTTTAACTGAGTAATGAAGTTCATCACACATACTCATGCTCAGAACTAGCTTTGCCATCAGAAACCGGTAAGAACAGACACAAATCCTCTCCTAGGGTCTCTGATCAGGATGTCTTTTAAATAATTGTTTTGATTACAATTTAATATATTTGTAGGATTATCCTATCTATGTACATCTGCTGCTGTAAAGGACCTTGAGAACAGGCACTTCTTTTTATACCAGCATCCGCCTTTGCACAGGAGGGTCAACAGATTGTCATTCATTCTTGCAGCCTCTCAACAATGCCCCGTTTCAGCCCTGCAGACCAGCATCCGGAGCACAGGGGAAAAACCAGCATCACGAGTCAAAAAACCCATTCCCTAACCCTCATAAATTGCACATAACTTGATTACAATGAGATGATTATACCTTATTAGCAAGGATATTATGGCGTCTTCTTTCTGGGCCTCATTATGTGATCTCTAATGTTAGCACTTCCTCTCTCTTTTTTTTCCCCCTAGTCTGCACGTGTGACCTGCTGCAGCTGGTAAAAGAGGATTTCTGTAACCTGGTTGATAAATTCTGATTATTATACCCTTTGATGTGCTCAGGCTAAATGTCCAGCACAATAAAGTCCAAATAATTGTCTGCAGAAGGATGTGCGAGCTCAGCAAACCTTCTAGTAAGTAAAGGTTTTAAAAGGACGTCCAGATTGAGGAGCGCCCATGATTACAGGGGCGTATTGCAGGGCGCTCCTGCCAGCATCAACACTTTCCTGCACGTTTGCTGTAGAATTGAGAGCAACTGCCATATAATCTGTTTTTAATGGATGCTAATGCAGGAACACCTGTCACCGCGGCGGCAGCAGCGTATTTTCCCTCCAATATAATCCTAAAAAGATTACACATGTTGGAAGCAGGTATTCCTGGATTAATTATTGACAGGATGTGAATTATGTTTTACAGCTGAATGCATTTGTAAACATTCAGCTTGTGCTTGTACTTGTTGTCATAAGGAGAAAGATATTTTATTACACTGAAAACATGCCGTATTTGAGGCTCTTACCTGTTAAACTTGTGGGGTTTTTTTTACCCTGATCTTCAGTGGTCTATCTCTGAATCCAGAAGGAATCCAGCAGGATAAAGAAAACCAGGAAAAATATTTTTTTCTCCATCAGAAATGACAACTCCATGTTTCCGGTAAAGAAAATTAAAAACCATGCATTTCTGCTTCTCGTCTTTGCTTTGGTACTGCCAGATTTAGATTCAAGGTCTTGGTTAAAGACTCAGACTAGCATTCCTACCTTACATGGATGAGTCTGAAATTTGATGCAAGTACTTTTCAGGTCTGGTTTGATGTAAAATAAGAGTGTGAAAACCTACTGTTTCCTTAGTAGTAGTAGTCTTAGTAGTCTAAAAGTTACATCCATCCAATTATCAATCCATGCGGCCATCCATCCATACTTCCATCCATCCATCCAAGCACTCATCCTACCATTCATCCATCCATGCAAGTACGGATTTATCTGCCCGTCCATCCATCTTTCTGTACCCCATCCATCCATCCATCCATCCATCCAGTCATCCATCCATCCATCCATCTTTCTATACCCTGGCTTTCAATCAATCCATCCATGCAAGGACATGTATATCCGTCCATCTATCCATCCGTACAAGGACACATCTATCTGTTTATCCATCCATCCATCTTTCTGTACCCCATCTTTCCATCCATCTATCAAATTATCCATCCATCCATCCATCCATGCAAGGAGACATCTTCCGTTCGTCCGTAGGTGGTCATAGCATTTGAATTTAAGACCTGTTTAAATACAAAGATAGAAATAAAAGTTTCCTTGGATAGTTATCAATGTTCCTGAAAAAAATAACACTTTTTTATTTTTTTGTTTCCAATTGAATCCATTTAACACCCTTATGCTCCTTTCCTTCTGCCATCCCGGTTTACCCCAAAAACCCCTGGATTATGGCTACATAGCTATCTCCTGAGGTAGGTCAGAGGTTCCGTAGTTTTTAGTCAACTTCAACCCCCCCCCCCCCCGATCAGCATGGCATTCACAACAGGTGTCCATTACATGTTGTAAATATGATGTGAAAATGGGTATGGTGTACCATGGTGTCTTTTCCCAGTAGAGAACTTACAAAGGGAGGCTCTATTCTAATGCCAAAACTACCTAAATAGACTCTTTTAAATGCAGAAGAGCATTTTGAATCCAGAATATTGCTCTTCAGGTTACGATGCATATCTCATGACCACAGGTGGTTGTTGGAACATAGATAGGACTTCAAATCAAGAGCTATTTCTTCTGTCTGAGCAGCTTCATCACCCAGATCAACTGGTACAAGACCCGCATTTGTCCAGACAAAGCCCCACACCGATATCCATCTAGGGCTCCATCATGCCATCACTTATGAACAAGGACACTTGACACTTGAAGTCTTCAGTTCCTCTTCCAGTTCTTCTAAAGAGGAAGCTCTCATACGTTGCTTTTTTCCAGGATCTTGCTTTTAGACACAGACCACAAGTGTTGGAACATAGCCAAAAGGGTAAATCAAGAGCTTTTTCTCTTCATATCATGGTCTCTAACATGGACAAGACACCAAGATACTTGAGCTCCTCCAATTCAATCGGTTCAGATCACACAATGTAAGCTTCGACCTTTGATAAAATACTTATTGGTGTGTATATAATCATTAGGCTGTTTCAAAAGACAATGCTACCATCAGGGAGCCTTTTGGTCATTCATAAGTGCTCAGCCTGTGGCAGCAATGTGCCACGATCAGGTGTGTTTCACAAAAAGATTACGTGATGGCGGGATAAAGGGGGTGTGTGGGGGTGGTCTCCAGGCTGTCGACGTGTAGGGTTGTGTATAAACCGTGAGATGGAAGACTCTCTGATAAACAGAGAAAATAGCTTGGATGTAACTTGTTTTTTTATCCCGACTGAAGTTTTTTTGAGAGCCACACCAAAAGGTGGCTGTCCTTTGCAGTCCCCGTGAACTGTCTTATGATCTGGTATTCAGCTCTAAAGGCCAGAAGCTCCCAGACCTTTGCATCACTCCAGTTTGCTATCTCAGCTGATACAGTTTACAAATGCTACATGAACTCCCCGTGTTTACTTGCATTGTAAATAGTGTTGCTGACACATCATCATGACTTTACCCTCTGTTGCGCCAAGGTGTGATCTTCATTCATAAGTCCAGTGTTGTGGCAATGTTGCGGTAATATTACTATCAAGCATGCCGGCACGAATGCCACAATATTCACGCCTCTCCCTGGCGCCACGGGAATATTACCCTGATATGCTGCCACGGTGTGTCTTTTGAAAACGCCTATTGTGTTTAAGTAGTTTTCTGATTCCTTTGTTGAGTGCCTTTTACCCCAGGTTTCTAGTTGAACCACAAATCACCAGTAGTTTCTCTTCTCTCAACTTTGCTCCACGAGCCTCCTCCTCATCTTTAAAATCCTCTTCATCACCTTCCACACCTCCTGCCTCGCCTCCCCTTGGATGACAGTCAGAGCCTTGATGAAGTGAAGCTCTACCTGACAAGCCAGCAGGAGGGGGTGAGGAGACACGTAAAGGTAAATTGGAAGGCAGGGGGGTCCTATCTGCTATTTTAGGCCTTCTAAGGAGCTCATTAGACAAAGATGTGATCAGCACGCCTCCTCTTAGGTGATGCTACCGGCTTCCGCACCTTTGCCTGCCACACCAGGAGCAAGTCAATTTTATTCACTGTTAAAGGAAGAGGAGTGTGTGTTCAGCAGGTGGGAAGGGAGCACACTTTGTGAACAGGCCTCTTGCATTTCCCAGAAGACTCATCTCGACTTTCAATTGTCAGACTTGTTAGTGATTTTTCCTGACATCGGAGACGGTGAGTTATCGGCTGGGTTGCACTTTATGACGTGTTGCATGATAATATTTTTACCTCTGAACGAATGCAGAGGGCAGCAGCTCCCTGAGCCCCCCTATCCACCTCTCCTAGAGATTTTATTATTTGGCTTGAGAATGCAGTCTTACCTCGGAGCGGCTTCCTTATTCCCAGCATCGACAGAATCACATGCCACAAAGACGTTGACAGATGTCTTCTTTCATCCTGGACAATGATGACGAGGAGCTTCTGACATGCTGTTTCTCCAGCTCCAGTCTCCTGACATGAGCCTCCTGCTGCCACCAGGGAGGATGCTGGGATACGCAGCAGTGATTCACCTATTAAAGTCTGGCTTTGGAAATGTGACACACACCTGCGGCATGCACAGATAAACGCACACACACCTCCTGGATAAGCTGCTGCTCAGGGTAGACGTACCAGACAGGAGGAACTAAATGAAAAAGTCATCAAATGTGTTTTATTCTGGAGACAGCAACGTCTAAATCTACCTTCCTCCCAGAAGCACAATGGAGAGATTACTCTCCCAAGTGCCAGGTAGACAACAAGATGTGAGCTGTCAGAGCTGGAGTTAATCGGGTTTGAAGCAGACTCAGGTACACTATCTTCTGCTTTTGAGAGAGCACATTTCTCGACATTAATCCTCACTAAGCCTTTGCAGCTAATGTAATCTAATTAATGACTTCGTTTTCCCCCCAATGTCTATGGCAAACTCGAACCGGGCTCAATGTGCGTTTATGTTTTAGCTGCTGCATATAATCCAAGACTATACTCATTTGTTCACATCTTTTTAAATGCAAACAAGTTTCGAGTCATTCTTAGTTTCTTTTCGTTGTCCTTCTAAACAACCAGACTGCTCCTCTGCGTTGCACGGAGTAAACTGAGATGGACTGCGACTAAAACTACAAGTTCTAATGCAAAAAATAAGTAGTGCTAAAGGTACATACATCGAAACTAAAGCAAAGCTAAAGTTAATGCTAAGACTATAAAGTAGACTAATATCCTTTTGGGTTTATAGGTTCAAATGTTAACTTTTAACACTAAAACTACTAAGCTAGTGTTAGAGCAGGTAACAATAAAGTTGAAACATGAAATGCTAAAGCTAGGACTAATGCTGCAACATTTCTGAGTAAATCACACTACAACAGCTAATAAAAAAGCTAAATCAACTTTAAATAACGCTAGAGTTTGCACCTCGAAAGGTTGCTCTATAGCAAAAAATGCAATTGCTAAAGTAATTCTAACATCCAATGCTAAAGCTAACCCAAACTCTACAACATCTGAGGGTTAAGCTAGCAATAAAGCAGCGAATAAAAATGCTAAATCAACATCAATTCTGTGCTTAAGTTGGCACCTTGAAAGGTGGAGCTAAAGCTAAAAATCATTGACTGTATATATAAGATGGACGGAGCCTACATGACGTCACCCGTAGGTTTCTGAAGAGCTGAATGGGCGGTTCCCACCGTCGCCATCTTGGCCGCATCACGTGTCTCGTCACGGCCGGAAAATACAAAAAATGGGCAAAGAGGAGGAGCTAAGAGTGGGGCTGTGAGGGTGGGGGTGGATGATTGACACTCTGAGCCGATGTAGCTACAAGCTAACTGAGCTAACATGGAGCTAACCGAAGGTAACGGAAATTAGCTGGCGCTTTTAGCCAGAAAACCGCGGTTGAGCAACTCTGCTACCCCTTTGCCTTCTAGTCAGATTCAATAATTTTGTCAAATAAAAAGATTAAGCCTTGTTCGTCCATAACTTTTACTAAAGCTATGTGAATTTTAATTAAAACCAATTTTCATAATCAATATGTAAAGAAGAAATGGGATAATTTTCTACCCATTTTTTACCAAGCAGCATTATCTTAAATGCACAGCAGAAATAGGATATTTCTTACCGAAAAAAATGTAGCAGAGGCTTCTTGGATGGCCTGTTAGTGCAATCAATACCACTGCAATCCTTCTTTTTCCAAAAAGTGTACATACAACATTCGAACACCAATAAACATTGCAGACGCAACTGATTGACAAGTTCAGAGAAACAAAAAAGCTCAGACTGGTAACGTGAGTCAGAGGCTGAAGTCCTTCCCTGGAGCAAGCAGGGGGTGAGCAAGCTGCTAGCCACCAGCGCTAGCGATGACGGCTCATCTGAGACCTTTCAATTAAAAGGACACGCCCCTTATTATTCCGAATTTCAAGCTTAAACTACATCTAAACGGATGAGTAATTAAAAAAAATCACCCCACCTCAGAGTTGTCATGATGGTAAACTTGATGTATTAAACCTAAAATGTTTTTTTTTTTTACCAGGTTGTAAACATGTTTATTTCTGCTGTGAAGTTGGCATTTTTTAACACGGGAGTCAATGGGAACTTGCTTCTTTCTGGAGCCAGAACTGCAATCTTTGCCACTTCTGGGTAGGCTGCAGATTTTGCCGGCGGAGTTTGCCACTTGGTAAAAATGTAAATGATTTAATACAACATCAACTGCTAAAGCTAAACCAAATCCTACAACATCTCAGGCCTAAACTAGCACTACAGCAGCTAATACAAATGCTATATCAACAAAAATGTATGTAAAAGCTTCCACTTTGAAAGGTGGAAGGGACTAAAGCTAAAAATGTAAATGCTAAAGGTAATCTTGCAACATCTAATGCTAAAGCTAACCCAAATCCTACAACATCTGAGGCCTAAATTAGCATTACAGCTATTTTGGAAGTTACCAAACATTTCACTTCAGTACTTGTGAAAATATATTTTGAAGGAAAACTCAAAAACCTTGCAAAAAATAAATTTTTCTATTTTAATATTTTATGTCACTTTATAGTTCCATTGATTGAGGTTCTAATCCCCAGTTTTGGGCAAGATGAATATTTGGGAATATGCTAGCGTGGTTCCGTAGCAGTGGGACATCTCAGATATATGGAGTTCAGAGCAGTGTATTTTCTGATTTCGAAAAGTTTCAGATTTCAAAGGCTGTCTATTAATCCAGTCACTGGGAGATCATTTCAGTGGAAACCTTCAGAAAAACCGATCTGCTCTTCTGGTAGCTCCTTAACTTTGTCCTGTAGGTAAAATACAAGCTATTCTTTTTTTGCTTTGCTGAGTTTTTCGTTTTTAAACCTTTGTGCTGAAACCTCTTCTTTTTTAATGCTTTGACAGGAAACTGTCACAAAGGACTGAAGTGGGACACTGCTGTGGAGAAAAATAGATTTTCACTTCATACAAATACGATTATCCATGGCAGGTTTCTCTTCCTTGGCTCATCCTGCGATACCGCAATTTCCACAAACACTATTTTTTTTTCTCTCCACTCTGTGCAAAATAGATCAAGAAGACACACAATTATCTCTAAAAAGTGGAACAGATTTTTATTAAATTAACCTTATTAGTGCATTACGGTAAGCAAATGCTAAAAAAAGGAGTTTCTCATTTGCATTAAGATAGATTTTTCAGGTTGGCTGCACAATTTAATTAAAGAAAAGATTAAGAATCATTAACCAAGCTGCTGTACCTTGCAGTAGCGACAGGCTTACATCTGACTCAGGTTAACAGAAACCCAGATGGTGGCTCTCTAACTGTTGAATCTCCGTAACCGAATCCGAATGATCCCATTAGCTTCCAGGGGTGGGTGGGGGGCTGAAAAGTGAGGGAATTCTGCAAATTTGCAACACTTTACATGGTGCAGCCGGGGGCCAAGTTTGATCCGAGACTCCCTGCTCAACTTCAGTTTTAGGAAAAGGAGGGGGTGTCAGGGGTGACTCAGGTGGCAAGAGTTCATTTCAAGGTGGAAAATCAGCACATGCACAAATGAAAAACAAATTTGTAATGCTTTGCATGAAATTAAAGCATTACCTAAAGTTCATAAGGCAATATTTCCAACACAGGAATGCATATAACTGTGACATCTCATGATACAGATTCTATTTTTGCTGCAAATCGACCTCTTTGTTGTTTTAAAGTGCAACAAATCCCGCTGAAATGAGACAGTTTGAGTTATTGATTAGCTGACTTATAAGCACTTCTAATGTGGTTGTCACATCCCCATATCTGCCATCTCCCAGTTCAGGCAGCGGCAGAGGAAAAACGGTGATAATGCACTGCCACAAACACCTTTAGATGACAAAGAAAGTGCATTAAAATATCAATATCCCGTGTCGTTCAAATAAAGTGCACATCATTGAAATAAATTTCACCAATCAACAAAACCAACCAAGCAACATTTTTCTGTTTGATGTACTGTTTCGTTTAGTATCAAAATACAATCTATATTTGTTTAGACCGGTTAGGTTTGCCTGGAGATTAGCATCTGAAGCAAATGTTATAAAAATGTTCCTTACAGTCATCTCCCTCAATTTAAAAATTAATCTCATCCCATGAAGGCAGCTGTGATTCTGGTTGAAGGCTGACAAACTTTCAAACACAACCTTAATTTAGGAGCATAACGCCTTCAAGAAGAAGAACCAGACTCTGGTATTATCGTCCGTGTAGATTTTTGGTGCACAGAGAAGAAAACCGTTTTCTGGGTTCTGTTGGCATCTTCAAACAATTCTTTACCATGCAGGGCAGTGGTATGAATCTGAGACAGTGTTTCTAGACATAAGTCATAGATGAGGGTCAGAGCAACCCTGTCATTAATCCAGACTCGTAAAAAAGACACAAACATACTCAAACCCCTCAATATTGACCTTAAAAGACTGAACATCAACCTGGAGGGAGCAGTTCTAGTTGAAAACCCTGACTTCAGACTAAGGAGCTAACTCCTTGCCTCAAGTAAACCCAAACTTTTACTCCATCAAGTCATGATTATGCTGTTTAATATGGCTTTGAGGCATTCTCTAGGGCAGGGATGTACCACCCGGCAACCTTTAGATCTATCCTTGCTCCAACTTCCAAATCAAATGGCCGAATCCTCCCACCAGAACTGGAGTTGCTCTAGTGTTTGGTGACCTTTTCTCATTGTTTTGACTGACTGTTGGAAACTTTAGTAATTGCCAAATACCATTGATGCCATAGTATAGGTCTAGATGTGTTGGGTCGTTGTAAATTAAAACATTTGCATACCCATCACTGTGTGTCACATTACTTCCAAGTAGGGGAAAGCATCTTAAACAGAGAGGCCCAAAATTCCCTCTCCCCAGCCACTTGGGCCAGCTCCTCCGGGGTAATCTCTTAAAGTATCTCTTATCTTATCTTATCAAGGTTTTCCCAGGCCAGCCGAGAAACATTGTATCTCCTGCCTGTTCTGGGTCTTCCTATGGGTCTCCTTCCAGTGGGATGTGCCTGGAACACCTCACCATGAGGCATCCTGACCAGATGCCCGAGCCACCTCAACTGGCTCCTCTCGATGTGGAGGAGCAGCAGTTCTACAATGATGACCCCTCCCAGATGACCAAGCTTCTCACCCTATCTCTAAGGGTCCCAGAGACCCTGACAACTCATTTTTCTTTTGTTCTTTTGGTCACTACCTACAGCTCGTGATCATAGACGAGGGTAGGAATGTAGATGGACCAATAAAACGAGAGTTCTTAAGCACAACAGACCGGTAAAGGGCGCTCGCATCCCTGCAGACGCAGCACCAATCCGTCTATCTCACGTTCCATTTTTCCCTGATTCATGAACAAGACCCTAAGATACTTAAACTCCTCCACATGGGGCAGAACCTTGTCCCCCGACCCGGAGAATGCACTCTAACCTTTTCCGGCTTAAGACCATCGTCTCGGCATCTAGAAATCCTGTCCAGAAAAGTTATGAAGAGAATCTGTGACAAAGAACAACATTGGCAGAGTCCAAATCTGACCGGAAACAAGCCTGAGGTAGATACAATGTTAGAACATGTCTTTAGTCTACAGCTTAATCAAATGTTGACCTGTTTGTGTTATGAGATAGTATGGCCAGCAAACATTTTTTTTGCTCCACTCTTCCCACTGTTAAAGTCTCTTGGCAATAATAAAATATTTGTGGCACGGTGAAGAATTACATGCATGTGAATAAGAGGAAAGAAAGGAGGGAAAGAAAACTCGAAGAACTGCTTTAATGTTGGATTTTTTATTTATTTATTTTTTGTATCTACTGTGTTGGAACTAAGTCAGCGGTCACAGGTCTGATGCACACATAGACCAAGCCAAGTGGAGAGAGAGGATTTGACAGTTCTTTCTGACCACCGCAGGGTTAAAGAATTTGGTATGCAAATTATTCGGGAAGGATGTTGTTAAAAGTGTGAGGGAGAAATAGGAGAGGGAAGGAGGTACACATCCAAACCTCTAATCCTCTTGCTTTCGCCAAAATGACAAATGCAGGAACTGAGGCATAAAAGAATCACTCATGTATGGCACACTTGAGTATTACTGCGAGGCACCTGCATTGGAATGAACAGATACAAATAAATACAAAATAATGCAGGCGGGGGAGGGGGGGTTGGGTTGTGGCAATGGGACAGAGGGGAGAAGGAGGGTGGAATCACTAAGAAGCTTAAAAGAGTCTTCGGCGGTTGAATGCAATCAAGCGCCATTGAAATGATACCAGGTGCCAGGCAGGTGGAGGGAAACAGATGCGCTGGGGTTGGCAGGCTCAGCGGCGTACAGGTGTGAAAAAAAACATGCCTGCTCCCTAATTACTTATTTAAATGCTTAATTTCTGTGTTTCAATATTGATTGCTACCTTTCTGCTCCTATTTCCCCACGGAGCGGACACAGTATTTGTACAGAGGCCATGTCGGTGTGTTTTCTTTTCTTTCATCCTCTCTTTTTTCTCCTTTTTATTTTAACTCAGCCAAACAAATCTCTGCTTTTCACTGTCAAGCGTTGCTCTGTGTTCATGTTTGGATTCCTTCCCAAATCATTCCTGAGTGATTAAAAGGGGGGAGGTGTGGGATGAGTCTTCGTTATTTGCAAAAAAAAGCCCGCTCGCAGCGTCGTTCCTCTTCTCCCCTTTTGTAGATTGGATCATATACTGGTAATGGGACGCACAATCAATGGCCGTGCATCGACGCCAAAAGCTGCCCCCCCCCACCCTCCTCCACCTCCTCCTCTTCTTCTCCTTTCAGTGGATCCAGATGGATCTTTATCTGGCGATGTATTGATGAAAATCACTCCTCTCATTTGCTGGCCCCTCTTCCTTCCTCTACAGGCAAATGATAGACTCGTGTACCTGCTGCAATTTGTACTTCAGTTTGGGATTTATAACCTGCTGTGCTGCAGAATGTGGGGGGGGGACCAATATGCTAATGAAAGCTGATAAATCTGAAGAATTAGGTCAATGTGTTCACATCTAACACCAACGTATATGGCTGTTTACATCACGCTTTATGTCATATTTATTATTGGCTTGCAGACACGCAACTCTAAATAAGGTATTTACACCACAAATGTTCTTTTTGTCCTCACAGTCTGAGTGAACGTTTCAGGAGCACGGCTGGGACCGGTCCAGGTCCACTGTGGCAGCTCCCATTGCAGGCCAACAGCTGCCTTTCCCAGGTGGCCTGACATTTGAGTCGCAGCCGGCCAGATTAGATGGAAGGTGTACGTAGAGGGACAGACGGCAGGAGGATGATGAAGGACCAGGGGGGTGGAGGGAGGAAGGGAAAAGGAAAGGCAGTACGATTAACTTAGTGCCAGGTCCTCCAGAACACGGGGTTGGAAGGCGAGGGAGCCCAGGGGACAACCTGAGCCCCTGGATTTCAGTCCAGATGGCTGGCCAGGATACCCCAAAGGAGTGCTTCTTATTGATTTAGGAGGGAAAACAGAGAACCTGGCTCTGCTCCTGGCTTCTAACTGTACCGTACAAGACCTGGATGGTTACTCCTCCGTCCTTTTTATCTTCCCCAGGTCATCTTGGGGGCTCCCAAGGGGAGTGTGAGCACGCAGGGGATGTGCAAAGAAGGCGAGATATGAATATAAGTCGACTGATTTAGCAGGTCGGATGTAAAATGGGTCACACTTTTGCAGGTCTAATCCCCTTCTCTTTGCGGTCAAATTGTGCGCTGATATGAGACGGCATCGGCTCCCTGGAACCAAATAGAGCCTGAGCGGTGCAGGCCCCCTTTAATACAAAGAGCTGCTCAGCTAGTGAGCAGGCAACTGGAGATGTGCGAGATAAGATTTGGAGAAACACATGAAAGGGGACATGGGTATAAATATGTATGCAGCCTTTGGAGTGGAGCCCTTTTTGTGCACCCATTAGTACAGTTTTTTTGATACCGCCTATCCATTGTCAAGTTCCCCACCCAGACAATTGTATTCCCTACTTTACAAAAAGAAATGTATCCAATGGATGTACGTTTATTAATTTTGTTGACAATAATAAAAATGCAGTGATAAAGTGTAAAAAAGAAATTATTGGACGTTCTAATAAAATAGTAATGAAATACCTAAAAGGCAATGGACATTAAACCAAAATATTCAGGAGAAGACTTTCTTGTGTTAGCCTAAATAGAACCTAGCCTGGGCAGCAGCTACGGCTTGTTCCATTTGTCGGAAATTTCGACTTCCGAGTGGGAAAAATCAACTGGAAGTCAGACTTCCCAATCGAAAAGTCTGAGTTTTTTTTCTCTCTGACTTTGACTTTCAAGGTGGCCGCTCCTCGCATCAACAATAGTAGCTGTGGTGGAAAGACGTCTATTTTACAAGACACACTTGTAAGAATGTGTCTAAACTCAATCTTACATGTAGATCCTGCAACTCTAAACTTAACAAAATAAGTTTGTATACAGAAAATACAATTTAAAATAACGTTTGTAAGAGGTACAACCAACAATGGCTACCTGGGCCTTGCCATACTGGAATCCGGACTATTGCAACTACTCTAACTGGAATGCTGTTTACTCGGGCATGACTTCAAACCCAGGTCCGAGTTCCGAGGTAAATGGAACGCAGCTAGCCTGAGTTGTGGTAAAGAGTAGCACCTAGCTAGCTTAAGCTGCAGGAAATCTGTAAAGCCGTTAGCCTAAATAAAAGCTAGCCTGGGTAGCAGTTACCCTAAGTAGCAGCTAGCCTGCGTTGTGGTAAAGTAAAGTAGCACCTAGCTAGCTTAAACTGCAGGAAGTCTGTGTAACAGTTATTTTGAAGATGTGTTACAGTTATCTCTGAAGTCAGGGCTGGAAATAAACTCACACTCGAGTTAATGGCATGCTGGTTCACATAGTCAGAGGAGTCTGGGGATTACAATATGGCGATGCACAAGTAGCAATTGTTCCTCTTTTAATACCTCTTATAATTAACGTTTTGAGCTGTACATTCCACATGCAAACAGCACGTTCAATTTGTTCAAAGTACAGTTGCAGACGGTACATTTTGCGTGGATTTTAGACGCACTCTTACTAGTGCGTCTTGTAAAATAAACATGTTTCCACTAGTGCTGTTGAAAAAAATAAATTCTCAGATTCCAAATTGATTGTTATACAATTCCTATAGATGGATTTATACGTCCAGAGATCCACTAAACCCTTTCATGTTTGCCCTTTTTAGAGCAAAAGTAGGAAAAAAAGTCCTGATGGGCATTTTGAGGCTTAGCTGTTAACAGGTTAATACAGTTTCCCCTGGTGAACCTTAACCCCACCCACTTTTGTGTCATTAAATTCAGGCATGTTCTCTAGTTGTGAAGAAATGTCAACAACATGGTATCGGACACTACCTGTACCATTAGCCTAGTGCCAGCTTTGAAAATGCCCGCGCTAGGTTGCGGTCTGGCACAATTTCAGGTTCAGAACGGATAAACATGAGCTTGCCAGAAGCAAAGCCATTTGCAAGGCCTGCCAAATGGAGATGAAGTATTGCAAAACTACGAAAAACTTCAGGAGGTGTCTGAGCCATCCAACGGGCTTCAGCAGGTGAAACGCAAGCAAACACTACAACTACCAGCCAATTTTGCACGTTCTCTCAAAATAACGGAGGTGATTGTGGGCTTTATTTTCAAGGATATGCAGCTGCATTCTGTTTTGAACAACAGAATGCTGGTGCTACTTTCATTAACTACTTCAGGTGGCTAATGAAAGTAGCAGAACTGCATAGTATCTCACAAACGTCTTTCTGAAGAAGTCATCCCAAACATGTACTTGTCATAATCGATTCCAAATCTTCAGCTCTAGTTTCCCCAACATATTGGATCAGGAAGTTGGCGTTAGAAAATTTCTCACACTTTCAGTCAGATTTTTTATGTATTTCACTAAAACAGTTTAAATTGGATAGTTGGATTAGAAAGCAATGGTTGGCTTGTATGCTGTTCCATTTCTGAACATTCATGGATACACCAAAAACTGTTCAAAACCTGACCAGAAACTCTGTTTTGATGGAAAACGCAAACATTTAATAAAATAACCTTGGCAGTGAATAGCTGCAGTTGACTGTGATAGTAAACAAACTTTGGGAAGACAAGAGACAATGAGATAATTATTCTAGGGCTAAACTACCCTAATACAAATTGGTCTAGAAGGACTGTCAGCTTCTGGCAAGAGATCCAGCCCGGCAAAAAGTCCGGGACAGAACTTATTTTTGTGAGCTGTAGTTGAAGAATTTGTCAGAAAAAACAAACAGAACTGGTGTTAGCCAAGCACTGGCCCTGGTTTGGTGGTTTCATAACACCATTTTGGGGTATGTACCGTTGTTTTCTCCCATAGAACATTTCATACTGATCATGCATCAGTTTATACCAGTTTTGACAACGGATTTAAATACATTTTCTAGAATTTCCTCATAGTCTACTGCAAAGAAATGGCCTTGTTTTGTTATTTTGGGTTGTCCAGATGGTGATTAGAACCCAGAGGAGGGTAAAGTAACCAAAGATTGTAGTCCAGTAAATGTAACAGAGCAAATTTACCTAGTTACTACACACCTCTGTTAAAAATATAATTATGAGAGATAAAATCTTACTTAAATTATGTACATTGGGTAGATACAAGGGTACAAAATGGTTAGGTGTAGGAAGGGAAAGCAATGTTGGGTTATAAAATCAAGGCACAATTAACAGAGAGACGAACTGATTGTGTTGGAAAATCCCTATAAGCACCAACATCTTCGGGAAATAATAACTCTGTTCTTGGGCAGCTTGTGGCATTGTGATTTTGCAAACTCTTTTAGTTCTTGAATGGCGTAATGGCCAAAAACCATGAAGACATTTCAAGTGTTACATTTCAAAGAGCAGGTGGCCAGTTATGTCATCTTCCTTCTGGGACTGGATAAAGGTTTTAAAATATTTTCCCCTCCCAGATTTTCTTAAATTCACCTCATGTTCATCTTAGTTAGCATTTAAAGAGTTAACTAAAACTCAGCCACAGGAGGGTCTCGGAGCATACGATATTTGTCAATATAGTTGCTTAGCTATGAAACAGATCCCTTTCAGCTAGGGACCAATGCAGTGAGGTATCTGTAACCGGACACCCATGTGCTGCAAAGACTATTGACCTGGTAAGGTGGTCCTGAGTGTTAGGAAGGCAGCCCCACTCAAAGCATTTTTGTACACAGATGAAAGATCTTAATGAACTGCTGTTACTTTGTTTTTTTCTGATTTGGACACTTTGGGCATTAAAAAGGTTTTTGGGAGTCCTCCATACAGGTTGCATGCTGTGGAGCGGTAATCTGGACTGTGGGTACAAAAGAAAACTCAAGGCAAAACAGAGGTTTATTGTGCAATACTGAAACATATTACTTGACGGAAAACTGCATGCTTTCCATCATCGGCTGCAACGTGTGTCTTCAAGGTTTTACTGAATTGGGGGATCTCCCTAAATACCACACCAGACAGCTACTTGGCTTTCTTTCCTATGTTGTCTCTTGTTTTTCTGCCTGCTAACATGGACTCAAGATGCCAGCGTTTATAACAACTGTCTCCAGTGAGCAAGAGCTCGGATTCAAGTCACACACTGCAGCGAGATGCATGCCAGGGTTGCAGTTCTGTTCCAGCTCCCCACATGGTCCTGATATTTACTGAAAACTGTTCTGAGTAGAATTAAAAGAGAGAGTATTTTTGTTCCTCTGAAACACACACTTGTTGGTGTCAGTGTCGGCGCGGAGTGTGTGCTGTGAGTGGAAACCTCTAAGAGTGTGTGTGTGTGTGGTGATAATTGAAGCCCTCCTGCTCCTGTGGGAGCTTACTGATGTGAGCTTTTGACTGCTGTGTGGTTTGATGCTGAAAGGTGTGTTTTGTTTTATCACTCACAAGTGTTGCTGTGGTAAAGGGTGTGACAGTGCTGCTAAAACCTGAACTGATTTCAGACCTGTCTGTGGACCTCTGGGAAAGAAATAGCACTATAGGTATCCGTAGTGATTTAGATCTCTAACAGAAAAGTTTTGATGATGTTGCCTGAGCTTTAGGATTCTTATACATTCTGCTGTGGATTAGTACTGACACAAACTAAAACTGTGTAAAGAATAATAGATTAAATTATCTTTCCCTTATATCAACTTTATAAGTGAAAGAAATGTTGTATTTACCACAAACATTTTTTTTCTGCTCACAAGTTTGTCAATTACTCAACAACTTTATATATAACCTGACTCATATCGTAACATGCTGTCATACTTTTTATAATTATTCCGCTGTTGATTTGAGCAGAATTTTGCCAGAATAGTAACTAGCCAGAGAAGCTGTTTGCTTGGATAGCAATCAGTGTCTGTAACAAGCTTCAATAGTGGGTAGCCTGAGTAGGGTTGGCTTCAGTACTAGTTAACCTGCGTAGCACTTGAATAGCAGTTAGTCTGCATGTTACTTGGTGTGAATAGCAGCTAGCTTGGGAGCATTAGCCTGAGTCATGGGGAGTTAGTCAGTGTCAAGGAACTGGCGCCTTGCTTATGAGGACACTGTCTTTCCTTGGTCAAAGAAAACGGTTAAATGGAACAGACTTATCTCACGTGACCGCGGCTGCCCAGAGCTCACCTTTTGCTTACGCGCTCCGTTTACGTCCCGCCCATCGTAGTAGCATAGAAGCTGCAACTACTAACCAACCATAGATAACTGCTTTGGATCTAAAAAACCCCCCAACATTTTAGATATAAGCCCGATAGCTACAAATAGTTGACTTACATTTAAACTGGAAATTTGCCCCCCTGAAGTAGCTGCTGCCGGCTCCTGATCTGCCATCTTTTTGAAAATACCGCGCTGTATTCTGGGAAATTTTTGCCCGAGGGAAGGCATCCAGGAACTTCCCATGTATCCTTGGTCAGTTAACTAAACGGCAGACAGACGGAGGACAGACGCCTCGGTAGCACATGAACATTGGGACACGGCTTGGCGGTGCCTGATGACGTATCTCCTAGGCAACCGTGGCGGGACCAAGGCATCAAGGCGAGGTTCCTTGGCATTGAGAAACACCCCATGGCTTATCACAGAAGCAACTGGTCTGGTGTCAGTTAGCTTGGATAGCGTTTAGCTCAAATAGTCTGAGATTTCATTTACCCTGACTTGTTTGAATCGCTGTTAGCTTGAATAGGCCTTTGTGGGTAGCTTCATTAGCCTACAGCCTGTCTATGTGATCAGCTGTCCTCTGTTTAATATTGTGCAATGGGGTTTATGTACAGTCATTTCCTGGTTACGATAAGCCAGCCCCATCACTTCTGGCTCAGAAAATGTCACAACACAGTTTCGACAAAATGGTAATTTATACCCGCTGTCTTCAAGACTTGCCGCGCGTCACCGTATACGATGCCCACTGCATTTTTTTTTTAAACACAGCGACGTCTGCGAGCAAGCGGGTGAAGAGCTTTAAGCTGTATATAACCAACTTTATTCCGGATCATGAAGGTAAGTGTTTAGCTAATAGCAGTAGCTCGGAGGTACCATCATCAAAAGACAGTGAGACAGATATATTAACATGTTAGTCTGATTACAACATTCAATGATGAATATTAAGCTCATAACACAGAAATTTATTTGTACTTTCTCACTCTTTCCAACAAGAGTTAGACAGGAGAAGTGACAATGCGGGAAAAGCTGCTTCAGATCCATGAAGAAGAGCAAGAAGCCGCATACTTAAACCGAGAGAATAGTTGCTCCAATTAAATAAAATTAAATAAAACACCTGAACGCCGCCAGGCTTTAGCCACCTCCTCTCTCCCTCCTCACTCGGCTCTTTAACGTCCTGTGCTGCAAAGTGTCGACCACAGACACTGGCGTGGTGAGAGATGAAGTTTTCCCTTCTAATGTTCACAAGCCATCTCTCTTGTAGTTGAATGTGTAAAAACTGATCGATGAATTATACTTAGCTGACGAGGTACACAAAGGAACACAGGAGTGTTCAGCTGTTGACGCTTCGCGCCCCTGAAACTTGAAAGAAGGCTTCATGTCATACTGCTATATTATACTATTATATTGGTATACTATACTAAGCTTATCTGTCGTCTCGATTATAAGCAATATCTCATTCCTCTATTTACCTCAGTGCTGCGCTCTACCGCCACAACGCTTCCCACAGACAGAGCCGGAAACGCTCTTAATGGCTTATTGAAAACAGGAAGTTCTATGTGTTACATCTGGAAGATCAAGTGAGGGGTTGTGTATTTACCAACACTATAAGTGGATAAATATCAAATTAAACTAGCAAATGCTTAATTCTGTTCTTAAATACACACAGTTTACACTTTTAATCAAAAATTAATTAAAGTTGCGTTTTTTCCGATGTAAAACATAACCCTGAAGATCAATGGATATATTTATTTTTGTTTGACATTGCAGTATATATTTACATGTACATTTGGTGAGTAAGAAAGTAGTAATAGTGTAATAGTGATGCATTTAAAACTATAAAAGGTTTGTTAGTTTAGCACACACCCTTATTTTAATGAAATAAATGGAAAATTAGTACCTCGTTCTTGTCTTTTGCCCATTTCCTCCCACCCTTATGGTAACTTTATGCCACAGGCTTGTGATATTGCAGCTTATTACCCCCGTATAAGCACTGAATGTCCCCTTTTGCTGTTCACATGTCTGCAGTATGCACTGATATAGGTCACAGCTGCAAACACAGCTCAGGGCAGAATGCTATTGTTCTTTATGCCCTAGTACAAGGTGTATTAAACACACATATGCTCCTAAATGAATATTTAGATTAGTACCCTTTATTATTAATCTGTTCTGAAACATTTGAATATCACCTCAAGCTTTGTTTTCCTTATCTAGCCCACCACCACAACCCGCCTGGATCCCCCATTATTCACCGGGAGATGCCACAGTGTGCTCAGTGATGTACAATCACCTTGAAGTTAATTAATTGCAACACAACAACGCCGGTGATAGCATCAGTGCCCGTTGCCGTTCCCCCTTTTGTCTGGCCACCCGTGCCTTCCTCAGGTTGCTGAGGTGGCTGTCCTGGTCGCCATCGAGCTAACATGGCTGCTATCTAGGAGCTTGTATACGTGCGGTCCCGGCAAGTAATTAATCTCAATGAAGCCCGTAACCGAGGTAGGTATGATGCCCTGGAATTAAATTACTCCAACCCCCACCCACCTCAGCAATCCCTTCTGCGCACCGATGATTCAGTGCGAGGAAATGTGCCGCCTTTATTTTCTCAGGTTAATATGAGCCACCTGAGCCTTATCGTGATTTAACCGGCGTGGGGATATTAACATATGCAGGATCCTTGTTTCACTTGAACCTTTGTCATCAGTCGTTCTCAACGCATTTTCAGTTCATACTGCACCGAGGGAGTATTGAATGTTCCTACACTTTGCACATGGTGGTTATTGGCTGCTTTAAATGTTCCTGTTCTTTTCACATTAATAGATTAAAAAGGGAATTTTATGTTTATCTAACCATTCAGAAGGAAAGTTTAACTTTTAATTTGAGTGGGGGGATCCCACATTAAGTGACGTATTCTTTACATAAAATCATGCTGAAACATGAGTTCTGACAATAGCTGAGTATAGTGAGGCCTACACTGGAGAGCTGCAGATGTTGTTCTGGTTTCCTTTGTGACCTCCTGAATGACTGTTGCGGAAATTTCTTTTTTTAAGTGCTCCTACCTAGTTCCAGTCCTGGGGTTCCGCTCTCCCTCTGCCAGCCCTGGGAGGGCCAGCTGCGCCACCGTGCACCCCTTGTGGAAATATCTTAATAGAAGGATGAGAACAGATTCCTTCAGTCAGTTGAGAATTTAATACAGCTTGTTGATTAACAAGGAGGAACAGCGTTTTGCTTAGCCTGTCCTGCTCAACCCAGGAAGGCAAATACATTATATAGTCGGTGGGCCGGTCATTTCTCTGAAGCTCTATGTTTTCTCCATTTGGAGTCCCAAAACCTTTAAAATGACATTGTAACCGATAGATGTCAACAACTTTCTCATCTGTTCTTGAATTTTCTCTGATCGGAACTTACTTTTGAGAACTAGTAAGTAGCCTACTTCATGCTGTCAGACGGGTTCTTTTTAAGCACCATCTTTATTGTACAGGTCTGGCAGTAATCAGACCAGAGCGGGCCTGGCAAAACAAATGTTATTTACAGAAAATAAGCAACCAGCAAAAGCCAATTATTTAAACAAATTCAGATTCAGTGACATACATCCCAAGTCAAAACAAGGCCAAAAGGTTAATTTCTTGAGTGAACTTATAGAATACATGATTAGGTCAAAAAAATGGATACCAAAACAACTCATTTACACAGACAGATTCAGTACCATTAAATTATTATAATTATTTACACTCAGCTGTTAATGCTAGAATTTATTTATTAAAACATGATTTTCCTGTCACTCCATAAATGTGTTGACATTAAATGGTGGATTTAAAAAAAAATTCAGTATGAGATTATGCACCTGGAATAAAATATAAATTAATTATAAGGCTTTTTACACATCTTTACCAGGGGTGCCAATAAAGTCTCATGTGTGCTGTAGTTGCAGCTCTATTAATAGTAATTTCTTTATGTTGTCAAGCCATAAAATTTTAAAGCAAAACTCTGTCGTTTTGCTTTTGGACACGTGTCTTCTGTAGACAGTTGCTCCACAATAAGCTGACACTGTCTTTTAAGAGAAAGCATTGGATATTGATTACCACCATCATCTGCATTGATTTCTGTTTGAAAATACACTGTATTTCCATTTTAATTATTTGCATGGTTGCTTTTTGCAGGGATGGATATCAATATCACAGAAACTAGCGAACAACACTTAATGTAATGCCATAAAAATGAGGTTCTGGTACCAGTGGTCTCTAGAGATTTGTATCTGGTCAGAAGCAGCTGAACAAATGAAGTTGCCCGAGTTTTACTTTTTCTTGGCTGTATGGGCACCTGGTTGTGTTGACTAGTTGAAAAACAACAGTAAGAAAAGATTTGAGAAAAGTAAAACTGCTATTTGCACAACAGCATGTAACCAAGAAATGCATTGTCGGTTAGAAAAAGTGGCAGGTTGTAGGGTTGACCCATGAACCGGTACCGGTCCGTGGGTTGCAGACCTCTGCTGTACAGTATCTGGACTTCTTACTTGGTTGGGGCTCCTTCTACATGACATTCTGCATGAATGTCACATTGCAGTTGGCATAAAGTTGATCAGCCTGTGGTTCTGTTGATGTGTTCAAGAATCCCAGGTTGCTTCGATAGCAGCCCACATTGTTGGGTCTCTCATTTTCCTCTTGACAATCCTCTATTGTTCCTCGTAGATTTTATTGGTGTTGGTAATTACGGCTGCATGGGCTGGTACCATGTCCTGCTGGGAAATGAAATCAGCATCTCCATAAAGCTTGTCAGCAGAGGGAAGCATGAGGGGCTCCAAAATGTCCTGGCAGATGGCTGCACTGACTTTGGATTTGCTCTCCACTCTTCCTCCAGACTCTGGGACCTTGATTTCCTGTACTGTACTTTGACATGACCACAACCGAGAACACAAGGATGTCTTCGTGAGAGAGAGCACCCGGAACAGCAAATGAACGTTGCCATCTTTGCTGCAGAAACCTTCCTCCATGATTACGTGATAACGGTGCGTCGGTTTGTTGTTGAAAAAAGCTACAATCCACCTGCTTCTTCACTCGTTTTCCTTTTCGCTCATGTTGCCTGGACAGCGTGGGCAGTTTTTGCTGCCACATTAGCAGGCTAAACAATTTCTACATAAGGTAAGTCACAAACTGTTGCCGAAGAAAAACTCCTTGCGTTTTAAGCAGCAGCAGCTCGGTTAAAGGCCAGCCAGGTTTTTGTGCTGCAGCCAAACACCTACGCACAGGTCGACAACGGGAGCTGCTCTCGCTTTAACCTCTAATATTCAACATGGGTTGTGCATGAATAAGGTGAAACGACAAGAGATGCTCCAGCAGTGTGTGTGGGATGTAGGGGGGAGGTCACATGCCTCCACATGAGCTCCTTGCTGAAACAAAAACCTTAATGCGAGCAGCAACCGTGACGACGGACGGCTGTCCTCGCCATAAATCACGCCGGCTTTAACCACACCTGTCTCACCTGTCCGCATCTCCACATTGCTCTCTTTCTCCCTCCCGCTCAATTATCTAGCAGCTCCTTCCATGTTTATTTATTTAGCCGAAGTTCATGTACAGTATACATGCACAAATTTCCTCCCAGGGGGGGAAGCGAGAGCTGCTCGGCGAAGCGTGGCGGGTAACCACACCACCGGCAGCAGGGAGGGAGGAAACAAGAAGACGAGTAGGAGGTGAAAGAAAGGGAGAAAAGCAGGAGATTAAAGGTTTAGGTAATGTTATTGCCTTCTTGCAGGCAGGCTTAAAGGTTGCTGGTTTGTTTCCCAACACCTACAGGGTGTTTAAGCAATAATTTATTAAATGTCTTGAAGGAAGGCGCAACTTTCCAACTTTTAATTTTGGAAAACAATACAGCTCTCTGCATCCGAAGCGACATGAATTCTCTTGTCTGAAAGAGTTCAGATGAACAGCTATAAAAGCTTTTCCCGAGCAGGAGCAGATTGCATTAGTGTGCTCAGCACTTACATGGGCAAATAGCCTTTGTATTAACATAAATGTCAGAGTAGCGTGGTAGGAAAAAAAACGACTGTGCCGACTTGAACACGGCAAACAGAAGAAGAAAGTAACAACCAGCAGAGGAGTGAAGGATTTCTTTGGTTGCTTTGTGGAAAAGGGAGCTGATGGTTTTAACGGTGAGCGTGAAGCAGGTAAAGGCTGCCTGGAAACTAATTAGAGGCCATATCACAACGGCAGCAGGGCCTCAGCCACTCTCGCTCGCCGTCGAGGTAAACAAAGTGCTCGGCTGCTCGCCGCTGTGACAGGCCAGATAAAGTGGTATTTACCTTTCAGCTGTTGGTTTCCTTTACAGCCCGCGTGTACGCCGTGTTTGCCGTGGTTTATTCTCCTACAAAGAGTCAACAGAGAGACAGGAGAGGTGGAAACGAAGAGGATGCAATTATGGGCTTAGAGGTGGTGGAAATGAGGTGGACGCACTGAAGTTGGCGGACAGGGTTTACCTTGTTTGAAAGGGTGGAGGGGGTTGTTGGGTGACGTGGGAATTATTTGGGGGGTCTACAAGAAAGAGGTAAAGCTGGGACTGAATTTTAATTTGCATGATGGCGAACTCATGGATCGAAGCTTCGTCTTAAAGCAACGTCCTCGATTTATGGGGCAGTCTATGTTCTTACCCTCACCCCCTGGGTGACAATGTGGATCACAGAAGAATAAACAGGATCCGAGATACTAGCGCCAGTTTTCGTCATCCATCCATCCATTTTCTGTACCCGTCCATCCTAATGCAGGGTCGCCAGTCCATCACAGGGCAACACAGAGACACAGAGGACAAACAACCATGCGCACACACACTCATACCTAAGAACAATTTAGAGAGATCAATTCACCTAACAGCCATGTTTTTTGGACTGTGGGAAGCCGGAGTACCCGGAGAGAACCCACGCATACACCGGGAGAACATGCGCCACTGTGCAGACCTTTTCGTCATGAAAAGGAAACTTTATCCTTATATTTTGATGCATAAAAAATATTTTTTTAAACTCACATCCCGTCTTACTTAAAATTAGACTAAACCTTTCTTGTTCCAGGTAGTTTCAGATTAACAAAATTATTTCTATTTGCTAAATAGCAGAATAAAGACATAATAAGAGAATTTCCTCGTCTATGTTCAGAAGTTTGCATACACCTCAGGATTTGGTTGAACTACTTTTTTGTATAACTAGGTTCAAATGTTTTGGGTCTCCGTCCTCAAGCTTCTCACAGTAGTTTGCTGGGATGTTGGTCCATTCCTCCCGACAGAACTGGTGTTACTGGGTCAGGTGTGTGTATCAACATGTTCAGATGTCAGTATCTCCACCACAGGTCGCGCTAGAATTAGCTGTTGTCCGTCATTTTGACCAACGGGGTTCAAAATAATCCGGTCATAATCTATATTTACTCGTCAATTTTTAAAACGATAACATATTCAATAGTATTTTTTTTAATTCATTTTAAATTATATTCAATCCAAACGAGCTACATATAAATAATGAAATAAACGATTACATTTAAAATATGAATAGTTGACCTGCTGTGGCCTGTATGCACCGTGTTCCAACTTCCTCCTGGTCCGTACGGCCATTTGTTTGTTAAATGACTCAAGTGGGATTGCTGCAGAGGTTATTGTAATTAGGTTCTAGACTTTTGCCTCGGACAGACGACTTCTCATGGGAGTTTAGATGTTGTCCTGGAGGCTGAATCTGCTTCCACACTGGAGACTGTAATTAAGCACCACATCAGCCGGAGTTTTTAAATCAGGGATCATTTCTCCAATTGAAGTGATCAGAAGTCGGAAAGACTCTCTGAACGAATCCCACAGCATGCGCCGGGGGTTGGCACGACGCCGGTCTCTTTGGAGCAACGTGCTGTCAGCTCCCAGTTAGCGAGATGCATTAAGTACGGTGTCATGGGCTCTCATGGGAACCTTTTTTTTAAATTGATTTAGTCACCCGTACTCTATGCGTAAAGTTTAAAATGTCCGCATATCCGCACCAAGTGGTCAGAGGTGTGAATACTCATTTGTCAAAATGACAGACGGCCTTCAGGTTTTTCTGTCACTGTTTAAAGAAGCCGGTCAAACATAGAAAATATTTGGTTAACGCGACCCCTGATCTCCACATAATGTTCCTTCCTCATGACTCCATCTATTTTGTAAAGTGCACCAGTCCCTCCTGCAGCAAAACATCAACACAACATGACACATTGGGGATGCTGTTCTCAGGCTTTTTTTCTCCTGATGTAACTATGCTCATTCTGGCCAGAAATTGTAACTTTAGTTTCCTCAAACCACAAGACATTTCCTTAAATGCATTTGCTTGGTAGAATTTGAGTTTTTATGTTGCTTTTGGAATAATGGCTTCCTTCTCTCGCTGAGCGGCGTTTCAGTTCATGTTGGTAACATAACTGACTGTGGATATTGATTAGCAGCATCTTCTTAAGGTCATTTGCTTTTGTTTTGGAGTTATTTCTAACATTTCACATCAGAACCTGTCTCCTTCAAGTGTAAGGTACATGTATTTGTATTCAGATTTTTCAATACAGCCGATTGGTTCGGTACGCCTGTGTGCCCAACGAATCCAGCTGTTTTCTACCAGAACACATGCAGAAAGTTTATGTGCAGAACTCAGAGTGCAGTGCAACGTTCTGCAGCCCAACTTTAATAAGTGACGCCAAAACAAACCAGAAAGGACTCCCAGCTATCACTAAACTCTGCTTTTCAGGAACATTAATTGTTTCTCATGCAGCTACAGTAGAAAAAGAAAGATGGACCGAACCAGACCTTTGTCTGTGAACGCATCTTTCAACAGCAATAAGGGTTAGGGTTACCCTGCCCATGATGCATTCAAGTACAGTTGGGAGACTAGGCTTTCGAAATATCAAAACAACTCCAAAGTGTTTTAAGCATGTTTTATTCTCAAATACGGGCAAAGTATTATTTAAACATTAAGACTGTCTGTTTTCAAGTGGTTAAATTGTTCTACTCGGGCTATGTCTGCTTGTACTATTTTATTTATTATTTATTTTTTAATCAAATCTCCAGTCAGTTCTATACTTTCAACATTTTTAAGTTACAGAACATAACAAAATCCGATTAATTCAAGGAACTGAAACAAAGGAATTCAGGTAGAGGTTTCTTTGTTTAATGCTAAACAAAGTAAAACAAAGTCATATAGACAGATGTACTTTCTTGATTTAAATGTACCAAAAATAAACCGAACTGTGAGTTTACAACCCCAAATACATACCAAACCGTAATATTTAAGTACAGTTACACCCCCCTAGTAGTTTTGGAGAAACTACTAAACCACCTAGACCCAAGGGATCAACCAGACCTGTGGAGCTCTACAGTTCAGTTGATTATTTTTTTTTTTTAGGTTTTTCCAGGAAGTAGCGTGTTAGAGGTGTTGCCTTAAAAATACATCCACAGGTGGGCCTCAGTTTATCTCATTATGTGGTGAATTAATCCTTCAGAAGCTCCCAGACCCCATGCCCAAGCTGTCTAAAGGCATGTTATTCTTAGCGGATGTAAACATCTCACTTAAACATCTGGTTACAGCTGGATTTGTCAACTGCTTCAGCATCTATCTTAACCAGCTCCTCTTTGTCCTCCTGCTGGCTTTTTTGCACGGTGTCCCCGTGACATCTGTCTCCCATGTTTTAACCGAAGAGAATAGCACTGTCAACCCCTTCACATTAACCACGTCAGAGCGCCCCTGGCACCTTTTTCTTCCACGAAACAAAAGGCTCGCAATTAAAGAGGCCTCTTCTCTCCGCAGACAGCTCCTTTTGCCTTTATTTCTTCTCCTCCCCTGTTCTTGCTTTTTTCCAACAATTTCCAGCAACTCTAGCAGACACCTTAAGTGGCGCTAAGTGATCAAAGAGGGGAGTGCATATTGGATAACGCAATTAGGCTATCTCTGGGAGTAACAAAGAGACAGACAAGAGAGGGACTGTGAACAGATAATGGCCTGTAAACAGAGGACATTACTTTACACAGAGATTATTTAGATCCTGACCTGACACCGGATGGACCAGGGTCTATTAGCAGAGTCATACACAGCAGGGAAATTAGACTGGATCACTTTAGTTGGGGGGGAAATGGGGGGAAAATGGTAGTCTTGACTCTCAGGCTCCTCTAATTGCCAGCGTTCCAAACAAAGCTGCAGCGTTTCAAAGTGGGATGAGAGAATATCTTGTAGAAGAGCATCTCTAAACCCAGCTTCTCTCCTCAGGGTCAGTGCACCTAACAGGAGGCCATAAGAGGCTCGTGATGGAGATCAGGGGGGAAAAGAAAGGAAGCTGGGTTCTTCCACCCTCTTCCCCCCATCCAGTGCTAAACGACTGGGGTCAAACGGCCAGGACGTAATTATCACAGCGGCCACCAGTCAGGCCGCTTACCTGACGTTAACCCTGGTCTGAACCAACAGGAGGCCCCCCGGCCGCCTCGGGGAGCCAGATGCTAATTTGAAGCGGAGCTCGCTTAGTTGCGGGGACTCGGCCGGGGTAATTGTGGAGATCTAATAGGGATCAGTGCTGTGGGAGCCCCTCCATACATCTGCCGTCTGGCTGAGAACCACCACACCTGAGACTCGGGGCTTGGCTTGGCTGGGCTCGCCTATACAGGCTTTGAAGCTCAGCAGGGCTGTAGCGTGGCGCCGCTGCTGGCATGAGGAAAGGGAGCGCATGTGATGTGGCTTGACTGAATTTAAAATGTTAGATTTGACCAAACACTCCCCAAAGATGACGAGTATTATTTCACCTCTTTCTAGATTAAGGTCTATTGGCTTATTTGCTAGTCAAATATGGTTTAAAAATATGAATTATAATTGCCTGGAAAGGTGGTCACTGGTGGAAAGTATCCCTCATGAGTTTGATGAAAAGATTGAAGGCAAATTTATGTGATTTATATCTTCACGTTTGACTGAAAGCTGTTTATTTTGTCATAGAAGCTGCAAAACCTGGGCAATAAAGATGATTTACATGTCTTTTCGTGTAGTTTTTCTGTATTTTTAAAATAATTTACTTCCATTTCTCAAAACAAAAGTAATATTTAAAATTCTATAAAATTTCATAAATGTCATACATTTCATTTAATAAAAGTATACATTTTTATATTTTTATTCAAAGTAATACTTTGCGGTATGACTGATAAACGAGCTGATATTGTTTATTTGTTTTGAAAAATATAAATATTTAAATATAGTTAAAAAAAATTACAAATAAAAAAGAACTCTCTTAATTAAACAAAACAAAAATTAGGGAGGGCTTTTTTTCATTGTGATTATTTTGAAAAAAATTACTTAACATATTTTACATTAAAATGAAAATAAAGTTAAACTATGAAATTATATATAATAAATATATTTATCTTTTAGGCAATACTCTCTTTGCTTGGTATTAGAGTAAGGAAATTTAACAAGAATGTGTTTGACACTCTCTCTTCTGACATGCTGAACCACCTCTTCAGGTTGCTGTTTTGTTTTTTCCGTTAACGGGTTTCCAGAACCAAACCAGAACCAACACTCGCGTCCACTTCCATCTCCCACCCATAGAAGCTCAGACTGTAGCAAAAAGTTGGGGCTGTGCCAAAGCAAAAAGGACTTTTCTCAGAGGCTGGAGGTGGGCTTATTAATACAAATGATCAATAAAAACGCTTTAAATCTCCTGAGCATAACACTACCACCATCGTGCTTTCTCATAGGAATGACATCCTTTGGATTGTAATGTGTCTTTCTTAATTTAGAAAAATAAAACGATAGCCTGAAGTCTTTAGGTTTGATACCATCTGTCGTCTTGTTTCTATAATACTGACAACACCAAGAGTTTCTTTTTCCAGTCATTTGTTTGGCTAGGTGTTAAAGGCCTACCTTGTACAAGGTTCTGTCATTCACCATCATGGCCTCCAAATATACAAAACATCTTATATAAACAAAGAGTTGAATCTGCAACCAAATTACAAAAGTTTCTGGTTTTCTTGTTCTAAAATCTTCTACCTATATCTAAAATCATGCTGCCACACCTGTTCCTGCAAAGAGTTTTTGTAGTAGAGTCCATTGTATTAATGTAAAGCCATTCAAATTACATAAACTGATGTGAGGGGCAGCGAAAGGTCTCAACTTTTCCTTGTATGAAACCCCACCTCTGCCCTCAATTCCGGCTCGCTCTTTGTATCAGTGATACAAGAGGAAAAAGGTCCTGGTGAAACCGCCTCCTGGTCATCTTTAATTCATGCGATTAAATATGCAGGAGAAGCCCTCCTTGTACCAGCTGTTAGGTGCTGTTAGTAAGCCATGATTCAGGAGTTCAAATCCGAGCAAATTGAGGGCGAGGTCGGACAGAGCAGCGGACGGAGAGAGGCATTGTCCCTCCAGCTGAGAGGCAGGTTCAGTCAGGTGCAGCGCCGAGCCGGGCCTCGTTAATCCTCACGGCTGGCGGGAGATAAAGCCACGCACTGACCTTTGTAAACGTACATATGAGGGACTTCATTTAAACTCCTCATCAGGCACCGATCCTTATAGACGCATCACTTCCACTGTTATTGCTCTGACTTTTGACCTCTTATTACCAGCATCTGTCCTGGCATTTAGGTTTTCGGAGATCGTTGTTTTCCGTTGGTTACAAATAGTTGGGGAAATTATCATCAATATCTAGTTTTATAGTGACCTTATGCTGTTTTTCCCACTTACCGTTGTTTTTCTTCAACAAACATTCACAGATGTACAAAAGTTTGATTATTGGCATCTAGAAAAGGCATTTATATGTTATTAGAGCACAACATCAATCAGTTATCAGTTACAGAGATTTTGAGGGTTTGTATCATCATGATGACACCTGAAGAATAAAAACGTCATATATCATAAACTAAAGACCTAACAAAGACATACAGTGGCTTGCAAAAGTATTCGGCCCCCTTGAACTCCTCCACATTTTGTCACATTACAGCCACAAACATGAATCAGTTTTATTGGAATTCCAGGTGAAAGACCAAAACAAAGTGGTGTACACGTGAGAAGTGGAACGAAAATCATACATGATTCCAAACATTTTTTACAAATAAATAAGTGAAAAGTGGGGTGTGCGTAATTATTCAGCCCCCTGAGTCAATACTTTGTAGAACCACCTTTTGCTGCACTTACAGCTTCCAGTCTTTTAGGGTATGTCTCTACCAGCTTTGCACATCTAGAGACTGAAATTCTTGCTCATTCTTCTTTGGAAAACAGCTCCAGCTCAGTCAGATTAGATGGACAGCGTTTGTGAACAGCAGCTTTCAGATCTTGCCACAGATTCTGGATTGGATTTAGATCTGGACTTTGACTGGGCCATTCTAACACATGGATATGTTTTGTTTTAAACCATTCCATTGTTGCCCTGGCTTTATGTTTAGGGTCGTTGTCCTGCTGGAAGGTGAACCTCCGCCCCAGTCTCAAGTCTTTTGCAGACTCCAAGAGGTTTTCTTCCAAGATTGCCCTGTATTTGGCTCCATCCATCTTCCCATCAACTCTGACCAGCTTCCCTGTCCCTGCTGAACAGAAGCACCCCCAGAGCATGATGCTGCCACCACCATATTTGACAGGGGGGATGGTGTGTTCAGAGTGATGTGCAGTGTTAGTTTTCCGCCACACATAGCGTTTTGCATTTTGGTCTCATCTGACCAGAGCACCTTCTTCCACATGTTTGCTGTGTCCCCCACATGGCTTGTGGCAAACTACAAACGGGACTTCTTATGGTTTTCCTTTAACAATGGCTTTCTTCTTGCCACTCTTCCATAAAGGCCAACTTTGTGCAGTGCACCACTAATAGTTGTCCTATGGACAGATTCCCCCACCTGAGCTGTAGATCTCTGCAGCTCATCCAGAGTCACCATGGGCCTCTTGGCTGCATTTCTGATCAGCGCTCTCCTTGTTCGGCCTGTGAGTTTAGGTGGACGGCCTTGTCTTGGTAGGTTTACAGTTGTGCCATACTCCTTCCATTTCTGAATGATCGCTTGAACAGCGCTCCGTGGGATGTTCAAGGCTTGGGAAATCTTTTTGTAGCCTAAGCCTGCTTTAAATTTCTCAGTAACTTTATCCCTGACCTGTCTGGTGTGTTCTTTGGACTTCATGGTGTTGTTGCTCCCAACATTCTCTTAGACAACCTCTGAGGCCGTCACAGGGCAGCTGTATTTGTACTGACATTAGATTACACACAGGTGCCTCTATTTAGTCATTAGCACTCATCAGGCAATGTCTATGGGCAACTGACTGCACTCAGACCAAAGGGGGCTGAATAATTACGCACACCCCACTTTTCAGTTATTCATTTGTAAAAAATGTTTGGAATCATGTATGATTTTTGTTCCACTTCTCACGTGTACACCACTCTGTATTGGTCTTTCACCTGGAATTCCAATAAAATTGATTCTGGTTTTTTTCATACTTTTGCAAACCACTGTATAAGCACAATGTTGGTGCTATGTTGCATTGATCTGAAGTTTCCTTCCACTTAGCTTGTTCAAGTACTCATTGGGAATCATAGTTTGGAGCTTTTAGGGGCAACATGTTGTTAAAACCAGAGGCTCCATGGAGAAGGAAGGCGCTTCGGGCAACACTAGACTAGATGAAGACTGTGTCATGATGTCAAAATACTTAGCCTGATGGTCTGTGCAGGGTATCGGAGATGTTTTCGATTAAGAAAGTATTACTTGTTGAAGAGCACAAGATTCTTCTAAAGGTTTTGAGCATGCAAGACCGGGGAATGTTGCATTGTTTGTTTTCTGCTAGGGGCCATGATGTAAAACGCACATGTTACCTTGGAAAAGAAACTCACCACAGCATCATAGACCCTTCACCACACTCAGCACTGGAGATGAGATGGTTTCCCACATATTTATCTTGTTTCATACCAGGTAAATGTTTAATGAAAAGGGGGGAGTAAAAGTTTTTGTTTGGTTTCGGTACTGATTTGCCCAAACTTGCTCAAAAAACATAAAGAAAAAGGTTAAACGTCAAGAAAACCTTGCTACTTATAACATTGAAGCTGCTGAAAGAACTGGGTTGATCTGAAGATGGACCCCTGTGGAACACCTATTTTTGACCCTCAAAGTCTCTGTATAAACAGTTTTGTCATCTGCATGGATGTGAACGCTGATTCTAAGATTGTAGTCTTTATTTGTTTTAACTTGGTCGAAGAGCATTAAAAAAGGTTCGATATGGACTGAAGAAAATCCTGCCACTAGAAAGGCAAGGCAATTTTATTTGTATAGCACACTTTCAACAGCAGGGTAATTGAAGGTGCTTTACATGATTTGGTGATTTAAAAGAAACGCATAAAAGAAACACACATTACACATGATACACAATAAAGCAAGAGAAAAATAAAAAAAAGCAAGAGAGCATGAACACATTTCATACATATGACATCAAGCATTTACTCAAAGGCAATTCTAAACAGATGGGTTTTTAGTCTCGATTTAAAGCAGTTCAGAGTTTCAGCAGCTCTACACTCGTCAGGAAGTTTGTTCCAGATAAGGGGAGCATAGAAACTGAAAGCTGCTTCTCCATGTTTAGTTCTGAGTCTAGGGATGTTTAGTAGGCTAGAGTTGGAGGACCTGAGTGGTCTTGGTGGTTGGTACCATGACAACAGGTCTTCAACATATTTTGGTGCTAAGCCATGTAATGATTTATAAACTAGTAAAAGTATTTTAAAGTCTATTCTCTGAGCTACAGGGAGCCAGTGTAAGGACTTTAGAACTGGGGTGATGTGCTCTACTTTCCTGGTTCTAGTGAGGAACGCGAGCGGCAGCATTCTGGATCAGCTGCAGCTGTCTGATTGACTATTTAGGCAGACCTGTGAAGACGCTGTTGCAGTAATCAATCCGACTAAAGATAAACGCATGGATGAGTTTTTCTAGGTCGTGTTGCAAAATCAGTCCTTTAATCCTAGAAATGTTCTTCAGGTGATAGAACGCTGACCTTGTTATTGACCTTTATGTGACCCTGGAGGTTCAGGTCTGAGTCCATTACTACACCTAGGTTACGAACCTGATCAGTAGTTTCTAGCTGTATTAATTGAAGCTGTGTGCTGACTCTTGATCGTTCCTCCTTGGGTCCAAAAATAATCACTTCAGTTTTGTTTCTATTCAGCTGGAGAAAGTTATGGCACATCCATCCATTTATTTGGTCAATGCATTGATTTAGGGTTTGAATGGGTTCAGAGTCACCTGGTGACATTGTAATGTAGAGCTGAGTGTCATCTGCGTAGTTATGGTAGCTAATGTTATTGGTCGCTATAATCTTGCCTAGTGGGAGCATGTAGATATTAAATAAGAGTAATTGTTAAATTTGCAAACATGTGCACTGTACCTAGGTTTAGACCTATCCCAAAATATTTATCTAGAGAAAGATTGACCCCTTAGGAACACCAATCTATAGATCCCTCCATCCATCTTTTGTCTGTACCCGCTCGAGGGCGATGATGGTTCAGGTGATAGGGGATACATCCTGAAACCAGTGGGTTGCAGGTTCGAATCCCTGCTCCTTCCATCTCAGTTGTCATGCTCTTGGGGAAATACACTTTACCTGCCTTGCCTGTTGGTTGTGGTCAGAGGGCCAGGCGCCGATTCGATGGCAGTCTCGCTTCTTTAGCTTACCTCCATCACTGTGCAACAGTGTGTATGAATAGCTGATCTTAGTGTAATACTTTGGAGTCTTTGGACTTGAAAAAGCGCTATACAAATTTACCATCTGTCCATGCAAGGTTGGGGATGGGCTGGTGCCAATCTCCAGCTGTCATTGGGCGAGAGGTCAACAGTCTATCTCAGGAACACTACTCTTGACTCCTAAAGTCTCCTTATAAGCAGTTTCATCATCTGCATTAGATGTGAACGCCAGCTAGAACTAGGCCTTTCCTAAGAATATTTATGTAAATAATGAAAAAGGAATGCTCCTAAGATTGACTCTTTAAGCTGGTAGTTGTAGTTTTCAAAAGAGATAGATAGATGGATAGATGCCGATGTGTTGAAGACTTTGTAAGGACAGGCTACACTGTACAGTGATCTCTGAATGACCTTAGCTTGAATAAAATCATAGCTTAAATCGTAGGTCAGAAGGGACAACTGTTGCTGGTTAGGTAGAGTTGTTGGCCTGAAATTATGTGTTGTAGGTTCGATTCCAGCTTCTGCCTGTCACATGTCGATGTGCCCTTGCGTAAGGCAAGGCAAGGCAAGGCAAGGCAAGGCAATTTTATTTGTATAGCACACTTTCAACAGCAGGGTAATTCAAGGTGCTTTACATGATTTGGCAATTTAAAAAAAACAAAAAAAACAGACATGGAATATAACATTGGAAATTACAAGTAAAAGAAACACACATTACACATGATACACAATAAAGCAAGAGAAAGATCAATAAAGCAAGGCACTAAAACCCCAAGTTGCCTGCCGATCTGCGTATAAGTGTATGAATGTGTGCACGTTTGTGAGTGTGAATGAGTGAATGTGGCTCCAGTGTAAAGCTTTTTGAGTGGTCAGCATGACTAGAAAAGCGCTATAGAAGTTCAGTCCGTTTACCATTTTCCCAATGATCACCCATTTTCAGTGTCCTGAAAAGACCATTGGGCTTTCTTTATAATCTTATTCAGTTTTTTTTTTTACAAACCCTGCAAAATAAAAGAACACACCAGTATGTAGCCCCAGCGCACCCCAATGCCAAGCACACAAGTACAGCTGCCCAAATGCCACCAGAACACCCAACATACTCACCACAGACTGAAGCGAGGACGATCGCACCACAGAATCACTAATCTCCCCCTCACCTAAGCAACTGCTGTACGATGGCTCAGCAAGTGACTGAATCCAGCATCCCTCCTTCCCACCCAATCCAACCGCCTTGGCGCACAAGAGCCACGTCCAGTGCCCAACAGCTGATCAGGCCCAGAGTCGCCACCCATCCATTGCAGCTACCAGTGTGACACTCCAACAAGGCGAAACGCCATCCACAAATCGGCCATGAGAATCGGCCCAGAGAAAAGGAAAAACGTCAGCACACACCATCCACCTTTCTTTATAGTCTGATAGTTCGGACACAGAAAGATCCCAGGGTCTTCAGAAGAGAACCAAGCCCAGAGCACCCCAGAACCTCCACCGTACCAGTGTATGAGGTGCCTTTCCACATATAGATCCCTACATTTTTTTCACACCAAACCCACTTGGTGTGTTGGTTGAGAGCTATTTTCTTTTTGACTTATGAAAATTACCACAAACCCGTAGTGAATGTAGTTTTCTTGTTTTTCCCTTTTGGAAGATATTCCAAATTTGACAACGATCCTACCACGATCCTACCATGTTCTAATTGCTGAGAGATTCATGATCTTTTCAAACAATTTGAAGACCCTGTAGGTGAAGATTAATCTTGAAATCTGTAGAAAAAGCATGTAAAAGGTTGTCAATTCACTTCGCACAAAAATATCAAAGTGATAAACCTTCATCTCCTTTAAGTGTGAAAAATGTTATTAAGGTGAAAGTATTTTGAAAATCTTCCCAACATGCACTATAAATAATCAAAAAGTTCTGTTTACGTAGCTTAGGCTTGTAGTTTCTGTGCATGCATGTGTAAGTGTGTATACTCTGCTATCTGTGTGTGTGCATATATTTCTTGCTGTGAAGGAGGTCTTCTTTGACATGGTGCATCTACATGAATAAAGCATGCGTGTGGGATTACATGATGCGTGCATGCAGGACTGCAAGCCCTCGTGTGGATCGGTATGATGTGTCCGTGGAGGAAATCACCATTTCAATATAGCCCTGATTAGACTTCCCATTTACTGTTGTTGGAAGTACACAGGAACCTTCCCTTGGCAGGTTGCCTCCGGCAGCAGGTCGGTGCCAAGGCCTTTGAAAACCAATCAGTTTCTGGTCCTCGGATCACTATCCGCTTCTTGTTCTCTCCTCGCCTCTTTCCTCCAAGATCTACGGCTTGTGTTTGGAGAAAAATAAAAAGTGGTAAAGAAAGGAAGCAAGGAGCCCGGTGGTTGGTCATCCATCAGCACAGCCAGTTGGCATTGGATCAACACCCACAAAGTCCAGCAGGCACCTGCTGGGACTCTGTAAGGTGCAGTACGCTGCAGGAAATAAGCAGACCTTCATTTTCCACCTGCAAGATAATTACAGTCTCCAGTTTAATTTTAATCAGGGATTTTGCACCATTTCTTGCAACAGACTCAGAGAAAAGCTTTTCATGTCTCTTTCAACATAGTACAATAAAATTTAAAGCATTTCATTGCAATCGTGTGTAATAGACCAACAGAAAGTGCATGCTTGTGAAATAGAAGGAAAATGTTTTACAAATAAAAAAACAGACCAGTTCAGTTGCATTTAGCCGCCGATTTAGTCCACTATTTTAGGCATAAATGCATAAGTTCTGTAAAAACTGAACACACCCTGACCAATGTGAAACACAGGAGTCATGTTAGGGGTTGTGTTTCTTCAGCAGGGATAGGAAAGCTAATCAGAGTTGAAAGGAAGATGGGTGGAGCTAAAACAGAAAGAAAATCTGTTATAATTACCTGGTGAATGTCCAAACCTAAATCTAATAGCGAAGGTTTTTGGGAGAAATTTCAGTCTCTAGATCTTGAAAGCTTTTAGACAAATACCTCAAAAGACTTAAAGCTGTAACTGCAGCAAAAGAGGGTTCTACTACCGTTGATTGTCATAACTTAGACAATATTTAGGTATGAATAACTTCACACCTAAAAAAAAATCTCTGAAACATGGTAGCTGTGTGTGGAAAACAAGGAAGAATCGTAGGAAAAATGGACCTGAGAGTTGAAATGATGAGGGGAATTAAAGGAAAAAAGCTTATCCCAAAGCTCAGTTTGTATCCCAGAAACCTGCTGTCCAATCCATCAAAACACAACTCCCATTGACATAAAACCTCCCTCCCTGCCTATATTTGTCTTCCTAATTAATTACTTTACGTGCCACAGTATGGTTCTCAAATGATAGATGATGGAAAATTATAGCCGCGGTATCCCGGGCACAGCCGGCGGTAGATTTGTGCAGTCAGCTTACAGCGTGCATTACCTGAGTAGATCTGGCAGGACGCCTGAGCTCTCAGGCAGGACAGATTTGATGTTTTGTTGGCGTGTAAGAGGCATTTTTATAAACGTTTCTAATGCCGGATTTAGTAGGTAAGCACAATCTGCCACGTTCACCTATATGATATTATCCAACAAGGACACAGTGACACGTAAACAGCCGGGGGCAACTCGCTGCGTGCCGGATTGTACTGCAGCTGCAAAGGATTCAGGTCCTTTCCTGAAGGATTTGGAGGCAAAAATATTTATTTCAGGAAGAATCTGAGTAAACCCTTATTTTAAACATTTATATTATCTGATGTAATATTTATTTACTGATTAAAGCAAGTTGTACATATTTCTCTTTTTCTATGAAATTGAGAAAATTTGAAAAATTGTCATGAATGAAATTAAGTTTTAACATTTTTACAAGATTTTTATGTAGGCAATGAGGTGAAAAAGAAATCCAATTTATAACCTTTAAAAAATGTGCAAATGTGAATATATTAAATGTAAAATAAAGACACAAAATAAAAAACAAAAATAAATCCATTTTAAAATATGAAAATATTACTAATATTTAAGAAAAAAAAGTTAAAGATAAAAGAATGACGAATATAAATATGCAAAAATAGATCATTTAAATTGTTTATACAAATAATTTATGGAATAAGTTTAAGATGTTTTAAAAAGTTTTTTTTTTACTTGTTAAATTATAATGGTAACAAAGAACAATAAAATTTTTCAACATTTCATTTGTCATCCTTAAACTACCTGCTGTAAGAATATTTTTAGGCAGATCCTGGTCACCAAGTCAAATTTTGTTTAAAAAGTTTTTAATTTCCTAACTTATTAGGGTTGCTGTCCGTGAAAGGTTGAATGTTTTTTATCTTATAAGAATCTTGAAACAACCTAATGAGTCATTAAGGATCTTTTTATTATCAACAATAGCTGGACGTTCAAGGAATTGAAATTTTGAGCATCTTCAGACAAACATGAATCTGTTTGCGAGGATCACGTCAGTCATTGCTGCTTTGCTAATCAAAGTTAAAGCCCGTTCCACAAACTCCTCTGCTTTCTGTGGACCCAATTAAGCTACAAGCAGAAGAAGAGTAAAACCATTTTGATGAATAGGAATCTGAAATTCTCTTTTTTTAAATTTAAGGATGCTGCTTTAACGCAAGACTGATGCCCTCAGAACCCCCCTGGCACTTACTCTCAGAGGCACAGATTTTATTCCAACCACATACCATAACTAACCATTACACATAAAAACCTACAAATGATCATCTCTAAAATTTTTATTAAAGACCAAATAATCAGCTGTTCTGTTTAGGTAGAATCAACTTTAACAGAGCATTGATAATTTAATCAAAGACGGCATTAGCCCTCACTGTTGTGATCTTCATAGTCAACAAACCCATCGAAACACAATGATATTAAATAGACGAGGAAGTTCCTATAGTAAGATGGGTGTGAATGCACCTAGTGGTTAAACAAAGATGTTAGCACAAACCTCTAGCATTTTTCAAATGTCCCATTTTTCAAACGCAATGTCATAGGAGCTCTACAACACTGGTGTTAAAGCAGGCCGCACAGTGCCAAAGTTCAACAAAAAGGTGCTCAGTTTGAATCCCAGCTGAAGCTGGCATGTTCTTTGCATGCGTGGGCTCTCTCTGGGTAATAATGCTTTCTTCCACAGTCCAAAAGCATGCATGTTAGATTACCTCGTCATTTTAAACCCACAACGTCCTGCAAGGTATCCATATGGATGGATATATATATATATATATATATATATATATATATATATATATATATATATATAGGGTGGCTCATTCTACCATAAAGATGTGTGTTTTCAGAAAAAACCCCACCACATCCTGAAAGTGTTGCAGTCTAGGAAGTCCAATCTAGGCTAGATTCGCCCAGTTATGTATTTTATTACATTTTTTCATCTTCTGTTTACTCGTTTTCTGTTCCAATGTTTTGATTGTTGAACCAAAATGCCATTTGACTGTCATATAGTTGCGATGTTTTTTTTTTAGAAATGCCACAAAGAAATGCTGCATTGCTATGACGTACAGGTTACCCCCCATTCATTTTGGGGACACATTGAATAAGGACCCCACTGTTCTTCTATGCCCAGAAGTGTTTTGATTGTTGGGGAATGTGCATGCAGTACCCTTCCCAAAGATAGAGCCCATAGCATTCTTCCTAGTCCTCTTAGAACCTCACCTAGACCATACACCTGCTGGATGATCGTTTTATCTTTCTTGTCCTTGTCCAGTTTCTTAGCCAACATGGGCTGGACTCAAAAGTGGGCTTCTTTTATGGGAACCATAAGCTGATACAGCTTATCACTTTGATCATGACCATATGGTGACTTACCAGTGGTGAACTCCAACGCCAAGGTGTTCATCTTAGGGCTTATAAGCATTCCAGTACCCACCCAACACCTCTGGTTTTCTTAAGCAATGACTAAGTAAGAGAAAGCCTAGTCTGTCCCATGAAGTTGGGTTTCAGACCCCAAACTGTTTGTTGGTAATACTCAAAATTAAGGTGTTGGTATACCTCTTCACGTAAAGAATCCAAGTCACTTGGACCTTACAGGTTCTTATTCATTCTGTTTTTAGTTCAGCTGAACAACCAAATCCCTTTCAGATGTACAGTTTTCACTGCAACTTTCTAGTGGGCCATAATGCAGTGGTTGGTATATCATCTATTCAACAGATATAGAGAAGAACTGGAAACAATGCTAGACTATCAGTAGAACATCAGGGAATAACTGCCCTGGTGTCACTGGGAGATTAATTATCCACATTGGGAAAACCACTGTTTGCTAAAAAAAACAAATCTCATTGTTTTTCTCCTGCTGGTCCTGATCTGCCTCCTATCTGCTATCGGCTTGGTGCCACCGTTTGACAGTCATTGCGGTCACAAAAGTTTGAGCTGCATGTAAACCTCCTCGGTAAATTCCTACCTGACAGTAGTGCGTGGGTACGGAAATAACATCAGACGGGAAATGAGGTGGGATTCCATCTCCAATGAACAACTATAGGACTCTGGGAATTGGCATGCTCAGACCCCCCCCCCACATCCAGGGGGAGGGATCTTCAACAATAATTGACGTCTTCCTTCCTCTAAATCTGAAAATCACTTTTGCCTTGTTTCCAATGAACGGTACGGCATAGCATGCTATTTTGTATGTTTAAAGTGTAACTGAACCCCCTGAAAAGGCATAACCCCGCCCCCAGACAACATTTAAAAAATTCTACAAAGTGGACGGTGCCATGAAGAACGGAGGGGCGTGGCCAAGTGTTGAGGAAAAGCGGAGGGGGGAACGTGGTGGTGTGTTCAGGAGGACAGTGACAGCTCGCTGTATGTGACACTGAAACATGGACAGTGACCAAAGCGACGTTGGCAGTTTTGCGACTGATCAACATTCATCTGTTTTGAACGTTAGCCTATGTTAGCATTACCACTCAGAGACCTGACTCCTCCTGTCTTTCTCTGCTAACATAGGCTAACGTTCAAAACTGTATGTTAGCGTTGCCAACTAAGTGCTAATGTGATAATAATTGTAACATGAAAAACGCAATCCCACTCCAAACTCGCCACGAGGGGAGGCGGTATGTCTGATAGTTTTATACCCAAACCCACGGGGCGTGTCTGTGAGACCATGGCTGCTGTGACATAGGCAATGCCTGTGACGTAAAGATGTACCGCTCTCCACCGCTCTCCACCAATCACAAAATTCAAAGGCAGTAGCCACCGTTCAACCCTAAGAGGGCAGCACTAAGACTTTTTTAGATCAAACGTTGTAGAATTAAAGAAGTTTACACCAAAATGTAAAAAAATCCCCAGAAACTGAAAGACTGCATTGGTAAAGACCCATTTATACAGTTTAGAAGCAAAAAAAAAGTTGTTTTGGGGTTTAGTTACTCTTTAAGTTGTCAAAGCAGCCCATACAACCGACCCTGTACCGCATCGTTCCTTGACTCCCTTCGGTTGTGTGTTCACAGGACAATGGTACGATATGGTTAGGGTGGAGCTACTGACGTCACACAGCACCGTCCATTGGTTGGAGGACAGAAAAATGTCTCTGCTTGACAAGAACGGGACCTACTAATGCATCAAGTTTGCCCAGTGAGAGTCCAACTGGTGGTGGAAAACCTCTCCGGACCTTGAAATAGCGTACTGAACTGCACCAACCCTTGCTGACGAGGCATTTTAAGTCAAGTCCGAGCCCTCTCATGAGCCCAGTTTGTCCTGCAGACCATCGCAGTCACTGAGGCTCAAGATAATGACATCCAGGCTCATCAAGTTGTCCAAATCCACTCCACAATGTCAAACTGGCATCTCTACAAAGACACGTTTGTTTATTTTAAATATGTTAAGTTTCCCATAGCCTAACCTACAGTAAACTCCAGAGAATTAACAAAAAGACGTTCAACATGCTCATATGGGTGCAGAGGCAGAATATTTTCACCACAGTGTTGTTCAATAATTAAAATGTAAGTCTTTTAACTTAACGGATCTATATATATATTCAGAAGACACCAGTTGGCCTTCACGTTTTTCACTCATACAGTGTTTCTAATAGGCAACATGATGCAACACAGTGGTAAACATACAAGGATGTGTAGTGATAGGAGAAATCTCAGCTTCAATATTTAATAACAATGTTCCGTTTTCAATTAAACTGAGTCTTTAGATTGTTTATAAATCGTTTGGCTCCAAATATTAGTCTGGATTCCGCTCTTCTGTCTCTGCTTGTGACAGTGATATTTTAGCCAAAGATGATGATGGGATTACAACCTTTTGCATGAGAATTTTCCTCATTTGCCCAGAAACATTACAGGAATAATAAACAAACAATCTGACAGGAGCCTCACTCTTCTTTATTTTTGATCATTCGTACAGCCTAAGGCCAGGTTTTACAGACAAATTCCAGGCCTTTGATTCGCTGCGCTTGTCCGGTTTTAATAATGCAGACTTGTTCGCGGGTGGTGGTTCCCCCTCACCCCAACCCCAACAATAATCCTCCTCCTCCTCCTCCTGAGGAAGGCTTGCTTTCCTCGCGGCAAACGTAGGTCCGGACAGGAAGCGCTCACCGTGAGAGAGAGAGTCAGGATGGGAAGACTGGGAGCAGCATGTGGGAAATTTGGGAAAACTTTCTTTTTTCACGCTGAGAGCACAAAAGAGCATATTAAACACTGAAGTTTTTCTGTCCAAATTAAGTCTTGAATTTGCAGCTTCTTTAATCTTTCACATCTGAAACCATTTCCTCTCTCCCCTCCGTCCCGCCTCCACGTTTCCTCCTGCTAAAACACTGAAATGAAATCCAGCCTCACTCTCCCCACGTCGGAAAAAAAAAAAAAATTAACACCAAGACACATCATAAAAAATTAATTAACACCCCCCCCCCCCACATACACACGCTCATTTCCATAAGATTCCTTTAAAAAAAATGTTAAATTCATTTAAAGAAAGTGGTGACGTTGTCTTTGAAGATCACGACAACTAACACGGATCAAAGCGGAGGTTCTGTACGGATGAGGGCCTGATTAGCATAATGAAATTAACTCTCAGACAAGAATCTCTAATAGGTGCAACAAAAAAATGCATTAACAATATTTAAGTGAAGTAGTGTTTGTGCTTGTGATACAACAATTATAGAACTTGTTTTCAATTAACATGTTGTTGATTAACTTCTTTTTCCAGCTCATTTCAAGACCATTTTTACAACTTTTTTAATCCTTTTTTGCCTCTTGCTTTTTCAACTGTTTTCTGTATTGTTTTTCCTTAAATCAGTCCATGAAATCAGCCTGGATTTGCATATCCTACCCTGATAATTGCAAAGCTGGCAGATAGTTGTGCTATAATTGCAAACTAATGACTGCAAAATTATTTGTGGTTTTTTTGAGCAGCACCTAATCTGAGTGATGGTTTAAAAAGAAAAGTGTGAGTTCGTCAGGAAATTTTTTCCCTTTGAGTCACGGTGTCTTTACCATCTCAGCGTGTGATCTGTGTACAACAACATCCTGTATGAGCCTCTCCTGAAAGAGAAAATACACGCAGTTATTAATTGCAGCTGCAAAAATACCTGCAAAACCCAACATCCCTGCTTTGAAAAACAGGAAGACTCAACCGGGAGATTTACCTAAATACCTTCGAGTATTAATAGTCCCATCTCACGCTGCTTAAACTAATACAAGTGAATAATAGCTGTGATTTCTTTTTAAATTCTTAGCTGAGGGATATTTTCTTTTTCTCTTTTATGATTACACCTGCACTATTAAAAAAACACTCGTTAAATTGTTTAGAGTTCATGATCTGGACTCCACTGCTTTAATAAGGAATAAAAATGCTGAATTAAGTTGAATATTTCCTAAAATAATGTAATAATAATATATGTGTAGTAGGACGTAACAGTTAATTGATATTTTCTAATAAAATGTAGCGAAAATTGTATTTAGATTTAAAAGTCATTGACTTCTTAAAATAATTCTAACTTTAAAACTAATAGAAGAATCTAATATCAGATTTATTACTAAAGGTTTGTAATTTGAAGTGATCAACTTTAAGTTGCTGTAAATTATTTATGTGACGGATATTCTACATAATAAAACTAATCGTCGCCTCATTTGTTGACTTATTTTGCCAATGGCGGCTGGTTTAGACTGTTTATTACAGTCCAGCAGTAAAATAACAATAATTAGATATTTTTCTTCGCCTGCTGCGGGTATTTGCCATCCCTATCTTCAACAACAGTTGTAATAAAACAAACATATTTTGAAAGAACCTCTTGGTCTGAGATTCCAGCTCTAAATGTTCGAGATGTTCACATACCTCCTTAGCTTACAGTCTTTATCAGTCGTTTGAAAATATATATTTATGACCTGAAAACAACCGGATCCCAAAATGCTGTTTTATCAATTTCAAATGTGACATCTACCTGTTGGGAGTACCTTGCTAAAGAGCTGGCAGCACACCTCCTTCAGAACAAGAAAATTAAATAGTACGGTACTCATGAAAATACAATTACTGCAGCAAACTGGTCTGTGACTGAAGTCAGAATTGTAAACATGTTCTAAAGGTTGCTGCTGTGGCTTGTATTTTAAAACAAACACTGAGGTCCACAAAACATGACTTATACAGGATCCCTGTATCACATAGGTTGATTGTTGGTGTATAAGTACGTTAGAACCACAACTAATTCAAAGAAAATAGTGCTTTTTTCTATGGATGCACCGATGTGAAAATTTGGGCCGATCGCTGATATTTACCAATATTATATATGGTATATAAACTTCCCCACCCTTTCGATACAGTGAGAAAACACAACCACACCACTGACATTGCTTCTCTGAACAAAAACCACCTGACCGAGCCCCACTTTCTCATTCCAGTAACACAAAAGGCAACAAGATGGAGATAAACATCGGTTGTTAATATCGGCCCAGTTTTACTTATCGGACCTATACCGATATGCGAAAAGATGACTAACATCACAAAAAAAAAGATGTTGATGCTGATATTTCGCTATATAGTTTTTTTCAGTCCTAAACTTTCTCAATGTGCTTGGCTTCGCCTCGATGAAAAAGTAGCTATTGTGGGAATGTTAACATCAACAACAGTTTAGGAAGCCTAAAGTAAATAAAAAGCTATTTTAGAAAAGCAGTGCAGCTAGTAGCTAGTAATTTAACAGGCTAAAAGTAATACTTTTTATTTGTGGTATAACCTCTATATACTTGAATTAAGAAGTTTCCTTTCCTTGGCTGAAAATTTCTTAGCTGAAAAGAACAAACAATATATTTTTCCTCTTAAACCTACAATTTTAGTAAGTAGCCAGAGGCACAGATCAACTAAATGTAATATCTAGCATTTGTTAGCTATTTTAGAGCTAGCTTGTGTGATTAACTGGTTGAGTTTTCCTTTTTTCATTTGCTCACGTTATAAATATGAATTCTATAAAAAAATTCTTTCTATTTTATAAAACTCAAAATTAGCAGTTTTTAAGATGTTGATTTTTATTTAAATTTTTTATTTTTATTTTATTATATTTATTTTTTAAATAATTAAAAAAATTATTTTAATATATTTTTAAACTAGCAGTTTTACATGATACTATCTTCATGTAGAAAATGCTGATTTTTCTTTCTTTTTTCGTTTAACTGAATCCTCTAGAGCATCCACTTGCTAATGTTTTATTTATTACATTGGTGCTTTATTTTGTGTTGAAACAAAAATAAAAAAAAATCAGATATGATTGAATAATTAGCAGCTTCAGTAGTGGAAAAAAATGTATAACATATTTTACATTTTTCTTTTATTTTCTTTTTATATTCAGTGACGGGTCAGACATCTTTCCACATTATTTACAACAAATGACTGATTCCCACTCTTTACCCAGTTCCTCCTCTTTATGTGAAATATTCCCAGCAGGGACCCGACCGTTTCAAGGAAGTGGTGCCTCTTACGTCCATTATTTGTTTAGAATGAGGCCAAGAAGTGCCACATGAGACCCCATAAATATCATCTAGAATTTTACAAAAGAAAACCCAGCATGGGGGATCAGTAAAACAGAAGGTGACAAGAGATTCACAGTGTGCTGCTTCAGTCGAATGACGACTGTGATCACGACAATATCAGCAAGTTAGTTTAGATAAATAACCCAATGACTCTTTGTGTTGTTTACTTTCTAATCTGACCAGCACTCCTCTCAGTGGGAGTCGGGTGTATCCCCCTCCGACTCTCTGCCTTAGAAAGGAACACTGTCCTCTTCGGACCTGGCAGTAATTATAATAAATTACAAGAGTGCAGCGTTGTTGTTATCTGCGGTTAGTTAGCAGCACCTCCCTCCCACTCGGGGAACAGAGGGATTCTGGGTGGGAGGAGGAGAAGGACAACGAGGTTCCAGTGACCCAGATTAGGTCTCAAAACATAAATAAATTATCGGCTCCGACGACATACACACTCTCGTTTCCCATGTTCGGAGTGCACCTTCAAAGTTGAAAGTCGAATTTAATCACAGCGAGATGGAGGTTTACTCACATTCCTTCACGGTTGCTGGTGTGCATTTATGCACGCAGACTTATGCATATGCACGTAATCTAAACATAAACACGTATCGATGGAGGTAAACTTTTCCCTTTACGTGGGTATTTGCTACGTTTACCTGGATTATCTCAAATATTGTTAATATTATTATTAATTTGACTGTAAAGTCATTTTTTACACCTCTTCAACATTTTACAAACCTTAAAAGTAACAATGCACTTTAATCAACAAAAATAAATACAAATCTACATACGACTTCTTAAAAATTTGATTTTCCTGAATTCCTTTCTTTCAATTACTGAAATTAATTTGATTGTATTATGTTCTATAACTTATAAAAGTTGAAACTATAGAACTTACTGGAGATGTCATTGGATTAAGAAAAAAAAGTCTAGTGTCCCAGATGTACTTGAATGCAGCATGGGGAGCTGTTGGGAAAACCCCCCTTCTCATCAATGGGGATGTTAGTTTGGTCTGATTGGATGCTACTGGTAGCCATGTTGGACATCAGCTGGTTTTTCTCTAGCATCACTGATGTTTACATTCAGCTTCACATTGTTTCAGGTGAGTCATTCAGTTCAGTGCAGAGCGTGTTATGGACCTTATGGGTGTAGAAAGATGCGTTCGGTGACAAAGTTCTGATTCGGTCCATCTTTCTTTTCTACTGCAGCTTCATGAGGAACCGTTAATGTTCCCAAATAGCAGAGTTTAGTTGTAGCTGGGAGTCCTTTCTGTTTTGTTTTGTTTGTCGCTTTTTAAAGTTAAGCACATAAACCTTCTGCATGTGTTCCGGTAGAAAACAGCTGGATTTGTTCGGTGCACGTGCGTACCGAACCGACAGGACCGTACCAAAAAATCTGAATACAAATACATGTACCATTACACCCCTAGCAAATAAATATTTGAAATGTGATACTTGATACATCGAAGTGCAGGTACAAGTTCACAATTTATGAAATAAATACTACACTCCACTTATATGTGGAAAACACCCAGCGTCACTCGAAACACACATGTTGTGGCAGTATCATGTTGTGGGGAAACTTTTCTTCAGCAGGGGCAGGGAAGCCACTCAGAGTTGATGGGAAGATTGATGGAAGTAAATGATGGACAGTCCTGGAAGAAAACCTACAATGTTGACGGTTCAGATCAATGAATATTCATGTGTTAGAATGGCCTAGTCAAAGTCCGGACCGAAATCCGATTGAGAAGCAGGGGCAAAACTTGAAACCTAAAATTCACGGATGTTCTTGAGCAATTTTGTCATAAATGTTTAAAATACGTCTTCTGTTGCTACTGTGAAAGGTGGTCCTAGAAAGTAATGATACAGAGCGGTGATTGCAAATGCATGCCACACTTTTCAGATATTTATTTGGAACAAAGATTAAAACCATCTATTATCGTATTGTTATGTTGGTTTTGTTACATAAAATCTTAACAAAACACACACAAAGTTTCCGCTTGTGATGTGACAAAATGTGGAAAACTTCACGGGGCGTAAATAGCTTTGCATGCCACTGTAATAAAATCTTTCTGATGTTGCTATTAATCATACATTTTTCCAGTTCTTGCACGCTTTCCCTGCAAAAACATCTTCAATCCCCTGAGAAAATAGAGGTGGATGTAACAGGAATGTTCCCGAAAAGGTAGTGCAGCTGGTCCGTGTCTCTACAGAACCCGGTCTAATCTGACATCGGTAAATAATCCTCTTTATTCACACTGCGTTTGTTTAGAGAACATCTTGAGCAAACGGCGTTCTCGTCCTTGGAAAACAAACTCGTAAAGATAAAAAAAGAGAGGGTGGGGTGGGGGTGAATCTGAGCAGGAGTGACAGTGTTCCTGGGCAGGCCCGTGTGTCGCAGCGGCGTTTTTTAAGAGCGTTCTCTGGCGACTGCCGTGACACTGCCATTCCCATGCCCCGGCGAATTCTTTCCTCAGATCCCAGGCATTTTAAACGGCTCTCTCCCTCCCTCCCTCCCTCCCTCCCCCATCCCATCCCTCCTTTGCGCCACTCAGGATGTAGCCAAAAGTCCACTGACCTATGTGGGAGTGGATATTTTGGAAGACGGCCCTGGCTCTTTCACTCTCTATTCCTGTCCTCGCACGTTCATTAGCCCGGCCTCGAGAGTCAGAGTGTTTAGATGTTGTTATCATTCCTCCCCTATCATTTTTCTTCCCTGTTTTCTCTCCGTACAGGGATCTGTGTTTTTTTTTCCCTAGGTGGGGTCATCTGCTGTAATAAATTTATGGATGTCACATGAAAATGACTATAATCACCAAGTAGATTAAATATACATGTTTATCATGCTGAGACTGCAGAGAAAGGGCTGGGACCAACAAGGAGATAGCTGCACAGCGTTTGCTCATTTCTCTACAGGAAAATGAAACATATAGATTAAACAAGAGTGACAGGTAGCTGAGGATACATTAGTACACCTAACCTTTTTACATGATATGCTGTCTAAAAATGTGTAAAAAAAATTGAAGAGTTGAATAGTTGGTTTGCAAAACTGATTTTCATTGAGCTCATGGTTCCCAACTTATCTACCAATAACCAGACAAAAATGTTGCCTCCTTACCCAACATTACCAGCACTGGACGCAGTTTGATGGTAGGTATGTTGGCTAATTGAATAAAAAAGCAAAATAAAGCGGTCGTATGTTAGAGTTTCATTTTCAAAATGTTTAAAAACACCTTTTATATTGAACCAACATCATGTATACAGGTTAGAAATAATGATAATTACAGCATTTTAACACCTGAAATTCCTGGAAATTAACTTTCAATGAGTAACTACAACAACTGGCATCATTTTCTATGTTATTTAAGATATTTTCAAACTTTAAGCAATTATTTTTATACTATATCAGTTACCTTTCCTAAAATAGTCAAAGGTGGTGTTTTCACCATCAGACAAAAAGTTTTGAACCATCAAACGGAGTTTGGTCCAGACTTTCTTTCTTATCGATGGACCATGAACTCTGACCTTAACCGAGGCTTGGTTCACACGGCAAGGTTTTTAAGCCAATTTCGGGCCCGATTCTCCCTTTCCGACAATCGCACGGACGCCGATTATCAGGATGGCTTCAAAGACAATCCTAGCAGATATTCCTGCCGCGTGTGGTGCGTTCAGAGCGCTCTGGTCTTCACGGAAGGATGTCGGGACCGCTCAAATCTAGGATATCCAACATGTTGGATTGTCTTGGCCTGATATCGCAGCGTGCGTGGTGTGTTGTGAGGACAAACGAGCACGCAGCCTGTTAAATGTGAGGTGTAAAAGGAGGAGAAAAGTGTGTAACGACGTTTGCGAGTGGAAAAACAATAATCCCCCTCCATATTTTTGTGTAGGAAGTAAAGCTCCTGCTCATGCTGTCTACACTCCTTTATCCAACGCTTCTTCTTTTTTCTCCATTAAAACTAGTCCGCAAACTATTACCCACGCCGCCTCCTTGGCCGTCACGTTTTATCTTATGAGGTTTCGCGAGATTTCCCATCTGACCTGGGAATGTTTGTGGGTAAAACTCGTGTGTCATTATTGCGAACACCCTGTTGGAGCAAAACCGTTATATCCACGATTTTTTATCCCTATGTGTGTGATCTCTCAAAGTTTGGAAATCGTACGACCATATTAAAATCTGTGAGAACTTTAGATGATCTGGGGGTTTTTATGCCCTCCTGGAAGAGTCGTCAATGAACTCTTGGAGTAATTTTGGTAGCCCGATCACTCTCCACTGTTTCTCCGTATGGTTCACTTGAGTCCCAAAGCTTTAGAAATGGTTTTGTAACCTTTTGAATATTGATAAATGTCAGGAACCTTGTCTCCTATCCATCTTCTAACTTTTATTTCTTTAGATCGGGATATGATGTGTTTTCAAGTCTTTAAGCCAACTTCATGACGTCAAATGGGTTCTATATGAACAATTTCTCGACATCTGTATGCCTCACTGTTATACATTGGACCATTGGACGCTCTGGTAACTGCCTGAGAAAACCATTGCTCAGCTCATTCACGACTCTTAACATCCTCCTATAGATGTGTTGCCTTTATATCAATTACCTATAAATTAAAACTTTTTGATCATTTCAACAGTTTTTGTCGTTGAAGATGAAGGGAAAAGAGCAGCCTATTCCACGTTGTCCTTGACCACAATTCTAATCTTTAACACCTTAACGGAGACCTTGAAGTGACAAAAAAACAAAAACGGTGTGAACTTGTATGATGCTTACAGCCTTTTATTCACTGACACTTTCTGGTTTGTCTTTGGTGGAAGGTCTCAGTTGTGGATTATAAAAAGAGACAAAGTATAGCACCCATAATGATGCCTGGTGTAATTTTGTTTTTCTCGCTTTGACACATGTGAAAACAAAATAATAACCTTTAATAATTGACTTCATGGTGGAGGCCTGTCATGATCAAACATCCCTGTTTACAGATTGTCGCTGCCTTAATGCCAGAGGTCAAGGTAGAGAAATAAGTCTGACCGAGTCATTATTTACAGCTGATTTAACAGAGGAAACTTTCCCCAAACACGGCTCGGGACTTTCACATTACGAGCCAACACAGAAAATAATGACCTCTAGGTACTCAGCTGTTGGAAGGAAATTGGTGTTTCTTCTCATTCCTTTTTTCTCTTTTATTAATATACTCCAAAGCTGCTGTGGTCTCCTCCACCATCCCTCTTCCCATGGTCCGGTCCAGTTCCCGACAGTACAGCCGTGTTGCATCACTGGAAATGTTTGCTGCTCTCTTTTTAGAAGCTTGGGGTTGGTTGTTGAATCTTTGCCCCCTGAATTTAATATCTGTGCTTCAGATTCATTATGTAGGATGACGCCGGTCACTATGTTACAGGATTAGTCATAAAACACTGGACATAGCATCGCTCTTTGAATTACTGGAGGCATTGTAATTTGGCAAAATTTGCTTAAACCTTGATCAGCCACTGTTTCGTTGCCTATATCTTCCTTCCTTATGGCCAGATTTTTTGTAAGTTTTCAAAACAATCTTTGCTATTAGTCCTCTAAGGATTTTGAACATATTTAACCCATATCTTGCAAACAAAAGGCTCCCAAACATTGCTTGGGAAACTATTAGCCACAGTCCCTTGCAAAGACACAATTTGTTACCATTTCTTTAGTTCAATCGATAAAACTGACCAAAGATTCACAGTTTCACTCACAGAAATTAGGATTACATTATCATCCAGGCTATTCCTAAACAGCTGTTAGCTCATTCGAATATTCAAACAAATTATGCATATTTGTTTCACTCCAAAACAATAAAAAAACTGGAACAGAAGCAGTCTTCGAACAGATTATTAATGACAGATTTACTTTAGATTAGGAGACTTTATTGTGCCCCAACTCAGTTTAACTTGACATTTTTACAAACTTTAATTCATTCTATCGTAATTTATCGGTTAGCCTACCTTAGTTTAGATTTGTTTCTTACCTTAATTTGACCAAACAGTTTTAATTTCGTTTACCTCATCTTAATGTAATTTAGTTTGACCAAGTTTAGCTCAGGTAAAAGATAGTTTTGTTTATCCTGTTTTAGCTCATCTTAATTTACCTTGCCTACGGTAGGTCATTTAATTTACGTCGGCTTACTTTAGTTTAGGTTATTGTAATACCTAAACTTTTTAGTTTATTTTACCTCAGCCTTGTTTAGTTTGTTTTAATTTCACCTAGTTGACTAATCTTATGTAATCCTGGATTAGCTAAATTTAGCTTACTTATTTTTGTTTGTTTTAATTTTTTTTGTCTTTGTATTAGCTTTGTTTGTGGTATATCTCAGCCTGGTTTTGTTTAGCTTATCTTAGCTTTTTTTCTGGTTTAGCTTATCTTCGTGTTAATTATATGGGAATATTCCCATGTAATTAGGGTTTGATTACTTATTGAGTGCATCTGGGACAGTAGGTCATGTAGAGAGAAAACAAAGCTTAAGTAGACTAGTGTTGTTTAGCTTGCCTAGCAGTTTCCATTAGCTTAGTTTAGCTTCTCATAGATTGATTTATCTTATTTTAACTTGACTAGGCTTAGTTTAGTTTACCATAGGTTAGCTTAGGTTAGCTTGCCTTATCTTAGTTTAGTTTACCCTAGCTCAGTTTAACCTACCTTATCTTAGTTAAACTGTTTAGTTTATTCTGCCTTAGTTTGTTTTTTATTTGATCTAATTTAGTCTGTTAGTTTAATACAACTTTGCTTAGTTTAGGCTATCTCTGTGATGATCTTACCTGTGTTTAGTTTGCCTACAACAGGTGCTGTCGAGATGAAAAAAAATTGAGATTAATTAATTATGATCTGTAATTAATTAACCTAATTAATCTCTCTTTTATCTAGTAATTGCTGAGAAAAGCCCTCATTTTGAGGTGTATTCATTTAAATTAATTACATTATTGTGGCACAACAAATATATAATAAGAAAACTGGCTTTTTGATTTACTATTGTTAACAGACTTGAACAGATGCAGTCCCAGCGATTTACATTTCTCTGTTTTTGAAACTAAAATGGAGGCGTCAACTGATGATAAGCAGGCCTACAGACAACCAATCGATGTCCACTTCAGGGTTTGGTTAATCCCCAACTCAAGCCCAAGAAGCCCAAAGCATAAAAAGGGATTTTATTTAAAGCCAACTCGCATGCAGAAACAGTAAAAATTAAGATTAAAAATTAGATTAACCCAATTAAAAAACATAGCGCATTAAATATGGCTGTAATTAATTTTAATTGAAATTAACGCAATAATTTGACACCCCTACCTACAACATCTTTCCATTTCTTTACCTGAATCTGTGGAAAACAGCCCAAACAGCAGAGAGGGACAGCTATAAAATAGTAGTTTCTGCACCAACACGCTGAACGATGATGGATATCTTGGGCTCTGGTTCAGGTATTTGCTGTGGATATCTATTGCAGATACTGTCCATCTGCTCAATGTAGGGTTTTGTTCTTTTTTCACTTTCCTCCGCCTCTAATGCACACTCTGCTCTACATGCTTTCATAGTTAGGGACATGGAAAAGGGAGTCCAAAGAAAATGTTAGAAAAAAGCTTCAGAAATTCTGCTAAACTATTGATTAAGACCAACTTAAAAGATTACAAGGAAGTCGGGCTGCTTGGATGTGAAAAGACATCAGAAGTGGTTTGAAACCTTTGCAAAGTACCCTAACAGAATGCCTTTAGGATGATTGATCATAGCACTAGTGAAAAGGTCTTAAAAGAGAAAACACTTTTATGTAATGTCCAGCAGCATCTTTTAAAATGATTGTCAAGACATGAATGTCATAGATAAGAATAATGAAAATAACATGCATCAAGACAGGAGAGTGACTGTGACCATCTGTCTGTCAATGCAAAAGCAACATAGTTCATTTCAGAGGGTTTTCTTCCCCAGTGAAAAATCAGCAACAATCCATGTGTTTGGTGTCAATTTTTTTGATCTCATAATCCTAAATATGTTTGCCAGAGGTTAGAGGGAACTGTTTTGAAAAATATTTGTTGGAAAACTATTTCTGATTCATCTTTTAATATATATATATATATATATATATATATATATATATATATATATATATATATATATATATATATATATATATATATTTAAATATGGGAAAACAGAAGAAGATAGCAGTGCAGATAGGTGAAAACCCTTTATATAGAAGAGAATGTTCCAAACACAAAACATTTGAAGGTTTTAACCTGACAGCAGCCACATTTCTAACTCCTTCCTTATTTAACTTTTCCACGTCTCCTTTCTGTATCCCTCGAGTGGCCGGTAGATTCAAAGTGGAACGACTCGGAGAAGAAAGAGGTCGAGTAGCTGTTAGAAGTCGGAGGAAGTAGAGGCCCAAAGCAGCTAATCAACGTATTACTTGTGTCACGGCAGCTCAAAGTGAAACCCGTTGACATTCCTCCTTCGTCTTTGAATATTGTCCTGAGAATATAGAATTAAATATTTAAACTATTCCAGTTACCTGCTGTTTCTGAAGGTACAAGGCGGCGGGGAAAAAGAAAAAAGTGGAAAAGTTGGGCTTTCATCTGCGGCTGATGGTCTGTCACTCGCTCAGTGGCACAAGTGTTCATCATTCAGGCTCATGAGTTTTCATCGCTGTTAATCAAAATGAATAAACATGCATAATTGCACAGAGCGGGGATAAGTTAGGGAAATTCAGAGGGAATTTTCGATGCCCTATGAAGTATTAAAAAACGAAGCCTGGCCCCGTTTTTTCCCCCACCTAAGCAACCGTGCTTCCCACCTTAAAATCTCCCAACTGAAACCGCCTTTTTTTTCCCCCTTGCAAACATGCAAACCATTAGGACAAAATATTTACTTTTCACAGACGTGTTCCTGTACTTCTCCTTAACTTTGATATTCCCTTTGATTTCCAGTTCCCCCCCCCCCCCCTTCTTTTTCCTCCATTCCTGCCTTCCCTTCAGATGTGTAGAAGTTTAAGAAATCTGCTGGTTTGATGTGATTTTTCCCGCCTTTGTACATCACAAGCAAAAAAATAAAAAAACATGAAATAAAGTGCGTTAACAGCCAGGCTACGAGCTCGCGCAACAGTGGGGAGCAAAGATTGACATGTTTTTTTATTTTGACAGCGCTCACCCTCCTTGCCCTTGGTTTATGATCATAAATAGTGCATGCTGCTTATTAGGAGCAGGCTGCCACGTTCCCAGCTAGCAAGGGTGTTGCTTCGCCGGTGTTAGCAGACAATTTGCCAGTACACATGTGAGGCATTCCCTTTCATCCTTTTTTTCCAGCCCTGTACCATCCATTCGAAGCACTTAGGGATAGGTTGTACTCGTCGATTCTGCACGCTGCTCGTCATGCAGCAGAATTTGATGGGAAGAGCGCATAATTTGCCTCTTCTTTGATTAAATCTAACTAATGTGATTATGTGGCACCGACACGGGAGTGCATGCAAGCACGCAATCACACAAAAGCTGGTATGATGACAGAATTTCAAGATGTTTCACGTAGCAGAGAGGGTGGAAAGAGAGAGGCCAGTGCTTTTTTTTAAAAAAAATGCCGCATGGAGCAACATCTGGCTCCAATTACCCACTGTGAGGTAGGTGCTCTATTATAAAAAGGAAACTCAAAGGATTTCCTCTCTCAAAATACATGTTATCCCTTAATTCCTGGCTAAATTACCACTTAAGCAAGCCCTGTAATTCATAAACCCCGGTAGTCCAGGTCTGCAGGAGGAACTAAACTCTCTGTCACCTTGACCGGGGAAGGTAGCCGTCCTTGGAGAGCGGAGGCAGACAGTGACACGGGCAGAAAGAGATTAGCGCCCTGCTGGCGTGGCAAAAGAGGTGAGGAGGGACATAATGGCCGATGGACCCCCTCTAAAAGGATGTTTTGCAAGAGGTGGGAGAGGAGGTGGGGATGGCGTGAGGGCTGCAGAATCCCGAGGGATAGATTTGCAAGTGGAGATAGTCCGATTCACCTCCCGTTGACACTGACGCCAGGGGCTCAGGGCGAGCAGTCAGCCCGTGGTCAAGGCATCTATGACCCCAGCCCTCAATCCCCTACAAGTCTCTCAAAAACACAGACATAAGAGGAAGTACAGGTCTGAGCAGAGAGGTAATTTGATGCTAGGTTCTCTCTTGAGGATCACTGTTGTGGTGCGAATGACGGTGTCAGTGGGTCAGAGCTGAACTTCTGCACAGAAGCTTTCAGAGTCGATTAACAGCAAACGGTGGCACAGCACGGTCAGAGACAGGAGACTGCTCAACAACAAACACAGCCCCATGCAGCACAGTAGGTAGCACATTCTCTATACTGTGATAGATAAGTGTAGCATGCGTTTGTACCCAACCCTAATAAGTCAGTGCTTTGTTGAGGCATTCTTCGCTGCAATCGCTTCTATGATTAAGGACATCCTCAACCGACAGTTTATGTGGACTTATCTACGTAAAGCTACCATAGTAGTCATCTAAATGACCTGTTGTGAGTTTTGTTGCCATTATAATACCATCGTTCTTTTCACCTAGACGTCCTTGTAATGTTTTAAAGTGGCCAAAATCAACAGTTCTCACGTTTTTACTCGGGCTGTGGCTCCATTTGCATTAATCTTGTGTCAACTACTCGACCATTTTCAGAGCGAACCCATGCTAATCGGAGAAATAAATAATTTAGACATAATACACTGTTAAACCATATTGACAGCAACGCTGCTGCAGTGTCACAGACAGCGAGAAAGATGGATAGCAACGTGAGCTCCTTTGTCTCAGAGCGATCTCTTCACCAGAGGAAAGAGAGGAATGGGTTCTGTGGAGAAGGTGTTGGCGGAGACTCGGCTTGTATTATACTCCACACCGCAGAGCGAACAACAATGCCAGATTTAAATTCAAGTGCATTATAGAGTTTTAACCTGAAGAGGGCGCCACACAGGTGGTTTTAGGCAGAAAGTTAATATATTTAACAAGATGCACTAGAAAACCAAAATAATTACCATAAATGTAGACGGCACTATTAGACACTCAATTATACAGTTTATCAGCAAAAAAGAAAGTTGATTTGGGGGTGAGTTGCTCTTTAACTTAGTTTAACTTAGTTTTAAGTTTGGTTTAGCTAAGCTTAGTTCAGTTTATGTCAACTTAGTTTAGCTTAGCCTAGTTCTGACTTGTTTAACATAAGTTCAGTTCAACTTTGAAAATTTGTTCACATTTGTTTAGTTGATTCGCTGTAAAATATCAAGGATAATACAGTTTGAGTGTGAAAAATTATTTTATCCTTCAAAGACATGTTTACCGAAAACTTGTCCTACAGTAGATGATTAGCTGGTGTAGGTTTATTTTTTGCTTGAATAAATAGTGATAAAATGTAGCCCTGGTTTGGCACAGACAGAGAATACAGTACACGACCTATTGTTACGGCATTTAATAAAAAAAATTAAGAACTAATAATACTGTTGGTAAGAATTACATTTTTAAGCTAACACCATAGAGCAACAGGGAGGTGCAGCGCTTCTTCACAATCCTTGAATTTTCTGCACTGTATTTGGTAAATTATTAAAAGGAGTTTAGACTAAAAGGACAGTATGACAAACGTTTTCCTTTTAAAACTGCCAATTAATTGCAGTTTCATGTGAATCATAATGTGCATGTACATTAGACAAATAAAGCTAGATATGCAGTTTTATAGTTTTACAGCTATTTAGAGTCAAGGTAAGGAGACGGAGCTTCTAATTACATTTTCTTAACCATCTTTCAACAACAACTTTAACCCGGACATTGGTGGACAGTGCATGCATATTTTGTACCAGAGAATGCTGAGTTGGTGGATGAACAGTTGTACTGAGATTGAGTCCACATTGTGAGGCTGTATTTTGTACAACAACCAGATGATTTTGAAATTAGGAGGACTCTTTCTGATTGGAGAAGTGTAACCGTTTGAGCCATCCATTGTTTCCTGACGAAAGGAGACTTTTACAACTCTGCTTTTTTCCACTGCAGCTGTGAAATAACAAAATATTTGCATCTAAAGCTCCCATTCAGGGATCATTTAAACCATATTTTGTGCTAGTTGTAAATAAAAGAACGTTTCCCCTCTGCAGAAATAATAATCCTACCCTTTCAATCATTGTCGTGTTTTTTCTACTTTCCTGGACTTCATGGTATTAATGCTGCTTAGCTAATTTATCCTCCTTATGAAAAATCAAATTCCTAAATAAGGGTTAAATTCATCCAAACTGCTCAAAGGCAATTTCCAACACGCAGAACTGGACCATGAGTAAGAACCATAACTGAAGCAGAATAATGCTAAAATGTGAAACAGACACTAAATTATGACTAAATTGAAATGTAAGCCCTGCAGAGACGTTATGCTTAACATGCGGAGGTGAAGCTGAGTGAAATACTTTTAATTAATGTTCTTCTCAAGACAGGAATTATCGGTATCTTTCAAATTATGGTCCTTCTCCTCGTTGCTTTTTCCATCTTAAATACCCCAAAAAGTGTCGAGAAGCTTTGCTGATAATTTTCCAACCTGGAATTTTCCAGACCGAGGCCTCCTGACAGAGCAGGTATTGGAACACCACAAGGTTTAGGATGGATTATTTTAATGGTGGAAAAATCAGTCTGAAGCAACCACAAGGTTACCTCGTCTCCAGAAGTATGTCCCCACTCTGTTATTAGGTGGTAACTCAAACAAGTCATTTTATTTCGGCAGAAATGTTCCTAAAGTAGGTTTTTTTCTTGGGATCTTGCAACCTCTCGTCAATTTGGTCAACGTTTTGTTGAATCCGGGTCCATCTTGTGATGGTGGAAAGATATATCTTAAACACTGCTCAGTCTGCAGAAATGAGGGCCATTATTCAGGGATGTTCTTGATTTACCCCACCTACGTTTTTTGGAGCTGCCATGAAATACTGATCATACTTGTATACTAGCAGTTAAAATGAGATTTTTCCTCAGGGTTGTGAACCTCGGAGGAGCTGGGAGTCGATCTTCTTCTCCTGAAGTAGATCAGATATCTGGTCATGGTGACTCCTGGACATCTCCCTTTGGAGGTTATCCTAGGACATCCTGCTAGGAGAAAATACCAGAGCAAACAAGGAATGAGATGGAGTGGGAATGGATCCATTTTGGCCTGGGAATGCCTCTTAATCCACCGGAACGACTCGGAGAGTTCCCCTGGGGAAAGGGATGTCTGGGATTTTGTCATGTAGGGATGGATGGATGTTCTCGATGCTTTCTTTCTGATAATCAAACCTCCTCTGGCTCACATTCCTGCTGGTTTGGCCTCCTTTGTTGGTTCCAGTGCAATTAGTTTCTTTTGCCAACCGAAGACATCATCCTTTATGATCTTTTTGTTGCCAAGGTCGTAAACTCTGCAGACCCCTGTCCTCTCCATGCTTCATGAAAAAAGGTGCTTGAGAGAAATCTACACAGACACAGATTACAGCAGTTAGATCAAAGTTCGGGATGAAGGGGTAATCTAATATCACTGACATCTTGCAGCTTTACTAACTGCAGCCAACCTGGCTTCATGTGAGTAAATAAGGAAAATAGGTCACAATCATGAGTCTTCTAAATTAGACTTGGATCTTTTGATTAGGGTTTGAAATTTAAACGTTTTTGTTTTTGATTCCCAAAGTGGAGGAGCTCCTGAGCTTTCGTGCAGCTCAGGCCATGATAGTTTGTTGACTGAATCAGTCACAGCTTTTAAATCTGAATCTCACTTTTAGAAACTTGCTTTTATGTTTTGATGTTTTATTAATTTTTTCTTTTTATGTGAGGCTTTTATGTTGCTTTTGCTTTTATGTTTGTTGCTTTGCTTACATTACTCTTTAATAAAGTTGGACTAATTTTCTTGCTACTTGTTTGGCGCGCTCTTCTTTTTGAGAGCTCGTCCTCTTAAGGAATAACCATGACAAACATACCAAACAACTTATTGTGCAAGTTGCTCATTACATGCACTTGTTTAGCCTTCCAAGATTTATCTAACGGTGAGATGAGAGTTTTGGACGGTTGACTGGGCAGCAAGAGACTGGAAAACCAACAGATTATGTAATCTCTTCTCTTTTGGTAATTCTTCAAGTTTTCTATCGGATTTAGGTCTGGGGAATCGAGATATATATGGAAAAAGGTTCATTTTGAGCCGGAAAAGGGTGGGGTGCCTTCTCCGGGTCGGGGATGGGGTCCTTCCCCAAGTGGAGGTGTTTAAGTATCTGGGGGTCTTGTTCACGAATGAGGGAAAAATGGAGCGGGAGATCGATAGACGGATTGGTGGGGCATCTGCAGTTATGCGGGCGCTTACCGGTCTGTCGTGGTGAAGAGAGAGCTGAGCCAAAAGGCGAAGCTCTTGATTTACCGGTCGATCTACGTTCCTACCCTCATCTATGGTCACGAACTCTGGGTGGTGACCGAAAGAACGAGATCACGGATACAAGCGGCTGAAATGAGTTTCCTCCGCAGAGTGTCTGGGCTCTCCCTTAGCGATAGGGTGAGAAGCTCAGTCATCCGGAGGGGGCTCAGAGTAGAGCCGCTGCTCCTCCACATCGAGAGGAGTCAGTTGAGGTGGCTCGGGCATCTGGTCAGGATGCCTCCTGGACGCCTCCCTGGTGGATCGGACACCATTGATAAAAGCTAGCTTAGGAACGGTTAAAAGTCGTTGCGCCTCAAGCGTTTGATGAAACGATTGCAGACGGCTTGAACAACCACAAGGCCGGCAGGTTTGAGTCAAACCACGGTGGGCTGTGTCTCCACTTTTTATTTATACACCAGGCAGGGATCGTGTGAACCGAATATTTTCCATATTTGTCTGGATTTTTAGAACGGCAACAGAAAATCTGAAGGCCTGCCGTCTCTTTGACAAATCGCAATTCACACCCCTGACCTCTTGATGCAGACACGCTAACATTGTCAACTTTATGCACTGAGTACAGGTATCTAAATTAATTAAAAATAAAAATAAAAAAAGATTTGCATTAGAGCATCTGAGCATCATCTGAGAGCTGGACACAATACTCGATGCATCTCGCTAACCGGGAGCTAACAGCGCGTTGAAGAGTTACGGAGGCTTTGGAGTGCAACTGTGACCATGCAGCTGCTTATAGACGTCTTTTCAAGAGCCCACTGTCCTGCCAATCACCGATGCATGCTTCGGGATTTCCTCCCACTGAAGCGATAGCTTGCGGGTCAGGAAATGACTCATTCAGAGAGTCTTTCCAACTTCTGATCGCTTCAATTAGAGAAATGTTCTCTGATTTCAAAACTTTGGCTGAAGTTGCGCTTAATTCCAGTCTCCAGTGTTGCAGCCGAGCGCTGATTCAGCTTCTAGAACCACATCTAAACCCCCATGAGAAATCATCTGTCCGAGGCAAAAACCCAAAACCTTATGACAAAAACCTCTGCAGTGATCCCACTTGTAATATTTTATTATGGACAAGTGGGTGAGCATTTCAGTTCCATGTGGAGCAGGAGGAAGTTGTGAGACTGTGCGTTCAGACCACAGCAGGTGAAGTGTTCGTATTTTAAGTGTCGTTCAATTAAATTTTTTTAGATGTAGTTCTCTGTTCAGCTTGTTCAGATTGAAGATAAATTAAAATGACTAAAAAAATAAATGCTTTTGCATGCTCCTCACTAGCCTCATGATGTTGTCCTGAGGCAATGCGTTCCACTGTTACACAAGTGCTACACGCACTTCTGCCAGGTCATGTGTGGGTGGGGTAAGATCATCCAATCTCTGCTTCAGCTTGTCCCAAACATGCTCTATGGGGTTCAGGTCAGGGGACATTGCTGGTCGTACCATATGAGGCACTCCGACTTCCTGAAGTCGAGTTGTGACAATTCTGGCATGATGTGGTGGAGAATTATCATCCATGAACACCAAGTTTGGGGGATGATGATGGGTTCTATGATGTGTCTGAAGTAAGAACGTGCAATGACTGAACCATATACAATAACCAAATCAGTTTAGCACTGACTGGTGATGCCTGCCCAGACTGTTACACCTGCTCCACCAAAGCTAACCCTGGAGACCATGTTGATCTTGACATATCACTCACCTTGTCTTCTCCAGCAATGGTGACGACCATAATTTCTGTGCAAGGTGACCCGACACTCGTCAGTGAACAGGACGGTAGACCACTGCTGTATTGTCCAGGTCACATGGTCTTGTGCCCACTGCAAACGTTCACGGCGGTGTCTTGGTGTCAGTGGAGTCACCTGCAACAGTCGTCTGGCATTCAAGCCAAAGCGGTGGAGTCGGTTGCGAATGGTTTGTCTGTAAACCCTAGAACCCCTCACATCTCATAAACGGGCCTGCAGCTGTGTGGCAGTTGCATGACGATGTCTGAGTTCATAGTTCCTTAGGTACTGGTCATCATGGCGGTCTGTCACTCGTGGGACTCCATTTCTGGGTCTGTCAAGAACTCTGCCAGTAGTTCTGTGTCTTGATGCAAGTCTGCTGATGACACTTTGAGACACACCAAGTTCACAGCCAACATCTGACCGACCCGAAGGCACGCTATGGCCAGGTGGCGCTGTTCGTCCGTTAAGTGACATTGTGTGTTCATGGCTGTTTGAAGGATGAAGTTGGAATGACTTATTGACAATACCAGCTTTTTAAACCCACAGAATGTTGAAACTGATGCCACTTTAAAAAGGGTTGTCTTTAGTATTTATTGGGGTTTGGCCCCAATATGTAAGGCACACTGTACACAGTAAGACCATTACGTGGAAAACACAAAATGAGGCGTATATATCACCTCAATACAATTGCCTCCCTATCCCCAAAATCGCTGAAGTGAAACAAACACCATATGTATGACATACAGTGAGTCTCTCACGATATCCCAAACTTAATGTGAGTAGTGTAAGTTGAATTTAAAACAAAACAAAAAACATCCAAACAAAAATCAAAAAAAGTGTTAAAAGTTTTTTTTATTATTGTAATTGTGAATGGTTTTGCCCTTCCTCATATTTGGAGGTAGTTGCTTTGTCTGTGAAACACCTGATTATCCATCTTCAGAAAGGAGAACGGAAAGCGCAGGTCTCTGGGAGTCTTTTGGAGTAATTCAACACTAACACAGCCGAGGAAACGGACTGTTTCTGAAGGCAGTCATCCATCAAACACTGTGGAGAATGTCCAGTTGGTGGCTCCAGCAGGCTTAGAATAGCCTTTTGTTCAAACACCTTTAATAATTAAACACCTACTCAACCCCGAAGGGTACAGAAGATTGAAGACTTTCGCTTCAGGGGGTAAAATAAACTCCTTCCCCTCCCTGCGCTGCTGTAACCTGTAAAGCTCGGCGGAGATGAGGTGTGTTGTATCACCTAATGCCTTTTCCTTCCGTCAAACAAAACCCTTCTGACTCCTTTGGTGCGCTCATAAAAGAAAGACTACATGAAATACATCCATCTCTTTAGCTACAGCATTTATTGCACTTTAGAGGCAGTTTATGTATCTGATGATTTGAGTTCCTGAGGTTGATGTTGGGCTGAGGATGACGGTAATTTTTGCCAGCTACGAGGAAACATTTTACCTTTTGAGCGGCAATAAAGAGAGCGATATTTGTGAAATTGTACAGGGGTTCATCATAGAAGAATTAGCAGGAAAAAAATACTAAATACCTTATATCATCCATAAAAATTATGGATGAACCTTTTTTTGTGATTACGGGCTGTCAGTAATCCGCTGCAGCTAATGGCCAAGTCCAAATTCCAAGTTTAGTTTTTCACCTCTTTTAGCAATTGGCTCATTAATTCATGAGAGGACTTTGGCTAGAAAATGTAAGGATCTATCTGCTTCCCAAAAAGCCAACATACATCGGCTTGTTGATGGATTTATACAAAAAAGAAGAACCTGAAAAGTAAAATAAAAAGTATCAGAAAATGCTGAGTCCCTCACTGGTTAGTATGGTGATTCCTGTTGTTTTCATCAGGGGATACTGGAAAATAAGACTCAAATAAAGAGAGATTGTGCAAAAACTATGATTTGCATTAGAAAAATGTTGAAATTTTTGGCTACAGATGTAAAGTTTTATGTCTGTGAGGTGTTTTATGGAGAGATCTTTCACTTCCAGATTTGAAAGAAAGCTCTGGAGCTGAAATATAATGGGAGAGAACGAGAGTTTGAGTATTTGGACTCTGATTTCGTCATATGTAGCAGTATGCTTTAAGTAGACAAAGATGGCTACATTTTGATTAGATTGTAGGGGGGGTCGGTTCACAAAAATCAAGGTTTGTTATGTATTCTATACGTTTTTGGTACCCTTTAGTCAAGAAAAATAAAGAAAACTGTTATTGGATGCTACAGGTAGCTAGATTTGGACTTTATTTGATCTTTTTTTTTTTTTTTTTTTTACATCCAGCTTGAAGTTGTTTGAGGTGAGTAATTTAGTTTATTGCAGAGGAGTGGTAGTGGCTGAGGTGGTAGAACAGGTGGTTGCTGGTTCAAATCGCATACCTTCCTGGGGATGATCAAGGGGGTTGTCAAGAAGCTTATCCGGCGTAAAATAGCTGCCAATTCCACGTGCGTGCAGCTGTGGAGTGCCGAGGGAACTATGTACCTTACTGCTGTTGAAAAACGCTGACCTAAAGTTCTAGTTCTGTCCACTTTTCTTTCTCCACTGTAGCTCAAAGAGAAAGCTTAATGGAAATAAATATCAGAGCTGTTTTATTTTGGTGTCACTTTTACCGAACATTGCATTGTGTATTTAGTTCCACATATAAACATACTGTGAGGGTTCAGATATAAAGCAGCGGTGTATTAATTCGGTCCGAACCAAAAGGGCTGTATCAGGCATTTACCGTTACTTAAAAGCGTCCTTAATATTTAGCAAGGTTGAATTCTAGAGTGTGTGATTTTACACAAAGCTGGACTTTTTGTGGGAAAATGTATCAAACCATAACTATGATTTTGTAAAAACTGCCAGTATAGTCAAACCTTGTGTATCCCATATTTAACTTTAAATAGCGTTGCCTTTTATAAAGTATGACTGAGTCATTGGGGCTCCATTGGAGGGTGGGTTTCCTACTAAGGAAAAAAAAAAAACATTATGGTCCAGAGGGAAATTAGGGAATAGTAGGAACACATGAAACTCCAATTCGGGCCGGTCAGAAATGACCATCCACTAGGGAAGTTCCGTTACATGTATTCGTATTTTTCGGTACAGGCATGTCGGGTCAGTACGCTCGTGTACCGAACAAATCCAGCTGTTTTCTACCTGAACACATGCAAAATGTTTTTATGGTGAACTCCGAGCGCAGTGCAACGCTAAAAAAGCGACACCAAAACAAAACAGAAATCACTCCCAGCTATCATTAAACTCTGCTATTTGGGATCATTAATGGTTTCTTGTGCAGCTACAGTAGAAAAAGAAAGATGGACCGAACCAGAACTTTGTCAGTGAACACATCTTCCAGCAGCAAAAAGGTCCATAACACGCTCTGCACTGAACTGAATGACTCACCTGAAACAATGTCAACCTGAATGTAAACATCACTGATACTAGAGAAAAACCAGCTGATATGGCTACCAGTAGCATCCAATCATATTTTGCCAAGGTGGCTGAATCACTGTTGATGAGAAGGGATTTTCCCAAAACCTGCCCATGCTGCATTCAAGTACAGCTGGGAGACTAGTCTGTCAAAATATTAAAACAACTCCAAAGTAATTTAAGCATGTTTTATTCTCAAATATGAACAAAGTATTATTTAAACCTTTCTAAACATTAACACTGACTGTTTTCAAGTGGTAATATTGTTTTCTACTCTGGCTATGTCTGCTTGTACTATTTGTTTAAATGTCAGTGCTATACTTTAAATTTTTTTAAGTTATTGAACATAAGGAAATCAAATTAACTTCAGTAATCAAAAGTTTTTTTAGGTCACATCCACATTTGTATTTCTTTTTTTTAATTAAAGTTAACCGAAAACGTATCGAACCTTAACTTTAAAACCCCAAATACGTACCGAACCGTGATTTTTGTTTTTGTTTTACACCGTTACACCCCTACCATCCACTCAATGTGGGGACGGATGTTTTAAATCATTTGGAGCTTTTCAAGATGCATTTGAACAGAACATACAACTTCTATGAATCTGCGGCAGAAGTATAAATAAGAGTCCAGTTTTTAAATGCACAGTGGAGCAGTTGGTAGCATCGTTGCCTTACAGCCAGAAGGTCCGGGTTTGAGTCCCGCATTCAGGGGACTTTCTTTCTCAAAATCATTGCCGTTGTATGATTTATTATCATTCCTTCCTGGTTAAATACATCATTAAAAGCCCAAAATAAATTGTTTTCATTCCAATTCCTTGGTATTTTGAGTTACTTCAGCACTCAGTTTTCTCCTTGATAGCTTAAGTACTTGGCTAGTTTATAATGTGAAGAAGATGATAAAAGATAGTGGGACTGAAGACACTGTAGCTCTTGTGAGATGGTCACAGGCTTTTTGTGAGAGTCTAGTTTTCCTTCCTGCCACATTAAACACTCAGCCTGGCCAATTCTTCATCCCAGGGGAACAAATAATGACTAATGCACGAAGAAAAAAAAAAGAAAAGAAAAAGAAGTCCGTAGATTTTCTCAGAACAGGCACCTGAGAGAGAACAGCTGTCTTGTAAAAGGTCACTCTCCCACTGTTCCCCTGTCTTCTCTCCATTTCCTGCCTCTCGACTTCAAGACCCCTCTTCCCTTACTTTCCCAGCCCCCACCCGTTTAACTCCATGGTCACGTATTTGGGCTTTTTTCTCTCTCACACACTGCTCCCGCTCCCTCTGCGCTGCACCTAGAGGATTCTTGGCAGAGCCTGACCACCTTGTAATCCCATGTAGGGAAAAAATGCAGTGGGTGGATAAATGTACTCCACTCTGGTTTTGCAAAAACTTCCCCGCGACTCGATATATATATGGGTCTCTTGAGGTGTTTGTTTTTCCTGAATGCAGTGTAGCTATCAGAGTCGCACACATGTGGCCACACACACACACGCACACAAACACTTCTACACACTGACAAACAGTCTCGAAAAGGCAAAAAACAAACATAAATCGAATTTGGTTACATTTGGGCCGCTTTGGGGAGAGATTTCTCATAACACGCTTGACAAAAAGAGGCCGCTGCAATTCTGCAGACAAACAAACAATGTTTGGAGTGATCACTTTCAATAAATGCCCTACTCACATATTTGAGCTCTAATATTTATCATGAAATCGGCATGGCCGCCAGACGGACTAAACAAATACAGAGCGACCCCCCCCCCCACTCCATCCCTCCCTCGACTCTTATGTCAACATACATGCAGAAACCGACAGTAAACGCACACAGACGCCGATGTATCACTGAAAACGAAACTGTTTTAGCCGAGCAAAACTGAAAGCAACAAAACATCTCGTTTAATGTAATTACTCCTCTTCCTTCTCAATGTTATTCAGGATATTTCAGGGCGTTAACAGTTGCCTGAGGGCGGCGTAAATGGGCGTGACTGGCAGTGTCTTGTTATTGGCATCAAGGTGAATAATATAATAAAATAAGTAGAAAAAAAGAAACTGATAAAATGGCTAAGACTACAGTAGTCTCCTTGGTATTCTTAGCAATCAGGGACCACAACCTGCTAAAATCCCTGAATACTTAGGTTCAAAAACCAAATATACTTTACATGTACATGTACTCCTATTTGGATTTCATGGTTCTGTCAATTCAGTACGCAGGTTTACCGAACGAATCCAGGTGTTTTCTACCTGAACACGTGCAGAATGTTTATATGCTTAACTCAGAGCACAGGGCAACATTTCTGCAGGGCAACTTTAAAAAAGTGACACCAAAACTAAACAGAAAGGACTCCCAGCTATCACTAAACTCTGCTATTTGGGATCATTAATGGTTTCTCGTGCAGCTACAGTAGAAAAAGAAACATGGGCCAAACCAGAACTTTGTCAGTGAACACATCTTCCAGCAGCACTTGGACCACAAGAACCCCAAACTTATGTCTTTACGATCTTTTTTGTACGTTTTTTAAGTTTGGAGTCCTTGTGGTCCAAGGACCAAATACGTATCGAATCGTGATTTTTGTGTATCGTTTCTCCCCTAATATGCATCAATGGACACAGTGGAAAAAATCTTAGCGCTACAAAAGACGCTGACATCCACTCTGTTCCTTATTTTGACTCTTCACCGTCGACACAGCTTGACTTTTTTCTTTTTTGGTCATTCTGTTGTAAATTTACTGCATGTTTGAGGATTATTGTTCTGTACAAGACCCATTTTCATTTTGTCTGTCCAGGACCTGTTGTTGCAAAACACAGCCACATTATCACCCTGCCACCACCGTGGCTTGCCATTTGGTATGCAGTGTTTGTGTTGATATGCTGTTTTGGTTCTCTCTATATTCTGTGCTGGGCATTATTTCATTATACTTTGGTCTCATAAATCTGGATAACCGAAAGTTACCACACCTTGGGAGTGCAAGAGTTTAGTTTATTTTTGACGAAACGATCAACGCTAAAAGGTAGAGCGCCCATTGATCCCTTTAGAACCTGTTCTCCTCAGAAACTTGGAGGCTTTTGATAAAATCAACAGTGATGGAAATCTTCTGAGTCTCGCCACCTAATAATGGATATAAATTGATGAATAAATTGATGAGACCAGATGTTCCTGAGCCTTACGTTGTGCTGCCATGTTCTCTTTCAGTCCCTCCAAAGATTTGTCTGCCTTTTTTTAAGTGTCCTGTCATGAACTAACGGGCAAACGAAGCTTGTAGAGTCTTAAGATCCCAGGACTTTGTTTGGGTCATTGCAACAGCTTGTTTTCTTTCCCAGCCATTTTGTTGTAGCTTTTTGGATTTTGAGTAGAGCTTTTTTTCTGTTTTTGCAGCATTGCATGGTCTAATTTAATTGTTTTCATGCTTTTTGCAGACGTTGTACACTCCTGTCATGGTATACCCAAATTATCTCTGTAATTTTTCTTCCCTTTCCTGCATTTATGTGTTTACCTAACGAACAGAAGGCGAACACATGGCCTGTATATCAAAAAATGAACGAAAGACGTAACATTTCTTTATACAGGATGTCTTAATCAGTCTCAAGATTTTCAGAAGAAAATAGTGCAAATCAGCTTATAAGGTAAAGGAGTTAACGATGGCGGTGCATTTGGGGGGGAGCTGTACCGGTGGGTCTCGGCAGGGGACTTTAACCAACTGCTTGTCAAGATTGCGTGACAGCTCTGACAGGAGTTTAGCGGTGGTCCTTCTGTGCTCCCCTCTGTTTGCGTGACAGGGCGGGGGGGAGGCAGGCAAGGAGGGACGTTCGCCGGCTCTAGACAGGCGAGGTCACGGGAGCTGTTTCCGGCGGGGTCGCGTTGACGGGAACGCCCGTCTGTCAGGACTGGCGCAGAGACAGAAGACAGGTGAAGAGGATAAGAGGTGGGCTCGAAAGAGTTAGGAGCAGGTGAGAGGTGATTCGGCTCAGCATGTAACCCAACATGTTCTTATTCCTGTGACAAGATGTGAGTCCATGCAGTTCCCAGCTGTTGAGTGAGAGATGCAGCCAACCTGATATAGATCCATAGAAAACACAGATTTTGTTGCAACAAAGCTAAAAACTCTGCATTAGGTAGCTAACCGGCTGAAAATGTGTTTATTGATAGCAACACACATAACATACCTTAGTTTAGATTATTCCAATAGAGCTTAGTTTGGTTCACATTAAGCAATTTGTTCCCTTTTCGACATCTGATATTGTAGTTTAGCTGCAAAGAATTAATAACCAAAGAGATATTAAACAAAAACTTGACCTACAGCAGAAGATCACTGGAGGTATGATCGATCTCTCTCTGGCCCTTTGTCAGATTTTACCTGGAGATTTTTCCTTAGTTCTTAAAAAACTGAAATGAAAGATAGAAGACAAATATTGTTCCCTTTCCCTTCTTTGTCCCCCCGTGTCCTCTTTGCTCAGTTTTTTTATGCACCACTAATACCCGTACGAAATCAGACAAAACCTAAAGAAATCAGGTTTTCCTGGTTTGAAATAAATATGAAGAATGAAGGATTCTCTGTATAACTGTATTTTTATGAGGTGCTGTTTGTAAAGTTACACAGTCAAAAATTAACAGCAATAATTTGGGCTATATAGCCTGTCATAAGAAGAAAAAAATGGGGGTTTTGCGTTATTTAGAAATTACACACTAACAATGATGCTTATTCACTAACAATTTAGTTTGGAGCTAAATATTTAGGTATAAAGCTGAATATTATTTTACAAGCTAAATATATAGCTTTGAACTACATATTTATCTAATATGCAAATTCACTTGCGGAGAGGTTGTAGTAGACTATCAAAATAAAAGTTGAATATTGCTAAACTTTGTATAAACTCCTGCTGGTACATCACTGTTGCTGTAAATCGATCTGTAAACACCTGTATTGCTGTTAAAACAGCTGTTCCTACGTTTTAAGCTAGAAATGTTGGACATCTTGATAGCAAAATAAATGAGTGAAAAAGAAGTGACATTCAGTATCACAAGCAGTTTAGATTCTTTTCTTTTGATAGTCTACTTCTGCTTATCGGCAAGTAAATTTGCATATTAACTAAATATTTAGCTGTGAGCTAGATGTTTAGTTTGAAGCTTAATATTTAGCTACCCAGTTTAGCTTGCTAGCTAAATACTTAGCTTCGGACTGAATATGTAGCTTGCAAACTAAATATTTAGGCCCATATATAAAGTTTAAAGCTAAATATTTAGCTAGCCAGTTTAGCTTGCTAGCTGAATAGTTAGCTTCAGACTAAATATATAGATAGCTAACTAAATGTTTTGGCCTTTATATTTAGTTCGATGCAAAATATTTAGTTTGGAGCAAAATATTTAGTTTGTAAGCTTAGTATTTAGCTTAAAAGCTATATTTTTTGTTCTAAAGTAAATATTTAGCTTGCTAACTGCTAACATTTACAAATGAATAACATGGAAGTGAATATGACTTTGAAAAATGAACCCCCATTATTTCTTCTCATGAGAGGCTAAATAACCCAAATTATTGCTTTTAATTTTTGACGGTGTAACTTTACACACGGAACCCCATATATTTTGAGAGGATGCTTCTTAATTGGTTTACCACAAACTGACTGATCAAATCAACCAGAACCTCCATACCTGGTGTTGTGTTTAGACAAGACAAGGGAAGGCAATTTGTATAGCACAGTTTCAACAAGGTAATTCAAGGTGCTTTACATGATTTGGTGATAAAGAAAAACATAGAATTTAACTATTGAAAATCAAAAGTAGCAATTTGGCATGAAACACAACACATGATACACAATAAAGCATGAAATAAAGCATGAACACATATGATACATATGACATTAATCGTTTACTCAAAGGCAATTCTAAACAGATGAGTTTTTAGTCTTGATTTAAAGCAGCTCAGTGTTTCAGCAGCTCTGCAGTCGTCAGGAAGTCTGTTCCAGATTAGAGGAGCATAGAAACTGAAAGCTGCTTCTCCATGTTTGGTTCTGAGTCTAGGGATGTTTAGTAGTCTAGAGTTGGAGGACCTGAGTGGTCTGGGTGGTTGGTACGGTAAGTCTATTCTCTGAGCTACAGGGAGCCAGTGTAAGGACTTTAGAACTGGGGTGATGTGCTCTACTTTCCTGGTTCTAGTGAGGAACACGAGCAGCAGCGTTCTGCATCAGCTGCAGCTGTCTGATTGACTTTTTAGGCAGACCTGTGAAGACGCTGTTGCAGTAATCAATCCGACTAAAGATAAACGCATGGATGAGTTTTTCCAGGTCTTGTTGTGACATCAGTCCTTTAATCCTAGAAATGTTCTTCAGGTGATAGAAGGCTGACCTTGTTTTTGCCTTTATGTGACCCTGGAGGTTCAGGTCTGAGTCCATTACTGCACCTAGATTTCAGGCCTGATCAGTAGTTTCTAGATGTATTAACTGAAGCTGTGTGCTGACTGTTGATAGTTCATCTTTTGGTCCCAAAATAAGTACTTCAGTTTTTTTTTTGTTCACCTGAATAAGTTTCAACAGTTTTCTTTTGGACGAGACATTTAGTTTCCTCTTGCACCAACAAACTTCAAAAATCAACTTTTCGAACATTTGGGTGCAGCTTTAGATATAATGCATTCATCTTACATTTTCATGCCACATAAAAAGCAGCAGGCTACAACTGCAAGATCAGAAAATTAAAAAAATGCACTTAAAATGTGCTGTAAACCATGTAAAGCATTCATAATTAGCCTGTCTTTGTTTCAGATTCTTCCCTTAACCTCAATGCTCTGTGGACAAAATATTCGCTTCTCTTCAATTGTTCCCATTTTCTATTGTCTTTCTTCAGCCTTTCAACCCAGCCTCACAAACATGTTCTCTAAACCAATTGTCAGTAATAACAGTTCAGCAGATTCAACCATGAATATGCATAATAATTTCTGGAAGAGTCCAAAAGAAGAGAAAAAAAGAAAGTTTTCATCCAATTATACTTCAAAATCAACTATAATTACAACCCTATACATCATCTGCATATTTCAATTAATATTCAAATCTTGTGTAAGGTTTTGCATGCAGATATATAATATATTCAGGATTAGGTACATTACTGGTAAATCTATCTCTACCCAGCTTCTACCTTGCTTCTCCCTAATAAGCTGTGTTCTCCAGTAATGTTCCTGAACTTATTATAATGCAATATGCTCAGGCGTAAGAATCGCACGTCCCTAATATTATTTCTGGCAATTAACATAAAGCTGGAAATACGGAAGGCCCCCTTCGTTAATTTGCACAGGCACTCACATATAATGCAAAACAGAGGGGGAATAAACAGGTCTCTGTCTGCCAGAGTCAGTCAAGTGTTGCAAATCTAATTTAAATATACAACTGTTGTGTCCATTTCTTCCTAACTCAGGTCGGCTGCTCCTGAATGGGAAATAATGCTGCTTAGTATTGCTGCCCATCAGTCAGAGGGGATGACAAGAAAGGCACTCTAAGACGTTTGTCAATATCTGGTGCGTCCAATTTATATGTTCTATAGTCACAAAGCTCGGGGGACTTCAATTAGAGAAGTACCTGTATTCGCTCTCCTGCTCTACGGCTCCCAGGAGCCCTTCGTTCTTTCATATTGAATCATGGAGAGACGGTTAATATTGCAGCGGAAGGGAGGATCTATAAAGTCACCACCATAAACCAGACAGGAAGCTTTGCTGCATCTAAATAATAGCTGTAAATAAAGAGCTTACACCTGTACGGCGGAGGTTCAGGTCCACGGACAGGAGGAGGCTGAGTGGCCCGCAGACAGCCGTAAATGCTCAGGGTAAAGAACAGGGAGCTGGGTTAATGGATGGCTATATTTTAAAGCATGCCATCTGCCATCACTCACCTAGAAGTATTGCGTTGAGGGGGATGTGAGTTGGACCAGTTAGCTTAAAGTCCCCTCTGTCTCCCAGCACCTGGTAAAGATGATCAGGCTTTCCTGGAACCCAGGATTCCTGGGAGGATGAAGCATCAAACCCACTCAGCACCACCACTAATAATAATAAAAATGCCCTGGCTTAAAGGTGACATTCCCAATTTACGATTATTTGTGTCTATAAAGCGTATTCCTCAGCTCCTGACTCATTCGCTCTCCCTCCCTTACAAGAACAATGCATTAAGGAGGTGGGTGTCGCGGGTAAATGGAAATTCTATCCATTTTATTAAACCGACAGGCCCCACTATACCTGAGACTTTCAATTTTGCCTGCGTGACCTCCAAGGAGACATTTCTGTCTCCTCTCCGTCTACCTTCGGCTCATTCAATTCCCTGTTTGCTCTGGCTGGCCCTCGGAGCACCAGGGGCCCCGCAATGGCATTATGGATGAGCTCCGAGGCAATTCAGGAATAGTGGAGAGGAGCGTAGATCTCTGCTCCGCTCTAAGATTTACTTCAGGGTGCAAGATGGATGAAATCAGCCTTTGAATCTCTGTTAGTGATTGTTTTTCCTTCCTTTCTCTTAGTCCTTTTTTCTCTTCTCGGCAAAAGGTGGATGTTGGATAGGACGGAAAACGTGATGGATTGGAAGGCGGAGATCAGAATAAAACTAACGGTGTAGGTGGAGATGTGGCGTTAACATCTGTAACGCTGGGATTAGGGGCAGCTGTGGGGAATGGGGTGGTTCTTCCAAACAAAAAAAGCCGTATCATACTGCCTGGTTTATCTTGTCCGCCATTGGTGAGGCAGAACAATTGCTAAGGAAGTGGACCAACATTGTACATTTCCTTTCCATGTTTCACATGCTTGACATGTATTTTACGCTTTTTGCTTAAGTGCGCCAGAAGGATAACTGCTGAATTGAGCAGGTTGAAAAGGATCCCTGGATACCGCGCCTTGCTGCGTTGGCCACAAACCAGAGTCTGCCATTGTGGGTTTGAAGTATCTTGGTCTCTTGTTCCGAAATAATAGCACAATTGGTTGGACGATGAATAGGTACATTCCAGTCCTTGCCTTGGTCAAGAGCCTGGGAGAAACTTGTATCCACTGTGGTTAGTGAGGCGCTCCATCATCAAGGAAGACCTTGGATAAAACTGATGCTTATTCACATCCTCATTATTTATCTGAGGTAATTTGGGCATTTGAGCCAAATCTCTTCTGGTTTTTTCTCTTTTTATCAAGTTTATCAAGCTGATTTAGCTGAAAAGATATCCTGGAAAAAACCCAGAGAATGCTGGAGGGAATAATATTTCCATCTTTCCTGGGAATACCTCACCAAGGAGGAGCAGCTGACTCAACGACTGAAATCTGGATTTCTACAATAACATGGATGAAGGACTAGATGGATGGATGGATGCAGTTTGGTTGGTTTTGAGTTGATAATATTGATATTTAGTTTTTTATTTAAGTGATAAATTCTAAAACACCTCAAGTTAAAGGTAAAATGTACATGTTTAGATTTTCAGTCACAAGTTATGATGTAAAAGCAAACATGTCGTCCTCCTTCACCTCCTTACTTTAGCCCAGATATCAACTCTATGTTTCATTTTAAAGTGTCCTCAGGTCTTCTCTAATTCATCTATTTTCTGTCCAGGTGACAAAACACCTAGAAGTTCTTGATGTAGTCGCAAAATCCTCCAAAGATCCTCTTCCCCACAAGGCCTTAGATCTCGATAATAATTTAGCAGCATATCTCCCATGAGTATCTGTTGCAAAAGAGTAAGGAAGAAATGTAGATGAGCACCTAGCAAATTTGTCTTTATAACCTGTCAGAGCTTTAAAACGGTCAAACGGCTTCAGGGAGAACAGTGGTTATGGCACTGGTTCGTCGACATCATTGTTAACTGGGTAATACGTTAGAAATAAGAATAAGGGTTTACTTAAACGAATCCTACAAGGCATTTCATTTGATATCAGCATGCTGCCATCTTAACAAAGAAAGTGGACCAATCAAAGTTGATGCTGTGTTGCATATTTATTTGGGTTTGGTGTCCATCAAGGATCTACAGTATGGTGTAGGCTGCAAAAGACGATGTATAATTTTAGCAAAAGTGTTTAAGCATATATATGCATATTAAGCATATATAACAAATCACTGAGTCTTCTTCTACACTAGCTCTTGCTCAAAACTCGAAACTCCAAATAACACCTGTTTTTTCGTTCACTGTGGTGAAGCCTTTGGACAAGAAAGCAAAGTGGTACAACCTTCTGCTTTATCTTAGGCTAGATATTGGACTCCTATCAATGGGAGAATTGGCTGGTTTTTGGGCCCGGTTCCATCTTATAAGCCTAATCCATCTATTTTGAATAGAAAGAGGTCAGTTGTTTGGTGAAGGCCGTACCAGAAACATAATGTTTGCCTGTTTTTTCTGTTCCAAAACCAGTTTGGACATGTTTTCCTGTTGGAACAACCAAACTGTAAAAAGCTATCTAGTTGCTTAATAATTTGTATAATTTATCAACTTTTTGTTTTTATAATCCACTTAGATTGATGGACCAGTACCAATGTGTGCCTCAGTAGAGCTCGAAGATGTTCTTTCTCAGTTGACACCCTCTCATTTTATGGCGACAGAAGGCATCTGAGAGGCACCTGTACCACTGAAAGTAAAACAGCTCACAGCGTCATGCTGCCACTGTCATACTCGACAGCTGCCACTGTGTTCTTGGGTCTGAAAACGTTACTTTAGAGTGTCTATGAAGAGTGTACAGTGGAGGCTAGTAACCACAGCTGCCCCCGAATAGCTGAAATTCTCAAATACTTTGAGACCTTTTCTGAAAAGATATCTTCCTATTTAATATTTCAAACACCAACTATATCTTAATATAGATTAATACACACAGTGGAAACTGTCTTAGCACTACCACAGAAGCTAACATCTACAGTCTCTTACCTCCGCTCTTGGGGGGCAGGGGGTACAACCAATCAGCACCAAGCAGAAATAAATGACCTGTGGCATAGTCTCGCTCAGCCATCCCAACGGGGGGCTGGAAACGAACAGACTCAGACATTCTCGCGCCATTGGGAAACATCAGGACCTTGTGACACTGTTGTGGCTGTATTTGTGTTTTACGGCACAAAGATGGTTCAACGACGAGCCTTTGGCACGTGCAAAAGCGATACACGGTACCCCAAGAGGATAATCAACAAAGTTTATTTCATCCTGTTTCCCAAACTGAAACAAAACCTGGACAAATGTCTCCGTTAAATAAAGCTGTGTGGCAGACCGCACGGTCAACTCAACATGACAACTGTAAACAGGGATGTACGTTTGTTCGAAAGTAAGACGATGGTCTTGTATAATCTTGCAGTCAGGTCATATAAGAAAATATCAATCACATGAAGCCTAGTGATAATGAGCTTTCTTAAGCTAGTCACTTAGCAAGCTATTGTTATGCTAACAGATAGTAAATAAGTTTAACACATTACGCTGCTGTACATGAACAATACTGGTCTTCAATTATGCTTCTCTTGGCAAGTCGATTCATTCCAGATGAGGCTTCTCCTTCTTGCTTTGTGATCTGAAAATCCATGCCTCTAATTTCTTTTTAGCTTAGCAGGACTTAGCCACAGGTTAATAGTGCTCCGAGGTGTTTCAGCTTCCCAACCTGCATTTTCTTTTGAATATTTTAGATTTGGTCTACAAGAATCTGCAAATAGGTGCTCCCTCGATTACTGAAGTGTGACTAGGTGGGGGACCACTGTACAGGTGAAACTCAAAAAATTAGAATATCGTGCAAAAGTTCATTTATTTCAGTAATTCAAGTTAAAAGGTGAATATTAATATATGATATAGACTCATCGCATGCAAAGCGAGATATTTCAAGCCTGTATTTGTTATAGTTTTGATGATTATGGTTTACAGCTTGTGAAAATCCCAAATTCAAAATCTCAGAATTATAGAATATTGTGAAAAGGTTAAATTTTAGGCTCAAAGTGTCACACTCGAATCAGCTAATTAATCCAAAACAACTCCAAAGGGTTCCTGAGCCGTTACATTATCTCTCAGTCTGGTTCAGTAGAAATCACAATCATGGTGAAGACTGCTGACCTGACAGTTGTGCAGAAAACCATCATTGACAGAAAGCCTCAAAAGGTCATTGCAAAAGAAGTTGGATGTTCCCAAAGTGGTGTAACAAAGCACATTAATAGAAAGTTATGTGGAAGAAAAAGGTGCACAAGTAGAAGGGACGACTGCAGCCTGGAGAGGATTGTCAGGAAAAGGCAATTCTAAAAGGGTTGGGGACCTTCACAAGGAGTGGACTGAGGCTGGAGTTAGTGCATCAAGAGCCACAAAACACACAAACAGATCCTGGACATGGGCTTCAAATGTTCTATTCCTCTAGTCAAGTCGCTCCTGAACAACAAACAATGTCAGAAGTGTCTTACCTGGGCTAAAGAAAAAATAACAGCAAATTTTGCATCTCATTTGGAAACCAAAGTCCCAGAGTCTGGAGGAAGAATGGAGAGGCACACAATCCAAGATGGTGGAAGTCCAGAGTGAAGTTTCCACAGTCTGTGTTGATGTGGGGAGCCATGTTACCTACTGCTGTTGGTCCACTGAGCTTCATTAAGTCCAGAGTCAACGCAGCATCTACCAGGACATTTTGGAGAACTTCATGCTTCCTTCTGCAGACCAGCTTTGAGATGCTGACTTCATCTTCCAGCAGGACTTGGTACCTGTCCACACTGCCTAAAAGTACCAAAACCTGGTTCAATGACCGTGGGACTCCTGCGCTTGATTGGCCAGCAAACTCTTCTGACCTTTGAACCCCATAGAGAATCTATGGAGCATTGCCAAGAGAAACATGAGACAGAACAATACACCTCAGCAGAGCCACAGGCTGATAGCATCCATGCTACGCCGCATTGAAGCAGTCATTGCATGATTATACTTTTCAGATGTCCCACATTTCTCTATTTAAAATCCTTGTTTTATTGATTTCATGTAATATTCTAATTTTATGAGATTTTGAGTTGGGGGGTTTTCTTAAGCCGTAAGCCAACATCAACAAAATTTTAACAAATAAAAGCTTGAAATATCTAGCTTTGCATGTAATGAGTCTATATCATATATTAGTTTCACCTTTTAAGTTGAATTCGTGAAAGAAATAAACTTTTACACAATGTTCCAATTTTTTCCACTTTCACCTGTATGTAAACCTCCGAATCTGTTGCTGTTCTGGCTAGGTGAAAATATTGCTTAAATTCAAGAAATAGGAGCGAACACAACCTTGATTTTTCATTATTTAGGAATAAACAGTATTTAAGTTATTGCTGGAGGGTTACAAAAAGTGAATAAATTATTCCTAAATATACAAATGTCATCTGCATAAGTTTTGATAATTGCCTTTTACAACTTCAGGATGTTCCAGGAACCATTTATTGTCACTCCATTTGGTAATATTCTCAATTATCTTATCGAGTCAGCGTTAACACACTCCATCGATGATACAAGGCTGAATGCATCAAAGTTCTGGCAAAGCTTCAACCAGACCGTCCAGGAAGAGTAAACGGAGCCCACCTGCAGCACACCCCCGAAGCTGGAGGAAAGTCTCTGCAGCCGAGAGGGGGAATCTCCTGGACAGGAACCAGACGCTGCGGTGATGGGACATAAAATATTTCTGTGAGGGATGAAGGTGGAAAGGAAGCGGCCTGAGCTGCGGCCAAGTTTCTGTTGAGTTATGGTCGGCGGAGAGCCTTCAAAGAGCTCAAACTCACACTTAACACGGATAATATAAACGGAGCTGTTGACGTTCGTGTTTCCTCATTCATTTTCCCCTCTCGTGGTAAATGTCTTATTCCTTTTTATTCCTCCAAGGCTTAAGCACACAGAGTATCCGATGTGTTTTCCGGGGAATATATGGAGGAGAAAATGAAGCTCATTTAAGCTTCTGTCATGTTTGGAGCTCCGGGATCATAAGAGCTTCTCAGTGACAAGCGTGGCAAGATGTAGCAGATGAATTATCCAAGAAAGTCAAGTCATATCAGAGGAGTGGAAATGGGAGCAGTTAGGGAGCTTGTGTCCAAACTTCACTCCGTCCCTTTTTTGGGGGGGGGGGGGGGGGGAATCAACAATGGTTGGAGATGAGACGCGAGGCTGATTCGGACTTGCTTTAACCGTGGCTAATTGTTTTTGTCTGAGCCCTCTTCGGGATGAGCGGCGCGTCGGGAATAGCAGCGGCTCCGGGTTTTGACAGTGACGGCTAGAGAGATGACAAACAAACGCCACAGAGGATCGATGTGAAGAGGTCTGTCTTCAAAACACAAGAGACGCGAGACGGCAAAACTGATCTTCCATGACAAGCGTCCGTGTCTTATCAGGGAATTCAGCAGGGGGCTGTGGAAGTATAAGAAGCGAGGGATCTGAAATAAATAAAACTTTCTATGAAAAAAAGAAGCTTTGATTAACTTTTTACAACAAATTCTGACCCAGAAAATCATTTTTTTATGCATTTCAGAAATAAATACTGCACATGTAAATGCAGCACATGGTGGATTTGGAGAACACAAAAAAGACCCATAAAAAAAACTAAAGTCAAACTTGTAATAAAACCCCAATTTAAAGCTGCGTTTCTCCGAGCTGGATAAGAGATTCGTGCTAAAAATGCATGACATTGATGGACAACAGAAAACATACAAAATAGAGAATAGACTTTGATTCCTACTTAGATTCATCACACTTGATCCAGTTCAAGTATTTATTTCTGTTAAATTGGATAACTATAACTTCCAGTTAATATAAAAACAAAAAGTAATTCAATTAAAGGAATAAATAAGACCAACAAAAAAGTTATGACCATGCTATGGACGACACATGCAGTCATATCAAAAACTGACAAAAACGCTAACCCCATCCACAGGAAGGTTAGGCCACAAAAGACATTGCTAAAGAAGCTGGATGTGTTTATTAATATTAATTGAAGGTTAAGTGGAAGGATAAACTGGTTCATGTTAAAATTCTCTATAATATTATGTAGAATCAATGAAAACAATATTTTTCAATGCGGAAATGTTATACCCATCTTTTGACCATGATATGGACTACACAAGCAGTTCATGTCAAAAACCATCCACAGGGAGGTTGGAGAACAAAAGGTATTGCTTAATAAGCAGGATGTGTTTAATAACATTAATCAAAAGTTAAGTGGAAGGAAAAACAGTTGTAGAAGTGAAACATAATTCTCTATATTACATAAAATAAATGAAAATGTGTTTTTTTTCAATACAAAAATGTTACATTATACCCATGTTATGACCTACACAACAAAAGTGAAGACTGCCCCACCAAGAGGGTAACCTAGATAAAAAAAAAACATTGGTAAAGAAGCTGGCTGTTCAGAGCAGGGAAGGAAACGCTTTAGTGGAAATTAAGGATTTGTGGAAGATTACAAGGCATGGACTGCAGATGTTGATGCTTCAGGAGGCACAGAAATTGGGCTATAGCTGTCACAGTTGATAAATATTAAGATTAAGATTAATTTTGGATACAGAAAATGTATATTTTTCCCAAATAATATATTATAAAACAACCTTTTTGAAAAATGATTATTGCAAGTACCACAGAATGAAGTGTGGGCGGAGTCTGATAACAGTTCCATCTAATCATTGTGAAGAACTGATGTTTTTGGTTTTTCATTGGCTGTTAGCCCTAATCATCAAAATGAACAAAAAGTAAACACTGTATCAATATTTATCACTGTATAATGATTTTATTTAATACATTTTACATGAAAACTTTTATTTCGATCAATTTTAAGGAAATTTAAGAGAATTGTATTATAGTTTGTGAAAACTAGGCTGTGTTTGTGTTTAATTAATTAGGTTGAATTTGATATACAATAGAATAAACTTTGTTAAATTACATTTTTTACTGAATGAATTTGATTAAATTGAACTTTAAACTAGATTGAATTGGATTTTATGATAAATTTGTTGAATTGAGTTGGGTTAATATGTAGAATTAACTGAACTAAATTAGATTATAATTTATTTAAAATGAAATTTATGTTGAATTAGAAAAATAAGGATTAATATTATTTCTAACAGGAGTGAACTTGACCGAATATGATCAAATTTTGATTAATAAACATACTTTTTATAATTATTTCAATAAATAAATGTTATTTTCTCTTACAATGTATTTAATTGGACACAAAGTGAACTCTTCTTCTTAATAAAGTCATTTAAGAGCTTGCCGTTTGCAAATGAGACTGACTTGAATTTGTTGTATTTACTCCAGCATTCCTGTGTTTGGCACCTCAGGGCCACCGTAGTTCTCAGCCACTTCAAACAGAACCAGAAAATCTCCACGAGCATGCCGGATCTCTTTAGAAGTCCGACAGAAAGGAAAAAAAGTTAGCAAAACTTTAGACAGAGACTAATTATTGGAGAAATGAGCAGCCTGCACCAGCACGTCCAATCACTGTAAAAAATACCCACTTTGTGCCGTCGACTGATTACATCAACGTGATTCTCCGCGCTTTGGGGCCATCATTACATCACTTCAAACAGCAATTTTTCCTCATTTATATGGATTTCATAATGTAATATCCCCGGCAAAGTAAACATTTAGATATGTGCGCAGAAGAAACAAATGTATGCATATGAAAGTAAAGAAAATATGAATTTTCTCACTGAACCAAATTGGCAATCACCGGCTCCCTACCCCTCGGTCATAATGAAATTGCGCCAGCAGTGGTTGAAACAAATGACATAATTCTGTGTACACACAATTAAAGGAGAAACCCACAATTGAGTATTCAGCTCAGAGTTACTCTGTGATAGCACAAAGCAAAAGCAAACCTATAAATAATGAATATGTCCATAATTATTCCGTCTCAGATTTGCATAATTATTGTGTTGCTTTTTATTTTTTCTTGGAAGCGTCTGGTAACGGTTCAATCCATGCTTGCTTTCAAATGGAAGAAACTGCACCTTGCAACAAAAGTCTGCACATAAATTGGCTTTATAAGGAGATGCAGCTCATTCATAATTAATAAGTTGGTCACATTTATGAACTAATTTTGCTGCAAATGTTCTAATGTTGCCCTAAATCAGACTTCATGTTCCACTCATAATGTTTGTAGCACTCAGATGTAGACTTGAGACTATTTTGTTAAAATACTCTCACCCTTACCTCATAGGAAAGAGGTTTATCTTACTTTATAAATCACCTTCAGCACAAACAGCAATCCATTATCTGTTGCTTATGAGATCGGATGGTGGCGACACACATCCAGGCGAGAAACAGTTTTGGACACTTTTTTGCCTTCAGAACTTCCTTAAATCTTTGTGGCATAGCTAGTTTGGTCCATATTGACTTGACAGCATCAATGCAGATTTCTCGGCTGCTCATCCCGATTTGAGCTTTGTGGCATGGTGCATAAATTATCCTGCTTGAAGTGGCCATGAGAAGATGGGTCCACTGTGGTCATAAAGGGTTAGCAACAGTGCTCAGGTACGCTTTTGGGTTTAAATTGTGTTCAGTTGCTAATAAGGTACCTAAAAGCATGCCTAGATGAAACAATTATTTGCACTGTCATACAGGGATCGCGTTAAACAAATATATTCCCTTTGACTGTTTTAAGTTTTTTTGGGGCGGGGATGGTGACGGAGAAATCTGAAAGCAAGTTGGTCATTTTGACAGATTAGCATACACACCTCTGAACCCTTGGTGCAAATGTGCACACATTTTCAACTTTACGCACGGAGTTCAGGTACTGAATCAGAGCATCTGAGCATCATCTCAGACCTGTACTCCATGCATCCTACTAATCGGGAGCTGACAACACTGACAGAGTTTCCTCCCACTAAAGCGATAGCTTGTGGGTCAGGAAAACGGCTCGTTCAGAGAGTCTTTCCGACTGAAATGTTTCAAAACTTTGGCTGAAGTGGGACTTTATTCCAGGCTCTAGTGTGGCAGTGGAGCACACATTCAGCCTCCAGAACAACATCTAAAACCCCATGAGAAGTCATCTGTCCAAGGCAACAAGGCCAAACATGACAATAACCTATGCAGTAATCCCACCATTTGATTTCTCACAACCGGGTGAGTATTTCAGTTCCATGCAGAGCCTGAAGAAGTTGGGAGACTGTGACTATATTTTTAGTGCAATTCTTTAATTAATTTTTTTCTATGTAGCTCTCTGTTCAGTTTGTTCTGATTGAATATTATAAAAAAAAAAAAAAAAAAGCCTACTATTGAATGTTATCATTTAAACAACTGACGGGTAAAAATAGATTATGACCCGACTTTTTTGACCCCATCAGTCAAAATGACAAACAACAAAAATCTCTAGCGTGACCTCTGCCGTCATACTACCTGGAACAGCCTGACCCATCGAGATGAGACTGTATGCATCAGTTCTTTTTGTTTATGCTAAAATCTAGACAAGAAAGCACTACTCCATTCTGTTACTGTCCAGTTCTCAGTTGCCAGAGTGACACCCGGTCTGGTCATATGCTGCTGTAGCCCATCTACTTCCAGGTTGGTATTCTGCATACCTTGATAGTACCAATTCTGCCCTCTGTCACACAACGGCCACTCTCTTGTTGTTTTCTTTTTCTTGTACCTTCCTCTAGAAATCCTAGTTGTTAGTGAAATATTCAATGCCAGGTGATACACATTTAAGCCACGTGTAGTCCAGATCTGGTTCTTTATGTCATGGTTCTCACACATGGACGAGGGTTGGTGTAGAAGTACCAGTAAATCTAGAACTTTGCTTCCTAGTTCAGCTCCTTACTGCCATAGTATGAGGCCCCAATGTAATTTCATATCCCAAGACTCCAAGATACAAGAAATCTTTGTCTTGATGCAAAGCTTGTTCACCAACCTGGAGTGAACAGTCCACTTTTTTCCATGTTAAAAACACGTTCTCAGACTAAGAGGACCTGTGGCTGCTGAAAGTAACAATTATTAGACCCCAACAGAAGCTAGTTTCCCCCGACCAAACGTCCTGCTCTCCATGACTACGGCCTGAGATCCTGTCCATGAAGACCAAAAACCGATGGCGCCTAGAACACACTGGGACCAAGCTGGACTTTGTGCCAAGAATGCAGACACAGATTTTTATTTGGGCCTACGAGGTCTGGTCCATAAAAGCACCCCATACCCACACAGCACCTTTGACAAATACCTCTTCTCAAATTCCCCCTAACTCATGTGGACTATACGAGCAAATTCCCTTGACTTTGTGAGTTTAAAGATCCGGTCTACTGTTCTAGATTTTCAGCATCACGTTATTTGCTAATTATGTCCAGCATTACCCAAAGATTGACTTTTAAGTGAAGTAACCCCAAGAAGCAAGCCACTAGCTCCACTTCAAGTCCTATAATAGAACCGAGATTAGCCGCCATCCCCAATGTCTCCTCATTAGTCTTCCCTACCTGGTGTTTGACTGCTGGAGGTTGGCTCCCAGCCAGAGTGGCTGCTCTCCGCCGACCCTTGAGCTGTGTATAACCAAAGCAAACATTAACCAGGTGACTTATCATGGAAGTCTGCGGCTGACCTTTTTAATGTGCCTGTCATTGATTGCATAGCGTGGTACACTCTGTCCATCCCAAGGTGATAGATTATTCAATTAACTATTGACCTTTCCCGCTGGCTCATTTGTCGATGGAAATGCTTTTATGACAGCGGTGCATTTAGGAACCAAAGGATGCTGAGTTTTGATTTTAGGATTTACAGTGCTCATTACGATTTCCCTCTCCCTCGCTCCGCATTTCATTCTCCTGTTTACTTTTTGATTTATGCCGAGATATTATCAACTTTGGCTCTGCCACGGTTGCTGTCGTTGAAGCAGGAGGAGGGTTTCCAGGCTTCCTGCATCCCTGAAGGTAAACCCAAAGTAAAGGTGGATTTGATAAGAAGATATATTCCAGTTTTTTTTTTTGTTAAGATACACTTTATTCACCAATTTTCTCGTTTTCCAACAATTTTCCAGCATTTTCACCAACTGAACCACCAGAAACTATAAGCTGCTGATCTATTTATCCGTGGGTTGTGACGGTTTGGGGCCAGAAACTTTCTGGGCACCATTCCAGGCCAACACATGTTTCAGCTTCACGCCTAAAACAAGATACTCTTCAAACACAACAGACCGTCTACAGTAGCGGAAACTATTTTAAAATATCGTTTTATTTCGATCATTAAGGTGTCATCTAATTCACATGTTTTCAAACTTTGTGTGACTTCAACAGATGATTACAGAGCAACACGACAAACCGTCTTCCGTCAGCCTTAAATAGAAAAATATAGACCAGAAATGAACCCAGGAAGCGTGAGGTTGCTATGGAAATAGTCATACGGGCATAGAGACATCTGCTGTGGATCCTAAATTATTGCCCTAAAGGTTGACCACGTGGTTGCCTCTTTTTGATCTCTTTCTGTCAATAAACTTTTATCACTTACCCCTGAGGACATTAGGAGCTATCCTGATAGAAAAAGTATAAATCAATTTAATTTAGATATTAGAACTTTATATTCTTTACCTTGATCCTTTGTCTTGTTTTTAGTAACACACCCAGTGTGATGGAAAACTTATTCAATTAAGCTATTCAGCTATCCTATCAGTTCAATCAAAGACTCATCAACCCATCCTGAAGGGGGGCCGTGTGATAATTGGTTTCCTCTGAAAGTCTTATATAGTGCTTTTTAAACACTATAAAGTAGGGATGTAACAATTCGATATCAATATTCAAGAACAAAGTATCGGGTTTTTTAGGATTTGAATGGAACCATTAATGATGACTTTAATGATGAGTAATTTTTTTAGTAAAATTAAAAGTATGACTGGTAGTTTGTGGCTGTTTTCACCCTCTTCGTTCCAGTCGATCAACTAGATCTAGTAATAAAACTGCATGTGTTAAAGTATTAAACAGGTTGGTGTGTTTAAAATGCCGTGACAGTTTTTCTACAGTTAAATTAGGTTTTAAAAACCACAATATATAGTCGCAAAATATCGTATCGCCAGATTTTTACCAATACACATCCCTACTATAAAGTTACCGACCTCTTGTGACTAAACTTTATTTAGTATACTTACTACTTACAGTTACTTTGTAGGTATTTACAGATTCATTTTTCATAACTTGCACATTCACTATAACTTAGAGGCTACTTTTAGATTTCCCAAAGTTATTTTAAAGTCAGTTTTCAGAACTCATAAATCAGATTCCAGAACTTTCTTGCCTTCCCTAAAACATACAGGTAGTTTTTCCAGGACTCCCAGGTTGGGCTTCTAGAATTTTTTAGGCATTTAAAGGTTACTAACCTTTACATTACATTAAAGTTCTGGAAAGATATCCTTGAAGTTCTGAAAACTGTTCATTTTGGACAGTGCTATGTCAGAAGGTGCTGGATTCATCGCTGTAGTTTTGTTCAGACAGTATTTACTAGGGGTGTAACGGTACATGAATTCGTTTTTAGATTTTTCAGTATGGCCCTGTTGTTTCGGTACGAATCCAGCTGTTTTCTACCAGAACACATGCAGAATGTTTATGTGCTGAACTAGGAGCGCAGAGAAATGTTTGCACAGTGCAACTTCCAAAAGTGACACCAAAACAAAACAGAAATCACTCCCAGCTATCACTAAACTCTCGGCTATTTGAGAACATTAATGGTTTCTCATGCAGCTACAGTAGAAAAAGAAAGATGGACTGAACCAGAACTTTGTCAGTGAACCCATCTTTCAACAGCAATAAGGTCCATAACACGCTCTGCACTGAACTGAATGACTCACCTGAAACAATGTCAGGCTGAATGGAAACATCAGTGATACTAGAGAAAAACCAGCTGATGTCCAACATGGCTACCAGTAACATCCAATCAGCCCAGACTCCTTATTTTGGATAAAACACAAGTAGATGCAACCCTTGTTGATTAGAAAGGATTTCCCCAACAGCTGCCCATGCTGCATTCAAGTACTGCTGGGAAACTAGCCTGTCGAAATATCAAAACAACTCCAAAGTGATTTAAGCATGTGTTATTCTGAAAGGGTGTATTCAGACCTGCACTGTTTGGTCCACTTTAAACGGCCCAGGGTTCGTTTCAAACGCTGGTCCAGACCTTTTATGGAGGTGTGAATAGACACAAACAAATCCTGGTGCGGATCAGAGAACCGGACTGAGACCCAATCTTTTAGGTGGACTCGGTCCGCTTCCAAACATACTCTGGTGCGGTTCGCTTCATGTGTAAATACAAACGAGTGTCGATCCGAACCAACTCCAGGATACATGTGCCTTTTTGGGCTTAACAAGCCACCGTAGCAAGGTAAGTTCATACCTGGTCCTTCGTCTTCTGTTTTGCCACGGTGCTGCCAGCATGTTGTGGGTCAGGGCACTCAGAGCACATCGTCTCCTTCGGGTTACTGCACGCATTCGCTGTTTCAAAACGTGAAACAGAGCGATGCGAAACCTGCGTTGAATGAGCTGCTTTTGACACTCAGTATGATTTTGCAGCTCCAATAACAACACAAATATGCAGAGCAGGAATGCAGCACGTAGAGCTTCCATGTTTTCCGCCATTTCCGGGTCTGCGCTCTGTGTGCCGCCGTAGTCATTGCTGTCCAATGGCCGCACCGATCGTCACACGCGTGGATGTGTTTACAAAATATAGTTCACTTGACAAAAGTACAGTGTAAATGCGAACCACACCAAACGAAAAAAATTAGTTCCGCTTTTGGTCTGGATCAAACAAGCGGACCAAAGGACTTTTCTGGTCTGAATACACCCTGAAGTTTCTAAACAATTACGCCGAGTGTTTTTAAGTGTTTTCTGGCTATGTCTGCTTGTGCCATTTTATTTATTTTAAGGAATCCAATCAACACACGGCCAATGGATGCACTTTTTAACTGCATTTTAGACATCAAATCCTGGATGGCAGAAAACTTTCTCCAGCTCAACCAGGACAAAACTTACGTTTTACTCATGGGTCCTGAGGGCCAGAGAGAGAAACAATTACCAAAACTGCAATCACTTTCTTTTAATCCTTCTCAGCAAGTGAGGAACCTGGGTGTTATCTTTGACTCTGAGCTGACTTTTATCCCTCATATTAAAAATATCATTAAAATTGGTTTTTATCACCTGAAGAACGTCGCCAGAATCCGCCCTATTCTCTCTCGGCCGGTATGGAGACGCTGATGCATGCTTTTATCACCTGTAAAATTGATTTCTGTAATGCTTGCTTTCTGGTCTTCCCAGAAAGACTATTTCAAGTCTACAACTATTACAAAATTCAGCTGCACATGTCCTGACAAAGACCAGGAGGCGGGAGCATATTACTATGGTTTTAGAATCATTGCATTGGCTCCCCGTATGTTTTAGGATCAATTTTAAGGCTCTTTTAATGGTTTTTAAGTGTCTTAATGGTCTTGGGCCTTCTTATCTCTCAGAGCTGCTTTTACCGTATGAACCCTCGCGGCCTCTGCGCTCCTCTGGCAGCCGTCTCCTTGTGATTCCAGAAGTCAGGACACACACTCATGGTGAGGCGTCCTTTCATTATTATGGCCCTCATCTCTGGAACAGGCCCTCAGGGCCGCAGAGAACGTTCATGTTTTTAAGAGAAGGGTCAAGACTCACCTTTTTAATATAGCTTTTAATTGATTATTACTTATTGTAGTGTGTTTCATTGCTTTGCATGTTTTATTTGCTCATATTTTATTAGCTATCTTTGCTACTATATGGTTAACTGTTTTTACTATTATATTTATTACTACTTATTTTACTTATATTAGCTCTGGTTATTTTAAATTTTTACTTATTAATCCTTCTTCCAGTGTTTCCTCTGTGGGAGCCCTCTGCCTCGGGGGCGGTGTTCGGCTGCGGTGGCCTGGGTGCTCACCAGGTAGTGCTCAGGTGGAGGCGGGGGTCTCTACCCTCCCTCCTCTGGGCGCCCTGTGTCGGCGCCCTGGCTGCTGCAGTGGACCTGCTGCTGTCGGGGCAGACGGTTCTCCTGATGGCGCTTTCCTTACGTACCTGACTCATCTGAGCTCAGCCCAGTATCTACCAATGATCTTACGCGTTCTGGGAAGGTGTCAGTGTGTGTTTGTGTGTTTGTGTATGGATGTGTGCCAGTGTGTGTCTGTGTGTGTCTGGGAAATGGGTTTGGGAAGGGGGAATAACTGTTTTTTCGTTTTTATAATTGTGGGGATGGGATGGGAATCTGGGTTATGTGGGGTCATTTTAATCTGTAAAGCACTTTGAGCTGCATTTTTTGTATGAAAGGTGCTTTATCAATAAAGTTTGATTGATTGATTGATTGATTGATTGATCAAATCTCCAGTTAGTTCTATACTTGCAACTTTTTTTAAGTTTTTGAAAATAAGAAAATCCAATTAATTTCAGGATATACTCTATATAGGTGTTTCACAATGTTTGGCAGATTCTTTATGGGAATTTTTGACCATTCACCCAGAAGCACATTAGTGAGGTCAGGCACTGATGTTGGACGAGAAGGGCTGGCGCACGGCCTCAAATTCATCCCAAAAGTGTTAATTTGATTTTAGGTTAGAACTTTATGCAGACCATTCATTCATCCCCATCTTTATGGACCTTGCTTTGTGAACTGGTGAGCTGTAATCTTGCAACAGGAAAAACAAAGGTGAAGGCATTACATTTTCTAAAATATATTGATACGTTGAAGCATTAGGACTTCCTTTCACTGGACAGCTTAACACCTTGATCTCCTCTGCAGTGACTATCATACTTGGCACCAACGTTCTCGTGGCAAATGCCAAACACAAACTCATCTATTAGGAATAATACAGAGGGGTCATCCATCACTGTAGAGAACACGTCTCCACTTCTCTAGAGTCCAGTGCTTTTCAACGCCACATTTTAATTTCATAGCACTTGTTGATGTAAGGCTCATATTCAGCTGCTCGGCCATGGGAACCCATCCCATGAAGCTCTCTACATTCTGTTCCTGAGCTAACCTGAACACCACATGAAGATTGGAGGACTGTTGGTTGAGTTTCTGTCCTCCAGTACATTTCGTGTTCAACTTTTTTTGATACACATTGGTGCTTTCCACCTTTCCCAGCGATTGTTGAGTCCAAAGAACTTTTGCAAAGTGCAGCTTTTTCGTATCTTAATTTTTTCATTTCTTTTTCAGCACTTTTTTCTTTCCCATCGGCAATGATTTTCATCGGTCGTGTTCAGCTGAACTTGAAAGCTCCAGATACACTTCACCTCTCGTCTGTGACTGAGCTTAGGTTAAAACAAACCGGATGAGTTGGCTGCCTCCTTGCCTCAGGTTAAAAACCAACGGTGATTTGATGCTGCGTGACATGTCTAGCCAACCTCAGTTTAAGGACCCATCTCCTCCTCCTCCCCTTGTGCCCGTCCTCATTGTTGTTAAAGAAGATGTGACAAAGAGTGATATCTGTACAATGAATATTTAATACCCCTCCCCCCTGAGTTATTCATGTTCCCCGGGCGTATCTGCTCAGTACATTCCTGCTCTCTACCTGTCACAGTCCCTCTATGTGAAGAAGCATCACGGTGGAGTAATAACTGAGAGGAAGTGGGGAGGCAGACATCTTGATCAAGCAGTCCACCAACCGTAATGTGTGCTTGTACAGAGGTGATGGATATCTGATATCCAGAACACCTCTTAAATATCATCCGCCTGTTAACAGTTTTGACAGGAACTTCTTCCCTTCTTGACAGAGCCAATTGGTTGACGGATCGAGGGACTGAACATCTACAGGAGGACAGGAATACCGCAATTACTGCCACAGTAGAGGAGAGAGGGGGGGTATCCGTTAGCGATGTTTGATGTGATTTATCCGACAGGGCCAGGGAGTGCATTTAAACGGGGGGCCCTGTGACGCCTGACATTGACGGAGTTGTGTAATCAATTGGACCCGTCCGAGCACGAGTGCTTGAGAAAGCGGCTGTCAGGCTCTGAGTGACGGTTCATCATAACTACCTCATTGGTCTGTCTCTTCTTTATCCTGTGATGAAGGAAGAGAAGAAGTACGATGTAGACCTGGAGAGAAAGATGTGCATAAATAATCTTTTCGCAGTGATTTATGCTTCTTCTCTACAAGTATCACTTTCTGGAGCGCTCAACCTCCTCTGGTAACACACAATATGTCGTTTTTGTACATCAACAAACATTTTTCTTCACTTTAAAGGCCCTTGTCAGGCTTGTATATGTATTTTGTTTCACTGAAGTTAATGTCTTACTCAAGAGCCCCAAATCTGCTCGAAGAGAGCAGACATTTTCATCATGCATCACTTTCTGTACAAATATATAGATATTCGTGCATTTATTGCATCGTAATTCTTAGATTTCTTTGAGGAATTCTGCCTTTAACCTCCCGATGGTACTTCAGATTTTAAGTTTCAAAATATTAGCATACAGTATGTAGCCCCAATTCAGCTCCTGTTTTTTATTTAGTGTTTCAGGTTTTAATCTGTTTAAAAATCTCCATATTTTCTCACTTTATGCTACATTTGGCAGGTTATTTAAAATTTTAGTTCTAAAAAAACATGTTTAACCTGATAAGTGCAGAAATTAAGGTTAACTTTTTAATAAAGGCAAGCGTTTAGCACTTTGGGTAATTTTAGGCTTTTTATTTAAATGTTGAGCTTTATTGAGTTTTTCTTTGCATTTTCTTTAGATGTTGTTTTAAAAATACTATTTTACTCTTCTAAATAGAGCAGTAAAGGACAAACAAGTGGAGTTTTTCCCCTCCACTGTCGCTACATGCTTGCTCAGTATGAGGGATTGCTGTGAAGTCAACGGAACAACGCAGGCGACTGTCTACTGTCGCTACATGTTGGTCCCGGAGGAGTCAATGCTGCAAGTCAATGACTCGATGCAATCTGCAGGGATCCCTTAGACAGAAAACTTAAACATTTTAAATTTATTGGAATAATGAACTAAAGGATTAATTGTAATGCATGTATGTATGAATTGAAATAACTTTTTTTGTAATGTGCCTTGGGATGACGTGTTGTGAATTGGCGCTATACAAATAAACTGAATTGAGTTGAACTTTTCAATCTCATTTAAATAAAATGACCTTTAAAAATATATTTTTTAGATCTTTCCGTTATTATTTAAAATCGAAGTTTTATTGCAATGTAGTTTTTATTTAGTAATTAGTAAAAGCTTTAATTGGTTACTAATCACTCTTGCAGGAACTGATTTAAATCACAACGGTTGAGCGTTATGACTTGACTTATTAGAGTTGGACTATGTATAAAAGACTTAAAACAAGGGACTAAAGATCCATGACTTGAGTCTAATTCAGGACAAAACATGACGAGGGATGAAAAGACTTGTAGCTTGACGGTGATTGAAAAACTCTTGACCTGGACTGCGAAAAGGGACAAATACTCTTGACTTGGATTCGACATGGAGATTTGACTGACCAATTTAGAGTAGGAATTTGGAAAAGTGGGAGTTATGACACAGAACAAAAGACTTGTTACTTAACTTGGACTTGAGGTTAGAAAGTATTGCATTGGGTAGAGGGAATTGACTTACAATGAAAGACTTTAGACTTGAGTCGGGCTTAAGGTTATGAATAAAATATTTTTGGTTTGACTTGGAACCAATACTTGAGACTTGAGCTGGCCCTTGGACTCAAGAAATAAGACTGGGACTTGGGAAGAATTACTCAAGACTTTATGTGGAATGAAAAAATTCAAGACTTGGATTTCCTTAGGAATCAAGCACCACAGGGGACCGTACTCTCACCATTCCTTTTCACTCTGTACACCTCAGACTTCCAGTACAAATCAGAGACCTGTCATCTGCAGAAATACTCAGATGATTCTGCAATTGTCGGGTGTATCAGAGATGGACAAGAAGCTGAATACAGAGAGCTGGTGGACCGCTTTGTGACATGGTGTGGAAACAATCGTCTCACCTTGAATGTGAACAAAACAAAGGAGATGATTGTAGATTTCAGAAGAAACAGGGATAAGTCGAACACTGTTTCCATCATGGGAGAAGAAGTGGAGGTGGTTGAGGAGTATAAATACCTCGGAGTTCACCTTGACAACAGACTGGAGTGGAGGCGCAACAGTGAAACCGTCTACAAGAAGGGACAGAGCAGACTGGACTGGAGACTGAACAGTGAAGCCGTCTACAAGAAGGGACAGAGCAGACTGTACTTCTTGAGGAAGCTTAGGTTCTTCAAGGGTTGCAGCAAGATGCTGCAGATCTTCTACAAGTCTGTTGTGGAGAGTGTGATCTCTTCAGCCGTCATCTGTTGGGGTAGCAGCATCAGAGCCAGGGACTTAAAAAGGCTAAACAACCTGATAAAGAAGGTTGGTTCTGTTCTTTGGACAACTGTGGACAATCTGGAGATGATGATGCAAAGAAGGATTCTTCATAAAATAAAAAAATTTGTGGACAACCCTGAGCATCCTCTTCATAAGACAGTCATACAACAACAGAGCGTCTTCAGTCGGAGGCTTCTTCAGTTTCGCTGCAACACAGACCGCTACAGGAAATCCTTCCTGCCCACAGCCATCATCATCTACAACAACTCCTTAAAGAATTAATTATATGAGCTATACCAACACTTAAATTCCCTCTGGGATCAATAAAGTATTTTTGAATTGAATAGGGAGGAATAGACTTGGTTAAACGGACAAAGACTTGTGACTGGACTTCAACAGAGCTACTAATGCATTTCAGAAAACCCCCTCAAACACTCTTTGTGAGGAGTTCGCAGACCACTTCAGAGGGAAGGTAGACACCATCAGATGTAATATTTTATCTTCTCAGTGTAACATGGTTTTAGACAAATCTGAATGTGTGTCTCTACCAGAGGAAACGCTGGACAGTTTTGTCCTGGTAGAAGCTGGGACTCTTGATAAAGTTTTCTCCTCAGTGAGGCCCACCACATGTGTTTTGGACCCGATTCCCACTTCATTTTTTAAGCCATTTTATGAATCTTTTAGGGATGAGATTTTATCCATGATGAATTGCTCCCTTCAGACGGGGGTCTTTCCTGCCGCCTTTAAAGGGGCGGTAGTGAGGCCCTTGCTGAAGAAGAGCAATTTAGATTTTAATGATTTTAATAATTTTAGACCGGTATCTAACTTACCATTTTTAAGCAAGGTTTTAGAAAAGCTAGTTTTAATTCAACTTAATGATTTTATTAATGAGCACAATGTCCTGGAGAAATTTCAGTCTGGTTTTAGGGTGAACCACAGCACAGAGACGGCCCTTCTGAAGATTTTAAATGATTTTAGAATAAATTATGACGCTCAGAAGGTGACAGTGTTGGTTCTACTGGATCTAAGCGCTGCCTTCGATACAGTAGACCACACTATTCTTTTAACCCGTTTAAAACAGATCGGCCTCTCTGGTGCTGTTCACAAATGGTTCACATCCTATCTCAAGGACAGGACTTTTATGGTAAGTTTAGATACCTGCTCCTCTAGGGTCCATAGGATTACATGTGGTGTGCCCCAGGGTTCAATTTTAGGCCCAGTGCTTTTTAACCTTTATATGCTCCCTCTTGGCAGCGTCATCAGGAGACATGGAGTTAACTTCCACAGTTATGCTGATGATACACAGTTATACATCTCCATGTCTCCCGATGACACACGGCCAATGGATGCACTTTTTAACTGCATTTTAGACATTAAATCCTGGATGGCAGAAAACTTTCTCCAGCTCAACCAGGACAAAACTGAAGTTTTAGTCATCAGTCCTGAGGCTCAGAGAGAGAAACTTTTACCAAAACTACAATCACTGTCTTTTAATCTCTCTTTACAAGTGAAGAACCTGGGCGTGATTTTTGACTCTGAGCTGACTTTTATTCCTCACATAAAAAATATCACTAAAATAGGTTTTTATCAACTAAAGAACATCGCCAGAGTCCGCCCCATTCTGTCTCGGGCCAATACGGAGACACTGATGCATGCTTTTATCTCCAGTAGAATTGATTACTGTAATGCCCTGCTTTCTGGTCTTCCCAAAAAGAGTATATCAGGTTTACAACTACTACAAAATTCAGCAGCACGTGTCCTGACGAAGACCAGGAGGCGGGAGCACATTACACCGGTCTTAAAATCATTGCATTGGCTCCCCGTACATTTCAGGATCGACTTTAAGGTTCTTTTAATGGTTTTTAAGTGTCTTAATGGTCTTGGGCCTTCTTATCTCTCTGAACTGCTTTTACCATATAAACCTTCGCGGTCTCTGCGCTCCTCTGGCAGCCGTCTCCTTGTCACCCCAAAAGTCAGGACACACAAGCATGGCGAGGCGTCTTTCCAGTTTTATGGCCCTCACCTCTGGAACAGGCTGCCAGAGAACCTCAGGGCTGCAGAGAATATTCATGTTTTTAAGAGCAGGCTCAAGACTCACCTTTTTAGCTTAGCTTTTAACTGATTATTATTTATCACTGTTTGTTTAATTGCTTTGGATGTTTTATATGATTATATTTTTATCAGTTTTACTTTTCAATCTTAGCACATTAATTTACCGTTTCTTTTTATACTTTAATTTATCTTAATCCCCGTTCCAGTGTTTCCTCTGTGGGAGCCCTCTGCCCCGGGAGCGGTGGTCGGCTGTAGCTGCCTGGTTGCTCTCTAGGTGGAGCTTGGGTGGAGGTGGGGGTCTTGGCCTTGCCTCCACTGGGTGCCCTGTGTCGGTGCCTCGGCTGCTGCTGTTAATCTACTGCTGCCGGGGCATATGGCTCCTCTGATGGCGTTTCCTTGCATGGTTCATCTGCACTCGGCCCAATGTCCTTTTTTACCTTTTCTTTTAACTGTGTGTGTGCATGGGAGATGGGTTGGGGGGAGGGGGGTATAACTGTGACCATGCTATTAAATCTGTGGGGGAGGGAAGGGAAGGTGGTTTTATGTGGGGTCATTTTAATCTGTAAAGCACTTTGTGATGCAACTTCTTGTATGAAAAGCGCTTCATAAATAAAGTTTGATTTGATTTGATTTGATTCAACGAGGAATGAAGGACTCCTGAGTTTCATTGGACAATTCAATAAAACCACATTTAAGTATCTGGCGGAGAATAAAAAGCTGAATTGAAAGCAACTTTTCCACTACATGACTAGAGGTTAACTGTATATCATCCACATATTTGTAGCAGACATCTCAGCTGCTTTTCTTTTGTAAGTTTGAAGACAGAAAATCTGAAATTCCCTCAGTAGAAGCAAATATTTGTCAAAGATCCTCAGGAAGTTGGCATAAAAATAAGTAAAAATAGAAAAAAATGCATTCCCTTTTGAACGAAAATTTGCATCAACTTCCCAGAAAGGTAAAATGCATGATTTGCATGATGATTTACTTTTCTGCCATTTCAACTCCAGAATCTTTTTATTTTTATTGTTTCCAGGACATTTAGTCATGCGGACCTGCACAGATTTGCCTCCGTACCTTTCCTGTGTTGAGCCATGAAAGCTGACAGGGCAAAACACACCCAGAGCTCCACAGTAATGCAGTACGATCGCTATGATGCGGCAGCTGCGTGCTCGTCAATAATTCACAAACGTGAGGCATTGTTTCAGCGCGAGTTTGGAAAACAACGATGTGTTGCACTTATCCCAACCTGGAGTCATGAGAAGGCTGAAGCAGCCGTCAATGATGCATGAGCCAACGTTCATCCATTTTTCAAGCAGAAATACTTTTCAGATCGCAGGGTGGCTCGCTGTGTTTTGTCTAAAAATAACATGTCTTCACCGCAGATTTGGCGCAGCTTCGTAAAACTGACACCGATGTGGGTGAGCTGGGAGTCCCGGACCTTTTCCCCTCTCCTTGTCTCTGCCCCTTTCACCTCCCCAACATACGTGATCAATCTAAAGAGGCGTGAATGTTTTTAGTTGATATTTCTCTGGGTCGAGCCGATCCCCGCTTATTGTAACGCCGCCAATGCATGAGTCAAAGCTTTTATGACTCTTTCTCAACACAGTCTCATTAACCGAGGGCTTAGAATTGTAATTAAACACAGGGTTTTGCCAACATCTTCCAGAATATATGTATTTAGATCTTTATTTTTGCATAAATTTGCAGCAGATATGGGCACACACATGCGGTTTGTAGCTGCAGATGGTGGTCTTACTGAATAGCACATTTTCATTTGATTATACGACGTTTGACAGTGTATATTCCTACGAAACCAAGGCTTGTCTGTTTTGAAATCCATAGCAGCAGTGATATTTTTATACTCTATATCATTTTGCATATCCAGTGAGCGAACACTGAGCTGGGTCTTTATGAAGCCATCCAATGTCAACGTTGTGTTTGGCAGCAGAGTTGGTTGTATAACTTAATAACCTAATAATTCTGGCACTTTAGCTGTAAGAAAATACTTGAAATATAATGTAAAAGTAAGGTTCTGTGCTTGTGGGACTATAATAAAGCAGATTTTCAATTCGAGGGCATAAAAATGATCCCATGTTTGACTGGGCCGTTGCAACACCTTGATTCTTGCCTTTTTGAGTCATTCTCTTGTAGATCCGCAGCCGTGTTCGGGACAACTTTCAACTGAATATCTTGGTATACAGTGGAGTTAATGATTGACTTAGGGCTGTACAACGCCCAGGTCTGGTGTTCGCAAAACAAGCCCACAATATCATACTGCCAACACTGTAACTTGGTATGAGGTGTTTGGTTTTCTGTGCGCTACGGACAAACATCTCTACTTTGGCCTCTGTTTCAAAAGTCTTGCGGTTCATTTGGATGAAAGTTTGCAGACTTTGTCTTTTACTCTTCTTCTTATTGATGGCTGGAGGTCTTTGGAGTCTGAACTCTTGAATGTTTTTGCAGTTTGGTTAGGTATGGCATTACCTAACCGTGGAGTGAACTCAATTGGAGATTTGCAATTGTCTTAGATGTTTTATTCTACTGAATAATCATTCTCTCTCTAGAACAACTTCAGATAATTTGGAAATTACCTAATAGCCATTTCCAGATTGATTGACAGCATTTATAGCTTCAAAAAGGTCATTGGTGTTGTTTTATTGCACACTTTTCTGCTTCTGATACGTTTCTGCAGCCTAAAGAGGAGGTTTTCCTAGCAGACCCTTGGCAAATGCTGATGCCTTTCCATCCTGGCAATGTGTTAAAGGTGCAATATGTGAGAATTATACATTGAAATAATCACACAACAGTCAAATGTCTCAATCATGTTGGAAGGATGGTCACATTGTAACAGATTTCCTTCTCAGCCGGCTGGGTGGTTGTACGTTTTTATCATTTTAAAAAGGACACAGAGGGACGTAGTCATTGTTTACAATCTGTCCCGCCTCCATACTTCCTGGTTTCAGAGCCAATCGCATGTGAGCGTACAGGGTTGCCAAGTCTTCAACACAAACACTGCGCTGGCATTTGTAATTCAACACCGACCGGGCTAGAAGCTGGCGCTGGAGCTAACAATGCTAGCAGTAAATTAGAAAAAACAATAGTCTCCTCTAAAAATATCTCAAGCTACTTTTTCCAATTACCAACAACTCGATATTGCAGTGAATGTATATATCTAGTCACCAAGGGGAGGGGGTGAGTGGCTGAGAGCGGACTCTTTTGTTTTACTACATGGACTGCAGTACTCATAATTAAACTGCAACTTTCCTGGGAAATGCATCTATTTTAAACCATTTTGTATTATGTAGAAGCACTTTATTTTTGTAAAAAGGCACTTCCCTTAGAATTTAAATTAATAAATGTGAAAAAGACACTTTAAGGTCTCCGTTTGTCATTCTGTATAGCAAAGCAGATGAGAGTAGATCATGATCAGAAACCCGATTAGAAAACATTAAGAATACAATCGAAAAGTTTTGAATTGAAAATCGATTTTGAATCAAATCGTGGGCTTAAGAATCGGAATCAAATTGAATCGTGAGATGGTAAAAGATTCCCACCCCTACTTTTTACTAGAAGTGCAGCTCATTGAATACGCTAAAAACGCATGTAAAAAAACAAACAAATATAACGGTCTGTTTTGTTGTTCTCTACACCTTCTGCTGTTTTTTCTTTTTTTTTTATGTGTCCTGTTTGGCAGTGTGGAGCTCAGAATTGGTGTCTGAGTACCAAGTAGATGCCCAACAGATTTACTTTCACAAGCGGAGCAGTACAGCTTTTGCTATAGTACTCCACTTGATATATGTGTGAAAAATCTTTATTATGAATTGTTGGGGTTTTTATTTCCTGATGTTATGGACACGGAGACGGAAAATTAAGGAGAAGAAAGAAGGAAGATGAAGAAGAGAGGTAGGAAACAAAAAGTCAAGAGAGAGGGTGAGTTGAAAATACAAGAGAGGAAGGGGAACAAAGAAAACACAGGAAGACATTGAAGTCTGCCTCCATACCCACAGGACGGCAGAGAGAGGGGGAAAAACAAAACAAAACACGAAAAAGGAACATCGACAAAACAAACCAAACATTGTGAACTAAGAATTACACAACCACATCACACAAAAATAGATATAAAAATACAACAACAATGTCACAGAAAAACTCATGGTACCGATTAATTAAGCTCTAGTAATGATAACCTCAGCCCAAGAATATATCCTTAAACACCAGAGACCCCACATCTATGTGTGTGTGTTAGCATGCTGGTGCATATAAGGTTTCTCCATAAGAGTGTTCGATAGATGGTGAGAGCAGACATCAATCCGTCTCCCAGGAATCGATGTAGACATGAAGGAGATCGGAACAAAGACGTCCAAAGGACCGCCAGAGCCCCAGGCGGACCCGGGCGGGGCCGACCGCATCCCCCAAGAGTGGAGCAGAGGAGAACCCCAGGGGAACATCCAGCGGCCACTATGCAGGGGCCCGGGGGGCAGCAGTGACGGGCCCACGGGCCCCGCCGGCAACCGGCCGCGCCAGGGCGGGCCGGTCAACGGACCGGAGGAGCCGGGGCCCAAGGGCACCCCACCCCCCAGCAGGGACCTGACAAGGGACCGGCCACCCCTACTTTTTACTAGAAGTGCAGCTCATTGAAAACTCTAAAAACGCATGTAAAAAACAAACAAATATAACGTTCTGTTTTGTTGTTCTCTACACCTTCTGCTGTTTAAAATCGCCAAAAGACCAGATTAGATAAACTGACCTTGCAATATAAAGCATCAAGTGGCCAAAAGTTGCATTGACTACAAGTTACCTCAACTATAGAGCACCATTCTGGTGAAACGATCTCGGGCTGACCAATCACAGACGTGCGCTCTCCATTGCGTTAGAAAAATTTGTTTAAAAATTGGGCTCCACTCCGTTCGTTGTTGCGTGGCCGTCGGGGAGTCCTTCTGCGTGTCTCCACACCTTCGCTGACGGAGAAGCATAAACTAGGCTTTAGATGTGTAACTAACTCTAACTGAAAGAGGGTGTACTTTCTTTCTCCAGTGTAGCTGAAAATAAGGAATATGAGGGCAACGACATTCTTGATGAAGCTGTTACAAAACTAACCTTGGTTACATTAGTGGTAATACAAGCTCTACAAGATGTGAGATAAAACACTAAAACACTGCTGCTGTAACAAATAACTCACCAGGGATGGAATGATGAGTTCCATCACAGTCATAGTAATCATTTAAAAAGATGTATGTAGCAGAGGAAAAAAAGCAACACAACCCCTTAATGTGCTTCTTCGTCTGTAATTTAGATTTATTAAACAATATCTCATGACTGTTTGACACTGCGTCAACTCTCCCAGCTCTTCGGAGGTGCTCAGGAACTGTTACCGTTTCGCCGTTCCTGGTTTTAATCATCTCTGGCAGCTTTCCACTTCCTGCCCCGAAGAGTGAAACGGCTTCGGGAATGTCATTCTTTGAAAAGAAAACAGAGAGGATCCACAGAGGAAGTCCTCCCACAGTCCTCTGCTCTCCACACACACAGAGAGGTGGGCGCACACGTTCTCACACCCACACAGCAAAACTCTCCCACACGGTCAAACGGGCAACACAACCAGACTTCTCACTTCCAGACACACACACCACTGCTTCACCCTCTTACATGCACATCCACGCTGCAGCGGTGCTTGCTGGGAAACATCAGACACCCAGGGAGGAAGGAGGACAGGCTTTTCCCACATTTAGACTCCATGGATACTTCAGATGTCGGGCTAAATATAGAGTCCATGTCAACCGAACCGGCTCTGACTCAGCTGCAGCACGAAGGCTGTCTGCTATGTTCTGCAACGCACCAAACCACATGATACCTCCTTTTCAGGTTCGAAATTTGATTTCATCAAAGGATTTCAGTGATTTGCGTCAAACCAGAAATATGTCAAAGCGTTATAAAAATAAACTTAATGAGACCAAATAACCAAAATAGTTTCTGTTACAGTTCAATAAAACATTGTTTGATCTGTCCCGAAGATAAATTAAATGTTGCCGTTACTCATCATCCGAGTGTCTTCAAAGAATTGTTGGGCAGGACGCATCTCCAGTAGCAGTCAGTCCTGCAACGAATCTGAAGAAGCCTCTGACGGAAAACTGTTGCTGTATGACAGTTTGTTAATTCAGTACCCTAATTTAACTTTTTGCTGTATTTAAAAAAAAAATATTAGTATATAGGGCTGTAACGGCACACAAAAATCACGGTTCGGCACGTTTTCGGTTCACTTTAATCAAGAAAAATAAATATAAGTGTGTTTTAAACAAAGAAGCTTTTTCCTGAATTCCTTCCTTTCAATTAATTAAATTAATTTGATTTCATTATGTTCCGTAACTTAGAAGTGTTGAAAATTTGGAGCTGACTGGAGATTTGATTGGATAAAAAAAAAAGAAAAAAGAAATGTGTGTATGAGCAGACATAGCCAGAGTAGAAAACAATAGAACCACTTGAAAACAGTCAGTGTTAATGTTTAGAAATGTTTAAATGACACTTTGCCCAAATTAGAGAATAAAACATGCAGAAGGGTCACCGAAAAATCAAAGTACGAATACATGTACTGTTACACCCCTAGTAGTAAATTATTAGAAATTTAATAATATGTCATGCCAGGAGGAACAATGCGGTTTTCGTCCTGGCCGTGGAACACTGGACCATCTCTACACCCTCAGCAGGGTCCTGGAGGGTGCGTGGGAGTTCGCCCAACCGGTCTACATGTGTTTTGTGGACTTGGAGAAGGCGTTCGACCGTGTCCCTCGGGGGGCCCTGTGGGGGGTGCTCCGGGAGTATGGGGTACCGGGCCCCTTGATACGGGCTGTTAGGTCCCTGTACGACCGGTGCCAGAGTTTGGTTCGCATTGCCGGCAGTAAGTCGGGCTTGTTTCCAGTGAGAGTTGGACTCCGCCAAGGTTGCCCTTTGTCACCGATCCTGTTCCTAACTTTTATGGACAGGATCTCTAGGCGCAGCCAAGGTGTTGAGGGGATCCGTTTTGGTGGCCTCAGGATCTGGTCTCTGCTTTTTGCAGATGACGTGGTCCTGTTGGCTTCATCAGAACGTGATCTACAGCTTTCGCTGGAGCTGTTCGCAGCCGAGTGTGAAGCGGCTGGGATGAGAATCAGCACCTCCAAATCCGAGGCCATGGTCTTGAGCCGGAAAAGGGTGGGGTGCCTCCTCCGGGTCAGGGATGGGGTCCTTCCCCAAGTGGAGGAGTTTAAGTATCTGGGGGTCTTGTTCACGAATGAGGGAAAAATGGAGCGGGAGATCGATAGACGGATTGGTGGGGCATCTGCAGTTATGCGGGCGCTCTACCGGTCTGTCGTGGTGAAGAGAGAGCTGAGCCAAAAGGCGAAGCTCTCGATTTACCGGTCGATCTACGTTCCTACCCTCATCTATGGTCACGAACTCTGGGTGGTGACCGAAAGAACGAGATCACGGATACAAGCGGCTGAAATGAGTTTCCTCCGCAGAGTGTCTGGGCTCTCCCTTAGAGATAGGGTGAGAAGCTCAGTCATCCGGAGGGGGCTCAGAGTAGAGCCGCTGCTTCTCCACATCGAGAGGAGTCAGTTGAGGTGGCTCGGGCATCTGGTCAGGATGCCTCCTGGACGCCTCCCTGGTGAGGTGTTTCAGGCACGTCCCACCGGGAGGAGGCCCAGGGGAAGGCCCAGGACACGCTGGAGGGACTATGTTTCTCGGCTGGCCTGGGAGCGCCTTGGGGTTCCTCCCGAGGAGCTGGAACAAGTGGCTGGGGAGAGGGAAGTCTGGGTCTCTTTGCTTAGGCTGCTGCCCCCGCGACCCGACCCTGGATAAGCGGAAGAAAATGGATGGATGGATAATATGTCATAGTTCAATAATTATATCCTTCTTAGAATGATCAGTTCTCATTATGCAAAAAACAATGAGTCAACCCTGTTTGTTGGATATAAAGGTCAACTGTAATACATAATTATCAGACAAAAGTAAAAGTAGCATTTAGCTACTGAAGGTTTTGTGTAAGGGAGTAGCTTTTGTACACATTTATTATCTGAATACAGTTGTAGGTACAGTATGAAGGTCTTGACCTTACATGGTAAATGTTAGAAGTCAATGTTTTCATATTGGCACCTCTTTGGAGAACCGCAGACACCCTCCATGTGGATGTTTATCCGCCAAAAGTCATTTTGAAAGAAGCTGTCTGAAAGTTTAGTGGAAGGAAAAACTGCTGGCGAGGGATGATATTCTCAGTATGCAACTTAGAAGAGCAAATAGATCATTTCAACACAAAATGTGAAAACATGACTTTATTATTATTATTTCTGGAATTTTTCACAGTCATAGCCATAGAGACCCAATAAATCTCTGAATCATATGTTTGTATTGCTACCTCTATCTCTGCCTTGCTTTTAAATCATTAAAGCCTCGGACTTTGGTTGCCCGTAATAATTATAGATTCCAGGCTATTATTGCCATAATACCAAAAGAACTGTTTTGTTTTTCACCATAATATCACTACGCTCATGCTTAGATTTTCTCAACTGTGCAGATGAGGAGTTATTTTATTTTCTTAAACAGTTTTCTGGGCCTGGAGACTCATTTCTATCAACACCATGATTGTCAACAGTGACCTGTTCACGAAGCCCTGAGCTTTTCCAGGCGTGTAAAGTTTCTCGCTGCCGGCTCCGTTGACTCCAAAGTTAGTGATAGAGGAGTATTTTGTCGCTTTTCCTTTTCCTCTGGAGCCATTTCCCTTCAAGCCGCTGACCTTCCACTCAAGATCACTGTCTCTGCAACTTTCAGCCAACCACTGCTGCCATTATGCAAAACTATCCCGTTTCACAGTGGCTTGCCGCTGCAGCTCCGGCACCGATTGTCCGACCGCGTCACCGTCTCCGCATAGAAACCCGTCTGGCCTTTTTACATGTTCTCCGCGTTTTCCTCGCGCGGTCCCGAGCTTGGCACCCAGTCATGTTTAATTTAGTTCAAGTCCCACGAGGGCGAGATCCTGTTCAAACACATGGAAAGCAGATATTCAGATAAGCCGAACACATGGAGCAAAGATGCTTAAAGAGATGCGCCGCAGCTGCATTTAAACCGTGAATCAATATTTGAATTTTGTTTGCGTTTAATGAGCAGAAAGATGTTTATTAACGCCAGCACAGCAACACAAGATCAACAAATACACCAAAACCTCTTAGTAATTAATAAAATGAGGCAGTTTTTAGATTTAATGTTCCCTCATAGCTTTATTTATTGCTTCCTGTCGTCCGACGTCCAATATTTTAAGGTTTTAAAGTGCTGATCCAAAAAAAGTGGTGGCAAATCTGAAACAAGACTTTGATCTGCAGGAATTTATGATTAGTTCCTTTGAACTGTTTTTAAAAGTCATACATTTAATAATTACAAATGCCATTTACCAACGAAACTTTTTTGAAGTCGTCTCACTGCACAAATAGTTTTCGCTCTTTGATTTCTCTTTTTAATCCCGAGATAAACTATTCTCAAAATAATTAGGCTGGAAAATTACTTTTATTTTCTCCTCTCTTTTTTAAACATTTTGACCTGGTTTTTGTCATTTTTTGCTCCTTACATATTTTCAAAGGTTACAACAATTGAATCTTTGTAGGAAAACAACAAATACAAATTTCCACTCCATACACAGAGTTTATGATACCTTCATTAGTATTTGTTGTGTAAAATATTGTCGAAAGAATGGCTAAACATTCTGTTTTCGTGTCGAAGAAGACAGTAAGTTCCAGGAAAGTAACCTGTACATTCTCATATATTGTAAGTTTTAAACAACCTGTAAACTTCTGAAAGGTAAGTTTCTATAAAGTTTCCTGTATGTTTTTGAAAAACACAATTTAGGACCTGTGAAAACTAACCTGTGAGTTCCAGAAAATTAAGGCACAAGTTTTGGAGAAATAACTAATAAAGTAACCTCTAAGTTTCGTGAAAGAAACAAAGTACTGGATGGTTTACCTGTAGATTTTAGGAAATCAACCTCACATCGTTTTGCAAAGCAGCCTCTAAAATCTGGAGCTACAGGCTCTAAATTTTGAGAATTAAGCCCTCAGCTTTCAGGAATGCAACCTCTAGGTTCCTAGGAAGTTACTTATATATTGGAAGAAAGAAATTTGTACGTTTTTAAACTGTTAGATTTCTTAAAAGGAAGTTATAAAAAAGTACCCCGTTGTTTTTTTAAAACAAAAATACAAAAACAGACCTGTGAAAATACCCTGTTATTTACTTGCAAGTCTCTGAAAATGAAGAAATACATTTTTATAAGTAACCTGTGAGTTTTGGGAAAGTACCGTCTCACGTTTTGCAAAGCAGTTTTGAAATTCTGGGGATATAGGCTCCAAATTCTGAGAATTAAGGCAAGGCAATTTTATTTGTATAGCGCACTTTCAACAGCAGGGTAATTCAAGGTGCTTTACATGATTTGGTGATTTAAAAAAACCACAACAAAAAAACCACATGGAATATAACATTGGAAATTAAAAGTAAAAGAAACACACATTACACATGATACACAAATCAAAAAGCAAGAGAGCATGAACACATTTCATACATATGACATCAAGCATTTACTCAAAGGCAATTCTAAACAAATGGTTTTAGTTTCGATTTAAAGCAGTTCAGAGTTTCAGCAGCTCTACACTCGTCAGGAAGTCTGTTCCAGATAAGGGGAGCATAGAAACTGAAAGCTGCTTCTCCATGTTTAGTTCTGAGTCCAGGGATGTTTAGTAGGCTGGAGTTGGAGGACCTGAGTGGTCTTGGTGGTTGGTACCATGACAACAGGTCTTCAACATATTTTGGTGCTAAGCCATGTAATGATTTATAAACTAGTAAAAGTATTTTAAAGTCTATTCTCTGAGCTACAGGGAGCCAGTGTAAGGACTTTAGAACTGGGGTGATGTGCTCTACTTTCCTGGTTCTAGTGAGGAACACGAGCAGCAGCATTCTGGATCAGCTGCAGCTGTCTGATTTTTTAGGCAGACCTGTGAAGACGCTGTTGCAGTAATCAATCCGACTAAAGATAAACGCATGGATGAGTTTTTCTAGGTCGTGTTGCAACATCAGTCCTTTAATCCTAGAAATGTTCTTCAGGTGATAGAAGGCTGACCTTGTTGTTGACCTTTATGTGACCCTGGAGGTTCAGGTCTGAGTCCATTACTGCACCTAGATTTCGAGCCCGATCAAATTAAAACCAGCAAGTTAGGTATGTAACCTCTAGGTCCCAGATATTTAACCTGTACATTCTTAGAAGGTAACCTGTATGTTTTGGGAAAGTGACGTCTAGATTTCCAGAGAGGTGTTCCTGGAAAGCTACTATCCCGTACTTGTTGGATGCATCTGTTCTCCAACACACCTAAAGTACCAAAAATAACATCTTACTTTGGTAAATAAATCCTCTAAATCCCAGGAAATCAACTTCTATGTTTTGGGAATTGTATATAACTCATGATTTATTCTTATGAAATCATCAGCTGTTTATCATATAATTCCCTGTATTTATGGTTTTGAAGGAATGCAGTGAGACAAACTAGTTTCTGTCTCACTTGGCTTGTTCTTGGTGGTGAATCCAGATTAGCGTCATTCCCCTCCTCCCTCTGCTGCTCTCCCAAACCGCCACCTTCTTCTTCATCCTCTCTGTCCTGATAGGAGGCGACGCTGGAACTCGTGTGTTTGCTTTTTTGCATGCAGACCCTTTAAATCAGATTCATTTTGTCGCAGATGTCCCCTCGGTGCAAAGAGCAAAAAGACATCAAAGAACGTTAAGACGCTCCCCGGGGAATAATGCGCTGCTCTCTTAGGCCACTGAAGATTACATCTGAATACTTCACAGTCATTGCTAATAGAAATACCGCAAGTATTATCCTGTCTCAGAGTCCTGCATTGATGGTGTGAATATCTGCTACTTTAAAAAGCAGATGATCATTTTAGCCGCCCATATGGCTTCCGGCATTATACGAGCGTTCAACTACTCGGCGGCCGACTCAGCGGTGGGGCCTGTTGCACGACGACGTGATTGAGACGCCCCAGATTATCCGCAGCTCCGTGTTGAGATGTGTACCTCATTGATGTAACGTTTTGCAGATGGTGTAGTTGCTGCTGCGCGCTCAGGTCTGCGCAGAGAGCAGGGGGAAAGCAATGCGTCGTAATCTGTGATGTGCGATGACAGGTAGTCTCAAAGCAAAGCCTTTACATGCCGTCTACCTGCAGCGCTGCTCGGTTTGATGGCAGATCAGTGGGCTGTCGACTCTGCTAACAGCCTCGCTGAGCAACAAATCAAGCCTCACACACACACAGGCAGACACATGAAAGCCAGAGGAGAACAGGGAAACGCAATGTGTGGTTCACGAAACATTAAAACCCGCCTAACAAAAGGTACAAAGGCCAAATCAAAGAGCTGCAGATCAGGTCTCGTTTTCACTCAACCGAATCCATTACTCATATTTATGTTTGCTTTTAAAATCTTGCATTGCATTCCTCGGTAGTACGTCTTTCTTCTTCCATAGATACTGACAGCAATGCCAAGGCAGAAAGAGATCAGCAAGTATCTGGGTTCTTACGAGGAAACCAAGTAATACTTGTTCTTTTTGAAACGTCACTCTTACGGTCACCCTGAGTTGCATATGCATGCTGCGCGTGAACATTGTCTCCAGTCCCCGTTGCCTGCAGTAGCCTCAGAAAGGAAATGGACGGGAAAACGACCTCAGCTTGCAAAGCTTCCACAGGAAGGCTGTATTCATTTTGCGTACAGCAGAGAGCAGAGCGCGTCTCTGCTAGTGGAAGCTAACCGTTAGCAACATGGCGGACACGGTTAGGCTGGTGTTATTTGTGGAGATAACACATCGGCGTTGCATTTTTCACAGAAGAAAGAAGAGCTGAGGAAGAAACGGGCGGAATTAGCACCACTAGCGAAGTATACAGTGGCTTGCAAAAGTATTCGGCCCCCTTGAACTTTTCCACATTTTGTCACATTAAAGCCACAAACATGAATCAATGTTATTAGAATTCCACGTGAAAGACCAAAACAAAGTGGTGTACACGTGAGAAGTGGAACGAAAATCATACAGGATTCCAAACATTTTTTACAAATGAATAACTGAAAAGTGGGGTGTGCGTAATTATTCAGCCCCCTTCGGTCTGAGTGCAGTCAGTTGCCCATAGACATTGCCTGATGAGTCCTAATGACTAGAGGCACCTGTGTGTAATCTAATGTCAGTACAAATACAGCTGCCCTGTGACGGCCTCAGAGGTTGTCTAAGAGAATGTTGGGAGCAACAACACCATGAAGTCCAAAGAACACACCAGACAGGTCAGGGATAAAGTTACTGAGAAATTTAAAGCAGGCTTAGGCTACAAAAAGATTTCCCAAGCCTTGAACATCCCACGGAGCGCTGTTCAAGTGATCATTCAGAAATGGAAGGAGTATGGCACAACTGTAAACCTACCAAGACAAGGCCGTCCACCTAAACTCACAGGCCGAACAAGGAGAGCGCTGATCAGAAATGCAGCCAAGAGGCCCATGGTGACTCTGGATGAGCTGCAGAGATCTACAGCTCAGGTGGGGGAATCGGTCCATAGGACAACTATTAGTGGTGCACTGCATAAAGTTGGCCTTTATGGAAGAGTGGCAAGAAGAAAGCCATTGTTAAAGGAAAACCATAAGAAGTCCTGTTTGCAGTTTGCCACAAGCCATGTGGGGGACACAGCAAACATGTGGAAGAAGGTGCTCTGGTCAGATGAGACCAAAATGCAAAACGCTATGTGTGGCGGAAAACTAACACTGCACATCACTCTGAACACACCATACCCACTGTCAAATATGGTGGTGGCAGCATCATGCTCTGGGGGTGCTTCTCTTCAGCAGGGACAGGGAAGCTGGTCAGTTGATGGGAAGATGGATGGAGCCAAATACAGGGCAATCTTGGAAGAAAACCTCTTGGAGTCTGCAAAAGACTTGAGACTGGGGCGGAGGTTCACCTTCCAGCAGGACAACGACCCTAAACATAAAGCCAGGGCAACAATGGAATGGTTTAAAACAAAACATATCCATGTGTTAGAATGGCCCAGTCAAAGTCCAGATCTAAATCCATTCGAGAATCTGTGGCAAGATCTGAAAACTGCTGTTCACAAACGCTGTCCTTATAATCTGACTGAGCTGGAGCTGTTTTGCAAAGAAGAATGAGCAAGAATTTCATTCTGTAGATGTGCAAAGCTGGTAGAGACATACCCTAAAAGACTGGCAGCTGGAATTGCAGCAAAAGGTGGTTCTACAAAGTATTGACTCAGGGGGCTGAATAATTACGCACACCCCACTTTTCACTTATTTATTTGTAAAACATGTTTGGAATCATGTATGATTTTCGTTCCACTTCTCACGTGTACACCACTTTGTTTTGGTCTTTCACGTGGAATTCCAATAAAATTGATTCATGTTTGTGGCTGTAATGTGAGAAAATGTGGAAAAGTTCAAGAGGCCGAATACTTTTGCAAGCCACTGTATCGCTAGGTTAGTTATTTGTTCAAAGGGAGCATTAGAGCTGCATTGCTGTAAGCTAATCAGAGGCGAGACGTTTGCAAATCATGAATTTTAATGATTAAGACTTGTAGTCCTGTCGTTTTCTGCCCACACAGTCCTCCGACAAACTTCAACCCCCCCATAAACAGGAGCAAGAGAGCATTTTCACAAAGCATTCATTCAAACCAGAGACCACAGCAAATTTACAAGTGAATGAGAGCTTTAGGTTGTGACCTGCCAGGGAGGAAAGGTATCAGCAATGACCAATGCCAAAATGAAAATCTTGCTACCATTGCTGCTTCCGTAGGATTTAAGAGCGCAGTCAGAATCTGCTGATTAAATGTGGTCGATTATTTGATCATAATAAGGAGGTTTGTCTATTTGCTCTTCTGAAGCTCAAAAGTGTGCGTTACTACAAAGCCAAGACGGAAAGAGATCAGCAAGTATCTGTAGTCTTACTGGAAAACCTGCTCTTTTTAGATCACGGTGACTGTGTTGCTGCAGGTAGTTCTCCATTGTAGACGGGCGTGCCAAAAGGGAATCTGCAATAACCGGTTCTCTAAGTTCAATTCCAGCTGTTTGCAGTACATCGTTCTACAGAGAGAAAGAAGTGGGAAAACATTCAAACGTTCACCCCAAGGTCAAAGGGTTCACTTAAAACCCCAAGGGCACCGTTTTAGGCTCTACCAGCCTCAATTAGGCTGTTAAAGGTCAAAGGTTATGACACAACAACCTTAAACTTATGTAACAACCTCCTTTGGATAGATAGAGGAGTCAAGCAGGGTGGTGGCAGTATGATGAGTTGGGCTCAGACCTCAGCACCTTGCAGTCCCGGAGTCGACTTTGAACTCCTCGGTTGACCAAAGTCTTTCAGTGTCAAATATGAGTCCATCTGACGATGATCCCAAACACATCAGCATACCTAATACCCTTAGAGAGTGGAAAGATTAAAATTCTACAACAGAACTGGGCTGAAACTAATATCTGCTGACCTGGGTTACCTGAAGGATCACAGAAATTTCTATTTATTCTACCTGTTCTGTATTTGTGAAAGTAAATTTAAGTTAAAAGCTTAATATTTTTTTATGTTGCTGCATAAACTAAACAAGGTGTACTTTTTCACTGCAGCCGTTTGGCCAGTTTGTGCATTCGCAAAGTAAAAAAGTGGAATAATTGACACTTTCTGTATGATTCCTTGGATTTTAGCCCCTTTTTAATGTCAGATCTGTGGTTTCTCGAGGTTACTCCGGTATCAGCAGTAAGTGTCATATCACCTCCATCAGCTAAGTCTGTTGTGACACTTTATGTACCCAATTTGCAACAAGAAGCTTGCAACACCACCTTCTCCTTCAGCGCACCGATCTGCTAATAACTTTCCACTTGAAAATGTCCAAATTAAATCAACCCAGCGTCGAGGTGCAGTATCCACCTTGCACCTCTCGCTCTGGAAGAACACTTTTTTTTCTGTCTTTTATCACCTCCTTCACCTTCCGTCTCCTTTGAGCTGCAGAATGGAGAAACCGTTGACAGGCTTGACAGAGTCGCTAAGAAAGCAGAGTTCATTATGGAAGCCATCGTCTGGTCCTTATAAAGGTTACCGGCTCTCTCATGACAGGACATGTTAGTGGTTAAGACGAAAGAGGGGGGGGGGGGGGCAGTTGCAAACGATGCGGTGTGAAATAACTAAAATCTCGTCACCTACTCACACCAGCAGTGGAGGAGGAGTTGAATGGCGTCACCTCTCGGATTTTAACCCCCGCTGCGCTTGTTTTGCACAGAAATAGGAGCTTCTTTTTCTTTACGGTTGTGGTTTATAAAACCTCCAAACACAGAGGGAAAGAAAGGGCGTCCTCTTTCAGAGCCTTGTGGGCGAAAGCTTCTCCACTTTCACATGAGAAAAGTGAGAGGATGCTAAACTTCCTGGTAATGAATGGACGCCTCGGATCCACTTTGGGGGAACATCCTTTTCTCATTATATCGCAATAAATTTCTCTGGATGTGGCCTATATTTAGTGCCGATCCTGGCCCAGAGAGATGCGTCTCCTAACTGATGATTCCACACACCTCCTTCTGGCACCGCGGCGCTTTTGCTCCGAGACGGAAAATTTAAAGCCTTCTCCAAATCGCACCGCTTGTGTGTCAGCCTAGGTGAGAGAATGGAACAAATTTAGGAAGATCTCTGAAGGATTTTACTGTGAGAAATGAAACAAAATAAAAAGTCCAGAAAGGGAGGGAAAAGAGCTGGAGTGGAAAGTGTTTACTTCTCCGAGTGGTTCATCTGAGATCACTCAGCCTCCCCACAGCTTCTCAGGAAACCGATGACATCTACATCCTCCATGTAAGGTTGCCACGACCCGAATTCAGCAGTGTTTGTAGATGTATCACCATGTACCATCAAGATGAACCAATGCCTCAGAATGATCTTTTTCTCCTTGTCGGTGTCTTTATATGTCATAGTTAGCGTATCATAGATACAATATGTATCATATTATGCATCAATATGTATCTATGATACAATATGTATCATAATATGCATCAATATGTATCTATGATACAATATGTATCATAGATACATATTGATGCATATTATGATACATATTGTATCATAGATGCAATATGTATCATAATATGCATCATATTGTATCATAGATTCAATATGATGCATATTGTATACTGTAGAACAGAGGTCACTAATAGGCGGACCGCGGTCCGGACAGAAATGCTGTCTCATGCGGACCTGAGCCTTCTTCTTTACTGTAGTGTTGTAGTGTCCATGGAAACCCGCAGGCCAATGGTATGCGAGTTTTGCCATACCACATGATACCACCAAGGCCAATAAGCACTTTGCATTCCAGCCGGGAAACTTTAGAAAACATATAGCGAAGCATAGCAAAAATAAACAGAGAGATACCGGCCGAAATAAAGAGAAATATCACAGCGGAGAGAAGGAGAGAGGGAGAAACAGGAGACAAGAAGGAGAAATATCGGTGGAGAAAGTTAGAGCTAAGAAGAGAGGGAGAAACAGGCGGACAGATGGAGAAATACAGGCGGTGAGGAGTGATACAGTCAGAGAAAAGGAGAAACAGAGGGGTGAGACGGAGGAAAGGAAAAAACTGATAGTTGATACGGAGAAGGGGAGAGAAACAGGCAAGTGAAACGGTACAAGGAGAAAAATAACAAATGGCAGCCTCTAAAAAATGCAAAGTGGCCAGTGAAAATAGAGCATAATCCAGAATGGACAGAGTCCTTTCTCTTTCCCGCTGGTGGCACAAAACCTGTTAGTCTCATATGTTCAGAAACTGTGACACTTATTAAAAGTGACAACGTGAAACGCCATTATGAGACAAAACATAAATGTTTTAAACAATCCATCATATGTTTGAGACAGTTTAGTCCTCATTTGAAAAGATTTTCTCGGATTGGACCTTTTTAAATTTCATTTGATTACCCCTGCTGTAGAATGATGGGTTATGAGGTGATACTAGGATATATTATAATGCAATATATATCCTCAAGGCCCTCTGTCCTGCATGTTTTAGATGTTTTCCTGCTTTAACATACCTGATTCAGATGATCAGCGATCAATTGAATTCAGGTGTGTGGAAGCAGGTAAACATCAGGTTCTGATCTATAAATATAGATCTGTTTTACCAGGTTTAAATCTAAAGAACAAAACAAAAAAGAAATGTTTTTAAAAGACTAGTTAGGTACGATGTGCTTAAGATTGAAAGTACACCCTGTCTACAAACTTCAGCTCTTGAGTGAACTTTCTACAGCCGACTGTGTTTACGTCTGAATGGGTCAGAGCCCTTCTTGATGGCACCACAGACGTAAACATGCGACCGAGTCCAAATAAACTGCAGCCGATGAAGGAACGTGTCACTCAGAGCGGCTGATGGCTTTTTAACCGTTTTTGGACGGAGCTCCACGCAGATACGTAATAACTGTTAGTTTAGGTCTTGATGAGAGTCGCTGACAGCTCGTCGGACTTCAGCGTTAAGCAGAAACAAATGTCAGAAAGTAAATTAAAACTGGTTTGTTTGTTATTTGACCTAATTTGAAGCTCCAGGAGATGTGCGGTCGCTCCGATTGCTTTCCATTGTTAAACTAATAGGCTCCTTTCATGGCGAGGAGTTGTTTAAATCGAGGCGTGGCCAGTTCCACCGCACATTTTCCGGGGCTTGGATGAATGACGTCAGCTGAACAGAATCGTTTAATCCCCCCCCAATCGTACGAGTTGTGGCGAATATTTGATTTTGATTGAGAAAGGAGCGTTGGCAACGCGAAAAGAGAGGAAGACAGCGATGTCCCTGCGGAGACGCAAACAATCTTCCCATATGTACCTCCTCAAAGGGAGACCAAAACAATATTTGGTTCCCACAGCATTTATTCATCCTGTTATACATCAGAAAGTTGTCATCAGTGTTTCCCTGATATAAATCAGTGCCAGGATCACAGAGGAGAGGGGGAGGAGGGTTCCTAAATCTAACAAAATCTAACACTTGAATCGTGGCTGTTCTGGCAGCCTGGGGCAGGACGGCGGGCTCCAGGCGTCAAGGCGCCACCTCAAATTCTCTGCTGTGGTCGGGTACGGTCTCTCCCCACATGGCACTCATTTCTGGCTGCCTGAGCTCCAGCGTGAGAGCCTGCCTGCCTCCTTACAGCGGCGGAGGAGATGCCTGAACAATTACGACGGCAATTAGGGAGGGGGTCGGAGGGTGGATATCTGCAGCGAGGGCCCCCGTACCGGCGATCCGATGACGTGGATGGAGCCCCGTGCCATGGATGGAATGAATGATTTACAGGCGGGTGCAGAGTTGGTTCTGGCTGCAGAGCGCTTCTCCAGATCAAACGGGCTAAAAGGGAGGAGAAGAAAAGAAAAGCGTGGCGCCAAAGACCTTCAAAAAGCTCAGATAAAAGTGACAGGTCTCACTACCCCCCAAATAGTGGATATTTTTTTTCCATTTCCTATTTGAGGAGACAATTAACGTTTTACACTTCTAAACTTTGTTTCTATTCTCACTAATATTTTGAATATCATACCATACCAAGTTTATTTGTATAGACACTTAAAAACAGCATGAGAGCCGACCAAGGTGCTGTACAGGGAATGTAAAATAAAAAATACAACAAGCACAAAGGATTAAAACCATTTAAGAGTAAAAAAAAATAGTTAAAAAAGAAAGTTAAGCAGATGGAAAGGCTAAGGAGTAAAGTTGGGTTTTTAAACAGGACTTAAAGATGGTGAGGGATGGAGACATTCTTATGACTCCAAAGTGTCGGGTGACAGACCGAAAAAGGCACGCTGACCACGACATTTGTACGGGGCGTTAGGGGTGAGGAGTAAATGTTGGTCAGCAGACCTGAGCGACCTTGTGGGAAGAGCAAATCGGACAAGTATGTTGGTGCCAGCCCATGAAGTGATTTAAAAACAAACAGCAAGATCTAAAACCCAATTTGAAATTGAACAGGAAGCCCAGGGCCGGCCCAAAGTCTTATGGGGCCTTAAGCAGATTTTTACTCGCGGCCCCTTCTCCCTATTTAGACCAAATGAAATTTTACTTTGAAAATGAAATAATAAAATAATTTCTCACAAAATAAACTTGCCATTAGGGATGTTTACTGGTAAAAATCTGGTGATACGATATGTACCACAATACAGGGGAGACGATACGATAAATTGTGAAACTAAGAGTAAGACTATATATTGTGATTTTTTAAACTTAATTTAACTAGAAAAACTGTCACAGCTTTTTAAACACTCCAACCTGTTTCATACTTTAACACATCCAGTTTTATTACTAGATCAGGTTGATCCACTGGAACAAAGAAAGTGAAAACAGCCACAAACTAGCCGTCAGACTTTTAATTTTACTACAAAAATTACTGTCATTAATGGTTCCATTCAGATTCTAAAGAATAAAATAAAAAAGTCGATTCATTGCTTTTGAATATCGATAAAATATTGCGAAATAGCGGCTTATCAATATTTTTCTTACATCCCTACTTGCCAACTTCTTTAAATCTTAAATATTTAAGCAAGCACCCCTGCCTGCCGGTGCGCCGGTGGTCAATCCGGTTCGGACCTGGTGCGTGCCTGGCCGGGCCTGGGGGGGCCGGTGTGTCGTTCAGCCGATGCGCTGGGCCGATATCTTCCTTTGGTTGGTTGGGGCACCTCTTTTAGAGGTGCCAGGTTTGGGATTGTTGGGTGGTGCCTGCTCGGTGGCTCGGCGGGATGCGGATCCGGCGTCTCTGCTCGTTTGATCACCTGTTCTGTGCGCACCGTGCGTGGCCGATTCATTGGCGGGTTGGACCGGCCCTGGCCCTCATTGGATGCCTGGTCTCGGCGCCCTGCGTTGCGCGGGATCAGGACCCGGGAGCTGGTACAACTTGGCGTCCAGATGCTGGCTGAGCCCGGGCTGGGGATGCTGTCCGTCCCCTGCGGCTATTGGTGGGGCGCTGGGATGTTGGCGGTGGGGATTGGCCTTGGGTGGAGGCGACGCGTGGCGGCCGGCCGCGGCCCCTGCAGTGCCGGGGGCCCCTCGTCGGCTGGTCCCTTGTCGGGTCCCTGCTGGGGGGTGGGGTGCCCCTGGGCCCCGGCTCCCCCGGTCCGTTGACCGGCCCGCCCTGGCGCGGCCGGTTGCCGGCGGAGCCCGTGGGCTCATCATTGCTGCCCCCCGGGCCCCTGCATAGTGGGCGCTGGACGTTCCCCTGGGGTTCTCCTTTGCTCCTCTCTTGGGGGATGCGGTCGGCCCCGCCCGGGTCCGCCTGGGGCTCTGGGGGTCCTTTGGACGTCTTTGCTCCGATCTCCTTCATGTCTGCATCGATTCCTGGGAGACGGATTGATGCCTGCTCTCACCATCTATCGAACACTCTTATGGAGAAACCTTATATGCACCAGCATGCTAACACACACACATAGATGTGGGGTCTCTGGTGTTTAAGGATATATTCTTGGGCTGAGGTTATCATTACTAGAGCTTGATTAATCGGTACCATGAGTTTTTCTGTGACATTGTTGTTGTATTTTTATATCTATTTTTGTGTGATGTGGTTGTGTAATTCTTAGTTCACAATGTTTGGTTTGTTTTGTCGATGTTCCTTTTATGTTTTGTTTTGTTTTTCCCCCTCTCTCTGCCGTCCTGTGGGTATGGAGGCAGACTTCAATGTTTTCCTGTGTTTTCTTTGTTCCCCTTCCTCTCTTGTATTTTCAACTCACCCTCTCTCTTGACTTTTTGTTTCCTACCTCTCTTCTTCATCTTCCTTCTTTCTTCTCCTTAATTTTCCGTCTCCGTGTCCATAAGATCAGGAAATAAAAACCCCAACAATTCATAATAAAGATTTTTCACACATAAATCAAGTCGAGTACTATAGCAAAAGCTGTACAGCTCCGCTTGTGAAAGTAAATCTGTTGGGCTTCTACTTGGTACTCAGACACCAATTCTGAGCTCCACACTCCAAAAATAAAAAAATGAAAAATATATATTTAAGCAATTGCACATGTTTTAAGAACCACAAATCTAATTGTTAATTTTAATTGATCTGAAACCAAATAAATCACATTTCATAAATTCAGATTCTCTATAAACAAAGTTTTACGGGAGGCCTCTGATGGCTTTGGGGCCCTAAGCAGCGGCTTAGTTTGCTTTTGCCTTGGGCCGGCTCTGAGGAAGCCAGTGCAGCTTTGCCAAAACCGGTGTGATGTGTCGTCTCAGATGAATCATCAAACCATTCGGTTTGGACAAAGATGATCCAAGTTAGATTAAAATCACTTTTTAATCGATAATTTCATTAATTAAGGAAGAAACAAAATCATCCAAACCAACCTGACACATTGAACAGCTCATCCCAGTGCATCTTAATCACATTTAAGTCCAGACTTTAACTAGACCACTCTAAAACCCTCATCCTTTTATGTTCTTAAGCCATTCAGAGGTGGCTTTGCTGGTGTGTTTTTGATCATTCTTCTGCTGCATAAATCAAGTAAATTTGACCTTAACTCACTTGAAACAAACTGAGAGCAGAAATCACAAGTAGCCCCAGACCATCACACTACCACCACCGTGTTTGACTGTTGGTAGGATTACTTTTTTTTTAAACGTTGCTAGTTTTACACCCGATGTGTTTAATCAGACTTTAATCCTAGAGCACTTTCTTTCAAATTTAGTTTTTATTTAAGTTTCATTCAAAATCATACAGGATCACAATAATCATATCTGCTTTTTCATACACAAGGTATCAGTTACGGTACATCGAGGAACCACATGAAAATATAGGGTTAAATAAGGTAGACTGAAGAATAAAAATAAAATAAAAAATAAATAAAATAGAATTATATCAGTATACTCATAACAGGGCTCCACCTCTTAATGAATATGTGTCTTTTCCATTTGATATATTTACTTTACTTTCCCAGTGCACATATTGTGTATTAGGGGATCAAGCTTCAACCACCTTAATGTAATGCATTTAATTGCTCTTGCTAGTAGTATCTGTAAGAGATATTTTTTTGCTCTTCCTTCAATACCTCTTGGTATTAGGTATCCATTTTTATATTTCCACCAAGTATTCTATTAATCATTTCAAACACCTCCTAGAACACTAAATAAAGCTGTTTTTACAGAAAACCATCAACATACATAAATAATGATCTTTTTAGTCAACTACAACAAAATGTGAAACAGAAAAGGTGCAATCGTGAATGGGGAGACAGATATGAACATCACAACTCAAATTATAGACCCACTTAAAGCATCTACCAGTAAGACAAACACACCTGATTGTCCAGTAGAATGGGGACTGGTTCGGTTCGCTTTCACACTGCACTTTGTCAAACGAACCGAACCTTTTGAGCAACATCTTCACCTCCTCGCCTGTGGGAGCGCGGCGATAAAAAACAGTTGGATTGCGCATTCACACCTCCCCATATGAACCGAACTTTCTGGGCCAACGAACTAGGGTTCGATTAAAGTGGACTAAACAGGGCTGGTGTGAATGAACATATAGAGATAAAACATATGGATGTAATGGATTATCCTTTGTCTCCACAAGTGACCGGTCAGCTCATATATTGGTCATCTATTTACCATCTAACGTCTTTAGTAGAGACTATTTATTTTGTTTACTTATGGCTCAACAAAAGTCTAATGCAGCGTTTATTTTTTATTTCCAGTTTTGTACATTTAATACTTGGTCATTTTATCGGTTTGTTTGATTACCTTTGGTTAAATGTGTGGTTTTAAACCCTTGGCAGTGAACAGAATAAAATTCAAGAGTCGGTTAAATTTAGTTTTCAAATACTGATTAGGTTCAGAAGCGTATTTTCCCTTTGGGGACAGTTAAAGTATCTATATAATCTAATCTAATCTCGATATCGGCCATAAAAATTGGCAGCACATAGACCATGATCTCTATCTATCGGTCGATGTCTGATCAGTTTGTTCTGGCGTTGTTGCTCGGTCTTGCGTGTTGTTGAATCATCGACTTTGTCCCTACCTACAGTAAGTCCAGGGAGGCCTGTTGCTTCTGGTTCCTTCTGGGACTTCCTGGATGAGGCGTTGAGGCTCTCTTGGAGTATTTTGGTAGGTCGGCCTCTCCTGCAGAGGGTCTCCCCTGCTCCATGTTGTCTCTATTCGAGGAGTATGGTTCTACTGAGGTTCTCTGGAGTCCATTTCACGACCACTTACTATTTCTCTCATCTGTCGAGGTTTTGTCATGTTGTCAGACAGGTCGCTTGGGAATTTTAACTCATTCTTTCTTTGATGTTGAATTTAATTTGAAACATTTAAGTGTGACAAAAAAGCAAAACGTGAAGAGAAACCTTAAGAGGGGGGGTGAATACTTCGAATACTTCTTGCTGCAGCAGCAGCAGCAGCATCTGACAGACAGAAAGCTTTGCTGATAAGCTCCTTCTGATGACGGATTGGCTCTTTATTGTTCACAGTTCATCATTACCTAATATTTTCCCCGCAGATGCATGAAGAAGTAGAATCATAAACCCTCACCCAGACTGGCTGACGGCCTTAAAGGCTGCAAAAAACAGAGAGACTTCTTGGACCTCCTCCTCTCTATCAAAACTTTCCTCGTGTTTATTTTTCCTCCCGCCACTTCCACTCACTTTTAATGTAACAGTCCCTCATAAAACAAGAAGAAGTAGGAGATTTATCCTTCTGTCGAATTAAATGCGAGCCTTGACGCGACCTGTCAGCCGAACGCACAAAACGCAACGCCTCCTTGGAGCCGAGCAACTTTGATCTTGACCCATTTCCTCCTAACAGCTTCTCCGGCGGCGAGACGTGTCACCCGGCAGACTCTTACAGACGTTTCAAACGTCCGCCGGACAATGCGGCGTGCCGGCAAAGCCTCCAACTGCCCAATTACGTCGGATTTGTTTGCTGTTTCACCTAGAATAAACAAGACACCGATGTCCGTCTCACTAATGCCTCCTTTTAAAAACATCTGACTGACAGAATAAGCTTCAAGCGCTCATCCATTGACCTGCAGAGTGTCGCCCTTTGCAGAAAATCTCTTATTTTTCTTATTCGAGCTCAAGAAGAGGGAATTGTGCCCTATTTCTTTGGAGAATAACCTCTTTATTTGCAATTAATCCTCACTCCTCTGAGCTCTGCCTTCAATTTAGCGGAAGAAGACGTAGAAGGTTAGAGTTACTTAACCTCAGGCCTGTGGAAAAAAAATGAACCCAACCTAGATTCTCTAAACTGACTGTCGGAGAGCAATTTTCCAACTTTGATGTAATAAAATGGCACAATTAAGTCATTTATGCTTCCTACATTTTAATGTCTTTGCTAATAATTGTGTCACATATGGATATTTAATCAGCAATTAGGAAAATACACATGGCAATCAAAGCATTTCAGGTGTGACTGCACATACTTCCCTCCAGAAAATATCTGAAATTCACAGGTTTTACTGCTTTTTACACATTAATAAAGTCGACCTTCCCCCACATTAGGCCCTAAATGCACTGGGTTTAATTTAAATAAGCAGGAAGTCATTTAAAAGTAACATTATTGCTGGTTTAAACACACAAACTATGCTAACAAAGCAGTCTGTACCGTTATCTGTTTTGTCTTGGAGCTAAAAAAATTTACGTTATGAGATAATCTCATGACTCTCGTTAAAATTAACATTCATCTACATGCTACATGTTAAATTCTGTTGCTTTACAAGCAGATTTCCTCTCCTGTAAAATATTTTGATACGAAAATTAGCATTTTTAGGCACACCACGTTTGATAGAAAGAGGTAGAAAAGGACCCAACAATTCATATATAGTAAAAACTTGAGATGTTTGACAATCATTCAGGAGGGGAGCTGGTTTTAACCACAACATAGGGATTAAAATGTAGTTTAGTTACATTTTTAATATGCTTTTATTTCATTTATTTAACCTTTCTTTGATGTGGGGTTTAGAGGAGTTGTCAGCATGTAACTCGCAGTCTATTAAAAAAACGTAAATCTGTGATTTTGTTTGTTTATTTTGTTTTTTGTCATTGTGTGATTTTTTTCAGAGTATATATGAGCAGTCAGTATATAACTCTCTTTATTTGGATAGTCAGAGGCTTGGACAGTAAGGGGAATCTTCCACCAGGTACCGAGGAAAGTACAGCCTGGAAGAAAACTGTAAATCTGTTTTTTTATTTATTTATTTATTTTTTTTCAGCTGGGTTCAGTGAAGCTGTTTATAGTAGATATTATATTCATTAGCTCTCTGGATATCTTCATTTGGATTAGCCAGATTAAGGATAGAGGAACTTATAAAAAAAATATAGGAGTCATGTTGATCAGCTCTAATGCAAAATCTAAACTGTTTTATGTTTTTAAAAGTAAAACAAAAAACCAGACAATGACCCTTTTTGGATCCATCAGTTAATCTGAAGCTAGCAAACAGCTAAACTCAGTTTGTAACGTAGCAAATCGAAGGCAAATCATATAATTAAAACTTAAATAAATCCATCAAAGCAAGCAGGAAATTCTTGGGGTTTTACTTTATCTTTTAGAAAGTCTGTAAATACAAATATTCAAGACTTAGTAGGAATCTTAAAAAGATAACCATAAAGTCATAAGCAAAAGGGTATTTTCTAAAATTTCACAACTTTTTTTTTCTTTGACGTTACATTTAATACAACCTGGGTTGTTTAACATGATCAATCAATCAATCAAACTTTATTTATAAAGCACCTTTCATACAAAAAATGCAGCTCAAAGTGCTTTACAGATTAAAATGACCCCCCATAACCCAGATTCCCATCCCTTCCCCACAATTATAAAAACAGAAGACAGTTATTCCCCCTTCCCAAACCATGATGATAAAAGCAACCAAAAATACTACTAATAAAATAAAAAACAAATTTTAATTTAATGAAAAAACATCTGGTTTGAACTGACTACTGACTAGCCAAGCGCTGTTATCCTCAGGTAGGATATTTGCTGCTAACAGCAACTCCACAGAATCCCACTCCAACAGATCTGAACCAGATAAAACGGTGTAAACAGCGGATTCCAGATATCTGATTTCTGTCTGTGGGTAAGATACTTATTGTGAAAAAGCCTGCAGAACCCCATGCAGGTGGAAAAAGGTTTTTTTAAGGCTGTCAAAAGCTTAAAATAATTATTTTTTCACTGTAAAAACTAAAACTGATGACATAAGGTTGATTTTATCAATAACTGGAACATTTTTATGTCACTTTGATAAAGTTTAGGGAGAATATAACAGCTGATATTAATCAAATATTGATAGTTTAGCGCAAGAAAACTAGTTTTTAGTGTGTTAATATGGGTTTTTCTGGTGCATGGATGTTTCTATTTGTTAGATGATCGCTTCCCCCTTGAGATATTAACATTCCTTAGAGGCTACAGCAGACTGATGGGTGGCGATGACGGTTTAAACAATCCGGGCACTCCTCCAAATGGATTAACATCAGTCCCGTGTGTTTGTGTGTGTGTGTGTATTGATGAAGGGTTAGCTTAAAAAGCAACTCCAGTAATAAACTATGAATTGTACTCCCGTGCGGCGATAATTACAGTAAACTATAAGTTAAGTTTAATTGGGTTTAGCAAAAAAAAAAAAAAGCTTGGCTGATTGGACACAGGATGCAGGCCGAGAGAGAGGCTTCAGGCATCTTTTTACTTATAAACACACTGTTTTCATATAATCTGTGAGGGACCAGCGGTGCCGCTTTTGGCGAATAATCACAAAAAGTGAAATCGTGCTCTCTTCCAAGGCTTTAAAGATAAATGAGGCTGTTTTCCTCCTCGGTTTCTTGAAGGAAACCTCACAAGTGCGCCACGTTTTCCTCAGAAACCTCCACTGAAATATTCAAGAGCATCCTCCAGCCGCCATATTTTCATTTTTATTGTCCGGGATATAAAGAGGAGCAATTATTTGATTTCAAAGTTATGAAAACATGTACGCTATGAGGAAACAAGCAAGTTGAGCTTTAATTGGTGCTATTTTTCACGGCACTGGCAAGGTGCTTACCTCTTTGGCACCTTTTTTTTCCTCCTCATAAAATTACACATTCATATTCCTGAATGAAGATGGAAATTTCATTTTGCTTTATTCTGCCATAATTGGAATGCATGGTGTGTACCTGCAAACCGCTCCATAAACATCCCCAACTCGTTTATTCAACTCTACACTAATGCAACTATATTGCTTTCAGTAATATGGAAAAATACTTTCAATTAATACAGTAAATTTTGGATTTAATCCACTTTTTTCTTGGTTTTCCGACTTCTGGAGCTGCCAGTAAAAAGACATAAACAGAACTTAACGCTAAATATCACATTACGCATAATCGTTTGGTGTTTTTAATCTTCATTTTCTGGCCCATCTCCGTGTCTTTATCATTACTGAGGGAGAGCGAGCCGAGTCTGAGACCAGATTCCAGCCAAGCTGAGACCACGTTGAGACGGAAACCCAGAGCGAAATTAAATCATGTCCAACTTTGGCAATCCAGATGTATGTGTTTACCGCAGAGTGGAGAATTAATGCCCAAATTAAGGGGAGAGCTCATTTGTCTGTGGTGTTGCAACAAGCGCTTTCCCAACACCGTATTGAACCATCATGGCAACAATTTAAGGAAACCGATGTGGGATCCATGAATCAAACTTTAGTGATGCTTTGAAGGCTCTAATAACACACTGGAGTTGATTAGCCATCCGATTTATTGACCCAGGAATTTAAATAAATACATTCTTTGAGAACCACAACGAAGGCACATCACTGTCTTCAAGATATAGTATTTGCATTTATTTTTTTTAGCTTAGCTTCAAATGAATCTGGGTGTTGTATTTCTAAGACCTGTTGTCGTAACAGTCTTACAGATTTACACAAGATGGAAATTAAAGTAGGTTTTAATTACTAATTAATCCTATGTGTGGCAATGGAGAATAGATCTCTTCTTCTCCTTTGTTGTCAATTATACATCCCCCTTCAAACATAATGCAACAGAAATTCCTTTATTTTAATCAAAAACATTTCCATTCTACATCAAAATATGAGATTAACATTTCAGCTTAAGGTATTCACTTGCAATAATTACATGAGCTCTAAAACCCAATGACAGTTTGAAACTTTTATGCTCTCCTTTCGTTAAATCATGATTTTTTTTACAACTTTTCCTTTTCTATGTTCATTTCCAGGACTATTATCAAGAAATATGTAAAGAAAGAGTGAAAGAGCACAGAAGGTAGCCAAAAACGTAGGCAAAAATTGCCGAAGACTTGATGATGTTTAGTTTGGAAGGCTGAAGGTATCGGTGCATGAAGAGAAAAGTAGTGATAAAAAAAGTTTCTGGCTTGTATTTGAATTTAAACGTGAAGGACATGGAAGTGGATCAAGTCAGTAGAAATATCTGAAAGCAGTAGCTTGGAGACCTAACAAACTGGCTTCCCACTCAGGGATTTAAAAGCACTGTCTTAATAACGAGGACAGGTCCAATAGGTAACGGTTGGAGGCTTTTAGACATGAATGACTGTGATGTTTCGTAACTTACCCTAGATTGTTACTACCAGCCGCGTCCTCAACGGCCGTACATAAAATGAAGATACTGCTGTAGAACCTCAACTGTAAAAGGAAGTTTTTGACTCATATCATCCGGAGCTCAGAAATAAACAACAGAAGCCTAAAAAAAAAGAACAAATTGAATCATAGCATGTATGGAAATCCACAAGAGCCAAACGTCAGTTATTTAAAAAGCCTCAAAATGTATATGTATGCATGTAAAAAATTTGTAAGTAAAACTATAAATGTATGCATCAAATTAATCTATCTTAAATAAATAAATAAAAAATGTCATTATTGAATTCTTATGTAACTGATGAATATAAATATTGCTTTAGGGCCTAAGGCTGCAGAACATATTACATTTATTTTATCTCTACAGGGCAAAAAAAATTACTATAGAAAGGGCGATTGGTTCTTCAGCTAAGCTTGCAGCAGTTTAAGTTATTTTTATTACATTTTAGCACAGGTAGCGAAACAAGATAAATAAATAAAAAAAAAAATATATATATATATATATATATATATATATATATATATATATATATATATATATATATTTACAGTACACTATATATATATATATATATATATATATATATATATATATATATTTACAGTACTATATACAGTGGCTTGCAAAAGTATTCGACCCCCTTGAACTTTTCCACATTTTGTCACATTACAGCCACAAACATGAATTTATTTTATTGGAATTCCAGGTGAAAGATCAAAACAAAGTGGTGTACACATGAGAAGTGGAACGAAAATCATACATGATTCCAAACATTTTTTACAAATAAATAACTGAAAAGTGGGGTGTGCGTAATTATTCAGCCCCCTGAGTCAATACTTTGTAGAACCACCTTTTGCTGCACTTCCAGCTGCCAGTCTTTTAGGGTATGTCTCTACCAGCTTTGCACATCTAGAGACTGAAATTCTTGTCCATTCTTCTTTGCAAAACAGCTCCAGCTCAGTCAGATTAGATGGACAGCGTTTGTGAACAGCAGCTTTCAGATCTTGCCACAGATTCTGGATTGGATTTAGATCTGGACTTTGACTGGGCCATTCTAACACATGGATATGTTTTGTTTTAAACCATTCCATTGTTGCCCTGGCTTTATGTTTAGGGTCGTTGTCCTGCTGGAAGGTGAACCTCCGCCCCAGTCTCAAGTCTTTTACAGACTCCAAGAGGTTTTCTTCCAAGATTGCCCTGTATTTGGCTCCATCCATCTTCCCATCAACTCTTACCAGCTTCCCTGTCCCTGCTGAAGAGAAGCACCCCCAGAGCATGATGCTGCCACCACCATATTTGACAGTGGGGATGGTGTGTTCAGAGTGATGTGCAGTGTTAGTTTTCCGCCACACATAGCGTTTTGCATTTTGGTCTCATCTGACCAGAGCACCTTCTTCCACATGTTTGCTGTGTCCCCCACATGGCTTGTGGCAAACTGCAAACGGGACTTCTTATGGTTTTCCTTTAACAATGGCTTTCTTCTTGCCACTCTTCCATAAAGGCCAACTTTGTGCAGTGCACCACTAATAGTTGTCCTATGGACAGATTCCCCCACCTGAGCTGTAGATCTCTGCAGCTCATCCAGGGTCACCATGGGCCTCTTGGCTGCATTTCTGATCAGCGCTCTCCTTGTTCGGCCTGTGAGTTTAGGTGGACGGCCTTGTCTTGGTAGGTTTACAGTTGTGCCATACTCCTTCCATTTCTGAATGATCGCTTGAACAGCGCTCCGTGGGATGTTCAAGGCTTGGGAAATCTTTTTGTAGCCTAAGCCTGCTTTAAATTTCTCAATAACTTTACCCCTGACCTGTCTGGTGTGTTCTTTGGACTTCATGGTGTTGTTGCTCCCAACGTTCTCTTAGACAACCTCTGAGGCCGTCACAGGGCAGCTGTATTTGTACTGACATTAGATTACACACAGGTGCCTCTATTTAGTCATTAGCACTCATCAGGCAATGTCTATGGGCAACTGACTGCACTCAGACCAAAGGGGCTGAATAATTACGCACACCCCACTTTTCAGTTATTTATTTGTAAAAAAATTTTTGGAATCATGTATGATTTTTGTTCCACTTCTCACCTGTACACCACTTTGTATTGGTCTTTCACGTGGAATTACAATAAAACTGATTCATGTTTGTGGCTGTAATGTGACAAAATGTGGAAAAGTTCAAGGGGGCCGAATACTTTTGCAAGCCACTGTGTGTGTGTATATATATATATATATATATATATATATATATATATATATATATATATATATATATAGTACTGTTAGCTTTCACTGGGAGGAAGGTAATTTAGAACCAGTTCTAAGGAGGAAAATTTTGTAGTAGGAAATTTTAGAAGTATGGAGGAGAAGAAGAAGGAGGGGTGGAATGTAAGAGAAGAGTAAAGGAGAATATTACTCATGTCTTTGAATCTTAAATATTTATTTTCTACTAGTTACAGAATGCTGTGGGCAGGAGACCCATCTAATAATATCCTGCCCAGGCTCAGGCAAAGCTATCAGCTGGCATGGATCAGTCTGCCCATAATTCCCCACAGGGATGAATAACTGCTTGTGACAAAAAATGGTAAAATTCTGCAGCATTCAGACAGACATAAGTTGCGCTCCAGTTCTGACCAGCATTTTTATTTTCATACAACTGTGTTAATATATCATGGATCAATGCAGTGTTTGCGCAAGTCAACCCTTTTTTTCCACATGATCAAAGTGTCTTCCTGTTGAGGGACATTTTGTCTTAGAGTCGTAGCTTGTAGACCAAAAAGACCGGCACCCTACCGAGGGTTCTAAAAGCTCTCTTGGGTGAGCGCAGTGTATCGACTCAGATCGACTTTCTAACTTGTGCTCCAGTTCTGACCAGCATTGTTAATCTGACCTGTGTCACAGAATTCTTTCCAACGGCTTCGTCACCTGAATAACCAACTTTAAATTTTAAAATTTAATGTTTTTGTACTTGTCCATGCTTGACTTGAAAGAGTTTAACTTCAGTACAGTAATTTGATTCTGTCACATTGTACTCCAAGGGGACTAATCGTCACTTAGAGCTTAAAAAGATGACTTCTGTTAGCTGACTCGGCTCCAAATAGGCACTTGAAGGTAATGCTACACTTGTGGCAGATCATCAATGCCACTCTCCCAAAAATACAAGCCTTTCAGTTTGAACCAAATAAAAAAAAAAATTAAAGGAGCAGGCCTTTCTCTTCCAGCATTTTGTCGGGTTATATGTACTTAATAATAGTTGTTTACATAGGAAAACATATTTTTCCAGCTGTTCTCGACTTTTTTGTGGCAGCTGATGGAAAAAGTTACACGTTTGCTTTGTTTTACTTTCACAATGATCAGTAAAAATCAGTATGTTCTTTATATCCGTACATTCCAAATTATTATTGTTTTTGTCCTTAAAACCAGTGAGATATTGATTGCAGAAAAGCAGCACAGATATGCTTTTAGAGGAATGAGCACGGCTGCATTCTGATGGTTTTCCGCTGAGAGAATGCCCTCATGGTGGAGACTTCATTCCTCCGGGAACGCTGAGTGTTCCCCCGGGGATTTGTTGGGTGAAACGCCGATGCTCTGTCCCGACGTTCCCTCTGGATTCCCTCGAACCTGAAACTCGGTTTGTGCGCTATGGGACATTGCTTGTTTGCATGTTTTTAGGCATGCAAGCACTCACACACGTGCAGTCAACCGTGAACGTAACGCAGCAGGGCAAACCCATCCGTTCTGACTGGAAAACACACAGGCTGCTGAATGTTGATATTTGAGAAGTTCGGATAATTTTTGGCAAATAACTCGGAAAGTTTAAAAATTAATTCAACATATTTTCAAGAAAAAAAGCCTCGGGCATTCTCTGATGTCAAAAAGTCATAAATTTGCAAGAGAAAACTCAAACATTTCTGAATCTGGTCTCATTGAGCACCGTGCAAGTGTGTAACTTTAGTAACTGCAACATAATAAGACCTGCTTGATGCAACTATACAGCAGCTTCTTCCCTACAGTCTCTTCCATTTGAAGCGTTCATCGTTCTGATCCGGGAAAAGAGCCGCATCGAGCTACCACTTTGACTTTTGAAAACATCCAGATGCACATCGTTTTTTGTTTTTTTTGGGGCGGAAATTTACTAATTTTTTTCTCTTTTATTTACAATGTCACTAATACTCCGTCGGACATTTCCCACAACTATCAGATAAAGTCCTAATATGATGTCAAGAAGCCAAGATTCAGTGAATTTTTGCTGAAAGTTTACTCGGATGTCTGAGACTTTATCACTAAGTGCCATTTCTTCCAGTATTTTTACATCTACAAAGGCTTAGTTAGAATTTAGTTGGTAGATTCATTGGCTACACATCAATGATGCTAATCTTTCGTTCCACTGTGTTTCATTGTTGAGATATGGTGAATCTGGAGGCCACTGAAGGTCAGTGAAATCACAAGCTAGAAGTAGCATTCAGAACATGAGCTGGTTCAAAAATGGTGTATTGGGATATCAGGTGACAATATCATGTTTTCCAATCTGTTATTGTCTACTTTGAGGTTAGGCCCAATGTTGTCTGGGCCTTTGGCCCCTTGTAAAGTCACCCAATGGTGTCCTTAAAGAGGGAACCAGACTTTGAGCTGTTAGACCATTTCTATGATGTAAAACCACATCCTCATACCTCGCCCAGATTGGTTAGACTGGGAAACCCTACTGGTGGAGCAGGGGGTTCTTTAAGCCTTGGTTGCTGGAGTCCAGCCAGGTTTGGCTGAAATACACCGGAAAATGGATCCTAATGTAATGTTTTAGTCTGTTAATACCAAACAAATATGTTGCCACATTTACTATTATGCCTCGTTTCCACTGAGCGGTACGGCACGGGTCGGTGCGGTTCGGTACTCTACTTTATGGTCTGGCGTGTTCAGGAGAGCGTTTTCACCGCCGGTTGGACTTTAACTGGGCAAGTGGGGTTAAACCAAAACACCTAACCTTGCTTCATACTAGTGCGACGACAAACATGACACACTAGTACGTCTCGTGACGTTTTTCTGTCCCCCAATCAATGTACTGTGTTGTGTTATGCCAGTAGAGCCGCCTTAACCTTACCATTGTCCTATGGACCTACAACTGAAGGGGGCACGGAAACGGAGCGGTATAGGTCAGTTGTATGGGCCGCTTTGACAATGGAAACAGACTAAATAGTGGAAATAAGGCATAATCTTCATCTTTTTGGCCAATTTTCCTCCAGTTTGTAATGAAAGGGTGATGAAAGCTGCTTTTAGACAATAGCACCTCAAAGTACATGTTTATTTTGCACAATATGTTGAGTTTGCACAATTTACAGACCTGACTATGGATCTCACTAATGATACACCTGAATTTCCCCACTGTCTAAAAGTTTTCAGCAGTATGTTGGTGATACAGTTGATTCATGGTTTAGTATTTGCAGATTCACCTATTTGCTAAATCTTTCTGGAGAACAAACGTGACTCTTAGTTATTTGCAGAAAATCCGCAGATATTCAAAAGAACATGCAGCTTGGTAAGCTTGAATACCTACATGAAATGCTCCTTTACCCGCTAATGGCTGGCGTTTGCAAAACAGCAAATCCAGGAGCACCAGTGATTTTCCCTTGCTCAGATTGGCAAGTACCCCCAAGAGCGGGAATAAGAAAGACTATAGACTTTTGCTTCTACTGAGACAGTGTTCACTGAGCGTATTAATGCATATGTGTGGTGTCTGAACTATTAAAACAGGGCGTTATAAGCGCTTTCAGATGAGGTCTCAAGTATTCACGGATGTGGCCGGCTGTGGTCTCTAACCCCCTCAAATGCCGGAGATCCACTGTATTTCTATGTGTTCTATACCTTTAGAAATTTCAAGATTTGTCCACATTGACGAGAACGTTCTGAAGATGTTTAAAGCAGGGTTAGGTTCCAAAACAACATGCCAAACTTTAAACATTTCCCAGAGCTCCGTTCAATCAACCATCTGAACATAGAGAGGATGGACCACCAACAGACCGACCAAGACATGGACGTCCACCTAAACTGACTGGAAAGGAGAGCATTAATTAGAGAAGCAACCAAGAGGACCGTGTTAACTCTGGAGGAGCTACAGAGATCCTCAGCTTAGGTGGGGAAATCTGTCATCAGCGTGATGCTACAAGCACCAGGTTAGATGCTGAAGCTTCTGTAACAGACAATAGCAGTTCTTGGAAATCCTAGTTAAAGGGGATATTATTATTATTATTGTTGTACCTCTCTTTAAACAAGTTATAATAGCTCTATGTATTAAAACATGTTAATGAATCTCTCAAATAAAGCAATCTCATCATCGAAATTCTTGACAATTTAATTCCCTTTCAGAGTGAGCTGTTAAGAGCGCGCTGTCATTTTTATGCAAATTAGCGGTTGCAGACCACGCCCACCCATCTTGTTACTAGGATGCGGGTTTGGCACACATGAAAATGTCATGGAAATGGGATTGGTGGGCGGAATTTGACGTGTGTGTGTGTGGGGGGGGGGGTTTATGCAAATTATACTTTTAATGCATGCTTGTTTATAGAGGCAGCAGAGACACAGATGGGAACACAAAAGGACGAAAAAAGTGAAATTTGTATAAGATGTCCCCTTTAAAGTTTGTAACAAGGCATGTTGGAGGCAAAGCCCGTCTGCGGAAGAAGGTGCTCTGGCCAGACGAGACAAAGAGAGAACTTTTTGGTCAACTTGCAAAGAAATCACCCGAAACACAGCATCTCCACTGTGAGACATGGTGGTGAAAGGATCATGCTGTGGGAATGCTGTTCAGAGCTGATGGGTTAGATCAGCTCTGCAGAAGACTTGAGAGTGGGTTTCAGCTTGCAGCAGGATAATCACCCTTAGAATGGCCTAGTCAAACTCCAGATCAAAATTTGAAAACGGATGTTTACAGACAAATGTATCCAATTTGACTGAACTCTAGTTTGTAGTGACCTGTAGTGGATTTGCAGCGAAAGGTGATTTTACAAAATGTTATCAACGTGCACGCCACACTTTTCAGATTTTCCTTTGTTCAAAACCAATGTAGGTAAGTGAAGCATTCAGCATTTCTTTTTTTTTACCTAATCCAAACTCCATGAAAAGAAGAATGCAGGTTGATTGTTAAAGTAAATGCATAAACTGGAAACATGAAATGATCCCGGCGCAGCGTCTGCTAGAACAACTCAATCTATCTCTGCCGAAGAGTGAGTCACTCTCAGCGGTTTATCTCCTGTACATGTCTGGTTTGGGGTTCTTTTCCTTTTTTTTCTTTTTTTTTTTACATAAAGAACATCAGAAAAGTTGCCGTTTGTTCTCCGAAGCGTCTTCAACAAACACGAGGTGTGTGATGACTCTGTGTCACAAAAGTTGAAAGCCCCCTCCTGAGCGGCGGAGTAAACCATTTAGGGTAAAATATCTGCGTGCTCTCTGCTTTGATTAGCGACTCTTTGAAATGGTATAACGCTGTGATTATGTGAAAGGCTCAGCGTGCATGTGGTTGGAGCTGAATATTTGCTCTGAGACGCTGGGGGAAATGAGGGAAAAAGCGAGAGAGGGGAGCGAGAGATAAAGTCAAGGAAGAGGGAGAAGGAGGTGGACTATTACACGAAGAGAGCAAGCCCTCTCTGTACAGACATTGCGACGCCAGATGGCTTCTTCTAATAAATATTCAACCTTAACTCAGTTCCCATGTAACTTCTCTTTCTCCCTGCGTCTCGTTTTTGTAGCGCTGCCAGCACACCCACACGTTTCTGGGCCAGCAAAATGATTACAGTAAAGCAAACAAAAAGGGAAAAGAGGAGGGGTGTTTGACAGAGGAAACGGGCCGACAGGGTCCTGTATACAGAGAGATAGGGTGGTAGTGCGTGCTGAAAGCTGGCAGGTTTTTTTGTTGTTTTTTTTTTGTCTTTTCTCCTCGGAGTGGGGGTCTGCGTTGCAGGGAGAAGAGGCGTACGGGGGGGGGGGGGGAATCCTCTGTGGTCGGAGTCTGGTGTGATTGTTGGAGACGGAGCAGAGAAGGAGTCTGTTCTCAGGGCTGATTGTTTACCTAGCTGAGGAGAAGCTTTTCCAACATCCTCTGAAGCGGCCTGCTTCAGAGGAGAAAAAAAAACAAAATCCGGCTTGGTGCGATAAGAGAGCCGGCGAACTCCTGCGTCACTGACACATTTGATTTTTTGGGTTCATATTTTAGGCATTAAGAGGCTATTTTCAGCAGCTTTAAAGTGCTCCAAAACGGGTCCTGGGAAAAGAAAACAGAACACATAAACTTGTGTTAACACTTAGGCTGAGCTCAGAAAAGAACAACATGAAACAACTTTAATGACCACATCAAGCTGTCATGTTTGCAAAACTGATCTCATTTTTCTTTCACCAAACATCTACACTCCTGTGGGAAAGTATTTGCTGCTCTGACCCGCTCTTCCTTGCAGAATCGTCTAAATTCAGCCACACCTGAGGGTTTTCTAGCATGAACGACCTGTTTTACGTCCTACCAAAGCATCTCACCCAGATTTAAGTCCGGACTTTGACTAGGCCACTCTGAAACCTTATATATATGTATATCTACAGACCCAGGCCGACTACTTTGAGGGTTGAGGCCTGTCTTAACCACTACACCACGCGGTACCCCCAAAACCTTATAAGTAAGACATTCACAGGTATACTTGCTGGGCTGATTCCTATCAGTGTCTTGCAGCATGACCTAAGGTCACTAATTCCTCGTTTCCACCGAGCGGTACAGCTCGGCTCGGTGCAGTTAGGTTCGGAATGCTTTTTCATGGTCCGGCGTATTCAGAGTTTCAACCACCAGCTGGAATCTCACTGGGCAGGTAGGGTAAAATCCAAAGACCTAATCCCCCAATCAATGGACAGTGTCGTGTGACCCCAGGTGCTCCACCCTAGCCATACCGTACCATTGTCCTCTGGACTTAGAACTGAAGGGGGCACCAGAAACAGTATGGTATGGGTTGGTTGTATGGGGCCGGTTTACAGTGGAAAAAGACAAAATAGCTTACTGAACTGCTCAGTGGAAACGAGGCATTACTAATGGTCAAAGATCATCCATTATCATCCTGAAGCAACAAAGCAGCCCAGACCGTCACACCGCCACCACCATGTTTGAGTGTCAGTATTATGTGCTGTTGGTTTTACCCCAGATGTAAGGAGACACATCTTTCAAACAGGTCCCATTTTCTCTCGTTAACCAACAAAAAAATTTTTCTCAAAAGTCTTGGCTCAGCAGTGGTTCTGGTCTTGGAAGCCTCCAATGGAGGCCATTTCTGGCCAGTCTCTCTGGGTCAAATAAGACCTGTAGAGCTTTAGATGTTGTTCTGAGTTTTCTAGGACCTCCAGGATCACTCGTTGATGCTCTCTTGGAGTAATATTAGTTGCCGCCCACCAACGGGAAGGTTCTCCACTAATCTGTGTGTTCTCCAGATGTGGATAATGGTTCTCAATGTGGTTCTCTGCAGTCCCAAAGCCCTGAAAATGGCTTTGTACCTCTTAACAAACTAAAATAAGTCTGTGTCTTTGACTTGACTTCTCATCTGTTCTTGAATTTCTTTAGCTCAGGGCAGGATGTGTTGCCACTTGAGATCTTATAGCCTACTTAATGTTGTCTCTTAGATTCTGTTCCAGTAATTTCTTGGTTTTTTCATGATTTACAAAGGGGTGAAAATACCCTTTTTCACACTGAAATCTCAAAATGGGTGTTCACTGGGTCTTTCAGCTTGATAGTAATCCAAAACAACACCGACATGGCTGAACAGATCCACAGTCAACCCTCTTCCATGGACATCTAAGTCTCCTGGCCTGAATCCTGCAGAGTTCACTTTAAAAACAGCAGGAACTTGCACCTTTGATTCCCAAACAAAGGAATTGTACCAAAATTGGAGGTTGTGAGTATGCAGTAGTTGTCTTAAAGGTTGCAAAGTTCTTTTGAATCATCTCAGCCTGCTTTATTAAACCTAAAGCTGTCAGAGACATCACAGCCGAAGAAAAGCTTCATTCTGGCTGTGCTTTCCTAACCTAGGTGATGATTTTTTTTTTTCTTGATGCAAAAACAACTGCATCTAGACAGATGATGGCATTCAACCTTGTAATCACTTGAGAGGGCAGTGTGGCTCTTCAGGTGTGCGCCACAGTTCACAGAGCCCCTCTTCCTTAATTTTCTTCTTTTTTTTTCATGAAGAACAATTGTTTAATTGGAGCCACCAAGAATCACTCTTCTGTATTGGGGCCACCTTGGCTCCCCTGGGAAAATCTCTCAATGATATGACAGGAGGGGAAAACTGAGAGCTTTGACTCATAGTTCATGTTACCTCGGTTACATAGAGGGGTGACCATCTACCTGATGCTGCGGAGACTGGGCATGACGGTGGGAGTCTGGATTAACTCACTTCCACATGAACAAAGAGGAAGTCTGGGGGGGAAAACATTGCTGGAGTGATAATGCCCGCACTGAGCCCCATTAGGATTGAGGTATTATCCCCGGTTGACTTTGGCTATGAGAAAATGTGGAGCCGTCCCTTTCGCCTCCCCCTTCCTTGCTTTGCCATTTCCCACTCATAACAGACCTGTTGGCCGTCGAGGTTTATCAAGCTCACAAATCTAAACAGGACAGGGGCCCTGACCGAGAGAGAGCCTTGTACACAGGAAGGGCCCTAATTCTCTCTGGATTAGAGAGCAAGTTCCAATTTAGACAGCTGGTTGTCTATAGGAAGGAGAAGGCATCAAGAGTTTTTCTCTGATCGATTACAGTGCCCTGTACAAGTACTTGGACTCCTTCAGTTTTTTTAATTTTGTCAAGGTAAAGCCTCTAATTTAAATGTTTCATGATTTAAATTTGGCTGCTCTTCCAGCTGCAGGCCCTTTGGGGTCTTCCCATCAACTAATGAAAGTTTTGGCCATTGTTCTTTGCAAAGTTGCTTAAACTCAGTTAGATTGGATGAAGAGCAACTGTGAATGTTATATTCCAGTCTTGCAGCAGATTCAAAATTGGTTAAAATCAATATCTCAGCTTTGCCATAAGATGAGAGTGCCGCCCTCGTTCCTGTAGACGAGGCCCAAACGTTTCGATCCATCTCGTGCTCCATCCTCTCATCACTCATGAGTGAGATTCAAAGATCCTTAAATCCTTCCAGTGGAAAAAAGGATTCTGACAACGCAAAAGGCGGGAGGAATCCACCTTATTCTGTTTTAAAACCATGACCTCAGACCTAAAGAGGTTGTTTCTTATCCCAGCTGTTTCACAGGCAGGTAAAAACTTCCCCAGTGCATGCATAGGGTCAGGACTTATCAGGATTTCTCTAGATCCGCGACGCTCATGGTGGCAGCATGTTAGAGTAGCTTTGATTTTTCTAGACATTTGTTCGTAACTTTTCTGGTTGAGGCGTTGCATTTTTGGACAACTATTCCCTCTGATTTTGGATGCTGTGCTGCTGGAAAGATTTTTGCTCCTACTTTTTTACTTTTGGACTGTTGTTATGATGCGTGTCTGAGGCAACAAGGTTTTTTTATTTATTTATTGGGAGCTGATTGGCTTCTTAAAACTCAAATAATACCTGAACTACAAACCCAGATCCCAGAGGAGTTGAAAAAGAGGCTTCATAGGCGCAGAGCAGGATCAAAGAGGAGTGAGAGAAGGAGGAAGTTCAAACCATCTTTTTCATCGATCATAACAGGCAAGGATCATATCCCCTACTCTAACATCTCTCTACCCGGCTTTCTAACCATACGGCCAGAGACAGAGATAGAGATTTAAAGAAGAGCAGCAAAAGCAAATGAGGTGGATTAGCAGTTCTTGCCAACAACTGATTGTGTCATCCAGGACATGTTATTGTGGAATATCGTCTCTGCTGCCCAGATGTCGAACTCTTGGCAGTGAGTTTTCGTCCATATTATTTACCAAGAGAGTTCACCAGTGTAACTTTGGCAGTTGTTTACATTCCACCTTCAGCCGTTGCCGGCACTGCATGTGATGTCATCAATTCCGTTGTTGCTAAGCTACAGACACAGCACCCCAATGCAATTGTGGCAATATCTTGTGATTTTAATCATGCCTCGCTCTCTACTACCCTTGCAACATTTCAACAGTTTGTCAGCTGCACCACAAGAGCAAACAGGACCTTGGATTTGTTTTATGCAAATGTAAAGGATGCATTCATGTCCAAACCAAGACCTCCTCTGGGACAATCAGATCACAATCTTGTTTTTCTCTGTTCAGAATATAAACCCCTTGTTCAGAGGCAACCTGTGACAAAACGAACTGTGAGAAAATGGTCACAGGAAGCTGAAGAAGCCCTGCAGGGTTGTTTTGCGACCACAGACTGGATAACTCTTTGCCAAGCACATGGAGAGGACATCAATGCCATGACTGAGTGTGTGACTGACTATATAAACTTCCGTGTGGACAACATCGTCCCCACCAGAACAGTGAGATGCTTCCCTAATAACAAACCCTGGATATCAGTGACCTGAAGGAACTGCTAAACAAGAAAAAAAGAGCCTTCAGGGAGGGAGACAGAGAATTACTGAGGAGTATACAGAAGCAACTTAAAGTCAGGATCAGAGACAGCAAGGAGGCATACAGGAAGAAGCTGGAGAACAAACTACAGAGGAACAATATCAGAGATGTGTCTGGTCAGGAATGAGAAAGATCACAGGCTTTAAGGACAGGAAGGATTGGATAGATGGAAGTCTGGACAGAGCCAATGAACTGAACACATTCTTCAACAGGTTCAGTTCAGGAACTAGCTCAGCATCCCCTTCTCCTGACCCCAGCCAAACAGACATCCCACTCTCCTCTGATCAACAGCTTTCCTGTTACACCTCGGATGTTTTATCCTTCACCTCAGCCATGGACTCTTCTAATTCCACAAGTTTGACTTCAACCAAGTCAGGAAATGCTGCTTCCCCCTTTTCTTCCCCCTCCCACTTGTCTGTCTCCAAAAGTCAGGTGAAGAGGCAGCTGGAGAAACTGAACCGGAACAAGGCTGCAGGTCCAGATGGTGTCAGCCCCAGAGTCCTGAAGGCCTGTGCAGAGCAGCTCTCTGGGATTCTGCAGCACCTCTTCAACCTTAGCCTAACTCAGGAGAAGGTTCCAGTGTTGGGGAAGACATCCTGCCTTGTTCCAGTACCAAAGAGAACTCACCCATCAGTCATCAATGACTATAGACCCGTTGCCCTGACATCCCACATGAAGGTCCTGGAGAGACTCCTGTTGGCACCCCTGAGTAAGCAAACAAGAATGTATCAGGAGCCACTGCAGTTTGCTTATCGCTGTGGAGTTGGAGTTGAAGATGCCATCATCCACCTAGTTTAACCAATCCACTCTCATCTGGACAAAGCAGGCAGCACTGTGAGGATCATGTTCTTTGATTTCTCCAGTGCATTTAACACAATTCAGCCTGATTTGCTTTGTCAGAAACTCCTGAAGACACAGGTGGAGCCCTCAACAATCGCCTGGATCAATGACTACCTGACCAACAGACCACAATCTGTGAGACTGAAGA